>CAMQGK010000525.1:1355000-2030000 GCA_947000775.1 Pterois miles | reverse complement strand
TGTGTCTTTCTTTCATTTGCTTTGGCAACACAAACATCTTTGCAGCTTATTCCAATGAAGCAAATTCAAAGATTTTCCCATGGATCCACACATGCACCTGTGTGGGGATTCGCAATATGTACATACACACATGTATGGGTACATGTGTATATGTACACACAGGGGTAGGGCTATAAACACCAATCACATGTATAGTACATAACTGTACTGAACCTTGTTTCTCCATAACGCAGCTAATGCATCATTTTCAGAAGCAAACTCCTGCAACTTGTCTTCAGTTCAAAATAATTTCCATCAACGATTCTCATAAAGTATGTTAAAGAGATTAAGTATCAAACTTAGAAAGTCATTTTTTGTATGTCTTTAGAGCTGTTAAATGCAAAATGAGTGGGATGTGTCGGCCACGGTTTGTAAACACAAAACATCCTCATACGACATGATATCTTATGAAAATTTATTAATTTTTTGTGCACTCTCCTTCGAATGTCCAGCAACACGTCAGTTTCCACTCATCACTTTGTCTCTTCAAAATAAACTTCCCGAGAAACACAGTTAGGTTTACGCAATAAAACTACTTGGTTAGGTTTAGAAAAAGATCGTGGTTTGGGTTAAAATAACTATGGTAACTATGGAAGTGGAATTACTTAAGTATGGAAGTTACTAGGCTTGTTCGGTATACCAGTGCTAAATTGGTACTGATGCACTTAAAATCAAAATAAATGAGCACGGTGAAGCCACTAACACTGAAGCACCACTGAGCAAACGGTGTTAAAAAAAAAAAACATGTCTGACCAAGAGTGGAAACTCTTCCAACTTGGCAAAATATAAGGGACAAACATCCAGACCTTCACAAGGAGGTCAGAGAACGACAGGTAATAACGTATATACCCATGAACAAAAGTAGCTCTGGAAAAAAAATTAAAGCTGCATTGCAATTACCACTTTCTCTGGTTTTACTGGCCTATTTATGGATGTGCTTGAGTAAAATGAATGTTTTTGTGTCATTCTATAAACTACTGATAATTTATTTTTTCCCAAGAAAGTTTTGTTCAAACACACACTAATACACATATATTGTTTTAAGTTAAGTCTGTATTATTTATAGATTGAAAATCATGAGTTGTATTTAATTTTGTTGCATGTTCTTACCACAGTGCTTCCTGGTGCTGGGCAGGGAGAAAGGACCCAAGCATAGTACCTGAGTACCTGATATAGTGCCTGAGTAGCATGTAGGGAGGAGCATGCTTAGTCCATTTCTCTCTGAACCATACCAGCTGTGGGGTTGAAATGGAGTTGTAAACTAATTTATTTAAGTTAAGTCTTATGTGAATGTTTTGCTGGCCAACGTTATGTGTGGAAAATAAGAGTAAATACAGTTTGTAAGAATTTTATATGGAAAATGACCTATGAGGTTGAAGTGATTAGGTAATTGATTTCAATTAAAGGTGGTATGGTCCAGTGGGAGGAGCCTAGCCTTTAAATAGTGGGGGTTCCACACTGCCATGCGAGTCAGAGAAGGACAGTGGTGCTGAATAGACCTAACACTGATTATGGTTAGTACTTTGTAAATATTTAATATTTTTTGCTGCATTTTGGCTTGTTTGTTCTTTACTCCATGAACTGTATTTAAAGGGCAATAAACAATTTCATTTTTTTTTTTTTTTTTTCTCAAATGGACCTCATCTTGCGACCCTCCTGTGTGTGACACTGATGTGTGATGTGTTCTCCTTTTATTTGGAAAAGTATCGAAATACATGTTGGTACCGGTATTGAAAATGTTGGTATCATGACAACACTAGAAGTTACATGACAATAACTCAACATTGACTTCTGGTTTCATACAGGACACGAAGAGCAGTCTCCTGGGCAATTGTGATTAATCGCATGAGTTGCCGTTATTAATTGCAAATTAACTGCATTTTTTATCTGAAAAATCAAAATGTAAAAGAGGATCTCTCAAGTATTTAATGGTCTTGTCAATATGGGAGTGAGCAAATATGCTGCTTTACGTAAATGTATGTATATATTTATTATGGAAATAAATTAACACAGAACAATGACAAATATTGTCCAGAAACCCTCACAGGTACTGCATTTAGCATAAACAAAATGCTCAAATCTTAACATGGAAAACTGGAGGCAACAACAGCTGTCAGTGTGCTGACTTGTCTATGACTTGCCCCAAACTGACTGTAATTATCATAAAGTGGGTGTGTCTGTAAAGGGAGACTCTCACCTCAAGATAAGTGAATGAAAATGGGCTTGATAGGTACCCATTTTCATTCTCTTGCCTTGAGGTGAGAGGTCAAGTGACCCCTTTGAAAATGACATTACTTAGCCTCCATTAGCACTGAGTCTGCCATTTTTGTAGCTTCCCCTTGGATGCACGCCTTTTTATAGAGGTCGATGCCCAGAAACATCCCGAACACAGAGAAAATTAAGGCAGGGTCTGCTCGAGTGAGTCATAAGTGATAATTGAGGGGAATTATTTTGTATGAGTATGTTTGTAAATACATCAACAATTCTGTTATAATCCATTTTTTAATGGATAAAGCCTTGGCCTGGACGAGAGGTCATCAGGTGGTCCCCAACCATTATACGGTGTTTTGACCCTTAACCACAACACCCTCCAGTTGGCGGGTCAGCAGTGATTGGCCAGATCACTGCCCTTCTCATCCAGCGTTCCAGCTATTGTCCTCTTTTATGCTAGAGCCAACAGGAAGCTCTCTCTTCTGCTTCTCCCACCCTACGAATGGCTGTTTTCCTCACCTCTGTCATAAGATTCCATACTGATTGCGCTGGGAATCCTCGACATCCCACTTCAACTCTCATCAGCCATGTTGTCCACCCCTTGTCCAGTCCTGGACAAGTTGCTGGTACTTGGTTTTCTTTCTCTCTGTTTCTTCCGCACAGCCCTCCTCCCACAGGACCATTAATTCCACCAGGATGATCTTCTTTCCTTCTGGAGACCACGTAATTATGTCTGGTCTCAGAGTGGTAGACAGTACCACCTCTGGGAAGTGGAGCTTCCTCCCCAGGTCGACCTCCATCTCCCATGCTTGGGCCAACTGCAGGAGGTTTTGCTTGGCTTGGACGACTGGTCTGTAACCCTCTTTTACAAAGGTGGTGTTACTCAGCTGTGGTCTTCTTTTGGCTGGATATTTCTTTCTTCTCTCTTGCTCCAAGATATCTGTGAGCAGTGCCATCACCTTGTCATGGCGCCACCCATATCCCCCCTGGGTCCACACTGTTTTTCACCCTGAAAGAATGTGCGCCATGGTTCCTTTACCGCCACACCTGCACAATGGGTCCTCCCTCATTCCCCACCTATGCAAATTGACTGGGGTCGGTAAGGTGTCGTACACTGCTCAGAGCAGAAATATCCGAAAAGGCTCCAGCCTCCAAGGTTCACTCCATGTGATGGTCCTCTTGGGAAGGTTCCACCTTGTCCAGGCATCTTGAGATGCGAGCTTCATAGATTTAGCTCCTCTCCTTTTTTCCTCGAGGCTTCGGACTTCATCCTGGATCATCGTCCCTGGGAGTGGACTTTGACCACTGCTGGAAATGTGATGTTCCTAGGCCCTGTCTTCCAGTGCAGGGGTTACTGATGGTTTCTTTGGTCCTGAGAGAAGCGTCTGCCTGGTTAACTGCAGTGCTGGCAACTCACTTCCTGCCAGATCTTGTTCTTATTCCAGCTTCCCTGATGAGTTGATGTTGGTTGGCCATGTTGGTAGATCCAGTACTTATACTTCCCAGGCATCCCAGACCAATTTTCCCTCCGGGGATTAATAAAGGTTCATCTTATCTTATCTTATTTGTCAATCCTCTTCAACCATTCTTCAACTTGTTTTTCGGTGCTGGAGATGCTGTTCTTATCTGTCAAGGAATCATCAGACCACTTTCCAAGGCATTTGATAGGGTTCCCCTGGCTGTTTGGGATCTCTTACCCTTGAACAAGCAGCTTGAACCATTCAGTTGTTCTGCCCTTTTGGATCACCAAACTCCTTGATTTCTTAGGCTTGAAGATTATCTTCACCCAAGAAGTCATACAATCCAGTTCTGCCAGGACCCATCTTGCCTGCATGTGAGTTGGCGTTATCACAGTAAGGTCATTCATGAATGCCCTGATTGCCGGCTGTTGACTTTCTGCTGCAGTCTTTAGTCCTTTGACTTCATAATCACTGTAGACATGATCAGGTTCATTCCCATGAGGAATAAGATAGGAGAGACGGTACACCCCATTAATATTCCCTTCTCCACTGGCTGCCACTTTGTTGTAAATGTGGGTGACTGGAATCATAGCTTGATGTCTCCAAGGTAACTGGTGATCATGCCCTAGATGTGATGTGGGATGTGGTAATGGTCCATAGCGACTTGGATCAAGTTATGGGGAATCGACCCATATGCATTAGCAAAATCAAGCCAGACAACTGTTTGATTGCCTTTCTTATCTTTTGCTTCTTGGATAAGTTGGCTAAAGACCCCTGTATGGTCCAGGCACCTGGAGAACCCTTCGATACCACCCTTCAGGATAGAGGTGTCAATATATCCATTCCGGGTCATGTAGGAGCTCATTCTTTTGGCCAGCACGGAAAAGAAGATTTTTCCCTCGACACTGAGTAAGGAAATTGTTGAAACTGGCTGATCTGAGTGGATCCCCGTTCTTTTGGTACAAAACACCCTTCTGCCCTTCTCCAGCTTGTTGTAATGATTCCTTTGGACCAGGTTACCCGCATAAGCTTCCATAGCCTTCGGAGGAGCTTGGGGCATTTCTTGTACGTTTGTAGGGTGTACTGCTGGGACCTGGGGTAGATGATGATCTAGCGTGCTGGACAACCTGTTGAACTTCTCTCCATGATGGAAGTTCTGTGCTGAGGGAGGATGTTGGTGGATTGATGGTGCCAAGCCCATGATTTTCTGGTAAGGCATCGTATCCTGAAGGGTCACTGAATGTCTCTGCAACAAACTCCTCAATCTCCTCTTTAAAACTTAGAGTCCCAGACCTCTCCTCTCTCAAAAGTGATTTGGTGAAGTGGTAAGGGTCTTTTATAATCTGGGCTCATGCAGCTTCCTGCCTTCTCCACCTTTGTCTTAGCTCTTTGGCTCTTCTTGCTCTAATGAGCTGCTCGCAAAGGCTGGCTGTCAGTTCTTTTATTCCTTTCTTTTCCTCCGTGCTTGCCAATTTGAACTGCTTCCTCTGGGTTTTAATCTCCTTCCTAAATTGTTTGATCATTCTTTCTCTTCTGTTATCCTGCTTTTCTGGTCTAGCTTCGTTCTCTCTCCTTGGCATTGTTCCAAACCGTTCTTTTGCCAAGTTGTAGGTGATGGCTGTCAGTACATTCACCTTTCTATCTGCTGATCCTGCTTGAAACGCTTCAAGCACCATGTCCAGATATTCATCGAGCATAGACCACTCCTTGGTTTCACTCATCTTAGGCCACTGGATTCTTTCCTTCGCTGGCTCGGGTGGGCTTTCTGGGGTGGCTTTTGAAGTTGTTATTGTGTGTTCTTGGGGGATTGCAGGCACTGGGAGATCTCTAGGGCTGTGGTGTGCTTCCTGCCGAGGGTCCTCCTGCGTCTTACCAGACTGATTGTCTGTGCAGTGTGCATGCGTCCGACTTTGTCCACACGTGGCCTTATCCTGGGCCTTACTTTGGTGTATTTTGAGCCCTTTTGCACCTTTGTAGATCTTTCCACAATTGCATTTCACTTCTCATGCTTCCCCAGTCAAGGTGTTTTAGCCTTCTTTGCATCTGTGTCACTGTCCTGGTCGTTGCGGTTGAATCTGTCCTAGCAAGTCTCTCATCTTCCCTTCCTCTCGGGAAACTCTGGGGGTATTGCTCATTTGTATGTTCTGTAGCTTGCTTGGTGCCCTCTTGCAAGTGCTGCAACAGGGGTTGCTGGCCCCTGTTACCTCGCCAGTCTTTCCTGGAGGTCAGCTGTCTCTCCAGCATCACTGACCTTTTTCGGTTGCCATCCAGACTTTCCTGGAAGTCACTTCAGTTTGTAAATACATCAACGATGCGGTTCTAATCTATTTTTTAATGGATAAAGCGTTGGCCTGGACAAGGGGTCTTCAGGTGGTCCCCAACAATAATACGGTGTTTCGACCCTTAACTACAACACCCTCCAGTTGGCGGGTCAGCAGTGATTTGCCAGATCACTGCCCCCTTCATCCAGGCTTCCAGCTATTGTCCTCTCTTTTGTGCCAAGTCGCCTCTCAGCCCGACCTTTGTCATAAGGTTCCACACTGATTGTGCTGGGAATCCTCGACATCCCACTTCCCCTGTCATCAGCCATGTTGTCCACCCCTTGTTCCAACAGTCCTTTATTAGAAAATTCCTTCTTATTGTGCCTTTCAAAGAGGGCCCAGGGTCTCCAAGACTGCAAACACAGCATTAGGGTTATGCACGGGAAAAGACAGGAAGGAGTAGAAACAGTAAAGAAGAGAAGAGAAGGAAAACAGAGCAGTAAGTGACAGATATGACCTGTGGGTGTCTCACAGTGTGTCTAACTGTCACGTCTCAGTTTGTTTACTGCTGCTGCCCTGGGCTTCTTGTCCCAGCTAAAGTAACTTCCTCCCCAGGATCCTGTATCCTCACCCTCGGCTGCTGAGCGAGAATACATTAGCATAATCCTTGTGAATGCTTCCCTGTAAAGATCCCTCATAGTCATCACAGCCGTGTAGGTATCAGCTTCTATACAGATTCTTTCCCTAAGCTGGGCATCATGGGATAATGGCACAAAGATGTAAACAAACCCCTGCCATTGCACTATGAAACATCTATATTATATTGGTGTATTTCACTTACTGTATATGAAATGAAGATGTAAGCTGAAGCAATTGTTGGAACAAGCTGAGCAGCAGCTTTGTTCACTTCTCTATTAAATTAATGGTTCCCAAACTATTTTCCTTGAAGTCCCCACTTGTATCCAAGAAAAGCTGAGCCCCTTTTCTTTTGTAACGACTTAAAATAAATGTAATTTATGGTGGCGTAAGATTGCTGCAGGCCTCCAGCTGTGTGCAGCAAGTGGGAGAGCAAATAGGTTTTTGACCACAAAGAAAATAGATTTAGTCGGAAACAATCTTATGCAGCCTTGTCTTCATCTACAACTGTGCACAAATACCAGGTTGAAACATAATGGGGCCAACTAAGTAGCAAAAATACATATTTTTAAACTCTTTGATATACAGACTAGGGCTGACAACATTAACACAATAATAATGCCTTATACGCAAATTTGTACACCACACTACTAATTTCTTTTATGCATTATTGCAACTTGTAATTTTTATGTTGTGGCAGTTTTAAATCTACAGTGAAGATATTGGCATCATATGAATCTAGAAAACCTAAGGAATCCGTTGGTATCAACCATATCATACTAGCCTGTCAGGAAGGAGGTTAAATAACACTCCAAACTTACACTAAATTTTGGCGAGGAAAAACTGGCGTGGCCATTTTCAAAGGGGTCTCTTGACCTCTGACCTCAGTATATGTGAAGTCACAATCAAGTCAGCACATTGGCAACCAGTGTGTCAGTTCAAGTACTGCTGCACAAGTACTGCTAAATGCAGTACTTGTGAGGTTTTCTGGACAATATTTGTCCAGAATCCTGGGGCACCTCCTGTGATCTTTGGGGCCCAACTAAGGGGAGCCCGGACCGCAGGTAGGGAACTACTGTCTTAAATGATTTGTGCAGATGGGTTTCTGTTTTTTTTTTTTGTTTTTTTTTTTGCAGTGCAGTCTGTCGAGAGATGGTGAGGTGTGAATGGAAACACTGACCCAATCAACCTGAGCCAGTGAGCCCAGTGTCTGTTGACCTCCTCGTCTCTGGTTTCCCTCCTGTTCACTTGAAACCGTCCGTCAGTCGCTGCACAACGAGAACACACACGCACACACACATGCATGATCCCCATATGTCCCGCTGGTGACAGAGGCTGCTCTCATTCATTCCATTGGACTGTAACCTCTATACCTCCGTCACATCCTCCTTCCTCCAAAACAAGAGATCGGTTTACGTTTTGTTTTTCTGGCCCATATTATTCTTTGTCGCATCCGTATGCAACCTCCGCAGGCTGGATAAGCAGGGGGAGAAATTGAAATACGAGCTCCTGGAAGTGGTAAAAAAAAAAAAAAAATGAACAGTGCAATATTTACATGTCAGGCTTAAAGCTGGCAATGTTCCTGAAAGCAGCTTACAGTATGTGAACTGATAGTAGTGTTTTACTTCACGGTCACTTTTACGAGATACATGACTGTTGATGGACACACTGGTTATTACTGCAAGTAGTGGTCCTCTGACCTTTAGCTGCTGAGTAGTATTCCTGACAGTGAGCCCAGCATGCAGTCCATTTCATTCACTGTTCATGCATTTAATTGATGCTCGCATTCGGAATGACTTACAATTAGTGAGCAGAGAGGTTCGGCGTCTTTCTTACTAACAGTTTGGCAAGATACACCGCCTTTGGGTGGATGCATTTTGGTGATGGAAGGGTTTCGACCTGCAGCATTCCAGTTTCTGCTCCCCCTGCATCTTCAAAAGCTATTTATTTAAAGTTTGATACTACCATATTATGTAAATTGCATCTAACAGAATTATTTAGTCATTACAAACTCATGCTGTGCAGCCAAACTTGTTGACATGCACAGAACAGCTTGTGGAGAGTCCAAGGTTGCCAAAGACTGCATTTTGGGGAGATTTTGTTCCTTTAATGGAATAATGTAATCATCACAACATGCACTCATGGTTTGACAAAATAAAGCAAAAAGTTTATGAACTAGCTTTTACTAGAGCTTGAGTTCAAAAACTTGAATCCATGCTCAAAGACTGCGAGAAGGAGTTGGAACAAACTGATACAAAATATATCTGATACCATGAGACAAAGCAATTAGATGATTTTAATGACCTTTAATAACCTAAAAGGTAGGAAAAAAAATGAGAAAACTAGAAGCTAAGGGGTTCAAAGACACAACTGCTGAGGAAGCTTCTGCTAGTCTCTGTATTTCACATGGTGTGCCGTTCATATACACTGTTGGTTATCCCTATGAGCAGTAATGCACTATAATTCTTATATAAACAACGTAATTAATCTGTATGTAATCCAAGTAATCGTGAGCGGACGACTGATGTACTGTAAGTAAAGTAAAGTAAAGAACAATGTACAACGAGTCAGTCATTTTTGTGAAATAAACCCTGATGGATTTGCATCTCCCTGAAGGGATTTATTTTACAATAATGAACAGCTTATTTTATTAAAGGTATTCCTTTATTAGTCCCACAGTGGGGAAATTCAGTTTTACACTCTGTTTTTCACACACAGTATATACATATACATGCGTCAATGGAGAGATGTCAGAGTGATGGGGCTGCTCCTGACAAGCGCCCAGAGCAGTTGGGGGTTTGGTGCCTTGCTCAGGGGCACCTCGGCAGTGCCCAAGAGGTAAACTGGCACCTCTCCAGCAACCAGTTGGTCTTGGTCCATGGGGGTCTTGAACCCGTAACGTCCGCGTCCTAACCCAAGTCCTTACAGACTGAGCTACTTCCGCCCCCACAGCACACAGCACAGCATCTTACTTAAGAAATCAATAATCTGACACAAAAATGGTCCTCTACGTTAGTCCAACGTTAGAACTGCGTCCATAGCAACAGTCTGTTATTACATAACAACGGTCACAATTGACCAATCAGAATCGAATACTGAACAAAGTTGTGTAATAAGACTGGTTAAGTCAATATCGGGGTGGATGGGTGGGTCTGAAAACAGCGGACTTTCATCCAGAGGCCGCTGTTTGTGTCCCATGTGACATCAAGTCAACGCTGACTTATTCTGCGTATTTAAAGTTACTCTGAGGAACATTTAACTAGTTATGAAACCCTCTCAATGCAATACTGATGCCACTATATAACCTACATAAGTAAACGAAGCCATCAGGGAGAAAATTAGCTATTTAGTTATTCTTAATGCTGTCTTTCGTGCAAAGGTTGGGAAGTTTTTCAAGTGCAGCAAACAAAGCAAATGTTTATTCTAGTAACATTGCTGTTGGGAGGAGTGACCGGTCAACGGCAAAAGTTCATTGTTTTCTACATTACATAAGGTAGATTATATGACTGGCATGTGGATGATGTTGAATCCAACCATAAAACAATCAGGTCAAATGTGGTTGTAATTAAGAGTCTAAATATAATTTAAACCTCCATCAGACCATCAATTAACATAATTATTATGTAATTGGTTCAGTACCATCCGCATTTCAATCTTACATAATGCACCTTGAAGACAAAGAGAAATAAATTCACCCGAGTCATGATATGAAGGAGGAAGAAAGAATTGAAGTTCGGGAGGCTTTGTTGAACATTTCGCTGGTGACGTGACAGTAAAACGCTGGCATTGTGTGTGTACACACCTCCATGTAGCGTGTTAGCAGTAAGTAGTGGAGTGTGTGAGTAGTTTACTCCAGGCTGAGCTCAGCAGAAGGATTGAATTAGGAGCAGTGAGAGGCTGAGTGGGGCTAATTGGGAGCGACAGGGCCTGGTCAGTGTATTAGGGTCCAGCTGACTGGAGCAGCTCAGCCACACAACCAGTCTCTACAGTTCACCTTACTCACACTGGAGCACATTTCACTGCTGCAGGGCTTCTAGCTAGCATGCCCAAAACACTCATCTAGGACGTCTGTGTATTCATTCACATTTCTGACATAAATTGGATCATGCTTTTTAAAACAATGAGTTGTTCAACATTCCTCTCAGACTCAGGCAATATTTTCATACATTTACCCCCCACGTTATCTAGGGCTGGAACAATACACCACCTCCTGATTCAATACCATCATGATACTTTGGTGCTGATTCAATATGTATTGCGATTTTTATGGATTGCGATGAATAACTGCAATTTTTGTTAACTTTTCTGACATTTTTTCTGAATCATACACTTCTAGGGACTTTTACTTTGGAAAATATCTCAATTAATAAAGTAAGAACATTTGATTTTTAGCCTGTATGTAGTCAGAGATGTGCTGAAGTCAAATATATCAATCATTATCAGGCATTATTTATTAAAAAAAAAATTTCAGAAAGCCAAAAATCAAACAATAAAGATATTTTCCCTCAAAAATGAGTGGTATTTTCTATTTAATTTATAAGGGACATGTAATGTTTTATACTTCTGATGAATACAATCAAATCAATTTACATATATATATTTTGTATATACAGTTCCCTCTGTTAAAACCTTAAAACCTTTATTTTATAGTGTCAGCCAGTTTGACCACAGAGATGAGAATGTTGACTGGTTTAACCGTACGTTACAGCAATATGATAACGTTTCCTGTCCATGAGAGCGTTAGCATGCAGCTTTAGCCGTGATGTCTAGCTCTGCTTTTCCTGCAATGTGTGAAACCCAAAGTGTTTCCATACTTTACTGGATGTGTAGTGTTTACCACGCTGGATTTAACATGTAGGGGTGAAGGTTTCTGCTCGCTGCAGCTGACTGGATACTGTTTGTTTTGGCTGACGGATACAGCCTGACGGATATGATGTGACGTTACTCAAAGTACAACAATAAAAGGAGTACCTTCCTTCTACCACCACACAGACTCAACTGAAGCAAATATAAATACATATATACACATATACATACATATATACAGTTCAAGTTTCCTGCTTCAGCACCTCAGCTTCATGAGGAGCACTTACACTAATGCTCACATAAGCTTCAACGTCTTTCAGCCAAAGTCCGTGTCACACTTGAACTACTGTTTATTCTTCAACTGACAGTTCAACTGCTTTCAGATCTTAGACTTCAACTAAAGGGGGCGCTAGAGCTTTATCTTGTGGGAGTTGTTCGGGAGCGGGGGGGGCCCCATTCCCAAACCCCACAAAGACAAAAAAAAAATTAGGTAATTTGTTAGGGGAGGGGCCACTTCCCCCTCTGCCCCCCCCCCCCCCCAAACCCCCCCCCCCCCCCCCCCCCCCCCCCCCCCCCCCCTCCCCCTTTTTTTTTTTTTTTTCTCTCTTTCCTTTTTAAATTAACAAAAAAATAAAAAAATTTTATTTCCCCCCTGACTAATAAAAGAATTTCTTCTTCTTCTTCTTCTTCTTCTAAAATTTCAGCTGCTTACAGTGCACAATATTGTCTCCATCGCTTCCATGTGAGCTCACATCAATTGACATTTCAGCTGCTTTCATTATTTAAGGCCTTTGCAGACTAAGTCCATATAAAGACATTTTATTGTTCCCCTTTAAAAAATAGATATGACCTCACGTTGAGTTAATTACCATTTATACATCGTCTCCAAAACTTTCATCCATCATTAACATTTTCAGAACAGACTTGATTTTCTGCTTGTTTTTTTTTTTGCATCCACCAAAAGGCAAAAGAGTGTTGTTTGACCACACAGAGCCACTGTCCGTGCAAACGTCATCATCCAAAATGGCATCCGATAACCATTCACTTCGTCTCCCGGCACATTTGACAGTGGGAAAAAAAAATATAAGAATACAGAGATGCAAGATTTAAGGACAGATTGCGGCAGGTGATTGTAGAACAACTTAGACTTGATGGTTGGAAAACAAAGAATATACAAAAGATTAGACAGCAGCTAAATGGTTGCCTCTCGCTAACGTCATTCATTAATTAGCCCCATTTGAGACTAAGTGCTATACAAAACACCCACAATCAGTTCAGTTTTGTCTTGTAGCTAGTGCGAATTGACGCAACAAAGACAAAAATAAAATGCACTGGACTCAGTGTGCAAGGTTTCAACGTTGGGGACGGATTAAAAAAACACAATAAACAATAATACAACTATACATATTTGATGTGCAAAGACCTTTACTCTTCAAATGACAATTCAACTTCTTTTAGTGGTTATAACTGACATTTCATCTCTTTCTCTTCATTCATCCTGTCAAAGCTTGTACTCTGACACTTCAAACCCTTTCAGGTTCACAACGCTATAAAGAGCTCCTATAACTTAAACTGTTCATATACAATACAACTCCTCCAACTCCAACTGCTTTCGGATTACAACGGCCACTTCAACTACAATACCACAGTTTCCTTTATGAGATTTGTCTGTTAAGAACCATTCAAAACATGACAAAAGACAGTCCATAATGTACAATATAAGGGATGATCGGCATGACATTGAGCTAAAACACAAAGAAGAAGGCTATTGATCGATACTCAAAATGCTTTTTGGCTGCAGGCAATTATGAAGCAGAGCTTGGTATTCTGTGATTTCACACAGGCCATTTTGTCCATTAAGTGAGTCGTATCCATTTAAGGTCAGGCTGCTGAACTGGCTGAACAGGACCTTGTTAGCTCACTCCATTAAACTCCATCTGTTAATTGAGCTAAGAATAACCTCAGCATCAGAGAGCTTCTTAATACTTACAACCCAACAACATAATGTTTTGTTTCACATCTCTTACATATAGGATTGCTTCCTTTTCCTACATTTGACCACTACCTGTAACCCGTCTGCTCCACTGGCTACATGTCGGTTCTGAATGCTAATGTGCACTTGTTCAGTGTGAGAAAGCGAGCGGAAGTGGAGCTGAATGTGACCATTAATTGCGAGCCACAATGGCGTCCATATGGAGGGGGCATGGCTGTGCATAAAGAACCTGGGTGCACAATGGGCTAAACATCTCTCAGGGACCGGGGGGGGGGGGGCATGCTCTACTGTAATGTGCAACATGACAGACTGGGCAACAAATCACACATTAACAAAATAGCATTGTGTGGAAAAAGAACGAGAGGAAGAGGGGGAGGGCGGGGAGACTTTGACCTGGAAAAATCCACTTTAGTGTGTAAATCATCCAGGTTGAATGGCTGCCAGGTATACAAGGGCAGCTTCTCACACACTGAAACACACCAGGAAAGATACAGAAGGAGCTTAAAATCCTCAAGCAAAAAGGGAAAGTGATGCAAACAGTCCTCTTTCTTACCACAAACGGGATTGCAACACTGACCCCGACCCTTTTTGTGATCGCGTCTCTCTCGTCGGTGAGAAGCAGGCCTCCGAGGATCCGAATTTGGAGTCAGCACGGAAACAAATCATTCCCTGGCTAACGGGTAGAGGTTCAATTAGATGCACTGCCTCGAACAGACTAGAATTCAATTATGTAAAGAACGAGTTACGGTTGAAGGATGGAAATAAACAAGGTGCTCTGATGTTTTATTCATCCCACACCCCAAAATACCTCCTGCATTAAACAGCAGCAGCACAGCAGAGTCTGGAGCCTTCTTTTCCAGTGCCGTTTGCCTTTAAGGCCTCTAATTAGAGGGGTAGCAATTTTCATATTTACAAGAGATTGGTGTGATTTTAATTATTTTACTGCAAGAAGCTAATAGAGCTACACAGTGACTGCACGGTTCTGATAAGTGAACATGCTCTACAGAAAGATTAACCTGGACAATTATTCAACACAGTGACAGCTTTGAGTAAAAGGATTCTCTCTGAAGTATTCATCAACCCTAACGACCAAGGAAGACATCGCAAGTGGTACTCATGTCAGCTGTGTAGCGCAACAATACATTTTAACCATGCCTATTTGTTTGGCATTTATAAACAATAAAACAATTAAAGCAACACAGCTCTCTACCAGGAGACGGCTGAGCCGACGGCTAGCAACGAACAGTGCTAACAGTGCTAACAACAGCAACAGTGCTGATAGAGCTAACAGTGTTAACCTGGGGGGGTGAAAGCTATGTCTCCACGACGACACTGCGGGTTAAGACGACTTCATCAGCTGTATCCATCAGCGAATGCAGCGCAGAGTAGCGGCCGTTAGTTAGCCAGCACATGCTGCTACGCAAACAAAGCACATAGAAAGTAACATTACAACACACAGAGAGGGAAATCCACTTCTTTCTTTGCTCAGGTAGACATTAACTCTCTATATATTTACATAGCAAGTAGTTGATTGATGCTATAGTAATACTCTGAATTTCACATTTAGCACCTTTAATATATGATTTATTACGCTCTACAATCACACTATAATATAGTTGTAAACAAATGTACAATAATTTTGAGTTGTTGAGTCATAGTTTGCCAGTTTAATTCTTTTAATGTGAAGTAGCAGTAGTAGGAAAGTGAGGCTGATATCAATTTGATAAAATTATGAACTATTTCACAATTTCAATCCAGCGTGAGAATGGCAGACTCCACCACTACCTCAGTGAAAACTACTATACAGAGAGGTAACTCCAGAATGTAAATACACTTGAGTGCCTATTGCTGACAATAAATAGTATACAAAAATTATATATATATTAAAGTTTAAATAATTTCACTGTATTTGTCAACAAATGCAATACCCTAAACTAGGGATAAGCAAACACACCGTTCTGCACTCAGAAATGTGTAGGGCTTAAATTGGCAGTGGGCGGGACATAAACAGGAAGTTGGTATTTTCTGGTAGAAATCGATATGGGTTGATTAGAAGTTGTTATAATTATTATATTATATTACTATTTTTGTAAATTAAAGCTGTTAAATTTAAGGGTTTTTTTGTTTAAATTAAAGTTGTTATAGTTATTATTTATTAGGAAACTGACCTCAGATATATGTTTTTGAGCACAATTATTTAAATGCAAGACAGAGAGTAAACAATATGCAACATTCTGAGTGAACATGCTCTATAGAAAGATTAACCTGAATTAACCAACTCATGTACACACAAATAATAAATGACTGACAATATATATTGTAAGTGTCACATATAAATTATATATTTAATATGAGGTATAAAGTATCTTCTTAGTACGTTTTACGTTAAATACTCTCCACAACAATGGAAACGCCATCAACTGTGTCTGATAAACAATTTATTTAGTGTTTACATGTTGCTTATAAATGCATGGGGAGTACTGATTTAAGTGCACAGCTTGGAGTGTTGTTGTCGACCAGACGGACAGCAGTCCAGCTTCCCCTCTCAAACATGGTGTCCTTTTCCTGAGCTCGGCGCATGCTGACCCTCACAGCCTGTGGTGTCAGTTTAGCATACAGAGCAGCAACTCTCCAAACGCCCACCACCAATGAATCATGCACACTCTCACACAAACACAAACACACACACAACATTTAATCTCATCCGCATAGCCGACAGCTCGTTAATTTTACACTCCGTAAACGCGTGAAGAGCATTGCATCAATATCTAACACAATCACTTTGCTGAGACCAGCAGATAAAAACACGCACACACACACAAGTAAATACAATAGTTAATCATCATAAATGGTGTGTGCTGCATGCTATAAATTGTCACGTTTGTAAAGTACGTGTGTACGCCTACACTCTGGTTAGACTTGAACCTTAACAACGTAGAGGAAGTAAATGTAGTACATGTGCAACTCTTTCCCCTTAAACATGATACAGAGGAGGTGACTCCCAGAGCAACTGGGACAAAGATGTAAAGATAATCAAACACTAGACACTCAGCAGGTTGATCAGGTCCTGACCGAGAGCCAGACCGCCAGTAAAAATAAAGCAACACTCCTGCTATGAGGAAACGAAAATGCACCTCCACCCTGCTCCTGAGATACCATGGGAATTTTTTTTCTTCTGTGAATATTTCCCCCAAATGAACATGTAATTTCCTGCTTCTAGTAAAAGATGGAACACAGTAGGGTAATAGGGGTTTTAAACCAACACATTCTCAGTGCCCCTCAGCATCGGAGACCAACGCATGGGGCACCCCTCTTGCGTTTTGAAGTATCAGGGAAGGGGTGTCGATCATTGCATGCATAGTGTCCTTTCAAAGTAAACCTTCGTTTTCATAATAGTTAGGTTTAGGCAACACAACCACTTCGTTAGGGTTAGAACTAACGATATTAAGGAGTCACATGACAAACAACTGATGAGAAAAAATAATCAGGGTTTTTCCTGCATGGATAATTATGTCAAATTTTGCCTCCATCTTCATTGAAAACAGTATTTTCTAATATGCATTGCACTTGATAGATTTCTATCATTTGTAATTGCAATTGTAGCATTAAGCCAATGTGGTTTTCGGCTAGACTGCAACGGTGTTTGCGCTGGTAACGTTTTCACACCATAGCAAAAATACGAAAATCACTACAGAAAACAAAACTCACTTTCCCTGCTGTTTGATGTTTTAATATAGTTTTATATTGCCGTTTGCCGTTTATAAATGCTGTTGCAAGCAGTCAGGGTTTGTCAAAGCAGCTCCATCTGCCTCTACACGTGTGCCTGAACAGTTTCAAAACAAAATGAAAACACTTTTATACATCTCAACAGCTGGGCGCACCCTCACCATGCGCATTTTGAAGGTCCGCGCACTGCTGTAGTTCAGCTTGGAAAGGCCCGGGACCTGGGGGGAAAGTGGCTCGAGGCTCCAGCGAGAGTGCTCTCAGTGTGAGCACTCAATAGCCTCAACTGTCTTCAGGGTGTCAGGGGTCTGTGGCGATGTCCGCAACCATCCGGTCTTAAAAAAACAGGGTGTTTATAATTAAACTGTTTACAAGAGCACAGTGGTGGAACAAGTACTCAGATCTTTTACTTACTGTGGGTAAACGTAGTGTAAAAATACTCTGCTACAAGCAAATGTAGCACTGAAGTACAAAATTATTCACATCAAATACTTAAAGTACCAAAAGTAAAAGTAGCCTACTCATTATGCAGAATGGCCCATTTCTCAATAATTTTATGATAGTTCATGATGCATTATATGTTCATCACTTAAATGTTGCACCCAATAAAGGTGACTCATTTTAACTACTTTACATGCTTAATATGATGTACTACTTAATAATACGCCGCAAGTTATTAGTTGATTTATATTTTGTATTAAGACACTGAATCTGTGCATCACTTGTAACTGACATTGTCAAACTCCTCTCTGAGATGCAGTAGAGTAGGAGTCGGCTATAGAGTTACATAAAATATAAATACTTAAGTATAGTACCTCAAAATTGTAAGTAGAGCACAACATTTTTACAAGAACACAGAAGCTTATTTTGACACTATACATGCAACGAGAGGAAATTGGACTAACATGCCGTCCCTGATATGTCCAAAACTGGCTCTAGAGGGGAACCTAAAGTGTCATAATTTGAAGCGTTGGGTATTTGAGGAGTTGGGAGTGAGAATGCCTTGGTTTGAGAGCTAGATAGATGAGCCTTGGGTCTTGATTGAACACCTACCACTGACAGAATCATGAGAGAACTGACCTTCTCTTTGTGCTCTCTGTACCTCAAAGGCATCTTAGCAGCCGCCACTGCAAATGATTCATTGGCTCACAAAGTGAGAACAATACACACAGAGTCACACACAAATGTAGGGCCGAGCCAGGCTGAGCGCGTAACCTCAGAAGGTCAGTGCATGGAAAGATGGAAGGTGAAACCTCCCGCCACGGACCCCACCCCCTCGCTGCAGCTCTGCATCCCCTGTTCACAAAGGAGCCGGACAATGAGGACGACGACGAGGTACAGATACGCACAGTCCCAATCGGTGGCTTTGGCTCATCTCAACATGCTCTCGCGTCTCAGGTTGATGTCGAGCTGAAACCCCATCCACTCCATTACATTGTCAGGCAGATGTCAGCAGCTGTGCGCAGAGCTGCTCATTTTCCCGCTGATCGCCATGTCAGCAGAATGTAACTCTATTGATTTGCTATAGCAGGAACCGTAGGCCATTAAAAACAGAAAATAATTCTGGTCCTATGAAAAGGCCGGCACACGAGAGAGGAAAGGAAATAATGCCAATTTGATGAAAACACTTGATATGCAATGTGATCTCACCAAGCTGCTGATGAAAAGTTGACTGGAGAGAGAGAGGGAAGGCTCTTCCACCCCCGACAGTCACCCTGTATTTAACATGCCTCAGGTGCTCGGTTCCTCTTTGGACCAACAACTTCGTAATTTCCGAGGGGCCATGTTCAGCAGGGCTGGGAAGATGCATTTATCACCAAATTCGATACTATCACGAAACGGCGAAAAAGCTGTTCCTGAACCTGGTGGTTCTGGTCTGGAGACTCCTGTAGCGCCTCCCAGAGGGCAGAGAGGAAAACAGTCTACGTGCTGGGTGGCAGGAGTCTGTCCTGATTTACTTGCTCTCCTGAGGCAATGGTTCCTGTAAATGTCCCTTGTAACAGGAAGCGAGGCTCCAGTGATGCGCTGGGCAGTTTTCGCCACCTTCGGCAGTGTCTTCCGGTCTGCAACAGAGCAGTTCCCGTACCAAACTGTCATACAGTTGGTGAGGATGCTCTTGATGGTGGAGTGGTAGAAGCTCACCAGAATGTCTGAGGAGAGGTGGTTCTTCTTCAGGGTCTTCAGGAAAAAGAGGCGCTGGTGAGCTTCCCTGACCAGGTTGGAGCAGTTGGCTGTCCAGGAGAGGTCTTGTGATATGTGGATCCCCAGGAATTTGAAGCGGCACCGTTGATGTGGATGGGTTGGAGTATGTCAGCGACCAAAAGTCCTGACCTGAAGTCCAAAATGAGCTCTTTCGTTTTATTGGTGTTTAGCAGCAGGTTGTTGTGCTCGCACCACACAGCCAGACGATCCACCTCCTCCCCGTAGGCCGACTCATCATTAGTTAGTGATGAGGCCAATCACCTTGCTGTCATCCGCAAACTCGATGACGGAGTAGTTGGTACCATGTTCAGGTCTGCATTACTACAAGAATAAGAGCGGTAACATCCTTCTACCTCTGCAAAGACTCAAATGAAGCAAATATATGATTCTGGCATTAATTCTGTCGCCCTGATAGCTCAGTTGGTAGAGTGGGCGCCCACATAACAAGGCTGAGTCCTAACTGCGGCAGCCCGGGTTTGAATCTGACCTACGGCCATTTCCGCATGATACATAGGTGGATCAATTTTTTGCCCACCCCTAATATGCATGACTGCAGACTTGGGCACTCATCCCAACCACTGTAGGTTACTCCAGAAACTAGTCCTCACCTATCCTTTTCCCCTCCCTTCCTTTTTTTTTTTCCCTCCAAACCGCCCCCCCCCCCCCCCCACCCCCCCCCCCCCACACACACACACACACACACACACCATCAAATGGTAGTATGTATCTGCTCGCCCACTGCCGTTGGCTAGGGCGGTGCTTTGAACCCAAGGATGAAAGAGCTGATCCTGTAATGAGAATCTTAATGCAGAGAAACTGTTTGGCTCCAGCACACACACATGCACGCACGCAGACACAGGCTTTGAAAAAAAAAAAAAAAAGTGAATTTTACAGCCTTACTCTGCTCTCGGCTTGGCTGCATGTCTAATGCAAGCTATTTTGAAATTCTGCTGCCGCATGAAAGTTGAGTTAAAGTGGTTATGCAATTTCAAAGTATCACTCTCTCACCGACGGATTGCATGCATATGTTCAGAGTACAGAACAGGGTTTTTTACAGAGGTAAACAACGGCACGGCTGTTAGGAAACTAGTAAACGCTTTCTACACACTTATTAGGCATGACGAAATCCACACCCGCATCACAGATTCTATGAATTTTGGCCAGAAGGTGAGAGATGCACGAGGAGTGTGGATTTGGTATCATTTTCATTATTAGTTTTAGCAGCAAGAAGGATTTATTGGATTATTTGCGCAAAAATACACAATTTAAATGATGGCATTAGTTGTTATATAATTATATAATATAAGCTGCTTCAAGGTAGTGTTAGGAAGTTAAACAGGTCATTTTCTCTCTCTATTATCTATTTTAGATTGCTCTGAAAACATCTTCAGAGAGCGTGGCTTTATTCAAGTTTCTCATCAAAAACTACATTTTGCAAGATTACATTTGAATGCATTATGATAGCATTATAATTTACCATTGCCTAGTACATTTCTATTGAGCAGAGCTTGAACACATCATTATGTAACTCAGCGGAATCACTCTGAGCAACATGCATGGGAAAAAATTACAAGATAATAAGTTTCTGATTATGTTTGTTCCAGATGTTTTTAAGGGTGTTCCACCACAGCTTATTTTAGACTAGCAGTTGTGACAAACTGCAGCTTTACATCTTCACTCACTTTAATTGCAAATTAGGCATTACCTAATGCTAGCTTTTAATGAATTTAGGAGAGACCCACAGATGCAAATAGCCAAAGCACCTGAATGTGTTTTGGATGTTTTCTTTCCAGTAGTCTGAAAGAAGGCATGTTGTGGAAGCAAAATAGCCCAAAATCTCAATATTGATCAGTACAATGGGGTGTCTCGAAGGAAATGTGAGTTACAAAAAATAAATACAAGAAAATGAAGAAAGAACACTGTACAATATACAAAATAATAGAAAAAAATGTATGTGCAAAACTATGCACAGTGGGTTAATGTGATGTCACAATGATGATGCCATTGTGTTGTCAGCAGGACTGTCAAAGTTCATGCAAAATCATTTTAACGCCACTAATTTCTTAAACACATTAATGCGATCGATAAACTGGAGGTTGTAGCGGGTTCAGTTTTAATACTAGGGAATCTATTGGTACCAACCATGTCATACTAGCTTGTTGCAAAGTAGGTTAAATAATGCTCCACACTGTCGTGACCATTTTCAAAGCGGACATCCAGATATGAGTACCCACAAGTCTCCCCTTTACAGACATGCCCACTTTATGATTGGGGCAAGTTTTAGTCAAGTCAGCACACCGACACACTGACAGCTGTTGCCTCTTGGACTGCAGTTTACCATGTTATGATTGGAGCAGATTTTTTAATGCTAAATGCAGAGGGTTTCTGGACAATATCTGTCATTGTTTTGTGATGTTAACTGATTTCCAATAATAAAAGCAGCATATTTGTCCACTTCCATGTTGATAAGAGTATTACATACATACATTGACAAATTTCCATTTAAGGAACATTTTGAACAGCCAAAAAATGTGCAATTAATTTGCAAACCAATCATTATGAAAATGAAAGCTGGAATTAGCCTTAAAATCAGCGTCCCACACCTCACATTTCTACACAGTGGCACTTTATCCATATCTCACTCTTTTATAAGAAGGTCCCTTGATGTTCCCAGCAGCAGTTGAACATTTTGCAGTTGCTGAAAGGTTCTAATCCAAACCACGTGGGAGAAGGTGAGTGTTGGCCTTGAATGTGTGTCATCCTTTGAGCATGTCAAACAATCACCTTTCACATATCAAAAGAGTGCAGGGGTGCAAATTACTATGTCAGTGGCTGTAACCCATGCACTTTGAGCCAAGAAGTACACGTCACTGTCAGGCCAACAAAGCATATGGAGAGGAGATTCTCTGAAATGCAGTCTTCGTATAAGATTTATACTAAAGTATGATACACTGAAACTCCTTTAAAACCTTTGGCACAGTCAACTGTCAGCACTACCAACTCACAACATGATGATGTAGGCCTATTGAATGTGACAAGAATGTTGAATATGAGAAATTATATTACAGTTAAAAGCTAAATAGCAGGGGTTTTTGTACATGCTCAGGGCCACAAGTCTAAGAAGACATCAGATGGGTCAATATCGCTGAAAGGCTTTGAGTTGGAGTAGTGGAATGAAAGCTGTATCGACCCACGGAGCAATGATCTGAGACTGATGTTACTCCAGCCGACAGATTTCCCAGCAGCACTCGCTCTTGAGGAGTCCTAAAAACGGCATAGATGTGAATCTTTCCATTCCACCTTGACCTTTCACTGAATATCGTGTAGCGCATCAGAATGCCATTTACTCTCTCTGCTAGTGAAATATTTAAACCGTGGGAGAGGGCCGCTCAAAGTGCAGCGCCGGCTTGACGCTCCACTCTTTTCTGAGAGAGGCGGGAGCCGCATGTATTTCGCTGTGAGCCATAAATCAAACATGGTGTTGGGGCAATGGAGCCTCAACATGGACAAACAAAGAGCATTTTGGTTAAGTCTTTACATTTATGATTTACTGCCTCTGTAATCAAAACTCAAACATCTGCTCTATTCCAAGAGCAAACACTGACTGTTTAGAAGCAGGCAGCTTTCACAACTGTTCGCAGCTCATCCGTCCTCATAACCGCTTCTCATACCATCAGTTGTTTAAATCATAAGGAGGAACAGGAGTCATGCTGGCAGAGAAATAGTGATGGATGATTTTCTTAATACTCCTCAGAGCAACTGACTGACCACACTTTAACTGGCCTCTATCTATCAAGGAGAGAAATTCTCCAGCGGTGAGTCATCTTAGGGTGGTTCGCTCCGTCTGTACATACTCGCGTCACATACAGAAGCACATGGCAACAGCCAACAATACATCAGACCAGCACTACGTCATCCAGAGTAGGCTCTCGTGACCACGCCCATTTTGGGGGAAACCAATCCTGTGTTCCTCATAGATGGTAACAGAGTAAACAGAAGAAGCTGAATCATGTCTCCAAACTTTAAACAAACCAGTAATAATAATATCACTCTGCTGAAGAGTTGCTGAGTAGCTGGTTGCACCAACACTAAATCCAAATACACTGATCTGCAGCAGATTTGTTCCCCTGCCATGCTCTACAAAATATATAATAGAGGGACTTTATGGCTCCAAGCTATAGACCAGACCAGCATGGCATCATCTCTGAGGCTGTGCTCCCTTTTAGGGGAAAGACGCTTGGTGTCACGGGAGAGAAAATGATGAAAAGCTGTTGTGTAGCAGCTTAACTGAGGCTCTCACACTGAGATTTGAGGTGCATATGAACTGTGGATATTCACTGTCAGTGTGGTAAATGGCTAAATGATGCTGTGACAGTGATTAGCATGGCTAGGTAGCATGAGCCTGAGTGGGAGGCTGCTGCAGTAATACAGTCATACATTAACGTTATAGCAGCATCAGGCTCGTCTCCAACGAAATCTCAGTCTATTGATCAAACAGTTGGTTATTTACAGACAACACTTGGCCTAAATGAAAAAAAAAAAACAAGATGGCAGCAGGCAAAATACCATACTCCTTCAAAATGGTAGTCCACAAACCAATGGGTGACGTCACATTGATTATGACCACTTCTTATATACAGTCTATGGGTTAGGAGAACAGGAAGTTCCCAAAATCCAAATGTGATGATGCTTTTGTCAAATTTTGGCCTAAACCTGACCACGGATGCTGTTAATTTATTTGCAAAGATATATTACACTCAATTCTCCCAGTTAGTTACTACAAAGGAAACAACATCCATGAGGAAACCTCGCTCGGAAGACACATTTTAATGTTTCCCAATTAGGCCACAGCTGAGAGTGGGAAGTAGTCTGCTCCAGACACACACAGTATGACAGCAATTTGAAAGCCAACAGAGCCACTTTATAACTGTTTAATCAGTTAAATTCCTCTCTCATGTCTTAATGCTGCATTTATTCTACTAATGCTTACACTAACACTGGTACCATGTATTGTGCCTTATCAGTCTCCTGATAGCACACACACAGCAGAAAGTCTGCCCGGTGACAGCAAAGCCCTACTAAACATGAATGGTTTAAGGGACTAGTATTCCTTATATTAACCACCTTCCCTGTTTCAGTATCACTATTGCAATTTGTGAGTGAAAGTTAATCTTGCCAAAACAAATGCAGTCTTATCTCTATGGTGCAGGAGCAAGAGCAGTTACTCACAGACATCCACACAGGCAGAGATTAGAGAGGAGACTGTGCCTGGGCTTCCTATTATTAGAGCCGAGGTTTATGGTCGGAGAGGGCTGCAGGGAATCACTGAGATTAAATTACACAGACGGGGAACATCAAATACAGGAGAAACTTCCCAGGCTCTGGAGAGAGTGATGGGGTTTGGATGAGTCGGGAATGGAGAGGAGGAGATATCAGAGCAGAGTGAGAGAGAGATGTATTAAACCAAACCCATCTCCATCCACTCCTCTATGCTCGGTTGTCCTCAAACACACCACTGAGCAAGGCCTTACTGGACTAATGCAGCCATAGAAACCATACAAATGTGTCTTATCACCGCAGTGAATAAAGGCATACAGCAGATACCATCCTGTGGCTGGAATGGCATAGGAGCTGTTTCTAAAATGTCTTAAAGGCTATTACTTTAATAGCTGTACATCATATTAAAAGTGTGTTACAGCTGGGCTGCAACTATACTTTCATTATTGAGTAGCTTGTGATGATTGTAAATCAGAGAAAAAAAAGCAAATCCTCACATTTGAAAAGCAGGAACCTGTAAACGTTTTTGCTTGATTTAAGATTAATCAATGATGATATTTTTTGTTGTTTTTCATTTTTTGTTGACTGATTAATCAACTAATCATTTCGGTGTTGGACATTTTGTATCCTCTGTGCCTCACTTTGACTCTCCCAATACATCAGTGTTCAACATATCCTCATACAACAGTTCGTATGATATTGTACAGTTTTTTCCTACATTTTCTCGTGAATGTTTGCAACACGAGCGATCGGTGCACCTGCGCAAGGCCCTGCAGTGTCTAGGCAACAAAACTACTTGGTTAGGTTTAAGAAAAGTGGTTTGGGTTAAAATAACTGCAGAAGTAGAGTTATTAAAGTATGGGAAAGTTGTGCAACAAATAACTCAACATTTGGGTTAAAACAACTATGGATGTGGCATTACATATACTACCGAAGTTACGTGACAAATGAAGAAATGTTTGTAACTACGGAAGTTGCATTACGTCGAATTCTGGTGTTTTTGAACCCAACCACCCAACCCAACCTCCTCCCTACACAGACTTTATCACTCTTCATACTACTATACTGTCACCTGTCCTTGCTCACAATGACGTGGATTACATAAAGTTAACTACATGGGTTATATACAAAGTATAGGGTTAGCATTTCTTTTCATTTGTATAGCTACAAACAGTGTATGCGAACAGCATGCAGTATTTAATATCAGGTGATTGTAAAGGTACTGTTAAATAACATCGGACAGGCACATAAAATCCCCTTTTCCCAGATTCAAGGAAACAATGGAGATAAAACAAACTAAGAGCTCAAACACCTAGCTATAGTACAGATATCTGTGGAAACTCCTGACTCTACCATTTCCCACTGATTATCTGTATAGGAGCCAATACCTGAGGGACCCTGAAGTGTTTTCTCAACCTCTCACACCACAATAAACAAGGTTATACCTGCAAAGGCGAGACATTTTCAGTGCATTTATTTGCCTTTGGTGAATTGCCCAGGCCTAATTCAACAGCTAGTGCACTCCTTTCTGCTTCAGCAAGCCATTATCAGCATGAAAAGGTGAAGAAAATGTGTTGCCATGGCTACATGGCTTGCCATCAATGTAGTCAGAAAAAACATCTGTGTAACTCCCTTCTTTGTCTATGTCTTTTTTTGCTCTTTTCTTCCTGCTTTTCCAGCTTCTCTTCATGCCTCTGACTTGAGAGGGCAGGGTACCCTACATAACTCTACACCAGGATCCACCCAGGTTCTTCAAAAGGGTATTCATTCCTCTTCGGGCCTTACGTCAACGCAGGTTATGATGCAGGTGCAGAAGGAATGAATTGTTCCATGCTGTATTAGCATACAAGCAGCCCCCACTGTGAAGTGGGAGGAGGGAAGCGGGGCAGCGTGAGAGGCGAGGATTCTCCTACGATGACGCAGGAACCCTGCAAGGTCTATTTTTAAACCTATTGAAGTGTGCAACACCCTTTCAGTACTGTAACCTTCAACTGCGCTGTCGAACCAAAACAAACAGGGACGAGAGAGGCAGAGAAGGAGAGAGAAAGTGCCATAGCGAACATTACACCCAGCTCTTTTTTCTCCTCTCAAGCTTATAGAGCCACAATGAAATATGGATTATGACTCCATATCGCTGAGATGTGGTGCTTTTAGGTTGAATGATTGTCTGGCTTGGAATAAGAATAGGGTCGAATAGATGATCCCCACTAAAATGACTTGGCAGCACTTGAAAGCGGCGACTGACTGAGGTTCTGTCCTGGCCAAACACAGCGCAGCCTGTATTCATTAAAGTCTCAGCTCCGGGTTTATCAGCAAATAACACAGACTGAATGGGGCTTTTTTTTTTTATATCCTTTTTATCTTCCCCACTCTCTGGCATTTTTTACATTCAATCAAGTAAAGCATTGAGCTTCCTTGAATTGCAGATGTGCTTCCCGGTCACATGGCAGCACCCTCTGGGCCACAAGCCTCTGATATGTCACCACTGGACTGTACAAGTCAAGCTCAATGACCAGGAACAGGTGCTAACCTCACTTCCCAGTGATCATGAAGGCAACAGCTCTGATCACAAGCTTATTATAGAAGTGTTCATCAAGGTCACCAGCACCAATTGCCAATGACAAGATGGAAAATGTGTAATTTTCTTCATGATTTTACACCAGATAACATGATTCAGCTCTGGCCCACTGATCTAAAATCCTCATCTGGTATCAACTACAATCCAGAACGTGCTGGATTACCCTCCCAGCTCCTCTCTCTGTTCCTGGCATTACCCTGAAATACTTGGACCCCATCTGTCTTTGCTGGAAGCCTTGTGATGCACAGTACTGTGTTAAAACACAATTGAAATGTATCATCTGCACTTTAGGGTGACTCATTCTGGCTTGCCCTTTGCCTTGTAAACCCAGTGTTTACAGCACATCATCAGCCATTTGGATCTCCAAATTGAGGCTTAAAATGTGCGTTTGTTTGAACAAGTGGACAAAAACGTCTGCCAATGTGGCGACATAATTCTGCTTAATTCCTCCCATTGCAGTTGGCTTCAATAATTGTAAGCAGCTTCATATTTAGGGTTCAGACATGAGAGCAATATCCATCTTCTCATCCAACTCTCCAAAATGTTGAATTATACCTTTAATGTTGAAATTTAAAACCCACTGAATTTACTGCATTAAAATATTTAATTTAGAAAATGATCTGTCTGAATTCACGTGGTTTAAATTCCCCTGTCTGAAATTTCCAGTAGGTAATTTCAAGTTGTGCTATTTCAAAACCTTATATATTAAGTATTATCTTTAAGGGAAAACAAAGTCGAACAGAAAATACCAAATACTGCCCGATATTCAAAAACTACATTCAAGCTTGTAATGCTTGGTAATGTGACTGCTAAGCTGCAGAGAATAGCTATGTAGCTAAAAACAGGCTATAATAACTTGAATTTAGTAAATACCCAATTGTGAAATTTAATCACAAGGTTAAAATTAAAAATTGTCATTTTTGGAAAATTTGCTTAAAATTCAGACCAGTCTCAAGTCTGTACAATAAATATGAAGCTACAGTCAGCAGCTAGTTAGCTTAAAAAAATAAAGTTTTCCAAAAATAATAAATTTTGATTTAAAAAAAATTGTCAATTTTTTGGAAAATTAGCTTATTCACTTTGTTTCCGAGAGTTAAATGAGAAAATTCATACCACTCTCATGTCTGTATGCTACATAGCTACATTAGCCCATTAGCTCAGCTTAGCACAAAGACTAGAAGAAAGTGGTAACAGCTAGCCTGCCTTTGTCCAAAGGTAGGAAATATAGCTACCAGCACCTCTAAATTAAACTTTTAATACCATATATCTCATTTGATTAATTTGTGCAAAAACCTAAGTGCAAAAACAACACATTTTCACATTGAAAACAAGGCTCCAGAACATAGGCTAACCCCATAAAAATGTCACTTTTTGTGCAAATTCAAAAAACAAGATTGTGAATTAATTAGTGAGCTTTAGCGTTGCTGGTAGATAACGCTAGCTGCTTCTCTCCAATTCCAGTCTGTATGCTAAGCTAAGTCAAGCTAAGCTAACCAGCGGTTGACTCCAGCATTATGTGTCATGTTCAGACTCAAGAATGGCATCATTCTTCTCATCCATTTCTCAGCAAGACAGTGAATAAGAATACTTTACAAAATGTTCAACTATTTCCTTTAAATGGCAACACTGTTGTTAAATTTTGCATGCTGGGGGGAGGATTTTGTTACATTTAGACAGAGCCAGGCATGCTGTTCCCCCGTTTTTCCAGTCATAAAATGGGGAAAACTGCTGCTGTAGCTACATATTTGTCATGCAGATTTAAGAGGGCTATAACTCTTCCCATGCAACTCTCAGAAAGAAAGAAAGTACTGTATTTTTCACACTATAAGGCGCACTTAAAATCCTTTAATTTTCTCAAAAATCGACAGTAGGCCTTATAATCCGGTGCGCCTGATATATCAATTCTGGTTGTGCTTACTGACCTCGAACCAATTTTATGTGGTATAGGGCGCTCAAAGACCTGTCAAAATGTTTTATTACTCCAACCGCTAGATATTGGCGTCAACAGGTCATTCAAAGTTAATATAAAAAAATAACTTTTTCTTTGTTGGACGTGTCTCAGGTACCTGAGGTTGTGGGACATGCTGTGAACATGACCCATGTCGCAGTAGTTG
Source organism: Pterois miles (assembly GCA_947000775.1). Taxonomy (NCBI): domain Eukaryota; kingdom Metazoa; phylum Chordata; class Actinopteri; order Perciformes; family Scorpaenidae; genus Pterois; species Pterois miles. The sequence continues at coordinate 2,000,700 of CAMQGK010000525.1, read as the reverse complement.
CTCCTCCATTTGGCAGCTTAACTGAGGTAATTGCTGGATCGATGCTGTGGTTGCCCAGCTGCAGGTCGAGGAAGCCTGGCCTGGTATGGTGGAAGCCCAGCTAGCTGTGATAGGATCCCGACTAGCTGTGGTGGGATCCCAGCTAGCAGTGGTGGAAGCCCAGCTAGCTGTGATAGGATCCTGACTAGCTGTGGTGGGATCCCAGCTAGCAGTGGTGGAAGCCCAGCTTGCAGTGGTTGAGTCCCAGCTAGCAGTGGTTGAGTCCCAGCTTGCAGTGGTTGAGTCCCAGCTAGCAGTGGTTGAGTCCCAGCTAGCAGTGGTTGAGTCCCAGCTAGCAGTGGTGGAAGCCCAGCTTGCAGTGGTTGAGTCCCAGCTTGCAGTGGTTGAGTCCCAGCTAGCAGTGGTTGAGTCCCAGCTTGCAGTGGTTGAGTCCCAGCTTGCAGTGGTGGAAGCCCAGATAGCAGTGATGGAAGCCCAGATAGCAGTGGTGGAGTCCCAGCTAGCAGTGGTGGAGGCCCAGATAGCAGTGGTGGAAGCCCAGCTTGCAGTGGTGGAAGCCCAGCTTGCAGTGGTGGAAGCACAGCTTGCAGTGGTTGAGTCCCAGCTAGCAGTGGTTGAGTCCCAGCTTGCAGTGGTTGAGTCCCAGCTAGCAGTGGTTGAGTCCCAGCTATCAGTGGTGGAGGCCCAGCTTGCAGTGGTGGAAGCCCAGCTTGCAGTGATGGAGTCCCAGCTTGCAGTGGTTGAGTCCCAGCTAGCAGTGGTGGAAGCCCAGCTAGCAGTGATGGAGGCCCAGATAGCAGTGGAACTGAAAACTGAAGAAAGTAGTTGAGGTCCAGGATTTATTTCAACGTCACCAGCCAGAAGCAGTATCATCAAAAAATGAGCAATGAAGGGACTTGTTGTATTGTTGGTCTTTACCTGGGGGTGGTCTGGCACAGCCATAATCCAGCACTCTTGAGTACAGCACATGTTGGGCCTGTTAAGCTGGAAACACAGACACATCGTCCCTTTTTCTTGGACAGGTCGTACTCAAAAGAAGTTAGAAATTGACAAAGACAATAGACAAACACGTTGATGGCATAATCCAAGGTCTTTGTTTGCGTTTACATGACTTTAGGGGCAGACCCACAGGACCTGCCAAACTGTGTGTCATCTCCTTGGCAGCCATCTTTACTCTCTTCTTCTTCTTCTTCTTCTTCTTCTTCTTTGTCTTCTTCTTCTTCTTCTTCTTCTTCTAGTTTCTTGGCGGTTGGCAAACAACTTTCAGGTGCATTACCGCCACCCACTGATCTGGAGTGTGGACTAAGGCTCTATTATCCTCCTAAAGATCTAATAAATGAAAAGAATAAATTATAAATAACCAACCCCAATAACAACTAAACTAAACAAACAATAGTCATGTCTCTTCTATTGCTTAATCTTGTTGATTTTAAATATTCTAGCAGAAGTCTCCAGTTCTTATCCCCTGAAGGCTTTGACAGGATGTTACCAATATTATTCACTTCAAACTTTCTGAGCTTGGATTTTAAAACTTCCCTCTCTGTTAGATATTTCTGACAACCATCAGCGGTGCGCCTTATAGTGCGAAAAATACGTCAAAAAAAATGTCAAATTTTAATTTCAACATTGTGATTAAATTTCACAATCAGGTATTTACAAAAGTTATTTTGGCCTTTCTTTGCTTCCAAAGATATTCTTTGCAGATTAGTCAGTACCTTTAAACGCAGCATTCCCCTTGGCTTAGAAACACCCCTCAAAACAAACAGTCCTGCATGCTGAGTGCACAACAGTGCTGGGCGTGTCAGAGGTACAGCATGGTAAGGACCTGTGTGTAATATGTGAAGCTCATGTCAGGAATGTGTCTCTCTGAAGCAGGAGGAGAGCACACTCTGGAACAGGCAAGATGGAGTCACAGCAAGGCAACACCCCACACCATGGGAGTCTCCCAGCTGGTGTGACACAGGACCATCTGTGGGCCTGTTTATCCCACAGAGCTGAGGTGGTCATTTGGAACTGTGTCTCTCTGAGTGTGAATATGTGTCTGTGTTTTGAATATAGTTTCCACTGGGGCTCCAAGGCTTGCAAGACTTCAATACCTATTGAAAAGTGACAATTTGAGATGAGGACCAAGTTTAAACCAAGTTTATCTGGTACAGACCGACCCAGTTTATTACTATGGAGTCCCAGAAGAGACATAGAAATAATCAAAGGTTGAAAAAAATACACATTAAAAAATGTAGAAATAAAAAATTAAAAACCCTGTGCTTTAATGTTTTATTCATTAAGGGTCCCTAATAACAGCGACAGTAACTTGGAAAATAGCTATTTGATAGAATGTAGGGTATTGAATTTGATGAATTTACTGTTTATCAGACCACAAAGGCATTGACATTGCTCACAATATCAATTAGTGATGTTTTAAATGCGACTGTGTTTTACAAGGGTGAAGTAACTCTCGCAAAAATTGCTTTTCATCTAATCCTCCGCGAGCTACTCCCCCGAGCGCCTGAAGAATCAGTTTACAGCATCTGGGATTCTGAGCAATTTATTTGCTTAAGATTTAGATTACTGCAAACTGAATTTAGATGCAAAAGTATAGACCTCTTCATGTTGCTAAGACAGCAGCTTTGGTCCAAGATTACTTCCTGCCAACAAGCATGCTACCGCATTGGCCATGTTAAGTGTTTTAGCTTTCTGTCGGCTGCATCACTTCTAAGGCCTTATGGGTAGTCATGAGTGTCGACACCTTCATGATGATACTTCTGTATCTGGAGCATTTCTATGCAGTAATGCTTAATAGCATTTACCACAGAACTGTACTTTAATACAGTACAGTAACTGGGGTCAAATCCATGTATGTACTTTGCAAAATAAACCTGATTCTGTTCCTACTTCTATGTAAATATGATTTTGAATTGCACTTAGCACTTTAACTCTTAAACTGCAAAAAACACTGTTACACTGTTACTCAGTGTAGGTTTTCCTTTCATATAAACCAAGAAGATATAATTTTAATAATCCCCAATTTATTATTTCAGCTTTATGGAGATAAATGGATCAGGCCTGGTCCACAATCACGAATAGAAATTTGAGCAGATATAAGAGTAAGCTAAAGTTACAAACTCCTTTACTGCAATCACCCAAATAGCCCCATCTACCAACCCATTCAGAAAAACTCAGTGCACATCAGTAGCTTTGTCACCAGGTCAGGCATTGAAGAATATAAACAGTCCCTTCATAAAACCTCCTCCATCAACTATTATCTATTATAATATAATATAAGATAAGAAAAGATATTCTTTTATTTGATCTCCACTGAGAAATTTACATTTTACAGCAGAAAGTGGATAGTGAATAACAGAAGCATAGATTTAATGTGATGTGAACCACCTGTTTAATCAGCCACTTCTGGCTAGTTGCTGGGCAGAAAACAGAACGATTCAGCCAATTCTCCATATATGGAGATGTCCCCCTGTGTGTGTGTGTGCGCGCCCCTCATAACGACACCTCTGTGTGTTTTTTTTTTTTTTGGGGGGCCCCGCCAGAAGAGGAGCCCCCCACCCTTCCTAGGGCAACCCCTAACTCCCCACACCTGCGGTTAGAGGAGACAGGATTTCACTGAAAAAGCCTGAAGCAATTGTTCCATAACAATGTCGATAAATCAAATACCGTAACTCTACAGCATAAATAAGAGCATTTTACGAGCCACAAGCTCTACGAACAAGCCAGTGTGGTTTTGTGCTGTAGTGCATGTGGCCACCAGGGCAGTTAAAACTCCCTTTCCCTCCCAAACTCTGCAAATAGAATGGGGTCAATGGGGAGCTCACTGAGTCTTCCTTCCAGGCAATAGCCAAAGTAAAGTCTGACAGACTCCAGAGTGACATGTCACGACCACACGAGAACCACAGAGATGAAAAATCATTTCTAGAGGAAAATTGTGGAAATGGGAGCAAGTAGAAATGTTTTTTTCAGTCAGGAGTTGAGGCTCGTCTCCCTCTAGCGATGATGTCACACACTCTAGAAAAACCAAAAAATGCAAAATCCCATTTTTTGACATCAAATATCTCAAAAAGTAAAAAGAAAAAATGACTGATTCTCCCAAAATTACACCAACTGACAAAATTCTGTAAGTAAGATGCTGAGAAAAAACTAAAAATGGCGAGAATTGATTTTTTTTAACTTCATCATTCATCCATTTCGGTTTTCTACCCAAATACGCTATCTTAAAAGCACCCATTCCCACCCCGCAATTTTTAATTCGTCCTCTCAAAACTGTAGGAGGAGAGCGAACGAAAAGGCGGAAGATGAAAAAGCAGAAAAAACTAGAAAATTTCTGCAGAATTTCAGGCACGGGGGCTACTGCCGGGACGAGACCTGACGTGCGCGAGGCAGGAATGACCGTACTGATGAAACAGGGTGTCTCTGCTGAGAAAAGACACCTCCCACGAAACTCCACAACAAACGGTTTAGGAGTTATGAAAGGGGGCGTGGCTAATGTGTAGCGGTGGGGCTCCGAGTCTATGTTTCAGAAAATGACTCAGCCTGACCGCCATCACGGATGACAAATTTGGAGCAGATCCGAAAAGACGCAAACTTACAACAACTTCCTTTACGGGCGAATCACGCCAAATGCCGCCATGCTACGGCAACGTCATTCAACAAAACTCAGCTTCACAAAGAGCTTTTCACAGCACCAATTACTAGGATTTAAGCAAGTCTCTGTCTCCAATCTCACACTATCAATCAAGAAAACCTCCAATCACAGGTGGGCAACTGGCATGTGTGATCTGATTGCTAAAGAAAAAAAATAAGATAAAGATATTCTTTTATTTGTCCCACACTGGAAAATGACATGTTACAGCAGCAAAGTGGAAGTGCAATAACAAGAAGCAAGATTTTAATGTGATGTGAACCACCTGTTAGTAATCAGCTACTTCTGGCAGTTGCTGGCAGAAAACAGAACGATTCAGCCAATTCTCCATATATGGAGATGTCCCCCTTGTGTGTGTGTGTGTCGCGCGCGCGTATGTCTGTCTCTTGTGTGTCTGTGTGTGTTAGGGAGCCTGGCCAGGAGCGGAGCGCCCCAGCGTTGCTAGGGCAACCTCTAACTCCTCACAGCTGCGGTTAGAGGAGACAGGATTGCACTAAAAGCCTGAAGCAGTTGTTCCAAACAACTCCGATATATCAAAAACCGTAACTCCTACAGCATAAATAAGAGCATTTTACGAGGCACAAGACTCTGACGAACAACCAGTGTGGTTTTTGTGTCTGTAGTGTCAAAATGTGGCCACCAGGGCAGTTTTAGAAACTGCTCACTTTTCTCTTCTCCAAAAAAGCAGCCGAAATTAGAATGGAGTCTAATGGGGAGTTTTGCTGGAGTTCCGGTCACTTCCAGTCATTTTTAGCCAAAAGTATAAGTCTGACAGACTCCAGACTACATGTCTACGACCACAACGAGTAACCTACCAGAAGATGAAAAATCATGTCTGTAAGTGAAAATTGTGTAAATGGGAGCAGTTAGAAATTGTTTTTTCAGTCAGGAGTTGAGGCTCGTCTCCCCTCTAGCAGATGTCACACACTCTAGAAAATGCCAAAAATGCAAAACCCCATTTTTTGACATCAGATATCTCAAAAAGTAACAAGAAAAAAAATATAAATTTACAGAAATATTCCCCCAAAAATTAGCACCAACTGGAATGCATAAATGACTCTGAAGCCTTTAAGTATGACTTAGTTCTATAAATATTAATTTTTTTTTTTTTATTTCACCTCCATTCTTTTTCAATCAAAATTTTTCCAGTTTTTTCATTTACGCGCGAAAATTTACGTACTGGAATTCTGTTAAAAGCACACCATTCCCACCACCGCAATTTTTGATATATAATTTGTCTGGGTCCTCTCAAAACTGTAGGAGGAGAGCGAAAAAAAAAGGCGGAAGAGAAAAAGCAGAAAAAAAAGATGAAAAAACGCGCAGAAGAACAATAGTGACTCGGGCTTCGTGTCACATGACATCTAACTGGCGTGCTCATTTATAACACTCCCATGCTTTTGTCACCAAGGCATTAAAGAATATAAACAGTCATATAATTAAGGAGGACTCTAACAGGCTTAGGTGTGTTTAGCTGGCTATTTCTCGGTCATAACGACACCTCTGTGTGCATAACAAGTCTTTGACAAAGAAGGGAGGAGGCATTGTTTGAGCATAAAAATGCACAACTACTTCCTCCTCAGAGTTTAGTCATTCATTTCAATTTTGTTGACCCTTTATTTTGGCTTTTTCTTTACCTCTCCTTCTTCACATGACATCTAACTGGCGTGCTTATAACACTCCCATGCTGTCAACAAACCAACACATATCCACCCTGAAAAAAACAGACAGGCTAAATGCAACATGATGTGTCATACCACTACAGTGAGCGTGATCATAAATAGCTCTCCACCTGTCTTCACAGCCATGAGTCACGTGAGACACAAACCTCCTCCTTCATGTGATTACACAGCCTTGTCTTCATTTTTAACCTCATGTTGCCCCCATGACAGAGTGGCAACTCTTAGCATGTGACAAGCAATACTATCTGCTCAGGCAGAGGATTGCCCAAAGGCAAAGTCCACAACTAGTTAAATATTAAAAATAGAAGTCACCAATTTGTGTTTAAAACAAGTAATAAATAAGTCCGCTCTCCATAGATCATGTTCAACTGGAGTTTATTTTATTAAAAAGACCAGGGTGCAAATATGAAATTAAAAAAAATAAAGACAAGCATATAATTTTTAAGCATTTAATACAAACTTAACAATATAAACTATTTCAGTCCCTCTTGACATGTAAGACACTGACTCAAAATACTTTGTTATACCGTATTTTTTATCAAGTATTGCACAATGTAGGTACAAAATTAATATTCATACGATTACATTTTGTCCATTGTATAGCAAAAATCTTTTTAACCTCTTAACAGAAAATACAATTCATCTTTCAGAAAAAAAGCAAATATTTCTACACTTGAATTCCACCACTAAGGAATACTCTGTACACAATCTTCAGAATATTTGATGTACTTTTTTTTAAAGATGGATTTCTTTAACAATTATCTTTTAAAAAAAGAAAAAAATAAGGAAAAGCTGCTGCAGCCATCACAGATCACTGGAGTAGTAAAAAGATATAAATGCAACACCATGTCATAGAAACAATATATACTCTGATATCTTACAAACTCTGTACTAAATTAAATTATACAATTAGAAAAAGACCAAGTAACCCACTTAGTAGTGCCAATTCATAAAAATCAGCCTTGTCTTACCACCTGTAAAATACTGTAAGAGGCCAAAACTTGAAGCTTGTATTTTTATTTTTTTTTTTTAAAGGTTTTTTTGGAGTATTTTCTCAACATGGTAAAAAATTTTGTGCTTGGTTGGCAAAAAGGAAAAAGAAAAACAATGATGCATGTTGAATTGAAGTAACCAAGCTTGGATGTGTTTGTACAAGCTTTTAGTAGAAACAAACTCAAGGGGGCACGGTAAAAACACCCTTGGGCACATGCGCTTGACTGACTAGACTATAATCCTTGAAAGTCCAGTTTTTCTAAGTGTGCGTTTTTGTTTTTCCTTCTCTTTGAGCCACCATCATTCATAAATAACATCTTGATGATGAGTTTAGTTAGCCATGACCGGCTGGAATTGCTGGTTAGAATACTGCATGTTGCTCAGACTGAAGTTGAGGCCATCCATAAGGGACTTGTCATTGAGGCTTCCGTAGGCCGCGAACACGTCGAAGGCATTGTTGTACTGCAGGGGGCCAAGGCCCAGGGAGCCCTCCCCGGGGAACACGGCTCCAGGGCTGGCTTGGCCCTGAAGGCTGGGGAACACAAACTCCTTAGCATTAGGGGAGAGAGCAGAGGCCTTCTGCTGTTGCTGCTGCTGACCCAGGCCCAGCCCGTACAGTGAGTGCATGGAGGTGGAGATGGCTTTCTGCTTCAGTAGGGTGTTGACATTCAGACCCAGGTTATTGGTAGGGGAGGTGCGGGCCACCTTGCTGCTGCTGCTGCTGCTGCTGCTGCCGCCGCCGCCACTGCTGGCGTTGTTGCCACGGCCACTGCTCTTCATCTTAGTGGAGCCGAATTTGGTGGCAGCAAAGGTGGCGGTGGTGAAGGTTAAGGGCTGGGTGGATCGCGGCATGAAGGAAGGGCTCACGGCAGCAGACTGCCCGAAAGGAGGGGAGGGGGAGCTGGACTCTGAAGAAGCCCCGACGGGGTCGCTGATTGGCATGAAGACCTGGGCCTCAGGATTAAAGCTGTTCTTTATCTCCTTGTCCAGCTCTGACCCATTCTCATTATTATCATCCACATATAGCACCTTGACCGGGCCCTTCTCCCCGATCTGGTAGGAAACCTCAAACGGGTCGATCCACACGCTAAGGTCCTGAGGGAGATTATTCCGGACATCTTCGATGTCCAGCCCGCTCTCTTTGGCTGCCTGCTCCACCACAGGGTCCACCTTCTCCCCTACATGGATGCACCTGAACCCTGATCCTTTGTATGGCTTATCCGGATACCAGTGGCCTTCGTATTTCTTCTTCAGCTGCCTCTCGAGCTCCTCGCCGAAGATGTTCACGCGTCGTCGAGGGAGTTTGTTGTATAAATAGGAAATAATAAAGTTGAGTGCTACTTGAATTTCAAGCTGCATAGCTGCTTCGGTGGCAAGGGCGATTCTTTTTCCGTCACAGGGTTGCTTGTTTTGAGCGTTGCAAAAACCTCCACAGCGGTAGGGATCAGTCCGATGAAAAAACCCTGATTGAGCGCTTCTTGCCAAAATTAATATCCTTCCTTCAACAGGGTTAGGTTTAGGATCCTGAAAGGAACAAAAAAAATAAGTATATGAATTGTTTCTAACACAAGCAACAAAAAAAAAAAAACAATCAAATGATCAATGACATTCCATCTGTATTAACCTCTAGTAATCTGTTCACCAGTCGCTGCCCCCCTCCCCGCAGAAATGCTGTATCTCAGCTGTACAATATAAACAGCTATAAATAAACACAAGCCACTGACTCAGAGACGGTGTCAGCAGTGTGTGCTCCCCACTGGTCTAGTGTGACAGAAATACGCAAGCACGGTTGACCTCTGCGGAGGGCGGTGGATCTGATGGCAGATGTCAAGTCGGAATGATTTTCGATTGCCTCATTTTGGCAGGGGGACATGTTCGGGCAAACACTCCTTCCTCGTTCGTGCAAGTGGACTAATAGGCGTTTTTAACCTAACCTGGCTATTCTAGCACCGACTGGGCTCCAGTGGGCAGAGGAGCACGTACAGGCTTGTGACGAAAATTGCTGTTACATAATCAACATTCAAAGTCTAACCACGTCTGTAAAGCAGCTTTCAACAACAAAGCAAACGACACTCGCTTAATTTCTTTGCGACAGTGACTATAAATAGAAAAGCGACTTTCCTTCTCATAACGTTTGGCTCTGAAATAGCCGAGCAGCTAGCATTAGCTAGCCAACTTAATGAGGGGTGTGAACAGAAATGTAGCTTGCTAGCTATCTGGAAGCCAGATAGTGTTAATGTTTAGCTCGATCGGCCGGGTATCAGCGTTTCCTCACGGCAAGCCAAAGATATACGGGCACGGACAACAAACGGTACCGTCACTGTTAACGGCGAGAAAATAAAAAAATACGCTTCTATGTGAACTGACGACCGCAGCAAGCTAAGTAGCATCTGAATTAGCTACGGCTACAGCCTAAATATTCCACTCTAACGCTAATTTTTAATCACAGCATTGAGTGACAGTTTAAAAACCAATAAGATAAACAAAATAACGAACAAGCATTTTAGTTTATGGCAAAACGAACGTTAAACTGATATTTACTTACATGTAAATTCACAGCAGGTCCTTCTTGCATTAGCCAGACTCCGCTCCAGCAAACGTTATGCTCGTACAGCCTCTTCTGTTGCTTTCTAAAGGAGGTACAAATAAAGTTGCCGTCGTCGTCGTGGCTTTATAAAGCTCCAGGCGGTTTTGCTTCTGTGGGGTAATAGTTGAATTCCGATTCGCAGGCTTGCAAGCTAACTCCCCACAGCCTGGGAGTTTTTACAACTCTGCCCTTTAAAACTTGGGCTGATTTGTTTATATAGTACTCCTCCGCCACGGACATGGAGTGGGTGGTGATGCGGCTCGCAGAGGTCAACACCCAGTAACGCATTTCTATTGGCCAAGCGCCCCTGCGTCATCGACAACCACCCAAGCTACCGCTGCGATTGGATGCTTTTGCGCTCAATCAACCGCTGGGCTCTATTTACGGTAGTGGTATGCTTTTCATGTGTTCTGCACTATTTTATTGGAGCAGGTTTGAGCTCAAATATCCATTGAAAGCCGTGTTTATGGTAAAATATGATTCCTGTAACACAATTGATGAAAATGAACTCAAACATGGTTGAAGGTTCTATTTTATGTGACACAAAGCCTGTTTAAAGGTCCTCTGTGCTCAGAGGTTGTGCTCAGTCATGCATGACATCTATGACTGCACAAGGAGTCTACTGTGATGATAATACTCAGTAGTCTGTACAGTATAATACTGTTGTCAGCCAGCACTGAAATAAAACCATATCAAACTCTGCGCTTGCCACTACAGGGTTAAAGAGAGCTAGATAGTCACTGTGGCGGAGGGACACACCTGTCACTGGTTGTGCTCCTGCTCCAATAACATTCTGATGTTCCTTGAGCCAGCTGTGTATCGAAACCTAACAGCATCTGCTTACACAGAGTGGTGAGCTATGATACAGCACAATCTCCACCACTTTTAAACAAAACAGATGGAATCTCATAATTGCCATCTGTGTAAATATTGCCATTCTTTTCCCACTGTGATAAAGTTCTCTTCATTATAAGGTCTGTGGACTGTGAAAATGCATTGTTACACAATGGATCTGGCGTCTGCATGCTGGCTGCTTGTTTTCAGCAGCTGTACAATGTGAGGTTTAAGCTCTCCCCTGTCAGGCCTAAGGTGTTTGACGCCACAGCCTGTTCTTACCTAACATGGGCTCCCACACTGTGTGTTTGTACAATAAACACAATGCCATATTATGAATTGTACATCTGGGAGGGAGGAAGAGGAGGAGACAAAGAGAGGTTGTTCCCAAAGTATTTCCTGACTCAAAACCATGTATGTCAAATCTGTAAATGTTACATTTCAGATCTGATTTAGAGGAGAGCTGTCTGCTACTTACAGGCTCTCTGGAGGGAATAGCTGGGTAGTCGATATAGTTTCAGAGGCGTACGTGATTGGTCTGAATCAATAATAATTAATTTACACAGTCTGTTGTCCAAGTCATGTTCCTCACTAAATCATGATAGCAGAAATGAAAAAAAAGTTCTTTGCAGAGCTAAAACGCTGTAAAGTACATTATACATTATGGCAAACATCAGAGAGGCCTTGGACAGCCAGCTATATCCCCAGTGAGAACATTTGCTTTAAGAGGATGTATGGAGTACAAAGAGAAGAGAAGCAGAGAGGGAGCGTTTCATCACTATTTCATAGTCATTCTTGTCTCTTTAAGCATGTTTTTTGTATTCATAGCATTACTTTCTCTCCCCCACCCCTTGTTTCTTGGGGGGGGCCCCTTTTCCCCCTTTGGCCCCCCCCGGGGCCCCCCCAGCAAAGCACCCAACCCCCCCCTCCTCTGGGCGCTTTTCAGGAGCACCCCCCTCACTCTGACATCTCTCCATTACATGTATATGTACTTTTTCTTTTTTTTTTTAAAAACAAAATTTTAAAATTAATTTCCCCCCTTTGGGACTAATAAAGGAATATCTTTCTTTCTTTCAATTCTGCAAGTCTCAAAAAAAAGTTAAAGGGCGGATCCATCTGCATTCTATTGCATATTTTTTTTCAAATGGAAACATCCGCTCAGCCGCTAACAGAAAACGAGAATGAAAAATGAGAACACTAGCACAAGCGGAGTCAAAGTTAGCTGTGCTAAGTTTGGAAATAACTGAAATGGTTACTTTGGATTTTTTAAAAGTGAGGATGTATTTATACTCCCATGTTCTGCGAGGTAAAATGACTCGCTGAATGAATGTTTTTGTGAATGGAGTCTGGTGGCTTTGAAGAGTGAATTAAAACGGCTTCAGTTCCCCGTCGTAAAGAGCTGTTAGTGTGTGTTCTTTCGGATCCGAACTAACATGGCGTCCACACAGCAGTACAAATGGCTTAGCCTCTGTGCCGGTACTCCTGTCTGCTTTTCCAAACTGGAAACCAACCGCCATCTAAGTTACTGTATGTAACGTTAAAGCTACAGTGTGTAGGATTTGGCAGCGTCTAGCAGTGTGGTTGCAGACTGCAACCAACCAAATACCCCTCCGCTCACTCCTTTTCCAAGACTGCAGTAAGGTGAGCTGCCAAGTGCAAAACTGTGGTAATGCCGTTTGCCTCAAAGGGGGCTGGCGGTACCATGGTTTTACGCTCTGTGGCTCACGTTACCGCAGTTTCACAAGCACATTGGAGAACTACAGTGGCCTTCAGGTAACATAAAAATGTAAAAGGCTCTCTCTAGAGCATTAGTTTGTCCAGTCTAGGCTACTGTAGAAACATGGTGGACTCCGTGAAGAGGACCTGCTCCCTATGTAGATATGAAGAGCTCATTCTAAGCTAACAAAAACACAATTCTTCATTTCAGGTGATTAGATGGGACGGTTCATAAAATTCATGGTTCAATTTGGTTCACGGTTTTCTGTTCAGTTTGGTACATTTATGGTACAGCAAGGAGGCCAATTTCCAACTTCAGTTTAAACATGCATTTCATTGATTTGGTAAAATAAGTCAACAACTGTTTGTTTTCACAACAGTAGACTAATATCAGGTACTAAACACTTCTTCATGGTCGCATCTGATGGCTGGACTTCTTATCTAAAAGAAAAGTGACACTGTGTTATTTAAAAAGAATTAATAAATAAAAACAAATCATCAACAAAAAGGTCAGCATCAGGTCAGCCAGCAATAGAGCTTTTTAACATACAGTATACTAGGCCAGCATCATGTGAGGAAAATCTGCCATGTGCAATAACACTGCTCAGTATTGCAATGACGATATGACTTGTGATAAATAAACAAATATTGAAGTGTGCATATTAGCTATACTGATGTCAGCCTGGTTGTTTTTAAAGTCAGAACCAGATTAGAACTGAATATTTAAATCCAACTAGGACACATGTTGTTTCTAGAGCAGCAACAGTAATGTTTACAGCAGTAAAGACACCATAGAAACTCATTAATATCTCACTGGAAACAATCTAATATATTAATAAAATAAATCATATTCCTGAGTGAAGTTTATAAAGACTAAAGAACACAAACATCAGTCAGTATTAGTCCTTCCTCCTGTCCTCTGTCCTCTGTCCTCCTGTCCTCTGTCCTCCTGTCCTCTGTCCTCTGTCCTCCTGTCCTCTGTCCTCCTGTCCTCTGTCCTCCTGTCCTCTGTCCTCTGTCCTCCTGTCCTCTGCTGATGTGAACCACTACAGGTCCTGCTGGTAGAGAGGATGACCAGCTTTGTCTCAGCCAGCTGATGAGTTTACAACAAAGATCCATACCCAACTAACTTAAACAGTTAGACGACAGAGACTACTGCCAGCTTTAGTTTCAGCTTGTCAATAACAGCGCATCATCGCTTCACTGCTACTGTTCCACCCTTCACAATAAACTCCCCGAACACTGAACACTGCTTCCTTAAGGGAACATAATTTACTTACACAAAATTCACACATAATATTCACTGTTAGCCGTGAGCTAACATGCGGTGAGGGGTTAATAGCTGTGGTAGTAGAATGGCGGTGTTCCCATCCCTAGAAAACATGGTTATGAATTTTAAATTCCCTTCCTGCTAATAAATCCCCTAAAAGTTACAAAGTGTTCCTTTAATGCACTGACTATAAGGATGTACATACTGTATACTATACACAGTATGTAGCAGCATCATGCAGAAACCTACGTCAGGTCAAGTAGGAAAAAGTTGGCAAAATAGCATTTTGATGCTAAAACATACATACTTTGACCAAAATTTGAAGGTTCAGATTTGAATACATAAAGAACACCACTGTTATCCCCAAAATAATAATAATGGACCTATATCCTGACAGTAGTGCATCAGACAAGTAATCTGAAAAACATTATGTTTCTATGTGTCCTCACTCACAAACTCCAATCAAACGGTCAAACTGGGCAGCGCTGATCAAATATGAATCAATATTCTGTTACTGTAATTCTTATTTCTCTACTCAAAAGATTTCAGACAGAGAACATCTCGTAGTTAGCATTTAGCTGTGAAACAAGAAAATTTGTGACCAGGCCACCATGCTGAGATCAGTTGAGGAAATACCAAGCACCACCACCAGCCACCAGCCAGAGCAAACTGTCTCATTTTACAGCTAAACAGTAACTACAAGACGTTTCTGAAAACATTTTATGCAAGGAATGGGCATTACAGTAACAGGATATTGATTCATAGTTCATCAGTGCTGCTTAGTTTGACTGTCAGCTGCCTCAGCTGTTAAATGAACAGCCAAGTATGCGACCTCAGAAATGCAGAAGTCTGGTTTTCTCTCAGAATATTTGAATTATAATATGCTTAAAAATTATTATGGTATTTTTACCCAGTGATGCTAAACATATTCTGCCTACTGCCACATTAATGTATACATAAACCCCATATGTACAGAGATGGAGATCAATTGTGGTTCATCACAATGTTTAGCTCAGTACCACATCTCAGTGCCATAACCAGGTGCTATAAATGCAGCCGGAGGGCTGCAGGATGCTGCAGGCACAATGGACAGTCCTTCCAGTCTCCAGATTGAGTCTCAGCAGGTGTGAGGGATGATTCCATCCACCACTGAGGATCTTGTGTGATGGATGACCTGAGCACAAACTTAACACACCGTGGGAGCTCTGGTGACACACCAAGGCCACCAGAGCAGGCTCTCACAGCACAGGAAAAGTGTGACTGTGACCAAATGTTCAAACATGTTTGAATTTGCACTACAGGCTGCATCACTATTTTTCCCAGCACTGTAAGAAATACCAGCCCCAGAATCCCTCTGCTCCTTCTCCCACTGTGTCTACTCAGTAAGTAAGTGTTAGCTTTGGCTGTGGGTGTCGGTGGTGCTTAACAATGACCAATTTGTTATTCCCCTCCAGAGTATGGATCCGGTGAGTGGCGAAAGTTTCCTCCTGTTGTTGTGAGTCTGTCTGGCCGGGAGCTGGAGGTAAACACGGCTAATGAAGTGAGATGTTTTAGCATGACTCATGCAAATTTTTTAGTGAAGTCAGAGTACGTACTCCTTCTCCTCACAAAGCTGTGAAATCCTTTTTCTCCTTGCTCTGGCTTTGTAGCCACACAAGCTCTGTCAAACTCCAAGATGTGGTCACTGGATATTAATCTGATATGTGTAACATCACATGCCCAATACTGGGGAAGATTAAATGTAAGAGTAGATAATATGAAAATGTGCCACTCTTTGTTTGCTTACTACCACAAAAACACCCATTTTATGTGGAAAGAAATTGGTTTCTTGCCTAGTGAATTGAAACAAGAGGCAAAAAAAAGCATTGCTCATGTGAGCGAGCTGTATAATGAAAGCTGCCACAGACACAGCGTTCATTTCTTTTGGCTATTTGACTAACGCTAAAAGTGCTCGGCTGGATTTATTAGATCTTGTTCTATTCAGTGGACTTCAAAGCTCAATGTGTCAAAAAGACAACTTTCACACTCACCGTGTCGGCTTTCTTCATATCTTGAGAGCACAGTTTCCACCTGCAGGATAAAGCAGAGATGTCTTTATTACCCTTTTCAATTTTACATCATGCAACTCATGTAGCACTTTGTTTCTTTCCTTAGAAGACGAACAAGTATAATTCAAAATACGGGCCAAAATAAAAGGTTTGCTATAACAAACTACAGGCTCTTAGCTTTCCTGCAGTTCTTCATTAAATCTGGTGCCCCTTTGAGGATCTTCATTTCTTTATATTTCAACATTTTGTGACCTCTAACCTAATACAGCAACATAAATCTTTATGTATATTGTAGATTGTAACATCTCTCCTTTTTAAAACTGCTAAAATAAAATTGTTTATATTTACAATTCATCACATGTGAATGTGAAAAGGGTCATTGCTAGTAAATGACTCTGCAGCTCCCCTCAGTTCCAGGGAGTATTTTAGCATCTTTTAGCTTGCTGGTTTAGTTTTCTGACCTACAACCAGGCAGCAACCTCCAGTTCTGAAAAGTGAAGCCAATGCTGAAGTGCCTGAAACTTGCATTCTTTCTAACAGCCACCAGGGGGCGACTCCTCTGGTTGCATAGAAGTCTATGAGAAAATGAGCCTACTTCTCATTTGATTTATTACCTCAGTAAACACTGAAAACATGACGTTATGGTCTCAATCACCAGTTTCAAGTCTTCTTCAATACAACATGATGTTCATTTAATAAATTATGGTCCCATTTAGAGTGAAATAGACCATAAAACAGGGGTTGATTTAGGGTGTGGCTACCTTGTGATTGACAGGTCGCTACCACGGTGTTGTCCAGTTGTTGTTTTTGTCTTAGAACTTTAACCGTTTCAGTGTGTTTTCAGTTCATGAAAGTTAATTATAGGTAAATTATAACCTTTTTGGTCGGTTAGAAATGCGTTATTCAGCATTCGGTTGTAGCTCCTCCCTGCTTGTGGTTGCAAAAAAAAAAAAAAGAAACTGATGGCTAAAATGTTGAACTCATGGCTTCAACAGCAGTCCACAAACCCATGGGCGACGCCACAGAGTCTACGTCCACTTCTTATAAACAGTCTGTACCTGCAACTTCACTGCTCTGGTTGACTCTCACCAATCACGTCAGTGCAGTTTTGGAGACCAAAAACTGAAAGAGAGTGAATATTGGATTACTGTTGGTATCCAGAAATGAATGCTAATGTTGCTATGGGGGTAACTGGAGGGTGAGCAGTACCGCCACCGTGGGTCAGGGGACGGCGTTATAAGAGGTAACCTCTGTATGAGCGCAGTGCAGTGCGGCAGTGATTAGCTAGCCAGTGGGATACACATGCAGCAGTTGGGTATTGAATTAAGAACTCTACTGGTATAAGCATCACTTTATGGGTACTGGTATTGGTACTGGCATCGTAAATGACAATACCCATTCCTGACTATTACTGTTTATTACATTACTCTCCAAACACTAGGTTCTCTTGGGAAGGTACTTTTTGTTATAGGAGTTCTCTGCGCATACATATCATTTACCAGCTGAATAAATGTGATCCTGCGTGGAACACAAGTTTTACTGCACTGTTATTGAAATACAGTCTTGGCCATGGAAGAGAAGGAGGTGATGCTCAATTAGTATTCATGGCGGATCTGTAGTGATAGCAATCTAAGATTACGCCGTTCACTGGAATTTATAGCTTCATGCACACAAGCACCTGCTTTATTCTTCCCTTAAATTCAAATGAGACAATGGTCTTTAAACACGTGACTGTGATGATGAAAGCGGGCAGAAAGCGGTAAATCTGCAGTGCGTATGAGCTGTTTACAAAGGGAAAACTCATATGAAAGTTTAGAAAATGAGTCTTTACTATGGTACAGGACAGTCCCCTTGAGTCTCGGGGTCCGGCGCTGCTTCCTCTTGAGTTGTTTACAAATGCTGTGGCAGGCAGAGGGAGGCCAGAGAGGCTCCTTTTCACACACCAGTGCCAGGAATGACATTAATATAAGCAGTCCACCGCATACCACCGCAGCCCCCCTCCAACACACTCTCAAACCGACATGCATGGACAACACAGACATGTCTTGGTAATGCCTACCATACACAAGGAGGCTTTTAAAGATTTTTAAAAGACTAAAGTCTGACCCCCTCTCATGTGTAAAGACAATGTTTCCGAAGTCACGACTAAACTATTTTGCAAAGACTGGGGATCTTGCAGGGTCACTATTTAAAGACTACAACTAAATTCCTTTTGAGATGATGTCAAATCCTGCTGCTGGTGGAAATTTACAAGAAGAAAAGCTGTTGAGAAGGAAGTGGACTGAAATTGCTGCAGCCTTCGAAATCCCCAGTGAGTGCACTATAGTGAGCGATCTTGCTAACGCCCACTGTCCCAAATGGGGCTACTTGCACGCTAACGTTAGCTACTGGAATGTTTGCTATTAACCTACAAACTAACTGTATGTTTCAGCTGAAGATTGGTGGTTTCAATCATATAAGTCACACGTATATATGAGAGAAAGGAAGAGTGAGTACTGCAGCCAGATTTAAATGACTGAAGCCAGCAATCTTCAGCTGAAACTAGACTTGTCAATTGATTTTAGATATCTAATTGCAATTCAATCACACATTTTTATCTGTTCAAGTTGTACCTTAAAGGAGATATGTCAAGTATTTAATACTATTATGGAAGTGGGCAAATATGCTTGCTTTACACAAATGTATGTGAATACTGTATTTATTATTGGAAATCAATTAGCAACACAAAACAATGACAAATATTATCCAGAAAACTCTCACAGGTACTGCATTTAGCATAATAAATATGCTCAAATTATAACATGGCAAACAGGTGTCAGTGTGTGCTGACTTGCCCCAAACTGCATGTGATTATCATAAAGTGGGAGACATTGAACTTACGAAATATTCAATGTGTTTGATTTTATCAGAACATCAACACGAGAAAAAGACTGACTTGAACACAGCTCGGACTGAGTTTTATGACCAATGACTGAAAATATGTCTGCAACAGTGTAATCGCTTGAAAAGCCGTTTGGCTTAAGATCAGCATTGGTCTGAGCTTACTTGCCATACATCTGCAGAGGGAGGATGAAGTGGTGCTCATGTGGCATAATAAGCGAGCGTATTCATGCCATGTAGCGCCCAGCGGTTTCACATTTGAGCCCGGTGACAGTGTTTTGACCCCTGGATAGATTCATATCAAGCCATCTGGAGGAGAAGGAAGGTTACACAATAGGGGATCAGCTGTGCTCCTCCTATTTAAATACCATTCTGCTCTGCTATTTTGTTTCATGTCGGGGGATTATGTTTAGCATGTCGGGTGCTGTCATGAATCAGCCAACAGAACAAAACAGAGTAAGCTTAATAACACAGGCATGGCACGAAGACAAGATCACTCTGGGTCTGCTTCAGACGGCACACACTACATGGCAACGCTGTGCCCTTGCGGTGCAGATCGACTTTTTGAGAAATTCAATTACACTCTGAAATGAACAGCCAGTGCTTGTGGATAGAATGGCTTTTAGAGTGAGAGCCATCCATTGCAGTGGGAATGTGTCACATTTCCATGAATACTGAATGGAGTGTGCTACAGTAGGCAGGCTGTCCCTGTCACTGTGATTTGTATTTTTATCCTCCCCGTTTGCTCCTCTTCCATTTGGACTGTAACCCCCCCAACACCCCCCTTAAAACAGGTTTCTCCCCTCGTCTTGTGTGAGTCAGATCCATCCCTGGCCAGGCATTGCAACTGATAATGTCAGATTATGCAAACAACATGCATCATCATCACAAGATATTAGCAGAAACAGTACAAGCTCAAACGCGTCCTCAAATATGGTCTTTTTCCCCCCATGAACTCCCATCAAAGTGTATGCACGGCCAGCATTTGCACAAACCCTCTATTGAGAAGCCCTCAATTCTGTTTGCCAGAAATGATGTCAATGTAGTCATGGCAACTATTCTTACACATTACCCTCATGCTCTTCCACAGTTGGAGTAGCACTCAAGCGCTATTTTTTCTGACAGATCTCATCTTGTAAATGGCAATGAGGAATTTTTTTTTTTTTTACAGCTGATAGTCGCGAATTCAGAGGAGGGAGGGGACCGGATGGGCCGCAGAGACAAACGGCAAGGAGAGGAGGAAGAGAGGAAGTAGTGGTTAATCCTACTGAACTAGAAAGAGTAGAGTGGTCATGGTCATTTGACTGGTACAAAAAAAAATGATGATTGTCAACACATGGCAGATAGTGGTAGACTATCATTATCTGTCACCAGTCTATTTACTGTTCATCATCAGAAATGTATAAAGTACATGCGAAAGATAAATATCCATATAGAGAAAAGATGACCAAGGCAAAGGGGAGATATACAAAACTGAAGTTAGTTTAGTTAGATATTGATCCTTGCAATTTAGGAGGAACTTGATGGTTAGACACCCATTACTGTCACTGATGTGTTTTGGCATTAGTCAACAGTTCAAAAAATGTCACTCTTATGCTTTATCCTCCAAAAACAGGCAACTTGCTGTTGGTGACATTACATTCCCATTCTCTATAAAGTATGGCACAGTTAGCTGTCCATTAGTTAGCGAGCTAGCTGGCTAGCTTGCTCATTCCACCATGCTTTAATGCTACACTGGTTACAGAAAACGGGCCAAACAAAGTCACATTTCTGGCAATAGCAATGTGCTTTCCGACGCCGTGACAAGAGTGTGTGGATGAAGCATTAAGTTGTTTTTTTGTTTTTTTTTACTCATTTTTTCTGGCTCTCTGTCCTTTGTAACATATTTTCTTAGTTGACCTCAGTGAGTCTTCCTGTAAGTCATTTTAGTTTATACAGAAGTCAGCCCACTACAACAAATAATCAGGGATGCTCTGCTACCGTTACTGGATCAGATATCGGACCGATACTGACTCAAATACTTGGATTAGGTATCGGTGACAATGCTGTGGATCTATTCAATTCAATTCTATGTTTACATATGCTGTATATTATATACTGGATTTTGAATTGAGCACGTTCTTCCCATGTTACAAAGAAAGAAAGAAAGAAAGATATTCCTTTATTAGGCCCACAGTGGGGAAATTCAGTTTTACACTCTGTTGTTCACACAGTACATATACATGTCAATGGAGAGATGTCAGAGTGAGGGGGCTGCTCCCGGCAAGCGCCCAGAGCAGTTGGGGGTTTGGTGCCTTGCTCAGGGGCACCTCGGCAGTGCCCAAGAGGTAAACTGGCACCTCTCCAGCAACCAGTTGGTCTTGGTCCATGGTCTTGGGCTTGGTCCACTTGAACCGGTGACCTAACCTAACCCAAGTCCTTACAGACTGAGCTACTGCCGCCCCCAGCGTGGGTTTTCTCCAAATTCTCCAGTTTCCTCCCACAGTCCAAAGACATGCTGGTTAATTGTTGTCTCTAAATTGCCTGGAGGTGTGAATGGGAGCGTTAGTGGTTGTCTGTCCCAGCCCTGCGATGGACTGGCAATCTGTCCAGGGTGTACCCGGCCTTCACCCAAAGACAGATGGGATTGTCTCCAGCCCCCCGCGATCCCTAACAGGATAAGTGGTTGCACATGGATGAATAGATATCAATTCAGTAAATCTAAATATGTGTATTTATCTGTTACAGTTAGTTTTACAAAGTTAGGAAAGTAATGTTTATGTCAAGCTTGATGTTGCTTTACAGATAAAAGAATGATCCCAGTCACTTCCACACGGTACTTGGTATTGGTTGAAACTCAAAGCCCAGGAATCAGTATCAATATTGGGACTAAAAAAGTCTGATTGGCATCGCTATAAAAAATGGCCACCACTCTTCTGCTCCTGTTGTATTTCTATGGTTAATTCTTTGCTTCAGTCTGCCTTCATAAACAGCTGACCAAGATGTGGAAACAGGATGAGATGGAGCAATGAGGTAGAAGTCATGATCAGCCATGTGTGGAGAAGGTAATGGCTCACTAATTCTCCCCATACATGTATTGTAAACATCCTAATTGGAAGTCACGAGGCAATCGCTTTACATGCTGAATATTCAGTGAATCACTCAGGAAAAGTGACACATAATTTAAATGTAGACAAATGTGCGTTGTCTGTAACCTCCCCTCCACCACCTCCTCCAGCAGCAGCAGCAGCGGCAGCAGTCAGTGCTCTCCGGCTCGGAGAGCTGACAGTGCTGTTGGGGTAACAAGAGAAGGTGGAGCCATATTTCGCTGATAGATGTCCTTTGATAGAAATGGAGAAAGGTGATAGGCTGGGCAAAAAAGAGCGTGAGAACACAAAAAAGAGCCGCGGTGCAGAAAAATGAGCGTTTCGGGGGCCGCTGTGCTGCATGCAACTGCATCAGCAGCTCAATGCTGTAGTCTCCGGGGACGGGAGAAGGAGAGTAATTGTGACATTGCTCTTTGGCTGGGAATTGCTACTCAGTGCAATTCAGCCCAGTAATCAGAAAGCATTGGGGTGAATACTTGACGCGGTCAATTCAGTCAATTCAGTTGGTTTGGATGATAAATGGAAATGGCAACACCTAACTGCAATACACATGAATGTTAAAGGAAAGGATTTCCTTATAGGCCTCTTCCTGATGTCACTGGCAGCAGAGACCACTTATTGTTATTGTTTGGCCAGGACTCTCTACCAGGCCTTATGCTGCATAGACTATTCATATACTCTATAAACAGCATTTAGACTAATTATATCTTCATATTCCAGACACATTGGATTATGTCTCACTTCATTCTGAGACTCTGGTTCACATTAGTGCTTGCTTTTTGTGATACTTGTTATTGTTGAAAGGGTCAGTTTGTTCATATTACAGAAAAACACACTTAATGGTATCTAGTCATGCAGTTAGTTTTGGTTTATTATAATTGGGAATTTTTTCCCAGGTTTTGAAATAAGGTTTTCATTAGAACTTTTTTCTACTGAAAAAATAGTCCCTGAAATCTCTTGACAGTGTGTGCTGTCATTTATAAATGTTGCGAGCACTGAAAAATGACATCCGCCTCGACTTTGGGTTGGTGGAAGAAGTGTCAGAGACTGATATCTCAAAACCTGGACACATAAGAGTGAGACTATCTGCATAGCTAAATGTCACCAGAGATTAACGCAAGCAACCCGTAACATTTGTATGCCGCTACAGTCACGTCAGATTGAGGCAACAAAGCCACTCACCTAGGTTTAGACAACAAAACTGGTTAGGTTTAGGAAAAACGTCATCTTTGGGGTTAAAATAAGCGATAATACTTAAACATGAGTACGGAAAACCTGTCACAAACATCACTGAAGAGTCAAACGTCACTAACTTAACTTACAAAACGCCATTTTTGAACACCAGCATTCTGGTCGTGTGTTCGTTGGACCCATCTACCCCCCACCTGCTCGCCATAAGTGGTCCTTCTCACTTTTCATTGTACATCACTAGCTGCATAGCATATTTACATTACCGTCAGTACAGGCTACATGCCAACAAATAACGCGCCAAAAGCGAGACAAGCATTGTTATTACACGCTAAATGCCTTGCACATTATCGTGTCACTCATATGACTTTTGCTGACGGAATAGTTTACTTACTTACTTACTACATTAAAAAACAGGTGACAGAGCTACACCATTTTCATGTCTGTACATGATGTATGGAGCTGGAACCAGGAGGTGATCAGCCTATCTTGGAGAAGACTGAAAACAAGAAATACTAGCTCTCTTCAAAAAAGATGCACCCACCAACACCCCCAAAGCTCACCAATTACCGTTTGTTTATTTCATTCACAAACTGAGATGCAAAAATGAAAAATTTGTGCTTTTATGGGGAATAACAGGCTGTATCTCAGCTATCAGTATATATGCTATACTGGGCTAACCATGACTTGGTCCAGCTTTGTAGGCCTAATTAATGCCCAGACACAAGTAGCGTCAATCTTCTGAGCTAACCCTTACAGTTAAAACTATTATGTAGTAATCACTAGCCTACTTGCACTGGCATATTATGGCCATTAAAGGGAAAAAAAAGACAGACCTGGGGAGGGGGTAATGTTCTGAAATAATCTAAGGTTTTCCAAGATTAACATTATAAATTTACAAGAAAAAAATCACAAATTTATGAGAAAAAAACTCAAATATTCTCTTAGATAATGAAGTCTTAAATATGAATGAAAGGGTAGTTGTTAGGGTAGTGTTTTTCGGGTAAGGATGGCCTCTGAGCGAGGGGAAGGACTCGAAAGATACATGTTCATATTTTATTTTATGTTCTTTCTGTGTTGCTATTGCTAATATAATTACTATATTTTGCACTGACTAACATGAGTAGTAAAGTAAATAGCAAAATAAACACTAATGCTAATCATCAACCTGAACCACAGACTATCAGTATTTCTGTAAGTGTTATATTATTAAAAAGTTACCATTAGGCTGTTTTTGAAACCGCCTACTACATACTACTGAGGAACATCATATGAAGTATGTACTGTATACTGTATACTGCGTTCCTCAGTAGTATGTAGTATGGAACATAAATCGATTTATTTTGTAATACACAAGACTAAATTTTGCTGGTTTCCGGTTTTGGAAAACGGAAGTAAACGGCACAAACGTGAACATTCCCACACTTTGCATTGTGGGATACAGTAGGCAAGGTAGACTGGTCCAGTGCATACTGGAGATTTTCTCAGAATCAGTATGACATCCAGGCATTTTTGTTATACTGCAGATTTTGCTTTTGTTAACATACTGCATACCACATACTACATTTTGGCCAAATCAGCATGTACTACTGGTATAGTACGTGGGTTCAACCAGAGTCAGCCAGAGTCTTTGGTCAACTGTTCTCAAATGCTAACAAAAAACGTATAATGCCAAGAGATGAAGTCAGTTGTTCGTTCTATTGCAACATCAGCACCCAGCAGCAAAGCTATGCTTCCGCCATTTTGGACTGGAAGCGGCTACTGGACGCCAGTAAAACATCTGCCTAAAAAGTGCCGTACAAAAGTAAAACAGAATTATTTCTATTCTATTGTCATATTCTACCAAAGTGCCCTGTGTTGAACAATGAAATGTTCTACTTATGTGTTTTCAGTTCAAAATGGTAGAAGCAGCTCAGAACACAGAAACTCAGGAGTTTTACCTCTTTGCTTCTATACTCTTTGGTGCTAAGCTTATCTTTTTTACATATTCACCATCATGGGAGTAAAGCCAACAGGGAACCAATGCATTATTGTACAGACTCCACTTGTATTTTCATTACAGTTTTCAGTTTTACTCCTAAAAACAGCTTTTACCAATGGTGGTGGATTCTACCTCTGTTACAGCTGTGGTTAAATAACTCTGGGTCGGTGACTTGCTGGCCACGTTGCTCACAGTTTGTCAGTAGATAAGCCTCTACATAATCTGAAGTTTGACCTTAATGGGTCGGCTCCCCTCCTCCTATCTCTCACCATCCAAAACCAACGTCATGTGTCCCTTTGTTACGCCACCTCCTATAAGTACAATACAAAAGGCCACACAAGGCCTCTCCAGTGCTCACCACAATAAAGCTGAGCTGTGTCAATCCCACAAAGCTACTGGTGTTGGGAAATAGCCACTGCCTAGTGGGACACAGAGACTCAGTCTACACAACAGCAGCTTAGCTTACAATGCGAGATGGGAAAATTCCTACATCCTGGTTATTGATGTAATACGATTTGTAGTAAATACTACTGTACACACATCACAGAGTTGAACTCCTTTCATTCACAGTTGTTATTCACATAGAAACTGTGATGTAACTGAACATTTGGATCCTTTCATTCCTTGTAAAATCAGCTACCATCAGTGCTATATGTAGTTTCAAGCCATGCTAGCAGCACAGCTGGGTATGACTCTCACTGACTTTGCTGAACTGACTTTGCTGATCCCTGAATTTTGCCTCTGGTTGGTCTTACTTATCCTCTCAAATATCTCAACATCTATCAGATGGATTGGCACAAACATTTGTACAGACATTCATGGTCTTGAGAGGATGAATCCTACTGACTTTTGCCACCATCTGGTTAATATTTTTATTTATCTGGAAAACAAGACCAAGTATATGGCTGGACTGTGTATGGTGAGTCTGTGAATTTGTAAATATGATAGAAATAGTCAGTGGTCATATCTATAATGTTAAATCCAGCAGTACATTTCTACCAGGTCCGTTGAAGACACTCACGAGGGGACGCGCTGCTCCACTCAACTGGACGTTCAAGCCGCGACATACCCTACCGTGACAGGCATCCGATTGGCCCCTGGTTTTCTGTTTGCCGTTTCAAACAGGAAACAACATGACGGCCTGCTCTTAAATTTCTGAGTATAAGACTGGTCAGTACAAAACTTGGTTAGGTTCAGACAACAAAACTACTTATATTGGTTTATGAAAAGGTTAGTTAGCTTGAGGAAAAGATTGACTTGGCTAAGTTTAAGCAACAAAAAAAAATTACAGAAAACACAAATTAAGATCAACTTGGTTAAGATGAGGAAACAAAACAACTTAGTTAGGTTTAGGCAACAAAACTATTTAGGTTTAGAAAAAGATTGTGGATTTCTTTAAAATAACACCGGAAATGGCGTAAAGTATGGAAATTACACGAATAAAACTCCTTAGGTTTAGAAAAAGATCATGGTTTGGGTTAATATAACACCAGAGGTGGCCTAAAATGCAGAAGTTATGTAAAAAATAAATCAACATTGACTTCCGGTGAAAGTCTGGTGTTTTTTGACCCAACTGTCCAACCGAACCTCTTCCCTACGTGTCATTTGTTGCTCTTTATACTTCCTGGTTCCCACTTTGTGTGGATTATACACAAATTGATTTTGTGGGTTGTGTACGAATTACATTACAGTGTATTACTTTTTTGTAGGTATAGCTACAAATGGTGTATGAAAACAGCCTGCCCAAGGAAAGAAGAGAGTGGGAGAGCCTGGATACACATTAATCAACACTAAGTATAAAGGAACGCAGTTTACGTAGATGATGACGTTGGCACATCATATATAGTTCTTTAGTGAACTTGCATAATTGCAATGTGGCACCAAAACAAACCAGATCAAATATAACAGAAGCACAAACTTTGCTTCGGACTTTCAGGTGTGTAAAGGCCCTTGTTTGTGAATAGTCACTAAAACCCAGGTTGGCCATAGATTTGTCCATAGTCCAACGTAGCGTTTGGTGTGCCTCGGCTTACAGAGGTGCAAATAAAAAGGCTTCTGTATGTACAGCCTAGTGTAGCTAAACTCCTTCTGAGCTAAGTCCTGTCAGGCATTTACTTAGCACAGTGTTTACTGTCTGCCGTGACCTGCGGTGTGGGTGGAGAGACACCCACAGCCCTGACCTGGGATCAGGCCTGGTAAGAGCCGAGAGACTGGGAAGAATGTCACAGGGAAGCGGTGAGTGATTCCATGTCCATGTGAAAATCCATTAATCACAAATTTGCCCTGATTGAAATGAGAGGTCAAAGCATGAACCCAAACATGCCTCTCTACTGTATGCTTCCTCCTCCACCTCTGATCACTTCTTCCTCCATTCTTTCCTATTTCTTCACTCGGTTGTGTAAGCGTCTTCTACTTTACACTTTACACTCTGTAATATTTGCCCTTTTTCCCTGAGACAGTTTGTTCTTCTTATCGGTACTTCTTTCCATAAAATGTTCTATATTTTCCCCCCTCTCTGCACTCAGTCGCAGTGTGAGTGGCTGAAGTCTGGAGCAAAGCCAGTACAAACAGCTTGGGCAAACCTGCTTTCAGAGCAGGGTGCATAAGAGCACAAGAGTGTGTGTTTGCGTGAGGCGCTCACATGATTGGGTCTAGGACACGGTGCCATGTGTCTACGAGGTCAGCGTGTACATCCGTAATTTGATTTGAATATAGCAGGACCGACTAACCACACACACAAATACTGTATGGATGCTTTTCCCTTTTCACTGGGTTGGTATGATGTCTAATTATTCTAACATCAGGACGCACTGCGCACACATGCTACATTAATCAGCTGTGTTATTGATAATTGCTCTGAGGCATGCTACATTACCGACCAATACAGCAGCGTGGTGATAAGACAGCAGTACCAGCAGCACACAATAACAAATTTATCTAAGAAGAACATTTCCCAAGATAAGCTTATATCCTAAATCAATCAACAATGAGGGAAATAAACTGATATTTACATTCGAAACTGCTTGTTTGTTTTAAAGAGGACCTATTATGCTTTTTCTCTAAGTGTGTTATATAGTTATTGTGCATGTAAAAGATCATGAAAGTTACAAAACCCAAAGTCCAAGGAGTTACTCTCCCCAGAGAAACACTGCTCCTGAAGTCTTGCTTTTTCTTCTGTAGCATGGTGATGTTACCAAGTAACACATTTGTATAACACCTGCCTCAAACAAAGCCAGTAAGAGCGGAGCTGGAGCGGAGCTGGAGCGTCATCTGACGAATTTGGTTTGGATGACCAATAGCGACAGTGGGTCAACTGACCAATCTGGGCTTTTTCAGGAGGAGAGGGGGGATGGGGCTCAAACAGAGCATTTCAGACAAAAGGTGAAAAAAGGTACTGTAGTACAACTTTTTTGAACATTAAAGCATGTAAACATGTTCAAGAAGAAAACCAAAATACAAGTATGTACCTGAAAATCAGCATAATAAATCCACTTTAAGAATAGCGTGACTGCTGATTAAGCACAACTATTTGACTTGATTCATCTACTTGTCACATGCTTTAAACATTGTTTAGTATTTCTGGGGATCTATTGGCAGAAATGGAAAATTATGTTCATAACTATGTTTTCATTAGTGTAAAATCACCTGAAACTAAGAATCTAGAATGAGCCCTTCGTATCTACACAGGGAGTAGGTCCTCTTCATGAACATGACATGTTTCTACAGTAGCCGAGAACGGACAAACCAAACCCTGGCTCTAGTGAGAGCCTGTAGTGGTTTTACATTACCTGAAGGCCTCCGCAGCTGACCAACACACTTGTGAAACTCTGGTAACATGAGTGCAAAACCGTGCTACCATCTGACTTCCGTAGATCCTAAAGAAGTGTTACTGGCGAACGGCGTTTTGCACTCAGCGGCTCACATTATTGCAGTCCTAGAAAGGGAAGAGCGAGCGGAGGGGTATTCAGTTGGTTGCAATCTGAAACCACACCACTAGATGCCACCAAATCCTGCACACTGGTCTTTTAAACTTCCATGTTAACTACACATTAAAGACAGAAAAAGCCTGTAACTTAAAGGCAGCTTTGGGCAAACAGCAGTCACGATGCCAGTGAAAAAATCTCTAAAAGCAACTGAAACTTTATTTAGAGCTGCAATTTTTTTGATAAAGAAGAAGAAAGCATTTTCGGATGGAGAGGTACAAAAATAGCGTGTGATTTTGAACCAAATGCTACAGATTATTAGCTTATTCAATGATGAAAGATATATACAAAAATATCAGAGATGTGATAACTTTCAAATGTTGAAACAAATGAACATAAATAAATAATGCTGCGTGTTAAAATATATCTGTTTCCTTTTATGTGAATCCATTGTTAATAATTATTGTGAGGAATAATTCACACTGACATGTGATTAATATGGTGTTTGGGTTTGAAAGGTACAATCATTATCTGTTAGATAAAACGGAGGTTTTTTAAAACTCATAACATAATATCTAAGTCTCTTCTCATATATAATTATCATTAAAAGGTCATCTGTGCAACTTTATGTTATTCAGGAAGTTTGTATCTGACAAGCCCTCCGTACTGCTCAGTACCCTTGAAGTAGCTCAATTTCAAAAAGGTTGGTGACCCCTGCTGCTACGTCATGTTGAGTCCCACAAATATTTTTGATTGATTATTTGGAGGATTGTTTTGATCTGTTTCCAAAATAAGTCAGAAAATACTTAAATGGCAAATTGATTATGAAAATAAAATCTAAAAAGAAGTGGACTGAGGCTTATTTTAAGGCTGCATTAATTATTTATTTCTTTTTTTTGGCCATGGGAGGGAAGCATGTCAAGCAGTCAACACACCATTGACATACTGTATATAACCTTATAATGCCAATATGAGTGGACTTGCTCTGTTTTGGTCTCCACCAACTCCTGAAGCAAATTTCTTTAGCTACAAAATGCTCCATTAACTTTAAGTTCAAGTTAACTGCTAACCTTAGCACTGACCGGCAGTTACCGGTTGCAGCTAATGAAAGAGGTTGACGAGTCTTGTTAGAGGTAAGAACCAAATGTCTGATATCTAACACAGAGATAAACAAAAAATTCATTTTGGACCCACCATTTTTTTTTAAATGATAAATACACAGTGTTAATAATTAAAAGCCATACTTTTATTTTGCACCTTTCTAAGAGCTCTATGGATGTATTATTTTTTAATATATTTGTCAACATAAAATTTTATCAATAATAAATGTTAATTAATGCAGCTTTAAAGTTCTACTTACCAAAACAAGCTGTGTTTGTTGGTGGGAAGCTGGTGAGGGATCATGGGCACTACAGTGACTCGTACTGGGGCGTCACCATGGAGCCTAGTGGCATCTAGAGGAGACAGTAATTAGTACTGTCTGTAAATTAGTACACCTAAACTGAGCTGAGTTAAAAGACAATGTTGTTTCAAGCACAAAATTTTCATTGCTCACATCAAGCTAAAGAGGTGTAAATAAAAAATAAAATAATAAAGGTTTTTTGCTGGTTTCAGGGTCATATGGTGTATTGAATGGCTTGATATTTCTGAAAGCTTCAAAAAGTATTTTTTAGTTTATGCTTGCTCACGTCACTGGCCAATATTCTTATGATTTGAAATTGATTTTTGAATGCCAGAATTGATAGATTCGCTTCATTTGAGTCTTAGGAAGTTACCACTTTTGTTGTTGTAGTCTGAGTAACGTTACGTCATATCCATTAAAATACATGCTGTATATGAAAATAATAATTGAGTGGATTATATTCACCAGAAGTATAAAACATTACATGTCCCTTATAAATTAAAAAGGAAATACCATTAATTTGTGAGGGAAATGTCTCACCTCTTTGATTTTTAGGTATAAATAAATAACTGATACATTTGACTTCAGGACATCTCTGACTACATACTGTATATAATGAAAATCAAACATTCTTACCGTATTAGATTTTTCAAAGTAAAAGTCCCTAGAAGTGTATGATTCAATTTTTTCCCATGGTCTAGTGTTAAATAAGTTAACAATAATCGCAATACTTCTAGAATCGCAATACCTAAAAATTGCAATACATATCAAAAAGTATCATGATTGTATCGAATCGCGAGATAAGTGTATCGTCCCAGCCCTACTGTATACTAGCAAATATGGCTGGACGACTAAATATGTTGATTGTGGCTCTGCAGCGTAGCTGTAGGAGATTAAACATTGGCACTCTCATCTTTCCCCGGAGATGATTCTGCCTCTCAATCAACCTGTTGTAGAAATAATGATAGAAATACATGAATGTGGCTCCAGAGAGCACTAATCACACTGGGCAATATGCAGCTTGCCTCCAAATCCAAACCTGCATCTGCTCCTGAACAAGACAGATTGCCGTCATTAATGCAAAGCACAAAAAAAAAAAAAAAAAAAAAAATTTGATGCACGGATGTCACTCAAGCTGCTTACAAAACCACCTCCGACAACAGTGAGTCATCGCGTCAAACGCCGGAGGAAGAGCGTGAAAGATGAGGGGAGACAAAGAGGAAGCGAGACGGATTGTCATAACATCATCCACACCCTCAACTCCAACACAAGAGTTTTGGATTATTATTTGGTTTGGGATAATACGCTCAAAGCTACTTTCCCCTACTTTGAATTCAAAGCTTGAGTTGTGAATTCTGGAGTTGCATCTGACTGTAAGTTTCTCTGACAACCAACCCAGAGGCAAATTCAACCCATGAGCTGAGAGACGAAGTTTTGGTCCAAAGGAAAATCAAAACAGTAGAGACGTATCTGGTTTCATGCTACAGCCAGTGATCGCCACACTTTCAACATTCATTTAGCGGAAACTAGCCCGATGAACACAACAGCCGCTGCCTGACAGTGAAGCCGCACACTTTCTCAGCAGGACAGTGGGCAGCTTATGCAAGCAGAGCTCCACTTTCAACAGCAGCTGTTACCGAATGCTAATTCACAATCCCATCTTGTGTTTGTGTATCCATGTATTCACTATTGGCACAGGGCACACTGAGCACAGGATCATAATTGTGTGCAGCCACTGGTGCTGGGAGTGATTTCAGGAGGAGTTGTCCTCTGCAGTGGAGTGCAGCCGAGTTGCCACAATGCAGCATTGTTCGGCTACGTGCTGATATGAGCTTTCCTGTTATCCATTTTCACCTTAGCAATAATAAAATAAGAAGGGGTCGCAGAGAGGAATCAATAATGTGTTTCTAGTGGGAATCAGAGTATGTGATGAGAGAGGTTTGTATTTCACCGGGCCAGACCGGGGTGAAACTCCAGCCCAGGCCTAGTCTCTGTGGGGAATGAGGCAGAGGCAGGGCTGAATGCTCCCTATTCATGGATGATGCCCTCGCTCTCTCTCTCGCTGTCTTTCTTTCTCTGACTCCCTGCACCATGTTAACTGTCTGTTGCCTGGGGCAGACCTGATGGAGTTGTTTTTTCTGCTGAAAGTTGGGGGGAGAGTTCAGAGCATGGAAATAGTTGGCATTTGTTGACCAAACTTGGACATTTTTGGACCATCACACATGGAACTAAAGTCTGAGGGCTTTGATTAAGATTTGGCACAGACATTAGAGCGGGAACAGAGGAAGAGATGGATGAAATACATGAGACTGAGGTCACTGCAAACCTCATATCAAGTGTCATTCAAACTCAACAGTACAGAAGTTTGCCAATGTAATGAGATCATTTCTTATTTCCAGCCAGCGGGCAACGTCTGGGTCTGAAAAGTGACGTCAGTGCTGAAGTACCTTAAATTTGCACTCTTTCTAATAACCAGCAGGGGGCGACTCCTCTGGTTGCAAAAAGAAGTCTGATTGTATAGAAGTCTATGAGAAAATACTCCTACTTCTCATTTGATTTATTACCTCAGTAAATATTGTACACATGAGTTTATGGTCTCAATCACTAGTTTCAAGTCTTCTTTAATACAGCATGATGTTCATTTAGCATGTTATGGTCCCATTTACAGTAAAATACACCATAAAGCAGGGTATGTTTTAGGGTGTGGCTATCTTGTGATAGCATTCGGCTGGACTAAAAGACACTGTTCATTGTTTCCAGTAAGTACTTTACAAACAAGGCTGTTTTTTTCACAGTTAATGTAAATTACAGATGCACCTTACTAACCAAGCTAGCTTGCGCTAGCTACTAACAGTACTTGGCCCTGCTGGGTCTTGCTCTTCCCTGGTTCCACCCTTTCATCCAAATATGGTTATCTCTGGTCCCAAAAAACCAAGATGGCGACGGCTAAAATGCCAAACTCAGGGCTTCAAAACAGCAGTCGTGAACCCAACTGGTGAATAAAATAAGGTCACTATCTTGAAACAAAGCAGAATTCATTCTTACTTGACTGTAAAATATTTGAGGTCTGAGAACTGGGATCATGTGTGGAATTTGGACTGATCAGGTCTGTGCTCTCCAAGTGCACTAGCTGTTTATACCATAAAAAGTCTATTGTTTATACACATACATTATACAGAGTTTCATCCGGGCTTTGTACAAATATGAGGTCACTTGTCACTGCACGTTGCCTCAACGGCTAACAGCGAATGGTAAACATGTGTACGTAAATGACTAGTTCCTTCTAGTCAGCAGTGTTCAGTGGTTGTGTTCAGGGAGTTTATTGTGAAAGGAGGAACAGTAGCAGTGAAGCGGTGATGCACTTTTATTGAACTACAGAGCCTCCATGTTGTTAATATATTCATTTCCATTCATTCCTCATAAAGTTTAGGAGCAGTGTAACCCTCGACTACACAAGCTGAAACTAAAGCTGGCAGTAGGCTCTGTAGTCTGACTGTTTAGGTTAGTTTGTCATGTATCTTAGTAGTAAACTAAAGCTGGCAGTAGGCTCTGTAGTCTGACTGTTTAGGTTAGTTTGTCATGTATCTTAGTAGTAAACTAAAGCTGGCAGTAGGCTCTGTAGTGTGACTGTTTAGGTTAGTTTGTCATGTATCTTAGTAGTAAACTAAAGCTGGCAGTAGGCTCTGTAGTGTGATTGTTTAGGTTAGTTTGTCATGTATCTTAGTAGTAAACTAAAGCTGGCAGTAGGCTCTGTAGTCTGACTGTTTAGGTTAGTTTGTCATGTATCTTAGTAGTAAACTAAAGCTGGCAGTAGACTCTGTAGTCTGACTGTTTAGGTTAGTTTGTCATGTATCTTAGTAGTAAACTAAAGCTGGCAGTAGGCTCTGTAGTCTGACTGTTTAGGTGAGTTTGTCATGTATCTTAGTAGTAAACTAAAGCTGGCAGTAGGCTCTGTAGTCTGACTGTTTAGGTTAGTTTGTCATGTATCTTAGTAGTAAACTAAAGCTGGCAGTAGGCTCTGTAGTCTGACTGTTTAGTTAGTTTGTCATGTATCTTAGTAGTAAACTAAAGCTGGCTGAGACAAAGCAGCTCCTCCTCTCTACCAGCAGGACCTGTAGTGGTTCACATCAGCAGAGAGAGGAGGACAGAGGACAGAGGACAGGAGGACAGAGGACAGGAGGAAGGAGGACAGGAGGACAGAGGACAGGAGGACAGGAGGACAAGAGGACAGAGGACAAGAGGACAGGAGGACAGAGGACAGGAGGAAGGAGGAGGAGGGGAGGAGGCTGATATTGACTGATGATAAACTTCACTCAGGAATATGATTTATTTTATTAATATATTAGATTGTTTCCAGTGAGATATTAATGATATTAATGACTTTGCTGTTGTAAACATTACTGTTGCTGCTCTAGAAACAACATGTGTCCTAGTTGGATTTAAATATTCAGTTCTAATCTGGTTCTGACTTTAAAAATAACCAGGCTGACATTAGTATAGTTAATATGCACACTTCAATATTTGTTTATTTATCACAAGTCACATCTTCATAGCAATATTGAGCAGTGTTATTGCACATGACAGATTTTTCTCATATGATGTTGACCTAGTATGTTACTGTTGTTTAAAAACCTCTGGTGCTGGCTGAACTGATGCTGACCTTTTTATTGATGATTTGTTTTTATTTATTAATTCTATTTAAATAACACAGTGGCAAGTCCAGCTGTAAGATGTGGTAATGAAGAAGTGTTTTGTTCCCTAAGTTAGACTGCTGTTGTGAAGACAAACAGTTGTTTACCGTGACCCCAAACCGTGAACCGATCTGAACCTAATGTTTTCATTATGGTTTTCGTAACGTTTTTATTTATTAATTCTTTTTCAATAACACAGTGAGCCATAAAACCAAAACAATGAGCTGAAAGTTACAACACTGTAGAGCTGAGAGTCTATGAATGACTTCTTTCATAATCATTGATTTTCATTGTCATTCACTCATTGACAGCAAGTCTGCCATTTTTGGAGGACAAAGGGTAAGATACTGGTAGATTAAATACACAGTTTTAGCCAACATTTTGTTAGTATTCCGTTAGCATAGCATTGGCTAGATTATCTTTGTCTGAATGATTGTGTAGTTGGCATTTGGCTTTTATGTTTTAAGGTGATTTACCTACCTGAGAGTAACATATTTTGAACTGCTGACAGATGTTCACTAACGCCAAAACACATCAGTCACCGTAATGGCTGGCTAACTGTCAAGGTCCTCCTCATTCATAAAGATCAATATAGTGAAATCAATTTTGTAATATACGGCCCTTCTGCCTCTGTCAGCTTCTATTTACATGGTTATTTGTCTTTCGCACATACCTCAAACATTTCTGATGATGAATGATTGACAGATGACAGATGAATAGACCAGGGACAGATAATGCCAGTCTACCTCAGCTCTGTACGCTGCCCTCAAACAATGTTAAAACACCACACAATGCTGCGCGATTCCCTTTCCCTGCTGGGGCGGCTTGTCCAGAATGCTGCTGCATTGAGTTTAAGTCCTCACACAGAGTTTCACGAAGGGCGTATGACAACATCTCAAGGATCTAGAAAATAAGGCACCGATCATACACTATTGTGTACACTGTGTGTGTGTGTGTGTGTGTGTGTGTGTGTGTGTGTGTGTGTGTGTATGTGTGTGTGTCTGTATGAGATTGTGGCTACCTACTGAGTCCCTCTTTAGTTTCCACCCTGTGTTCAGTTTCACTCTATTTCAGAGTTGGCTAATTAATCATGCATTATTGAGAGACAGAACCAGAGAGTGTAATAGCCTTCACTGCAGTCCCAGCACAATACAGAACCAGGTCTTAACGACTGCTGTGTGTGTGTGTGTGTGTGTGTGTGTGTGTGTGTGTGTGTGTGTGTGTGTGTGTGTGTGTGTGTGTGTGTGCAGGGCGCTCAAGGTCAAGCAGACAGTAACTTTGAGTGCTTTTGTTTTTTTCTGGCCGTGTTGAATGACAAGTTCCCTAAAACTCCATTTAGATTTGGCAAATGAAATATTTATTCTGTTCTGTTGTATCATATATATATATATATATATATATATATATATATATATATATATATATATATATATATATATATATATATATATATAAATATGTATATGATATATATATATATATATATATACATATATATATAGCACGAGATGAGTAAAAAAATTTCAAAATTGGTAGAATTTATGAATTTAAACTTTTCACTTGGTCAAATTTTTCAAATCAGTTTTTAAAAAGTATGAAAGGAGACTATTCTTTTAAGCCATATCGTTTGATGGATATAATATTTTGCTAAGATATTAATCAAATTAATTATTTAAATTTCATCTGCTAAAAAACTGGGATTGTTCAAAATTAGTAATATCTGTCACGCCCCGAGATGGTTAAGTTACGTTTTTGTCCTTGTGGTTGTGAATGTTGTCCATTTCCTGTTTTACTTTGAAAACTAACTCTCCCTCTCGTTTCAGAGCACGTCACTTCCTGCCCTCCTGTTCTTCCGTGTTATGAATGAATGAGATTCCCTGACCTACTTTCCAACTACCCTCACCTGATCGTCTCCCCGCCCTGATTGTGTTCACCTGTTCATAGTTAGTCACTCCCCTCTTTAGTATTTAAGCTGTGTTCCCCTTCCCTTCTGTGCCAGTTCGTCTTCGTATCTCCCAGAGTGCAAGCGTCCTCGCGTTCTTTTCCCAGTGATCTAGACTCCTCGTGTTTTTGAATCTCTGCTCGTTTTTTGACCCTGCCTTTGCCTTAGTGATTTGGATTTGTTAGCCTGTGGGACTGATCTATTGTGTACCGACCTCTGCTTGTTATATTAAAGATTTTGTCAACTTTTACCTGCCTGCTCTCCGCGTCGTGCGTTTGAGTCCAAACCTGTTTCACCAGTACCTCACAATATCTCAATCTCTGTTAGTATGATATATTTCTTTTAATGTTCTGAGAAGGCAAATTATACCAAAAAGAAGTACCATGAAAACAACCTACAAACACATGTTCAATAGTTTCCCCTTCACAATATATTGACTTATCATGCACAGAAAAATGAACTTCCATGGCCACCGCCATTTCTGACATCAACAAACATGTCACAACACATGACTCTTACTATATTAATTATTGCTATCTATAACTGTGATATTATATTGATATTATATTAATACAATTGATATACTATACTGCATCATATTAATATAACTGCTATAGTATTCCATACCTTGTCATATATCAGCATATTATCTTATACTATATTATATTCCACTATTAATCATATTACACTGTTATTCATACTGCATACTTTTGCATTGCACTTTATATATATATACATATGCACCATATCTGTCACTCTAACTTGCCTTGACTTAACTCGACTTGTAGTATATAGTTGTACATACCATGTATTTACTTTATTTGTATGTTACTCCACTTTATTTTATTTTTCTGCCTATTCCTATACTATACTGTACTACTGCTGTTGCTATCAGTGCTGCTGTAGCACCCGAATTTCCCCCCTGGGGATCAATAAAGTATCTTATCTTATCTATGACCTCAGAGCTTTCAGTAAGTTTATACTTACGAAGTCACAAATACAGCAAGAGGGGGGCGTTCATATAGACGCTATTTGAAGGCGCCATATAACTAATCTGCATCTCCCAATGATGTGTTCACAGTCTTCTGCTCGCGCATATTTGCTTGTGATTGGTTGTCCAAGATGAACAAACCCTGCAGTGACTAAAGACTGAGGGAATTGTCCCCGTCTTCCAGAGGGACACTGGTTAACCGTGGTTATCTAGTTAGCTGCTTGGCAGCACCACAGGTCACCTACACTTCCTGTTTCAAAAATCTCCCTTATCTTCGCTCTTTCTCTCACCAGACAGCAGGACAGACTGCCAGTGGCCTATAGTGCACTCCCCTCCTTTCCCCTGTCCTCCCCCTGTCCTCCCCTCTCCCCCGGTAGATAACGTGGGCTGACGTTCACGTGCAGACAGAACTCCGCCGCTGCCTCCTTTCCCCTGCTTCACACACAGACATGCTCTCTCTAACACACACACACACAAACACATGCACACACACACACACACAGGTTCCTGCCAGGATGAAGCCCTTGCTTCAAGGGTTTAATCAGAGCTAAGGGGACTCTCGTCTGCAGGCAGCCGCTCGGAGAAATAACACAGAAACCGAGCGGTGGCGAGGTGACGCAGCCCACTTTGCAATCAGACAACATTTCGAATACTAATCAAACATGAGGCAGAAAATTTGGAGGAGCCACCTGCCCATTGATTAGCAGGACACCACAGAGATCTGATGGTGCACAACACATGACATGCATATTAGAAATAATCATGATTCCACTGTAGGACTGTTGGTCTTAAAGAGGACGGGGGTCATTTTTGTGGCAAATTAGTATGAATTCTGTATGAATGTTGGTGACAGTTTACAGTAATTGTCTGGCAGTGTTGCTGGTCTCGGCACTCCCTTAATATCGCCGAAAAGACGCATTCAGATACTGAACTTTTGGCTGCCCAGCCCTACAAACACAAAAGTCTGTGACTGAGTGAGTCAGTAACTGACTGACACTGATGAAGTTACACAACTGGTCGGCCAAGCACTGGAGTTTCCTCCTGCTGCTCTTTCAAAATGAAAAGGCGAGGAACAGTCCATTTTGTAAATGAGCCCATCCAGCCTAACGTGTCCCACTCACGAAATTAGGACCAAGCTGTCAAACTAGGTGATCTAGTCCTTAAATGAAATGAGATTCAGCCTATTTCTCACTTAGAATATTTCAGAAGTACTTTTTGGTGCATTGCTGAGACAGAATTACAAAGTTTACGAGCAGGCCGCCATGTTTCCTGTTTGAAATGGTGAGCAGAAAACCAAGGACCAATCAGGTGCATTCAAAGATGTTATGTCCCCACTTGAACTGTTAGTCACGGTTGAGTGGAGCGGCGTGTCTCCTAGTCAAAGAGTATGGAAGCAAAGAGATGAAACTGTGAACTCTGGCGTTTTGTTGCCACCATTTTGAACTGAAAATGTTTGTTCAACACTTCACTTGACAATCTAGTTTTACCTTTGTAAAGTACTTTTTAGGTCTATGTTTTACTGGGGGAAGTGTAGCTTTGCGGCTGGGCGCTGATGTTGCAATGGAACTGACTTTTCACTTCTTGGCAATAGTGTCCTCGTTGGACCCATGACCGGACCTGGTGGACATGTGCCGCTGGATTTAACATTATACACATGACCACTGACTAAGTGTTTAACAATTTAGCCACAAATTCACAGACTGACGATATACAGCACAGTCCAGCCACATCCTCATCTTTGACCGAATCTTGGTTATTTATTTGTGATTTCACCCTGAGTGAATGCATGTTTGTTAAAGGCATCGGCATGCTTCAGATTCAGAAGTGCTTTTTCATAGATAGATAGATAGAAGCGATAGAAGCAACATACTCATCAGAACAAGGTTGATTTTTCTGATCTTTTGCAGCGTGAATAAAGGCATCAACCAATCACATGCAGAATGTATTGAATTGCACTTATATTTAAGAAACAACAACATAAAGGCTCCGACGGCAAATTGTATTACTCGTTGAAACCTTGACAAAGGCAGAGAATAAGAGATCCACTCTGTTATTATCATTCACAATAAAAGTCTGAGACATGTAATACTCGCAGGCATGTATTTCACATTTTCGTATTGTTTGTTCATCACGCCCCCAGCTATAACTATAAAATTATTAAACTGTTGTTGGCATGTTGTTGGCATGTTGTCTGTTGTTGGCATCCATCATAGTTTGCAGACCAACTTCCTGGTCCTACTACCAAAATAAAACCAAAGTTGTAAAACTGCAAAAAATAGTAACTTGCAATAATAAACTGGAATTGTCCTATAAATATGATTCTTACACACATCTTCGCTGTCACTGTGAGACCATGATCCCTGCTGATTTCCAAACAAATCAGTTGACCTTTGAGGGAATATCCATCCATCGTCAACCGCTTATCCCGTTAGGGGTCACGGGGGGGCTGGAGCCGATCCCAGCTGGCATTGGGCGAAGGCGGGGTTCACCCTGGACAGGTCACCAGTCCATCGCAGGGCACATAGAGACAGACAACCTCATTGACCTACGGGAAATTTAGAGTCATCAATTGCATGTCTTTGGAAGGAGGAAGCCGGAGTACCCGGAGAAAACCCACGCTAACATGCTAACATGTTAACACGGGGAGAACTTCTGAGGTTGCATGTTCTGTGCAGCCCACTGAGGGAATAGTCTGGGTAAACATCCAAACCTATTCTAGTCACTGAAACTACCTTTTAACTAATGAAATGGCACATAAATGGTATGCTTCCTGTGATTGGACTGAATAATGGTCACACCAGAAATTAAGACCACCTTTTCGAGACAGACCAGAGAGCTGTTTTGTTTTGTCTGGCGTTCACACCAACCCAAACGAACCGCACCGAGGGGGTAAATGCTCCAGGGTTTGGTTCAACCAGACTGAAGGATACAGTATCTTACAAGGACTTGAGCAATAAAGCTGTTCAAGTTGGAAGCCTGAGTGGTAATCGGCCCCCATACAGCTGTGGGCAAGGCTTCAGACATTAATGAGAATATGATTGATCACATGGGGGGTAATTGAAATTGATTAATCATTTGAGAGTTGGAACTTAATCTCTCCCAGTCTCCAGGAGTTATAGAGGTTATGAGTGGTGGGTGAGATTCTGCATTATCATGTGTGCTGTAGGCAGCCCAGCAGGCCAACAGAGCAGACCCTGATCAATACTAGCAGAGACAGCCCTGAAAGGCCTGGGCCCTGATTTCCATTCCCCAGAGGATAAAAAGGTAGTAAGAGCTGAGGTATTTGTTGACATTCTTGTTTTGTACCAGGCAACTCAGGGAACACTTGATTTGATGGATAACATGCTTGGTATGGACAACGCAATGGCTGTTTTCAAAAGTTAAAAGTTGCGTAGTCTGATGTTGCGTGCCAAAACTTGAAGATCTGAGTGATAAACACTCAGATATGTACACACACCCACCACATCTGGCTCATCTGGCTCAGGCTACACACTGACAGGAAGTGGATTAGAGCGCCGGTTGGCCCGATGAGGACGAGCCCACTGAGAATATCTATAATCTGCACATCCACCAGATCTAATGGAGATC
The DNA here is from genome assembly GCA_947000775.1 of Pterois miles. Taxonomy (NCBI): domain Eukaryota; kingdom Metazoa; phylum Chordata; class Actinopteri; order Perciformes; family Scorpaenidae; genus Pterois; species Pterois miles. Next base: position 1,959,250 of record CAMQGK010000525.1, on the reverse strand, counting down.
GTGGCAGCGGCCTCCGGTCGCACTAAGAGATCTGAATGAGGCGGCCAGCTGTTGTAAAAACACAAGCCAGATAGCAGAGCCCTGCTAAAGACTTCAGTTTATTTGGCAGATCGACTCTATCAGAAGGACTGGACTTAAATGCAGCAAATATCTCTTCACAGCAATTAGTTGTGGCTTCATGACGTTGTGTCATAGCACACTATAACCATATGTTATCTGTGTGCAAACTGTAATAACAGGCGGCAATGTTCAGTGGATTGTTTGATCATCCATTTGCGTTTTAGAGTTGCTGTGTTTTCTCAGTCCCAGTCTCCTGGCACCCAATTGCACCATGGCTAAAATAAACCACGTGAAAGCTCTGAGGCTTATGCCCCTTCTGTTGCTCGCATATTAGGTGGACAGAGGGAAGCTTGACTTATAAAGATAATTCCTTTCCAATTTGACTGCAGCAAAACCTCAAACCTAAATGAAAAATATTTTGAGGGAGAGTGAGATAGTGAGAGAAAGTATGAAGTAGAGACAGGGAGGTTTGGCAGTCTTGTACTGCAGTTGATGTTTTATTTGCATTGTCACATTTAAAGTAACAATGGAATTGGCCGAAGTACTGCCCCACTTAAATACTGTTGCTCAGTTAGCCAAGATGACAAAAAAGAAACATTCATTAAAGCTTCTGGGTACCAGTCAATACAGCTCCAAGAAGCTGACAGCAAGGACTACATGCAGTTATAATCACATACACTTTACTCAGGTAACTTTTCCCACTTGGATGCCAGACATTGTGTATATCACAATAAATAACACCAAAAGTTACATAGAGGAGGCACATAGAGATAATATAATAAAGGAACAAACTCAGAAGAAATGCAGGTTCACCGGAAACTCCCTCAACTCAGACTCCAGCTGGGCCTCCAGCAGCAATCAGCCCGCCACGGATAGACCCAGATCTGGAGCTCCGGCGGTAGGTGAAGGAGTGAAGGAGCCGAAACCCCGCTGCTAGAGGCCCGCAGGAGGGAAGGAAGGCACGGGAGAACCAGAACCAGGACTAGGCAGGGCAGACTGTCAGACACTGCTGCAGTGAAATGAGAGGTTTTCTCTGGTACTCGGATACACTACCGCTTTTGTCCACAGAGACCACTAACTGAAAATTAGTAATTGTGACGATATAAAACGTATCCTCATACAGCAGCTCATATGATATCTTATGAAAAGTTATTCGTCATTTTTCACGTGTGTTACTGGCCACACGACTTACGTGTCAATTTACTCTCATTACATGCATACAGTTTTTCAAAATAAGCGCATGTCTTTATGCCTTTATGTCTTTTTAGGGGGCGGCAGTAGCTCAGTCCGTAAGGACTTGGGTTAGGATGCGGAGGACCAGGGTTCAAATCCCCCATCTGGACCAAGACCAACTGGTTGCTGGAGAGGTGCCAGTTTACCTCTTGGGCACTGCCGAGGTGCCGAGGTGCCCCTGAGCAAGGCACCGAACCCCCAACTGCTCTGGGCGCTTGTCAGGAGCACCCCCCTCACTCTGACATCTCTCCATTGACATGTATATGTACTGTGTGTGAACAACAGAGTGAAAACTAATTTCCCCACTGTGGGACTAAAAAGGAAACTTTCTTTCTTTCTTATAGAAAACTACTTAGTTAAGTTAAGGCACCAAAACTAGTTAGTTAGGATTAGGAAAAGATTGTGGTTTGGGTTAAAATAACAGAAATTGACATAACTTAAGCATGGAAGTTACATACAAATAAATGAACGTTGACTTCTGGGTTCACACAGGTCTCCTGGGCGAAAGTCTGGGTTTTTGTTTTGTTTTTTTTTTACTTTTTGTGGCTATACACAATGTAAGGTGACTTACACAGCAGCTTTAACTTTGAACAGATGTAGAATATCTAAGTATAACAGGAAAGGGAAAAAATGGCCGAGGTTCTGTCGGGATCCAAGTTTGCTCAACTGTTACTGGAGCACAGAGTGAAAAGGGGTGGGACTTAGGAAGGGTCAATTATCCAGCCAGGGCTGGGAGCCATCTTCATGGTGAAGCGCAGAATCAGACCATAAAACACAACGCTTGGTTCTTGTTTTTCTTCCACTCGCATATCTTTTTGCAAAACCACAATGCTGCTCAAATTTCTCAAATCATCTCCTGTCTCTGCCACTTCCTCTAGTAAGTCAAGAAACACTTCTTCCTACAACATGTTCCTCAAAAAAGGATTCCCTCCCCACAACACACTCGTGTCCCAGTTTTAATGTTGGCTTTTCTGCTGCATTTTAGCCCCAAACCTCTCTATGTCTACACGTCTACTCAAAGTGCAAAATTCACTAGATATGAATAACATCACAGAATGCTGCAACTAAAAATATATTGAATAAAGGTTTTATTTTTGTATTTGGGAAATACAGTAAAACAGTTGTCCATGGGCACATTAGTTCAATGATTTTCAAACCACTGCTTGTCATATCTGATCTATTCTTCCACCAGACACATTTAGTCACAGAAAAATCAGCTTTTCTCAGCTGAATAAGGTCTGCTGGAGCTGACACAGATCACATGTGTAGCAGGGGACGGGAAATTACTTTGAAAACAAGCATTTTCAGATAATAATGCACCCAGTCATGCTCCTTTCAACAAGTTTCATTTTAATGCAATATACTGCTCCCTATTAAAAAGCTCCAGCAATCAAACAGCATGAGCAGCCAGGGATGTGGTTCATTAGCCCTTCAGCTTATGCAATTAGCTGCTATGATTGTTGTTTTGAGCTATTTCAAGTTGAAAGTCTCTTAGAAACAAGCTTAAAGCTGCAGTTGGTAACATTAATAAAAATAACTTTTTCATACTTGCTCAAACTGTCACTATAGTCCTGACAGTAGAGAATGAGACAGATAATCTGTGAACAAATCAGGTTCCTCTGCCTCCTCCTGGTGCTCCTAATGGCATTTGCAAGCTGCGGCAGAAGGAAAAAAAATATCAGAGTCAGGCGAAAACCCAAGAAAACCCAAGATGGCGACGGCCATATAAAGATGGCTCTGGTGACGGCCATAAACCAAGATGATGATGGCCAAAAACCAAGATAAGATAAGATAAGATAAAATAAGATGAAACTTTATTAATCCCCGGAGGGAAATTCGGGATGGTAATGGCCATAAACCACACTAGCTGCGGCCATAAACCCAGACGGTGGAGGCCAAAGCCCAAGATGGTGATGACCAAAAACCAAGATGGTGGTGGCCAAAACCCAACAGGGTGACAGCCATAAACCAAGATGATAATGGACAAAACCCAAGATGGTGACGGCCATAAACCAAGATGGTGGAGGCCAAAGCCCAAGGTGGTGAGGGCCAAAAACCAAGGTGGTGGAGGCCAAAAGCCCAAGTTGGTGACGGCCATAAACCAAGATGATGATGGACAAATCCCAAGATGGTGACGGCCATAAACCAAGATGATGATGGACAAATCCCAAGGTGGTGACGGCCATAAACCAAGATGGTGGAGGCCAAAACCCAAGTTGGTGAGGGCCATAAACCAAGGTGATGATGGACAAAACCCAAGATGGTGACGGCCATAAACCAAGATGATGATGGACAAATCCCAAGATGGTGACGGCCATAAACCAAGATGGTGGAGGCCAAAACCCAAGTTGGTGAGGGCCATAAACCAAGGTGATGATGGACAAAACCCAAGATGGTGACAGCCATAAACCAACATGGTGGAGACCAAAACCCAAGTTGGTGACGGCCGTAAACCAAGATGATGATGGACAAAACCCAAGATGGTGACAGCCATAAACCAAGATGGTGGAGGCCAAAACCCAAGTTGGTGACGGCCATAAACCAAGATGATGATGGACAAAACCCAAGATGGTGGAGGCCAAAACCCAACATGGTGACGGCCAAAACCCACAATGGTGATAGCCAAAATGCCAAACTCAGGGCTTTAAAACCATAGTCCACAAACTAATGGGTGACTACATCCACTTATATATACTGTCTATGGCTGCATCCAATGAAAATGTTTAGTCGCACTTCATTTGCTTGCATGAAAATGCAGCTCATTAGCACACAGTGTGCAGCTAACAGTAATGAGGAACATTACCCATCATGTACAATTCTCTTAAATCTCCACAGTTAAAAAAAACTTCTGCAGTTAACACTTAAGTTTAAGTGGGAATATTCTCTTAAGTTTTGAGCTGTGGCAGAGAAGCTTGGACTGACTGTTGGGTGTGTGCCTGAATACATCAAACATGTTGAAGGTAGCCTCTGGTGACGCGGTTTCCATCAATAATTTTCAAGTTTTCAAGTGCAGGTTTCATCCATCACTGCTGAAAATGTAGACAGGGTGAGGCAGGCAGAGAGGAGGATGAGAGAGAAGAAGCAGGAATCCAACTGTAAAGACACAAGTTAAGCTAAGAGTTTTGTTTCATAGTCTGACCTTTAAGCTTACATTATGCTTTTCATAATGTTCAACTGCTTTGTGATCATATAATTTATCAGCTTGCCAAGATGCCGGCGCTTTACTGTTGGATGCTGGAAGATTATTAAGGGGTAACATGCAGCAGGCGTATTTCAAGCACTGCTGTCAGAAGTACTTTCCAACCCTCTGTGGTTTTACCTACTGTGTCACCAATTAAATTAGGTCAGTCTCCCAGTCCCACCTCCAAATACCAGGAATAAATATCTACTGGCTCATGGTTTGATAAGCAAAACAACACTGGGCTCCCTGGAGGCAGTGATTGAAGCTCTGTCTTTTCCCAGAGGCTCAAAAGACATTGTGATTGGCTGACAGCCCTCTGTGGAAGTGGTCTAAGGAAAAAGGAGCGCAGCAACAAGGTGAATCGTAAATGTGACAAGTGCCTGTAAGGATGAGTAAATAATGAAATGGCAGCATTCCCTTTTTCCCAGCCTGACTGTGAAGGCCACGCTGTAATTGGATGAGCAGAACGCATTTGAAGAAATTTCCCTCCTGACAAAAATGTGGAAGGTGACTTCAAAGATTTAAACTGCATGACAGCAACTGACAGAAAACAACAGCTGCGTATTTTATGTCTTATGCCTAATTTTTGCGACAGTTGTCTTTCCACCTGTCAAAAGTAATGAAGCCAGCTTCTCTATGAGTTTTTTTTTTTCCTGCTATATATGTAAATAGGTTTGATCTTTTTCAATATCATCACTGCTTTTCACATGGTTTGTATAACACATAACTATTTACTTCTTTAGTAACAAATAATGTATGCAAATCACCACATATTTAAGAAGATAATGCTTTGATTAATCGCAAATTAATCGCACATTTTTGATCTGTTCAGAATGTACCTTAAAGGGAGATATGTCAAGTATTTATTACTCTTATCAATGTCGGAGTGGGAAAACATTCTTCTTTATGCAAATGTATGTATATATCATTGGAAATCTGTTGTTCATACGATGCCAGTATCCTCAGTCTGAGCTTCCTACAACCTAAAAATCCCTAGTTGCATTAATGTATTAAAGAAAGAAGCCCTAGTAGTAACATCATACTGACAAACAACTCAGTTTATACTTTTTTTCCAAGGATTCCTCGTAGTAAAATGTCATGCAAAAGTGATAACAAGTAACCAGCTCAGTACTACATGAACACCTGCCAGCTGACCAGCAGCAGCTGACACTAAATAAAGATGAGCGTCTATAAAAAGTGACCTGCTCAAAAAGCAGCATGAATGTAGTAAATACCAGTAATACCTTACAAATACAAGTAAACAACAGCATTTGATCCTCCAGTATTTTTCCTTGTGGCAGCTGTAGGACCATGGAAATACTAATTAATGAATACCAAAATTTACAATAAAAACAGGCATTAATAACAAATTCATTCATAAATCTGTGAATAAATGGGCCAAATTACAAAATAACAAATTTGGCATTTTAATGGGCAATAAGGAAAGGAAAAGAAAATGCCCTTTAAAATGCCAGATTAAAACCGGTATTCATAAATCAGTTATTTATTTTTTTTAATTTATTTCTCTTCTGTAACTGCATTTTCAAATAGAATTCCATTGACTTTCATTATTTATTTATGAAATCATTAATGTTTTTTTTGTTTGTTGACTGTTTTATGGTGTTTTTGTAAATCTCTTTTTAATGTAAACTATTTTTTTTTTAATTCTTTTTGCCCATTTAAAGTTCAAATACTGAAATATTGTTTTTATTGTACAGTTAACTATTAATCTATTAAATGCTTTATTACTATTTCTGTGACACTTGTGGTTCTCCATACAACCCGCACAAAGTCGAATACACAATAATTACAGCCAAAGAGACACTGTGTCTTTTCAGTCTTTTCATTCCTCTTGAACCTTAGACTATATACAAGAAGTGGACCTAGTCAGGGTGACGTCACCCGTTGGTTTGTGGTTTACGGATCTGAAACCTTGAGTTCGGCATTTTGGCCATCACATCTTGCTTATTTGCAAATAGAAGTGAAACAAGAGGGTGGAGCTAAATAAAACTGAATGCTGAATAAGACATTTTTAGTAGGGATGGGATAGCTGATAAAATTCACGATTCGGTTCGGTTCACGGTTTGGGGTCACGCTGTTCGGTTCAGTACAGCAGTAAACAGTATTTATGGTACAGCAAGGAGGTCAATATCAGTTTGAACAGCTTTTCATTTAGCTGCCAAAATAAGTGAACTGTTTGCCTGAACAACAGCAGACTAGGCTAACATAAGCAAAGTGGCACTAAATAAAAAACAAATTATAGGCTCAGGCCATCAACAAAAAGTGCATCAGGGCAGCCAGCACTAGACCTTTTTTAAATAACAGTGACATATGTCTCTCTGTTCCCAGATATCAAAAAATAATAAAAAAAAAAAACCCACAGAGGCTAAGGCCATCAACATAAAGCGCAGCATAAACCAAACACAGTTTCAGATCAACTCTGCTCTGTTCTTTCTATTTTCATGTTCTTCTGCTAGAAGATGAGTTTGTCCTCATTCAGCCTGGATGTCCATCCGTCTGTAGTCAGAGCTTCATGGTCTGTGTTGGACACTTCTTTAAATTCCCCGTTGAGTCTGTTCATACAGTTCAGGAATTACTGTGTAGCTTATGTGTCTGCGAGACGGCGTATTATAGTGCAGCCCAAGTACCTGAATCATATGCTGAAATCCAGCGTCCTCTACAACTGCTTTAGTTGTGTTTTTAATCTGTCTGTATGTAGAGGCTGTTTAAATGCTGCTGGGTGAAGGCTAATCTACGGACACAACGGAGCGATGTCTTCATAAATGATTCATCATAAGTCTTGTCGTTAGCAATAAGCCAAGCGTGTTGCGCAGTGCTTACACACAGTTGACGTTTAATCCACCACTTTTTTCCCGTCACTGTCATACATAACATCAAATCTGTAATGCTCCCACACAGCAGAGCGAAACGACGCTGGTGGATATTTGGTACTTTATTGTGTCCACTCACCATTTCCTATCATGTCATTTCAGAATGACAGCCGTACTCTGCACTTCATCAATGTCTCTGCCAAGTTTGAAGAGGAAGGAGGAAGGAGGCTGGGTCACGCGCCATCAACATGTCATATCTTTGGTGGTGCAACACATGCGTAGTAAAATCTGGTCCGCCCTCGCTGAAATTGAGCCAATAACAATGCACGACCGCAGCTTCAGTTACACTGTGCATGTGTGATTCCTGTCCACCCATTTCCCAGCGTCTTTCCATAGGCCTTAAATTCTAGTGTGCCAATAAAAGGGATGAAAAAAAATATACAATCGGCCTCATAACCTATTTCAAATGAACCAAACACAACATACATGAACCAAACCGTGACCAGCGAACCTAACAGTTCGGGTTTTTTTTCCCGAACCGTGCCCACCCCTAGTTTAAAATACACTGTGAAAGAGTTAAATTTGTAAGACAAAAACACGGACAACTCCCAGACCGGATAATGCAACCTGTCAATCAGAAGGTAGCCACGCCCTAAAGCATACCCTGTTTTATTGTCTATTTGACTCTAAATAAATCATAATTTACTAAATGAACATCGTGCTGTATTGAAGAAGACTTGAAACTAGTGATTGAGACCATAAACTGATGTTTACTGAGGTAATAAATCAAGTGAGAGGTCGAGTCCTTTTCTCATAGATGTCTATACAACCAGAGGAGTCGCCCCCTGCTTGCTATCAGAAAGAATGCAAGTCTAAGGCACTTCAGCATTGGCTTCACTTTTCAGAACCAGAGGTTGCCGCCTGGTCAAAACCTAGCGACTACATTACCCACAATGCAACTCTAACTGTCGACAGTCAGATTCAGGCGTGTTAAACTAGTGGCAACTAATGTAGCCTCGAGCAGAGATGAAGAGCATTTTCTAATTAGCATAAAATGTAACGTACAACTAAGGCTGATGGAAACATCATTAGCTTTGCGGGTATTTAAGTCATAAATCAAAGCATTGAAACAATTTACCTTTTAATCTGATGATGGAGGTAAATGAAAAGTCAAGGGATTCCTCCAAAGTTATTTTAATTCACCCTTTTTATTTTAATTCATGGACAAAGTAGATGTCTGAACCAAAGTTTATGTAAATGTATCCCATAGTTGTTGAGATAATTCAGTCTGCACCACAGTGGTGGACTGGCTGACCAATACTGCCATGGCTAAGAACATTGCAATCTTCTAGCCACAATGGCACATAGACAGATTGCCCTCAGACAAAAGTGAAAGCAAAAATATGTGAAAAATGGTCACAAAATGAACAAACAATTTTAAAATAATTTATATTAACACTGTCAAAATGAATGGACTACTGTGCAAACTGGAGGCCAGTTTGTGAGGCCTGCCCAGTAATCACTCACCTTTGGCTGAAGATGATCTGTTGAAGTTGTCATAATGAGTGGAGGTCAATGCAGACAACAGACAGAATGGCAAACGGGGCAGGGGTAGCTGTGTCTCCAAGGGGTCCAGAGGATATCCAGGTGAGACTGAGGATGACAGAGTGAGGCTGGGTCAGGTGGAGATGCTTTTCCTTTCTCAAGGTCCAGAGGGGTAGCGGCAAAAACAGGAAACTGAAAAAAAAAACACTAAGTCAAAACTGGGCTACTAAGTAAGAGAATACTGAAAAAACACTGAGCCAGTGCTCTATACCACGGAGGTAAGCTGACAGTCTGGCGGCGAGCTGTGAACTGGTTCAGGGTTTTATGCAGAACGAATGAAGGTGTTTTGATTGCAGATGGCTGGCAGGTGTACAGGTGAATGGTGACTCCAGCTCCGCCCCACTCAAGACTCACACACAAACAAAAACATGAAAAAAAACACTAGGATCCTGACAAAAGTGGGTCACGGTCATGTTTAGAGTCACAGATGTTCTGACCTCTGACCTCGGGGTGCATGTCTCAGATCTGTACCAAGCCATAAATAAGTTTGAAACCCAAAACGCTGACCACTCAGTGGGTTCTTACCGTGTGTGGGTACTCGGTTGTCTGGTGAACACAGATATGTGACCCTATCTTGTTTGCTTGTCAGCCCCTCTAAACATGCCAATTTAGCCTCCGCGGCTGGAACAAGCACATTATGGAAAAGAGATGATGACAAGCATGGTAGCTCTCAACTAATTCACAGCACATGGACTCCCACACAAACAAGTATCTAGCCAGTCACCATTCCCCTCCCTCTCATGCACACATCCTGTTTGTGTAAACACCGTACATCTCATCAGTGTGGCATTATATCCATAAAAGACCACATTAGCACATTAATGGTTATCAAAACAGGTGAATTAGAGCCCCCATCGTGGTTTCAACATGCCCTGTTCCTACTGTCTCATCTATCCATGAACTCAGGGCCCTTCCCGAGCCCCCCTCCACTCCTTTTTTGTGAGATGAAGCAATGAAACGGACCAGGGTGAAGGAAAGAAGCTATTTCTGTCAGACTAGCAGAGGGCGAACCTCGCTGAGGAGTGTGCGTCACAGGTGTTTGTGCTCTGGTGACGCTTCTCCGTGGCTGTGCAAGGACAGGATTTGACCGCATTTTGCTCTTATTACCAACAATGCTTTACTGCCGTTCAGTGGAATGAGGAGGGGGAGAAAAACGCAAAGGAGAGGCTACAGAGCAAAGAGAAAAGGGGTTGGGGGGAGGCGAGGGAGTGTGGTAAATGAGAACATAAATCATCTGAATGAGACACATGAGTCAGTAAGCAGAATTACGCTCTGAATCTTACCATCAGCAACTTAGCACGGTCATTGGTTGTAGAGGCACTACTATACATGGGGGGGGGGGGGGGTCATCATTAAAGTCTGGACTACCTACTACAATAACAGGCTGGGCCGAGTCCAACTTGTGTGGAGCCAGACAGGGAGACAATGTTTAAGGATGATTCTGGTTTTACGCAACCTTGGTTTGTCTTCTTCAGTTTCAGCCATCATAATGTGATAGACGCTAATGCCTTTAAGATCTGGCCCTATGGGCCATCAAGACCCTTAATTGAGTGGTCAAATTACATTTTTGCTTGCCCAAATGTAAACTCGGGCTGTCAACCGATTAAAATGTCTGATTGCGATTAAATGCATGATTGTCCATAGTTAATAACGATTAACTGCAAATTGATTGCACACATTCTCGCACAAGGAAGGCTGTGTTAATTTGTGTTATATTGTCGTTTCTAGAACGTTTTATACTAGGGCTGTAAAGTTAACGCAAATTCATTTTAACACCATATAGACATTAACATAACTTGTGATTTCATAAGTTGCAGCAGCCTCAGTTTTGGCGCTAGAGTGAAGATACTGGTATCACATAAGCCTAAGGAATCCAACCATTTCATACTAGCTTGTCAGGAAGGAGGTTAAATAACACTCCAAATGAGGAAAAACTGTCATGTCCATATTCAAAGGGGTCCCTTGACCTTTGACCTTAAGATATGTTAATGAAAATATGTTCTCTGGGTACCCACCAGTCTCCCCTTTACAGACATGCCCACTTTATGATAATCACATACAGTTTGGATCAAGTCATAGTCAAATCAGCACACTGACAGCTGTTGTTTTCTATTGGGCTGTGGTTTACCATATTATGATTTGAGCATATATTTTATGCTAAATGCAGAACCTGTGAGGCTTTCTAGACAATATTTGTCATGTTTTGTGCCATTAATTGATTTCCAATAATGAATAATTATAAATACATTTATTTGCTTAAAGCAAACATATTTGCCCACTCACAAGTTGATGAGTATAAAATACTTGACAAATCTCCCATTTAAGGTACATTTTGAACGGATCAAAATTGTGCGACTAATTTGCGATTAATCACAAATAATAAGGCATTATATTCTTAAATATGATCTAATTTGCAGACATATCTGAACACTGGCTAAAGCCAGCTTTGTTGAATACTCAATACTTATTGGTCAATTACTACTACTCTTGCTATTTATAACAGATCTTTGTTATGGACTCTGGAGGACTGTTTTGTGTCAAAATATTGATTTCTTACATACATAGCCATGTAATAAGAGGGCTAATGTACAGCAAGCGATGCTATGCGGACCCCAACGCAAAGCAGAGTTGTCACAGTTTCTTTCTTTTGTGAGGGACTGTGGTGGAGAGGGGAGGAAGCAGCTCTTCGCCCCGGGAAACCGGGTTCAGGTCCCGGCCCAGGCAAACTTTGTGGGGTGGCAGTAGCTCAGTCTGTAGGGTAGGTTCAAGTCCCAACATGGACCAAGAACTGAGTGTGAACTGGTAGCTGGAGAGGTGGTAGCTGGAGAGGTAGCTGGAGAGGTTTACCTCTTGGGCACTGCCGAGGTGCCCCTGAGCAAGGCACCAAACCCCCAACTGCTCGGAGCAGCCCCCTCACTCTGACATCTCTCCATTGTTGCATGTATATGGGTCCTGTATGTGCATGTGTGTGTTAACAACAGAGTGTAAATTGAATTTCCCCTAGTGGGACTAATAAAGGTTGATCTTCTTCTTCTTCTTCTTCTTCTTCTTCTTCTTCTTCTTCTTCTTTCACAATGACTGGCTTCCCTTACATATTGACTATTAGAGTCTAAGGATTTGGATTTGGATACCACTTTGTATCACTCCATAAATCAGAAAATATGGTCAACAGCTTTGTTTTTACAAATGTTATGTTGTATAAATAAGGCTATGAATGAGATATGAACAAATCTCTCTGTTAAAACTGTCAAAATATAGAGAGGAATGAAGCTGGTGTATGTTTGGTGTATGTAGGAGCTACTGAAGAGGGGATTTCTGGCTCAGAGTCTGAGAAAACAGCCTTTAAATTGGCAACAGATAAGTTTTCATGTGTGTTTATACGGTATGTGTTTGTGTTTGTGTGGTAGGGTAATTCAGTCGACCAGATCTGACCCTTAGCAACTGTCCCCACCAGAGACGAGTCTCCTCCCTGTCAGCCAGTGTAACCCTCAGCCAGTGGGAAGAGGAGGATGCCACGCTCGCCTCGGCGTCATAACTTTTTGACCTGGAACTTTTTGATTGACCCCGGGGGGATTTGGGATTAAAGTGGAGGGGGAGTAATGTGTGATGGGAGGATGAGGAGGGTGTGTGTTTGTGTGTGTGTGTTTGGGGGGGTGGTCTAAGTGTTAAGGTAATCCTGCTGGAAGCTGTATTTAAAGCCGCAGTGGAAACACACTGATGGCCAAGCAGAGATAGATGATTGTGGCTCTGTGGAAGTTATGTAAGAGATATATGGAAGTACACACCATCCCACTATCGCTATCTCTCACTTTCTTTCCCCCTTTCTCTCACACACTCCTACATGTGCAGAGCATGGAGGACCCGAAGCGCTGAGAGAGGTTAATATATTATGACCGATCGCCATTCCAACCTACACATGAGCCTCAAATAGACTCAGGACTTCTAGCATGTGAATGTGCCAAGAATCACAGCCAAACGGATGCTATAAGCCCGGGAAAGATAGTCATATGGCTACCTTCTGCATGACAACACTGAAGAGATATTCAACAGATTTACGACTTGTTACGGGCAAATATTTTAATCAGTAAAAGTCACTGCGGCCGGCAGGTTGATTGACATGGTAAGAACAAATAGCTGGGCTGGCTTTCTACTGATCAGTGCACTGCCAAAAAACATCAGTTGTAAGTAAATTATGAAACTTCCAAATGAATTGATCTTCATCTTTGGTGACATGGCTCTATGGCAACGTCGGTCTGTTTGCTGGACTGGCCTGTGTTTGTTTGACCCATCCAAATCCCCACCCACCCTTAGTGGACTTTCTTGCTAATTATACTCATTATACCGTATAGCTTTCGATAACGGTCGCTCAATATACTTCATCACTTACTGTGAATGAAAAAATGTCAGTGAATGAGAAAATGTCAATATTCAATGAATCTGTGGTTTAACAGAAACGCACAATGCCAACATTTTTTCCTGGCGTCTGGTCTGATCACATCTAACCAGTGTAAAATACTGCTAGCTTTGTGTCCATTTTCATTTCCTTTATTTCAAAACCCATAAATGTTTTTGTCTCTCTTCTTTTTCTGTTCAAATATTGAGTTGACCTTCCTTACATTACACTCCCATCTGCAGCCACTAGTTTAGGCTCCTGCACCAGTCATTTTAATATTCATTATTCTGTGTGTGTGTGTGTGTGTGTGTGTGTGTGTGTGTGTGTGTGTGTGTGTGTGTGTGTGTGTGTGTGTGTGTGTGTGTGTGTGTTATGGGGGATGGGGGGGGTTACATGCCACTTAGCACGGCAGCCTAGTGACACTCTGAGCCTCTTACACAAGTCCATTAACGACACACATACGGATTAGGTGTCGTCACACCGAAGGGCAACCATCGCTGCCGCTGGAATGTGGACAGGGTTTCCTCATATAGGAGAGGAAATGAGAAGGGAAGTCAGGTGGGGCTGCGGCTGAAAGGTCAAAGATAAGAGAGAAGTCCGCACTGAAATACAGCCTCCCACACACAGCAGCTGTGCATCATAAACAAATCTCCCATCCTCCCGTGAGCTGACCCATAAAGGGGTCAAATCAAAAAAGGGGTGACGCACACACACATTTTCAAATCTTTGGTTCTGCAATCATGGGCTTCAATCATCTCACCATGTTAACAAACTTAGCCCCTGTCTGAGCTGATGGCAGATCGATTACATTCCTGCAGCTCTCTACAGTGCTTGATATCTGCTTGTGCATTCAGCAGCAGTAACTCTTCCTCCGCTCAGTGTCTTTGGCCAAGGTGAAACATGGCTTGATGGGATTTCCCCTCTGTCTGTGATGGACCATGACAGACACCAGCTTGTATGTTCAGCTGACTAACATGGTCTGTGGATAAAGAGACGCTCCGCACAGAGCATGAGGAGAATACTGTGGCAGCAGGTGGGATTTAGCCTCAAACTCTGTGTCAGATGATTAAGTAAAATCTACGCTGCTGCACTTTCCACACCGCCATCTCTGTGATTTACTGCATTCACCTTTGGGCGCTACAGTCATTCTGTCATCAGCTGAGAACCTGCTCAAGAAATAGCTCACGTTGTCCTCTTCTCACAGAGAAATGACTCTCCTCTACTCACTCGCTCTCTCAAACTTAAAGCTGCTTCATCTTTCTTTTCTAACACTTTGTTCTTTCATGATTGCTTTCATAAGGATATTTTAGAGCAGTGAAACCATGACTTTTACCCTCCCTATACTGGTACCTTGTACTGTTGATGATCTAGGAATGAAATCTTATTACCTCAGGCAAGGAGGTTATGTTTTTGCCGGCGTTTATCTGTCTGTCCGTTTGTCTGTGTTCAAGATAACTAATTTAGGAGGTGATCTGGAAGAAATCCTGGATTCTGGATCAAATTTTTGTTAACATTGGGGTAAATGGGACCCAAAAAATTGTTTCTCAATATCTCTGGTAATTGTTGCCCAAAGCTCATGAAATTTGACTCAGGGATTAACAATGTGTACTTCTATCAAATCACGAAGGCTGATCCAGATCTGATCCAGATGGCTGATTTTATAGCAATTTATATAAAAAACGGGGGTACTCTTACATTTTGGCCTGGGGGCGGCAGTAGCTCAGTCCGTAGGGACTTGGTTTAGGAATCGGAGGGTCACCGGTTCAAGTCCCAACATGGACCAAGACCAACTGGTTGCTGGAGAGGTGCCAGTTTACCTCTTGGGCACTGCCGAGGTGCCCCTGAGCAAGGCACCAAACCCCCATTTGTCAGGAGCAGCCCTCTCACTCTGACATCTCTCCATTAATGCATGTATATGTACTGTGTGAAATTAACAACAGAGTGTAAAAACTGAATTTCCCTACAGGGATTAATAAAGGTTCATCTTATCTTATCTACTGTTCATTTAATATTAGAGGTAGAGATTTCTAACAAGCAGCATTGTGTTGCTGAGACAATTCTGCATCTGAAGTATGTCAACGAATTTGATCTAGCTTTAATACTTGAGGAGATAGATCCAGAAGAAACCGCCAGGGGGGAAACTATGGTGCTTGGCGGAGGTCTGCGCTCTCCGAGTGCTTAGTTTGATGTTGTATTCATTCAAAGTTGCCATACATAAGAGTACGTGCTTATCAATACAACTCAGCTTCATCAAGTTTTTACTGTTTTTGTAGCTCAGTTCATGCAACAGCCAACCTGTTTTCACTCTCAGCTTATCAAATACCAACGCTTGGTCAGTGCCCCTCAGTGTCCGATACCGACGCAGCAAGGCATCCTTTAGCATCTGTTTGAGATGCACTGGGCTTTCAGCTAACTCCAGGGTCAACCAATCCACATCATTATTAGACATTCAGAGCAACTCACTTAATATAAAGATCAAGAAAGCCCACGTAGGACAGTTGAGAGTGGAGGTTGGATGGGTGAAACAAATACATAACATCTTTGCCTGTTATGGAACAAGCGTACGTATTTTAACACAAACCACAGTCTTTTCCTGAGCATAACCAAGTAGTTTTGTTGTGTAAGAAAACCTACGCTGGAAGTTTATTTTAGAAAAGACACTATATGCGTGTAACAAGCGGAAACTGTATGTTTCTTGTGAACACAGAAGTTTATTTTGAAAAGACACTATGAATGTAATGAGTGGAAACTAATTTTCCTGTTAGGTTAGTTGATGACTCTAAATTGCCTGTAGGTGTGAATGTGAGCGTGAATGATTGTCTGTCTCTATGTTGTCTGTCTCTATGTGCCGCCCCCCCCCCCCCCCCCCCCCAGCAACTTGGTTGTAGCCCTTATAGCAGTGGCAGAAGAATAAGTGCTGTAAGTCTTTTCCATACACATGTGCTGGCTTGGCTTGACTTGATTTGACTCGGCGCTTCAGGCCAGCACGGCAGGGATTTACATTTCCATTACACCAAAGACTTTCAAGAACATTTCTCTCTCTCTCGTCTCCTTCACAGACATAAGTTGAGTCTCACAGCTGGTCAGCGAGACATCACTGCAACCTGTTTGAGGGCGGATCGGGCATCCTTTGGATGCTGGTCCGTCTCAGGCATAACTCTGCACAACTCAGCACTAAAACTAGTGGAAATGCAATTTAGCTCTCCTCATGTTGGCTTTGGCTGGACTTGAACGTGATAGGGAGGAATCTCTTCACTGTCAGTACAAACAGTGGGAATGATTACAGTGATTACTGTGTTCATGCCAGTATTGTATTTAATAAGACTATTAAATAATCCAAACCTATTGTGTATGAACAGAGTCAGCTTAAGATCATTAGCCATATAGGCAGTCGCATAGGGCGCCATGTTCGGAGGGTTTCTGGTCAACCTCTAAAAGAAACTTCAAAAAACCTTCTTGTCTTACAGGTTTTCAATTGCTTTGGCTCATTTTTTGGAAACAGTCTTAACATCTTCTAAACGGCAAGTGTGATTGTTTGATGGGACATCACAACTTTATTGTATGTCTGCAAAAGGTAGTAATTCACCCAAAACACTTAATTCACGCTTCAAAATATTGTGTCAGTAAATCAGCCAGTTCCACCAAAATGAAAACTTTTTTGTCATCATGTGAGCCACGCTGGTCAAAATGTTTAGAGTAATGTTTGTGTATTGCAATGAGCTTTTTAAATTCAGATTTCAACAGAGGTAAAAGTTTACTAAAAGTCAACAGTACGCAGAAAAATGATTATGCACATTTGCATGCAAAGAGAAAATTCACCTTAGATCTGTTATGTAAAGTCATATACATCCATTCATCCATTGTCAACCGCTTATCCCGTTAGGGGTCGCGGGGGGCTGGAGCCGATCCCAGCTGGCATTGGGCGAAGGCGGGGTTCATCCTGGACAGATCACCAGTCCATCGCAGGGCACATAGAGACAGACAACCATTCACGCTCACATCCACACCTACGGGCAATTTAGAGTCATCAATTAACCCCTAAACAGCATGTCTTTGGACTGTGGGAGGAAGCTGGAGTACCCGGAGAAAACCCACGCTTACACGGGGAGAACGTGCAAACTCCACACAGAAGAGTCCCAAGCCGGAATCGAACCTGCGACCCTCTTGCTGTGAGGCAACAGCGCTAACCACTGCACCACCGTGCAGCCCAAGTCATATACAATGACCAGAAAATATACTACAAAATGACATCCATGCCAAAAATATATAAAGCAAAAAACAACTAATTGTACCTCCTCATATGTAACACCATGTCATAGGTATGTATGGAATATACATGTACGTCTGACAGATTTTGATAACTGAATGGATCATACAGTTTTGAAAAGAATAAATGAGAAAATCCAAATTTTCCCCTGGAGCACCAAAAGGACTAGAGCTGATCCTGTGTATGACAGACCTGATGAGACAGTTAAAGTGTCACTATGGTGCGGCTGGCATCATTTACACACAGATAAAAGATATCAGTCAGTTAAATAAAGAAATGATGGTTCGTATCAGGAGTACATGAACTGTGGTTGGCACTGAAGGACAGTGAGGATACTGTAGTGTATCGGAGGCTTGTGCAAGCTGTCTGTTTTGCCCTGTTTTCTCTGACCTGCTATATAAACAGAATGGTTGAATGGAGGCGAGGCGGGTCCCCGGTGCCAGAGGCAGGGGGGCGGAGAGAGTCGGGATGCTGCAGCAGCCTGCCGAATCCTGGAGGACGATGCGAGTCCATCTCATCTCTTAATTACTGTCGTCCCGGAGACCCAGCCGGCTAATAACCGCCCGGCTACTGCGGCGGGCTGGATCCTTCACTGAGCATGAGCAGATGGAGGCAGAGAGAAACTCTCAGCTTCACAGCCAGCCATAACAGATAGGGCTCAACTAGGCCTTCCTTGACCATCTGGACTAATATGCGAACCCACGGCTGCTCATACACACAAACACACGCTTTATTTTGGTAATAACACAGACTGTGCTACACCCTGTTCCCAGTCACAGCTGATTTGTAGGAACATTTGTCATCATCATCATCATCATCATCACCTCTGAACACCTCTGTTAGAGACGCAGTTGTCACACAGCCAGCAGCACAGGGGACCTGGTAGGGAAAGTCTAGTACATATGCTGCTGTACACTCCACCAAACAAGGGCCAGTATTAGTGTTAGGCCTATTACTGTACTGTGCCATACATGGCTGGCCAGATAAAGTAGCATCCACACTGTAAATAGCAGTGCATTACTGTAAATACACACAGCTTTAACCTGGTCAGTGGACGTAACTGCTTTGGCGCTTCCCTTTCTGGGAACATATGGGCTGATGAGGATCAATGGCAGATATGGGCCAGTATTAGCACAGGCACTAACACGGCTAATCGCCCTAACTTTCTAAGATGTTCTCCTCTCTGCTGAGGACACACACACACACACAAACACACACACAAGCTGGCCTCAATCCCACCTCTCTGGCCCTGTGGATCCAAGGGTACAAGTTTTATTACAAGGCAGTCTTGATCAAAGTCTGGCAGCACATCACAGCCAAAACAGTGTGGGTTTACAGTCAGCTAGTGACCTTTCTCCCCTCCAAAGATTAAGACAAAAGCAACACATTTATGTGGGGAGAGTCGGCAGGTGAGAGAGAAATACTGCACATGGCGGTGTGACATACTGCAGGGTTGCTGTAACCCTGCTCTGAAAGTTTTCATCTCAGTCCAAATACACATCCTGATATTTACAATGTGTGAGCCAAAGAAAGAACAAATATTATGTTTGATGCTAAATCAGTTAGGGATAATTTATCCTTCCTTTAAAGGCATTTGGAGATTGGAGACTACCTTTTTCACAGTTTCACAGGTTTTTATTACACTTGCAGCATTTTTTTGCACACCAAAATTATAGAACAGGACATTAAAGCTAGGGTCAGTAATCTTGAGAAACTAGTACACTAGATTATAAAATGATCCAGCTCAATGTCGCCAGCTCTTTTCCGATCAAAGTACTAGCTCCAAAACTCCAAGTCATCAATACTGACAGTCCGTCCTTTCAAACCTCCCTCCAAAGCCACTAGGATTTGGACAACACACCTGATTGATTGAACACTATCATGATACTTGGGTGCTGACTGGATATGTAAAGCAATTCTACAAGTATTGTGATTTTTTTTATTACTAGACCATGGGAAAAAGCTGAATCACATAATTCTTTTAAATATGTAAATTAATACAGTGAAAATGTTTGATATTCAGCAGGTATGCAGTCAGAGACGTCCTGAATATATCAGTCAGTCATTTTTTTCAGCAACCCAATACTCAAAGAATAAAACATTTCCCTCACAATTTAGTGCTATTTTCTTTATCATTTATGAGGGATATATAATGTTTTATACTATACTTCAAATGAAATGATTGGACTGGCTTCTTACAGGCCCATGACAGCCAGATTTTGTTTTTTGTTTTTTTGAAAGAGCATTTGATTAATTGATTGCTGTCAGGATGTAATAATATAACAAAATATATTTTAACAGCACTACCAAGTTTAGCTTTAGGTAGGATTAACATAATACTGTTTGAAAGAAAAGATCCAAACGTTTCCTTGTCAGTTCATGTCCATACAGAAAGCAGAACTGGGGCTCAAAGATAACGATATTTGTACAGCACAACTTAAACAGGCAGGTTAATTACCCTTGTAGCATATTTCTAAAAAGTCTTCAACAAAGTTATGGTACTTTTACCTCGTCATCCTGAGCCAAAAGAAAGTCTAACATCACACAAAGTAAACTTACACCCTTTTATACTTTAGTGATAGCAAAGAAAAGGACCGTGTACATTACTCTCACAGCATGAGGTGTGTTTGTCACAAAATTCACATCACTGGAAAACCATCAAAAGAAACAAATGCCTCAAAACCATCTTTTTCATATTTCTGCTCTCAAAGAAAACCGCTATCGTTTCTTTGCCGATGCAGGTTCATCTCCATTTATGTCTAACCTTGATAAAACTGTCAGAATAATTTATAAGACCCTGGCAATCGAAGAGACGGTCACATAGAGAAGGTTTTATTTCCCTTCACATTCCTTCCGATGAATTCACTGTCAGCCTTTTTCGGCTGATGCAAAGTTGTCCGTCTGCTACGATTCCTCCAGCTCACCGTGTTCGCCTGTCTGCACTCAAATTGGAACCAATCCTGACTTTATACGATGGGAGCTGCAAATTTGTAATTATGCATTTTTTAAGTTTAACTGCTACCACTTGTGGCCTGCTCAGAATTAAGCTTCATTACATTAAGGCACTTATTGCATAAGACTCACTGAAACCCCAAAAAAGCCACAGATCTCTAAAAACTGATACAAGTGACGGTCAAATAATGGTCAGAGACAAAGGGCTTCCCCCAAGATTACAAACTTTATTACAACAGTAGAATGATTAAAATATGCCACACTTTACTTAGAGCACTGCAGGACGGCCGGGTGCAGCTGTAGTCGGGTCGCACTCACCACGCACCGTGCACAACACATGCACACAGACAGCAAAAATAACCAAACTGCAAGAAAAACTATAAGGTGTGAAGGATGTGCAAAATTACCACTACACACACACACTTAAAGGGGGGTAATGCTGGGGTGAGAACCCTGAACACCAATCCCTCCACCGACCGGGCAGCCACACCATCACCAGTCCTGCAGTACTCATGCAAAGAAAAGGACAAACAGGAAGTGTGTTAAAACACAGGACTGTTGCAATAGTCTATAATAAATGTCTTGGGGGAAGGGAATCAAGACCCCAGAGGCCTGGGACTCAACCAGAGAGCAAACAACTACAAGGGCCCCCTAATATATTAAAAGGAAAAATAATACAGAAATAACTAAGAAACAGAACTACTGACTAAACAATGAAACTAAGTAAATGAAAAAATAAAATAAAATAAAGACAATCAGAACAAAACAGCAGTGGCAGTCTGTCTATAATAAATGAAAGACAACAAGTTAAATAAGTGACCATTCTGCCAAAAAAAAAAACAATATATATATATATATATATATATATATATATATATATATATATATATATATATATATATATATATATATATATATATATATATATCGTATATGGACAAAGGAAGTTGCCATTTTACCTCTTCTGGAGCACAATATCCTTCATGGGATTCAACATGCGGCAGCAGGAGTGTAGCCAGGAAGCAACACCTAAAGCATACCAGAAAGAGGGTAAGCAGACACACACATAAAACCATAAAACATACCAACAGGTAAAATCAGCACCTTAACACAGCACATGTGGCAATCTGTGACGACCACGACCAAGAGGGAAAGTAGTGGGAGGAGCTAACTGCAACCAAACCCTACGGTGGCCCAGGAGGGACATTCACTACTGGTCACACACTCAATTGACCATATTCATATTTGCTCTAACGGCACATTCAGGGTGGTGGGAAGGAATCCCCCACTCAATAGATGACCATTGTTTGATTGGCATTTGAGTGAACCATATTTTACCAGCATTTTGCTGGTGGCTAGTGCTAATTTCCAACCCTGAACGTTATCACTTTGCATTAGCGTTAACCCGTTGTCAAATTACTAGATTAATAAATGAAACTAATAGGCCAACAGGCTGGTGATGTCTCCTCTGACACACAATAGAGTGCTCCAGGGATGACAGATTTTTGTAGGCCAACCAGTAAGTCTGGGTTCCTCCAACAACAGTATGATTTGTGCAACTCCGAATAGACTAGTGAAAGCTATGCAGCCTGCTGCTGCGCACTACTGTGACGGTAGGTTGTGTGTCTCTCCTTTATGTTGAACTGAGCAGCTGCTGCAGTCGAGACGGAGCAGCAGCATCGCCGGTGACAGAAACTCGATTGCACTTCACCTCGACTCACCTCGCATGCACAAACAATGGCCCCTAAAAACAACAGCAGCTCAGAGTTAATGCAGATAAGTCCCATTAACCTTTTGCAAGCTCACACTCTCCGTCTCTGCCTCTCGTTCTGTATCCCTGGGTCCACACTGTCCTTCGCAGTCTTTCCATCTCGCTCATGAATGTTTGATGGTGCTGCCAGCTGCTCTCCAAGTCTGAGGGCGGCACGTGTTCCTGCTCACAAACACAGGCCCCGTATTGTTTTTGCCCTCGAAGGACTTTGAAAAACAACAGCAGCGCGCACGTATGACGGCTAATAAAACCAGAACTTTCATGATGAGGGTTTTGCTAGGGCGGAATAGCATGAGGCGTGTGATGACAGCTATTTTAGATGTATAGGAAAGTCATTGTTTTGTGTCCAAATGCAGCAAACAACAGCGCCTCAGTCATTTAAAAAATCGTTCACAAATGAAGTGTGGGCAACTTTCCCTCCCACACAAATCACCCTGACTGTGTTTTTGTGTGCAGACATTTCATTTTCTACAGCCTTCCTCTTCTATTGTTTGAGTTTGTTTTGTTTTTTTTCAGAGTGAAGCATCCTTAATCATAAATTCCTGGGTGGCTGTTTGCCAATACAGATCGACTGTATTTTCACATTTACAATGTGCGTCAGGAAGCTCTGCTACATAAAAAGACCAAAACATACACTCTTGTTTTGCAACCGTGTACAGAAACACTCAGCGAGCGTTTCCACCTATCCTGACACCCTGAGGATTCTTTGCAAGAGCCATATGTCTCCTCTGCGTCGTCACAGCAACAATCTCAGGACCATCATGCACTTCTCTCTTATCATGCAAATGAGGCAGGGATCCAGACCAGTGGCCTGCAGACAGACTATTAACATGGGTGAGACTTCACACACAACACCAGCTAGCTGCCTAATGGGTACACATGCATGAGTCACATTTTGGTGCAAAGTTTGAAGCTGAAGTGCTCTATACTTCTGTATTCAGGCCTTGACATTATGCTTTTTCAGCCAGTTACCCTTTGGGCAAGTAGACGAGATCAGGGTCTGAAATTAACTTTTTTCGCTTCCTGCCACTGTGGCAGGCAAGTATTTTTTTTTTTTTTTTTTTTTGGTCTGGCACTCAGACATTTTATCTGCAACTTCTCAAATCTCTGCACTAACTGAAGGAATAAGCTAGCTTCAAGTTCACAATGTAGCTTCACAAAATTCACAGTTCAGTTCGGTTCACTATTTGGAGCCAATTTCCATTTCAATTTGAACAGCTTTTCACATCTTTGCCAAAATAAGAGGCTAAGGCCGTCAACATAAAGTGCAGCATAAACCAAACACACAGTTTCAGATCAACACTGCTCTGTTCTTTCTGTTTTCATGTTCTTCTGCAAGAAGATGAGTTTGTCCACATTCAGCCCTGGATGTCCATCCGTCTGTAGTCAGAGCTACATGGTCTGTGTTGGACACTTCTTTCACAATTCCTCGGTGTGTTTGTTCATACAGTTATAGTATCCCAATCATATGCTGAAATCCAGCGTCCTCTACGACTGCTTTAGTTCTGTTTTTGCTGCAGTCTGCATGTAGAGGCTGTTTAAATGCTGCTAGGAGAAGGAGTTGCTCTTTCCTCCCCGATTCTCTCCTCCTTGTGCTATCAACGGACACATCGGAGTGATGTCTCGGTAAATGATTTATTGTATTGGAAGTATTGCCGTTAGCATAACCCAAACAGGTCTGGGTACTTTTCCAGTCGGAAGTCAAGCCATTTTGGTTTCATGTAGGAATGATGGGCCCCGCCTCCAACACTGTATCCAGTTCTCTTCCCTAACCCTAACTTTGGGTTGTGTTTCTCCAAAAGTATTTGTCAATAAAGGCTGTCTTATCCTTTTTTACAGCTGCTCTCAGCACTCACTAACATTAAATACTCATTAAATACTGCCCTCTACTTATGAGAATGAAGAATTGAAGCCATGCCCTGACTGATTTTGCCCATATTTGCTCTCTTTTCGTCCTCTTGCACTCAGCTGGGTTAGATGTGTAATGTCTAAATACTCAAGAATGTCCAGGTGGAAAAAGTTTCCTCAGTATCATTGACAAAAAGTGCATTTGGACACTGATACTGGCTCCCTGCTCATTTTCAGGAGAGGAAACTGTTATCCTCATTTATGAAAGCAAGACAGTAGCTGCAAGTTAGAGGTAAAGTAATACAGTAACTGCTGCAAAGACACAAACTAAATTAAATGATTGTGAAACGAGTAAGTAATTTGTAATATATTACTTTTTCTGTTTTGCAGTCAGTAAAACTGATGGGAAAATGGGATAGGTGTGAATTTGAACTCTGCTTCTTTAGTCCACTCAACTTTCTTTTCTCATCACCCAGTTTTTTATGTCACCCGTCCATCTCCTCTCCAGTCCTCCTCTCTTCCAACACTGTCCAGGCTACATACAGACAGAATTGGGTCATGGTGAACCTGAGGCCAGCGGCTCCCATTACTTTAGCTCCAGAGTCAGGACCTTGAGGCCTTGAATGGGATTCAAACATCAAACTTTGGCTCAGACGTGAGGTATCACCGTCAGCAAAGCACTGAGCACAGAGAACTGCTCCGAACCAACAGCCCTCCCTTGGAGCAGTTAACATAAATGATGAGATTTGGACCCACTCGCGGGTCAATAACACACTTTTCCCAACTCTGGGCAAGTGATTGCATAGTGGCTCGAAATGCTGATTTGAGTTCAGTGTGTTTATGTGGGTCATAGCTGTGCAAAGTATTTGCTCTGGGCTGCAGACGCTCTATTAGTGATGGATTCACAACTTATAACTCTTTACTGCCTCACAGCCAGTGTTGGAGGTTATTTATCAAAAATAGTACATAACTACTATCACTACTTTCTTCTCAAATGGAGTCATTTCACCTCACAGTTACTCATCCAACAGTTCTGGTAGATCAATTCTCACTTACATCCTTAAAGTCTCATTAAAGTCATAATACGGGAAATTTCCGTCACGTGTGCCTATACAGCATTGTGGAAATACCAGAATTAGGTATAATGCACATATGAAAATGTGTTAAAGCGCCATGAATTCATTTTCTGGACTATAGGGCTGCTAATATAGAAACATTTTCTTAACCAATAACCAACCCTTGTTAACCGATTATTAACCATTAAGCAACAAGATTTGTGCCTCGCACGCAGCAGTATAATAGCTGCAGTGTATGAGCACAACAGGCATTTATTCACCAACAAAGAAATTATACACACACTGCTACACCTACGTTCACAGCACAGACTTCTGCTTTCAGAGCTAGTTATTAAATAAAATATTACTAAAACTAATACTAATCAATGTAGAGATAAGAGGTAAGACTAGATATATTTATACGGTCTTTCAATTACAACCGGCCCTTTAAGGCCAACCATAATGCTGATGTGGCCCAGGATGAAATGGAGTTTGACACCCCTGCCTTAGACATATTTTATATGTCTAATATATCATATATTTTTTAGACATATTCATCTGGTGCATTGTTAATATAAAAAAAACATCAATTATTGCAGCTTTAAAGTGCTACATGCAAGATTGGGACCATTTTTATTGCCTCCACACAGCTCTCAGCACGGCTGAGCC
Source organism: Pterois miles (assembly GCA_947000775.1). NCBI lineage: Eukaryota > Metazoa > Chordata > Actinopteri > Perciformes > Scorpaenidae > Pterois > Pterois miles. The sequence continues at coordinate 1,933,385 of CAMQGK010000525.1, read as the reverse complement.
GGCAGCTCACAGCTAACGGTGCTAACGGTGCTAACTTGGGGGGGAACCGAAGGGTGGGTGCTACACTTCACACTTCTACACACCTTTTTACTGCTATATTTCTGATCTGAATATTGTATCGAGAGCTCAGAAAGCTGTAACTGAGTAAAAATACTTCATGCACATTGATAAAACGTTATGAAAACTCCTTTCCATCTTTTGAAGTTTCACACCAACTCAGATTACTAACAGATCCTTAGGCTGCCTAGTGCATGCTGGGATAGCCTCCTGGTTCCACAAATAGCAATAAGTACGTAACAGAATGTGTGAATGAGTTGCTGTGATTATGCAACTGTACTGTATGTTTGCATGTGTTCTGTGGACAGCTACACTAAAGTAATACATAATGTAACTGTGTGGGAAATCTTTAAATCACCCCCTTAACATAGCAGTATAGTGCACATGAGACACAGGCAGCACACATTCATAAGAGGCTTACAGTCAGCAGCTCTCTGTAAACTGGAGCCCCAGTATTGCTTAATATAAGGTGATTGGCCCATTGCCCAATCATTTGAGCAAGGCATCACTGTGACTCAGCAGGCAAACTAACATACAACTGAACAATGTGAATCTGTCTGAACTCCACATGGATAATCTGTCCCAGTTATCCTTCAGTTATTTATGTACAGATTCAGATATGCGCTCTTGCTCAGCTCCCTCCGGCCAGCAACGCTAAAAACATCAGATTTTGAACACAGTTCTGCACTGGACTATCTACTGTTTTCCTTGTCTAGCAGCAAACATTTATGGAGGATAGAGACTTGCTTCAAAAAGCCTCTCAAATATCTGATATCTGTTTTCAATAGACATTTTTGACCTTGAGGCTGCAGTTGAACAACAGCAAATAGGAGACTCTGTTATCCTAATCTCACAGAGCTCACAAAGTACAGCCTATTCCTAAATTCAAGCCATTTCATTTTATGTACATGGAGATGAGATGGATATGATTAACAAAAAGATAGACACAGAGAGTTGAGATGCTCTACAAGGATCAGGGCTGCATCCAAAATCACATACTGTGCAGTACATACCCAGTATGAGTACTGCTGCTCATCATACTGCTGTGTGAATTAACAGCAGTACCTATCTTTTCGGACACACTGAGCGGTGATTCATGGTGTCACTTCCTGAGAGCGTCCTTGCCGGTTGGAAGCGTGTGACCGCGGTAACCTGTGCCAATATCATGTGACCAAAACTATGATTTGTGAGAGCTGAATCAATAAAAATATGTATTACACCTAGTAAAGTGAAATCTTACTCTTATATTGAAGCGTCATTGAGAGCTGTCCGTCAATGTCCATTATGAACATTGTCATCATTACCACATTGCATTGTGGGATATTTATGACACCATAGTGTCCCACATTGCGTACTGGAATAGTATGCACCAGAAATAGTATGCAATTCACGTACTTTTGGTTTCATACTAAGGTTTCTGACAAACTAAAACATCTCACATACTGTTTTAGCGCCCTGCCCCCTCAGTTACTGTAACGCCGTCAAGCTTTCAGCTCTCACACTGCCCATAATGCAATTTACAACAATAACATTGGCAGATTTAAGTCTAAGTCATCATTTCAGACTCATTGTATCAGCTGTCGTTAGCTAACTCATTAAGCTAATGTTCGCTCTATAAGTTGGTTGAAAAGGCAAGAAGTCAGCATCCCTACCAGTTGATGATGCATGTAGAAGACATGGAAATAAAAGACATTATTCTTGTATAGCAGTTTAAAACTAATTAGTCTTATTAGTATGGTAAAAAAAAAAAAAAAAAAATTATGAAAATGTTGTTTTGTTTGAACATAATTAGGGCTCTGTATTGGCAAGAATCTGGCGATATATGTCTCATGATACAGGATTTACAACTAAATATATTGCAATTTTTAAATCTAGTTTGAGGAAAACTGTCATAGTATAAAGAACACAACACCATATGCATAAAATAGAAAATGACCTTACTTTTTTGACGCAATCAAAACAGTGAGATCCAACATCCAACATCATGACACTATTTTTTGCAGTCTGAGCCACTGTTGGGGGACATTAAAACATGTCTCAACATAACCCTGTTTGACTGCCTGACTTACATTCTCATTCATATTTTCAGATAGTAGCCTATATTAAAAAGTAGCAATGTTACGTGCTGTGCCAAGGCTTTGGAGCGTGTGCTGCGTAATGGAGGAAGTTTACTACAAAGCGCGTATTGAGGCTTGTACCGTCTTCAACCAATCATGTCCCTGAAGACGCACAAAGCTGAAACACAGAAATTTACTGAATAAAATGTATAAAGTCTCACCTCAGCATTTTCCTGTAGTTACACAAGTGCATTCACTGGTCCCTGCCTGGTTAAACCACTGCCTCACATCTGTAATATATATGCTTCTTTACACTCTAGCTGGTTTTGTGTGCACACGAAGCCTCATGAAATGAACCCTTTTGTGAACCAATTTGCTGGAGAGTTTCAGTGCTTCATGAAACTTCATCTTATTATCATTATTAAAAAGAAACCACCCTCAGACTCTTTAATTACAGAGTATCTATCTTACTACAGCCCCATATTGCTGCTCTGCATGCACAAGTTACACTATGATTGGACAGTTGCTATTCAGAGGGAGGGGCTTAGATATTAGTCCAGTAGTCCTGAGGTTTTACTGTAATCCATACTGTACATACCTCTAACCAATTGATCAAATATCTACCATAATATTCTCCCTGACCCACTAAAGCAGACTCAACAAGGACACAGGAAGTTGCAAGAGGATGGAGGGCAAAGGGCCAGACTATGGATGCATTAAAGAGGTGGATACAACGTCGGAGGCGGGGCCCCATTCATTCCTATGAAAGTTGCTCGGTGGTGCATGAAGCCAAAATGGCTCAACTTGCTGTCATCTGGAAAAGAACCCAAATCTTCCACATCCATCGGACACATCGGGCATCGTCATCACGGCTTACGCTGTCACCACGGTCTGGGTCTCATTCACATGAACAGAGGAAGAGAAATAACTCCAGAGTCGGATATTAGAGCGTTTTACAACTTTTAGGACGTAATGATTAAAGGGTTATTCAAGTGTTCGTACTGCTGAGTTACAGGCATCTCTTTCCCAATGTAAGTCTATAGGAAAAAGTCTTTTTTGGGCCCAATGGCATCACTAGATTGTAGTACCGCCGTTTGGCCACTACGAAAATTGGGATCAATGACCAGCGCTCTTCCTGGGGGCTTGGGCCAGAGAGGAAGGCCAGGTACACAAACACACACACTGACAGTATTTGGCCGGGAGGAGTGTGTCTCCAGCCTCTGCAGAGCTGAGGTAAAGAGAGAGCTTGTTTTCTTATTCTGCTCCAACTGCCAACACAGTAGTGCTCCCTGCAGGCTGCAGCCAGACCTCAGTGTGAAGGCAAAGACCACAAAAACCCCACAGATTTGACTTTTTCTCCCTGAACCACAACTGCTTGAAAGCCAGGCGTTATGAAGGGCATGTGTTGCGGGTCGCTGAACTGCCTCAGACGAGCCCGCTGCCTCTGCCGTATGGCGCCGTAGGACGGGTCACAGTACAGCTCAACGTGGTGACGGCATCCACGTTCAAATGAGCGGATACATGAGTGACTGAATCCAGGCAGCCCAAGGACGGGCAGTGTGTTCAGAACATCTATCGCCGCACCTCGACGGCTTCCTCGTGAGGAAAACTACATGTGATGTGATGATTTATAGAGGGAAATAGAGGGATGACTGTGCTCGCCCTCTGTGTGTGTGTTACATAACTAACAGCTGAATATTCTCCCGGAGGATTAGACTCAATAGAATGATATTCACGGTTTAATGTGGCTGAAAATGAAAGCTGCAAGAGGGGGAGAGGCTCATTTTTGCTAATCAAAAAGGGACTTGGGCACATGTAAGATTTTGTGCTTCATGGTCATGTGGGGCATTATTAGATTACATTTGGTCACACTGCGGAGGACGACTCGGGGGGGAGTAGCACAATAGCACTTTGTGCGGTTGACAGGTTGAGTGCAGCTTTTGGTCGTTCAAGTGTGTGTACTTGTGCATGGATAGAAGCTGGTAAGTGTGTGTGAGGCTGTGTGAGACCCCATTGAGCCCAGTGCATTTGGGAGGATGGGGTGACTCATCTCACCCTCTGGCTCAGCTTCTCAAAATACACCTCTTTCCCTTTCTCACCTTTTTTTCCACATCTGTTCACCTCATTGCTTCAAAATCAACTTTCCACCTCACCTTCACTGTTGGAAGGGAGAAGGAAGAAGAGGGGCGAGGATGACGGCCAGACGGGCTAACAGCCGAGCATCGGCAAACAGAGCAAATGCTCAGGCTCATTCATCCTGGCAGTGTTAATAGCACCAGACAGGGGATCCAAAAGACAGGAGGAGGACGGACTCCATCACTGACACACACAGACACCCGCTGACCAGCAGCACCTCCTCTGTGAAGGCAGCAGGGGGGCTCAGAAGGCCACTTAGCAGCAGTCCATCCCCAGATAGGACCTGCTGGTCATCTTATCCAGTATCTGAAGTGAGGACTGATACTGAAGTCCTCTCTTTCTCCAGTGGATAGTAATGTGACATTTATTCAGTATATGATTACCCAATGCATTTCCATTCCACTCACTCTGTTTTCTATCAAAATTAACTTGCTACTCGACAGCAAACACACTGTCCTCAATATAATTGACGTAATTTCTGTGCCTGCTAAAAGCAAAGGCCATTGGTAGTCGCCTAGAGCGGTACCTCCCGGGGGGCACTGGTCTCCCTCTTAAAAAACATAAATTAATTAATATGTTTTAGAAAAGACAAACAAATGAACAAGGAAAGAAAGAAGGAAAGAAAGAAATGCACTTTTCACCCCTGTAATGCTCTTTCTCACAGTTTTTCATCTGCCTGACAACGTTTCAATGTCACCCTGTGCCATGTACATCACAACAGCCCAAGTACGGGTCATGACGTAAGATCTCTAGACCATCAGATACTGTCGGTATTCATCAGGTAGGTCTCACCTGTTGTACTGATGTGAGATTTCCCCAACGTAGATATATTAGTCTGGAAAAATGACCACAATCACAAGATAGCAATATTGTCACACATTGTTGTTGTGCAATTGTTACACTGTTGTGCATCACATCATGCAAATCTGATGATGCAAAAAACAAAAATCTCAATAACTTTTTTTAAAAATAATAAGTGAAATAATCTATTTATGCTATATTACTTTCACATTTACTGGGAGAGTTTTCATTTGATGTCTGAAAGGATAATGCTAACTTTTTCAGGTTGTTTTTTTTTTTTTTTTTTTATCACCGAGTCACAGTGAATACAAATCTCAAGAAACTAAGTCAAACTTTAAATAAATGATGCGTTCACGTCTTCTGCTGTAGGCAAGAAAACAATATACAGTATGTCACCCCTCTAGCTGCAACGTACCATAGGCTACCAGTGACACACAAAGACCAATACTAATAAAGCAAATACCAGAAACAACACAAACGGCAATATTTCGTACACTTAACGCTAACAGTGTGTTAAAATAGGACCTACTTGAAAAACATAACATATGTGTGTAACTAATGGTTTAAAGGCTAAAAAGACATTTTAATACTTTATATATCAGTTATTTTCCATCTAGAAGAGTAACTTTTGGGTTGCCAGGTTTTATCAGAATCGCTTTGCTGCTATGTATTATCTTTCTTTGTCTTTTTATGTAGCACTGTAATTCATCAGAAAGACTCCTGTGGACAAGTCCTGTACTTACCTTGTAGAAAAGGGCTGCAGGCCATCCTGACCAAAATCCATTTATTGACAACTTATTAACATTTACAGCTCTAGACTTACATACTCAGCAGCTGTAAGAACCTTGGGAGACAGAATACAATATACATTTGCCAATACAGGTTATTTATTAATTTAAAGGACTATTCCAGAATGTATTGCTCCTTCTCTGTTTTACTGTTTTAAACCACATTTTGGGGAAATGTGCTTATTTGGTTTCTGGTTGAGATTAGGATGATTTCACTCATATTTGTATGGTAGGCTGATATATATCAAGTAGCCAGTGAGCACAAAGACTGGAAATAGGGAAACCTCTAGAGGTGTTGTTTCCCTATTTACAGTCTTTGTATTTCTTGCTGTAGCTGATATTTACCATACCAAATAGGAGAGTGGAATCAATTGTCTCATCTTAATGTGAAGCTACAAGAAACAGCCAGTTAGCTAGTGAGCCACCTTTAAGAGGTGCTGTATTTTTTAGTCCAACCAGGAAGTCAGCATTGCCCTGGATTCCCACGACAAAAACTATGGGATTATTCCACTGGGTTTTGTATTATTGCAGAGAATAAACTCTGTGGTAAACGAACATTTTTATGATACTTACACATTTTGTTCAGCAATCACCAGAAGTAAAAGACTAACGCTTGGCTATAAAGGACTGAATGTTTTGTAGTCTCATTTAGCCACATTAGCATCTGCCTTTTTTAAGACACATGCCGATTTTCAGAGCTGTGTATTTATTGATGGTGAACGTCTTGTATTTTGTGTCCCAGCCATCTACCCCGTATGTTTCATGCTGTCTATACTACAGCACCTGACTTCAACTTCTGCTCCTCTCATAATTGCTATAGTCACCAGAGATCATTGTAATGTTATTAATAAACCTTCTCTCAGTGATCCACCATGTGAATAAATGATAAAACCTACTAGTGGGTAGAGTAGGCCCCAATTGACCCACCTCTATGGGGCTTATTGTGACTGATAATGCCTATATACTGTAGTAGCATGACAACAGTCAATTGGCTGGCTTAAACCAACTGAAATGCCGCAGTACGCCATGACAGGGAAGGATGGAAATAATAGAAATGAAACACAGTGACAGTAGGGAGAGTCTCTCCTTTGTCTTTGCCTCAGGCTTTTGGTTGGTAAAAGACAAATGAGTGTGTATAATCAGTGTCCCTGTATATACGAATATAGCTATATGTGCACTGTTCAGTGTGTGTGTAAGTGGCGAGCAGACGATATGCGCTCAGATGCACTTTTTAAAAAATTCTTGTTTAATACTGGAGGTTAACGAGGGCAAAAAGAAAGATGTGTGCTGAAGCTGTAGTTGTGCGACTCTTGTCAGTCCTAAGAGTCACACACACACACCTAAACACACACACACACACACACACACAGAGAGAGAGAGAGAGAAAAAGCCTTGGGTGACAGGGATGATTGTCAAACGAGGGAAGGGAGTCCTCACATCATATGAGGAAAAAACAGAAGGGATGACCATGAGGGTAGAGCAGAGTGTGAAAAGAGTGATAAGAAATCAAAAGAGGACAGAAATAGATGGTGTGTGTGTGTGTGTGTGTGTGTGACGGGACTCCAGCTGTGTGTTTCGCCAGGGAAGACCGCGTGTCGAGTCAGCCGAGATGACAACGCAGACGTGTACAAACACACACTGAAAAAGTGTGTGTTGTTCCTCCTCTGGAGTGTGTCTGCATCTGTGCGTTACTCATGATTCATGCTGAATAGATGCACCACAGCAAATTTGTCTTTGACGAGAGGGTGAATTTCTGCGAGCAGCAATTTCTTCTTTATGCCGTCTCCCAGTGAAAACATGGCATTCAGCAAAGTCAGCGTCCACCTCATTACACCCGTGTGACCTTTTGTGAAATATACAAGACCACACACACACACACACACACACTAAGCCCCATATTACAGTATGTTCTCGGCATTACTGTAAACAGACGTTTGCAGTGCTACTAGCAGGTCAGTTAACCTGGAGCATCCTGGCCAGCAGTTACCACAACAGGAACAAGAGGTCATGGTTGTAGTGGGACCTGAATAACCCCCCCCCCCCCCCCCCCCTTGAGCCACCATCTGGCTAGCTTACATAACTACAAAGTGGACTGTTTAATGGTACTGTTAGGTTACACAAACTGGCAGAACAGATTTTTGTCAAGTTAGCAAGGCTGGTATAACAGTTTCTGACGCTTAATACATCCAATGGTATGGAGAGTCAAAAGGACGCATGTTATCAGTGGTTACATGAAAAGAAAACTCAGAAAACATGGCCGATTAGCTTCTCAATAGTAGTTACAGCCCTGAATTTTATAACACGGGCAGCTGAGTCCCAAAGTATGGATGCTTTTATTCAAGACAGATTGGAAATAGCACAACTAAGAACCTGTTTACAGTTGATTGACAAAATAATCTTAAAGTAACACTGTATAAACTGTAACTTTATAGAGAAGAAATAACTTTTTTTGCAGCTACAGTGTTACTTGGTCTGGTATGACCACTAGCTTATGATGGCTAATGTTAGCAAACATTAAATACTGCTGTGTAACTGACATTACTGAGTCATTTTGGCGACGTTATAACTAAAATATTTAATCATGATTGTCCATGATTGTTTAATCTGTCCAAAATGTAGTTTTATGGGAGATTTGTCAAGTATTTTTTACTCTTAGAAAAGGTACGGCATTATGCATATGGGCAAATATGATGCTTTATGCAAATGTACGTACTGTATATATTTATTATTGGAAGTTAACACAAAACAATGGCAGATATTGTCCAGAAACCCTCACAAGTACTGCAGTTAGCATAAAAACTGTTGAAATGTCAACAGGCAACAACAACTGTCAGTGTGACAGTGTGTGCTGACTTGACTATGACTCGACTATGACTCGCATTATCGCGTTAACACTGAAGCCCCAGTTAAAACCTTTCTATGCGCTATATTGAAATCACATTTTAAAGGTGCTAAATGCAAGATTGAGAGCATTTTGATTGCCTCCACTTGGCTCTCAACATGGCAGCAGCTGAGATGGCAGCTAGCAGCTAACAGCGCTAACAGGGTTTAGCTGAGGGGGAACTGGAGGGTGGGTGCTATGCTTCCACGACAACGCTGTCAGTGGGGATTGTGCCATCGGCTGTAATGCCTTAGAGAGCAGTGCAGAGCGGCAGCCTGAGATAGCCAGTGGGGCGCGCTCACATGCACCAACATGTAGGGTGTGAAGATACACTCAGCTCACGATACACAACATTCGGTTCACAATCTTGAGACGATACGATATTATAATATATATAATATTATATCGATCATGGTGGAAGATTGTGGTGTTTTCGCGACTTCAGCATACAGGATTGGGACGTTTTCGGCTGCCTGTCTGAAGCACAGTAATCCTCAGTGTTGATTGGCTACTGCTGATGACGTGCAAACCAATCAGTCAGTGCTGCAGGTGGGACATTGAGCACAGTGTTGGCTGAGTGGAGAGCACTGACAGAGAGGAGGCTGATCACAGCCGAAGTAGCGCATTTTTAAATTAATTAATAAAATCCCCGAAATATTGCGATAGTTTTTCTCTCAACGATGCATATCGTAAACTTTTTATAAATCATGAAACATCGCATCCCGTCTCACTCCTACTAACATGCACTAAAGGCACACTTGGCCGCCCTGCTCAGGTAGACATTACTGCTCTGTCTTTACATAGCAGCTGCTATATTACTACTCTGAATATTGCATAATGCACCTTTAATGTTTATATCATGTCAGTATAAAAAGAAGTAAACAAGCCATGTTGTTCACTGGTGACATGCTCGTACAACCAGGCACACTGACAGTTTTGTGTATCTATTACTTAACCTGCTACGTCACAATCATGACTGTGATCTATGCCAGCCAGGTGTTCTCCCAGGAGCTTGTGAGGAGATTAAAGCCTCTCTGCGTTTTTCCTTCAGCCTATTTCAACGGGCTGAAACCAAGGCCTTGAATAGAACAGTGCTGGACCAATCACAGGCAGGGGAGGGGTGCCTCTGTCCATCCAGTAAAGTGACAAGGAAAAACAGTGTTACAGTGTAGTTCAAGTACGCCACCTAGTGTTGGTAAAGAGAAATGTGTAGGTTCTCTAAGCCGATGACCAGAATCAGTAAAGACCCCAGACAAGGTCTTTATCTTATAGCAACAAAACCAGATCAGTGGCATTTTTTCAGGTTTTACTACTTATTTAGTATATTTGACATAACAGCTTGTGTGATCCTCTGGCATTTTATTAGACAGATTACTGGGTCTTTTACTTTAATTTTGATTTAACTGGCATTTGGAGAGAAACAAAAATGGTAAAATACTGCTTATTATGAGGCTGAAATATGGGTCAAAATTTTACTAACTTTGAGGCTAAAAAAGTTGTTTTTTTATGGAATGGATTATAAGCCTGGTTTGAAAGGAGCAGCGTGTAGCGTTTAGGGGGCTCTATTTAGAAATTGGGCAGAAATGTAATATAATTTTAAGTAATGTTTTCTTTAGTGTATAATCATCTCAAAGTGAAAATCATTGTGTTTCCGTTTAGCTTAGAATGAGCTGTTTCTATCTTCATATGAACAAAGTGTATCGAAGCAGAGACATGACAGCTGCTGCCATGATTTTGGACTGAAAACTCTTATTATATTTATAATAATTTATTCTTCAATACAGGCCATTTTGGTAGAATATGACAATAAAAGAGAAATATTTTACTTGTATGGCACTTGTTGGCGGACGTTTTACTGATCAGTAGTCGCTTTCAGTCCAAAATGGCTGAAGCGTAGCTTTGCTGCTGGGTGCTGATATTGCAATGGAACAACCAGTAGACTTTCACTTCTTAGCAATATATGTTCCTTGATATGGAGCCGGTACTCTTCATAGGGCTGGTCGCCATGTTTCTACAGTAGCCCAGAATGGACAAACACTGGCGTTGGCCACTGTAGTTCTCCAACATGCTTGGCATGCAGGAGTTGCTTGCAATCTGCAACCCCACCACTAGATGCCGCCAAATCCTACATACTGCACCTTTAACTGGTGTTTTTAACCTTTGGTTGGTCAAAGATTGTCTGTTTACTGGAGAGTTGACTAGTAAGTCAAAGACACATCTGCTCTAAATCTCAGACTAGCTGTTAAAATTTCTGATGAAGACAAACATTACAAGCAGACAAAGCTTGCCCACAAGAGTTGCTTTAATTGACTGTTAGAAATAAGGCTAGAGATGCTGTACAAGTAAGCAAGTCCCTGCCAAGTTAATGACACAAGTGTAGATCAGAGGTACGACAGGACCTGTGGGGGACGGCGAGATGCTCTGTCATGCAGTGGTGGGATGTTGCTCGCACATTGACTTTCTTTCCTGCATTAGGTGAAAACTGACTGTATCTGTGGACAGGCTGCAGGGTTTCTACTAACAAAATAATAAAAACAGGCCTGAAGCAAAACCCCCTGACAGACATAGTGCATAGCTGAGTAAGGTTACCCTCTACAATACAAAATCATATCATTTCAACAGCCGTTCTCAAAACAATAATAAGCCAAGCCATTTTCATGTTTCATACATATATATAATCATATATATTCAATGTACAAAGATACATTCTGAATTGCAAAGGCTCAATCGTAAATAAATACTGAAATGGCTAAACTGCAATAACATTTCACTGCTCTCCTGGACAGAGAACACACACACACACACACACACACACACACACACACACACACACACCAGAGTTCAATACAAAGAGGACAAAACAAAGAACACACCAGTGCAGTGTACTGGTACACAGAGGCCAGAAATACAGTCTCGTATTACGCCCAAATGAACATCTTGTGCACTGTACTCAGACAGAACAGTCCAAAAGACAAAAAAAATGTTCATTAAAATAGGCTTAAAACATCAGGAGGGGATATCACTGAGAACTTCAGATGAACAACATCTTCTTACACAGAGGGGAAGGGCAGCGTCGCAAAAACTAAAATGAATTGTGACCTCTAAGAGTCAAGAGAAGGATTAGAATAGGGGGGATATAATCCTTAAGTGCAGCTGCTCGTTTCATCCTCTCATGGTAACAGGTCTTCTCTCACACCCTGAAAATATGTCAGTTCCCAAGTATGAAAGTCTAAAAATATATCTTATCTATACACCAGGATTTCTTACAAAAAACATGCATGTTATCTACATGGAGGCAAACATGCTGCTCAATGTTAGATTATTGTTTCAGCATGTCACAGACTAGCCATTATTAATTATTTATCCTTTGGTAGCAAGCGCAGCAACATTCTTTCAAGAAAAAAATAAATACTTTGTCACACTTGAAAAGCAGAGTAACTTAGTCTTTTCAAGCCTTGATACCTAAGGCATGTTTTTAAAGTGTCTACTAGCTGGAGCCGGCCGGTGGACTGACAGCATCCTTGTGGAATATTGGATTAAATACAAGTCAGCATTGCAACCAAAACTACAATGAACGGTAGTAGATGTAGCAACACCTGCTGCTTTTCATTTCTTAATTAAAGGTTTTGTGAGTGGAATTTTTTCAGTCAATGATTCACTTAGGCACCAGTTTGCACCTCTAATATATTATCATTACACTCGAATCACAGGGCTGAGAATTCAGAAAAATAATTACCAATGCAATGGTGCTCTGTTTTGCACCCTGTCAACATGCTAACATGCTCACACTGACAACAGTAATGCTCACCATCTTACTTTAGCATGTTAACATTCTAACATGCTCACACTGACAATGGTAATGTTCCCTATCTTAGTTTAGCATGTTAACATGCTCACACTAAAAATGGTAATGTTTACCATCTTAGTTTAACGTGTCATCATACTAACATGCTCACACTGAAAATGGTAATGTTTACAATCTAAGTTTAGCATGTTATCATGCTAACATGCTCACACTGACAATAGTAATGTTTACCATCTTAGTTTAACGTGTCATCATACTAACATGCTCACACTGAAAATGGTAATGTTTACAATCTAAGTTTAGCATGTTATCATGATAACATGCTCACACTGACAATGGTAATGTTGAAAATCTTAGTTTAGCGTGTTAGCATGCTAACATGCTCATGCTGAAAATGGTAATGTTTACCATCTTAGTTTAACATGTCATCATGATAACATGCTCACACTGACAATGGTAATGTTGACAATCTAAGTTTAGCATGTTAACATGCTCATGCTGAAAATGGTAATGTTTACCATCTTAGTTTAACATGTCATCATGATAACATGCTCACACTGACAATGGTAATGTTGACAATCTTAGTTTAGCGTGTTAGCATGCTAACATGCTCATGCTGAAAATGGTAATGTTTACCATTTTGTTAAATAGCTTGAAACACAAAGTAACAGCAGAGGCTGATGCAAATGTCATTAGTTTTTGCAGGTATTTGGTCATAAACCAAACCACAAATTAAAATTCTGACCTAATTGATGGTACTAGGTGAAAAGTCGAAGGATCATTAAAGTTAATACATTAAAGTTAATACAACTCATCCTGGGGGTGGGTATGGATTTCAGGACAATCCATCCAATAGCTGTTGAGATATTTCAGTCTGGATCAAAGTGGCGGTTTGAGCGACTGCCATTCATAGAGCCATGTTGCTAGCGTGGCAAAGAAAGTAGTAATTTAACAACATTACCACTGTTCTGAAGGCATTTACAGAGTCAAAAATGGGTTACAAATCATTTTTATCGTGCAGCAGATGGAATATTTTTCCCATTCAGATGACTATAGAAGACTCAGGGAATTTCTTCAGAACAGTAATAAGAGTTATTAAACAACCCTCTGGGTTGTGTCAGAACATTGCTAGTTGAATTTATTTTTCTTAATATCGGATGCTTAGCTCTGTGACTGGAATGTAATGGTAAACCAGAGGCATGAATTGGGACTTACATCTTGAAAATTAAGATAAATTACAGGACCATCTTCAAGCTGATGTATTGCATTGACAACTGGCAATCAATTCAATTCGTCTTGCATACAATCAAAAGCCAAGTTCTCAAAGGATGAAAAACAAAAAAGCAACATGGGAAATAGGATTTGAGATTTATCAAGAACCTCACGATTAGCTCCCACATGTGATCGCCCCTGTCTTACACTATTTAAAAAGGCAACAGGGGAGCTCACAGGTGATTAGTTTCGGTTTGACCAAATGATTGAGAAATCAAGTCCAGCATGAGCACACGACAGTGAAGGGAACCTGAAAATGTCAAGAAGAAAAGTCATTGGATTTGCTGAGCAAATGTAACAAAAAAAGTTCTGTTTACCTCAAATAATATTATAACAGATTGAAATTCAAATTCATAACATGTTTTTATAAAGGAACAAATAAGAGAAAACAACGAATAATGAAACAATGACATGCAGTTTACGTGAATCTGTTTGCACTGCTCCGGTCCACTTTACCACTGAGTATCAGAGCAGTTCCTGCTTGTTTCACTCTTGTTCAGGAAGAAAAAAAAGTGCTGATCAAACTGTCTGTAGAGGGGAGTCGTCCACCTGAACTCCTCCATCCATGGCAGCGGGTTTGAGAGAAAAGGCAAATCAGACCTCAGGGGTCAGAGGTCACAGTTCAGTCCTCAAGGACCTGCCAGACGATGAGGTGGCTGCGCTCAGCTTTAGCCAGGAAGGGCTGCAGTTTCATGGGGGGCCCGTCACCCTCCTCCGCCTCGCCGTCCTCATCACCTGACGACAAACAGAGAGACGTCACGTGTGTCTCTACATGTCCTGTAGTGATTATGGTTTTATCCGTTACATGTGGTGAACTCACCCATCCTGAAGTCGATGTAGCCTTCTCCTCCGCTCATCACCAACATGGACTTAGTTCCTTCCTGAGCTGCGGCATCTGTCGTCTTGTCACCTGCTGCCTCGACTCCGCCGGACGCAGATGGAACTGTGTGACCTGAAAGAACAGAGCCACCGACTGTAAATAACACCACACAAGTCCAGATTGGCTTTATCTGCTACAGACCTATCTGTGTACTGAGTTTAGCTCTCTGACTCACTAGTTTTTAATCTGCATTCACTAATATCGCCAAGTAGGGCTAACAAACAATTTCTTGCATTTTATACATATACAGAAGGCTAGATGATGTAATACAATATCATTTGCACCTCACAAGTTAGGGATACTAATTTTGATAAAAGAGTTTAACCGATTATTAACCGTTAACCGACAAGATTAGTGTGTCTCATGTAGCGGTGCGCTAACTGCAGTGTATGAGTCCCCAGTTCACCTGTCCGGGAGCGTTAGCAGCTACAGTGCTGCATGTACATATGCAGCCACTTTCCCAGAGAAAATCTGCCACCACCGCCGCATCATTTAGTTTAGCAGGTTGTCAGCTGTGTGTCTACGATACTCTGACGCCCGGCGTAACTTTAGCGATTATCCAACAAACTGTGTGTGAATTTGTGCTACGTTAGCAGCTGTTGCTCTGCTGGGTTGTTGGTGGCGTCATAGCTGTGAACGTAGGTGTAGAGCTAACTTCCCGTATCTGTAACTCCGGCTCAGACTCTCTTAAAGTGAACCAGCTTTTGTCCTGAAAGTGATCAGCCGCTCCTCTAAGTTTTGCTCAGTTTTTTATTAATTACCTCGAAAGAAAACTTTTTTAAAGGGCAGTTCCATCTACGTTCTGTTCCATATTTTTCAAATAGAAACACTCACACAGCTGCAAAAAGCAGTGACGTAGGTTATCAAAGTAAGCTGATCAGAAAGGTTATGAATAATGTGAGCACTAGCACTGAGCCAATGCTGTGCTAAGTTTGGAAATGACTGAATTTAGTTTGGATTTTTTTGAAATGGGGTTGAATGCATATGTTTGTCTAGGTACAATGACTTTTTGTGAATATAGTCTGGTGGCTTTAAAGAGAGCGATTTAATGGTTTCAGGTCCCCATCGGAAAGGACCTGTCTGACAGCAAGGTAAAGCTGTGGAAAATATTCTACATATAGCAAACACTTAAACTGATAATTAGCAGTTTCAAGTGTTTTTTTTTTTTAACATTTTTTTGATAGTTGATAGTTTGATAGTGATAGAGTATTGAAAGGGGAAGACAGAGGGGACGACATGCAGCAAAGGGCCCCAGGCTAGATTCAGACCTGGGACTGCTGCAGCAGGGACCCAGCTTTAGTACATGGGGTGCCTGCTCTACCATGTGAGCTAAAACAGTGCCCCAGGTTCATGTCCAGATTTGAATACATGTGGCGCACCACTGGGAAGCTACAGAATGATAAAGGCCTTAAGAAAATAATTACATAAATAAATAACAGACATAATGGGCCTGCTCTTTAATGAAACAAAATCAATAAAAAGGATAGATCTGGTACCTCCAAAATGTTTGATAAAGCAGAGTTAAGAAATACCATCATATAGAAATAATATAAAATGTAAAACAGTTTGTTTGTTTGTTTACCTGGGACAGCGGTGAAGAACTTGACAGCATCTCTGTGACCGTGGAAACAGAGCTGAGCATGAGCCATAGAGCAGTATGGGACAAATGTGCCGGCTTTCACTTTGTCACTGCTGTCGTCGCCGTAGACACGAACTACACTTCCTGGATGGTTACCTGCTGCCTTGGTTACCTTGTTGGCTGCTGATGGAACCGTAGAAGTGAGAGAGAGAGAGACAGAGACAGTCTGTGTAATCTACCTTCAAGACAATTGTCAGAATACACTTTTTGGTGAAACTAATGTGATATTCTTGTTGCATGTATTATATCATTATAATGTAAATGAGTTAAAGGGATAGTTCAGGGTTGTATGAAGTACTTATTCACAGTCAGTGTATTACTTTGACAATAACAGTACTTTTACCTCACAGAACATGGGAGTTGTTGGTCTTTCGCTGCCTCAATCACTTAGTTTGTTAATGTGTGACTGGTGAATCTCAACTAATTAAACCTTTAAAAACACCAAAGTCACACAATGACAGAAACAAACCAACCAAGGCAGCGGTAGACCAGCAAGTCCTGTGTTCTCTGGGATAAAATTACTATTTTTGTCAACAGAGTATAGTTCCCCATTGTCGGGCTGTCTGACATCGCGGTAAAGCAGTGAAAATATTCTTAATATAACATACACTTAAACTGATATGCATTTTTTTAGGTAACTAAAATATATTTTGCTTCTGCCCCTTATCCACAACAGTACATTGCTTTGGTTCAATGCAGTAACTCCTGTCTGCTTCTCTAAACTGGGGGCGTGCTGACCGCCATCTACTGTAGGTAATACACTGACTATGGATAGGTACCTCATACAGCCCCACTTCAAAACACCCAAACTATATCTTTAAGTATTATCAGGCATTTAATGTACCATAAAATGTGGAGTGATAGTGCTATAGAGGAACTGCAAATATACAGGCAGCAGCAATAGACCTGTGCAATGTGAATGGGTGTGTCCACCAGAAGTTAATCCCTGTACAAATGTCAACATAGCTCCTACACTCACTCTCTGTTAGAGGGATGGAGATGATGACTCCGTTTCCAGTGCCGATCCACAGACGACTACATGACACCATGAGAGCTGTGATCCTCACAAACGAGAAACCTAGTTTCCCCGTACCTGAGAAACAGAAAACAAAACATGAGTTAATGAACAAAAGTCTGTTGGCTGGCCCTTGACAAGCATCTGTTGTGTTGCAAGTAGGAAATCTTGTTGTTAGAAAGAGCTGAACTGACCCAGCATCTTGCTGACGTAGGGCTCGATGTCAACGTCCTGAAGGTGCTGGAAGGTGTGAGCGTGGAACAGCCTGAGAGTGGAGTCCAGTCTGATGGACACCCAGATGCCATCACCGTCCCAGGCAAGCTGGCGTACCTGGCTATCCTTACGAGGGTGGGCATCAAAGGACTTCTGCAAAGGACACAAAATATGTAGATATTGAAGAGTGTAATCAGACTGCAGGAAACATTTCATGGCTCATGGGCAAAATTACCATCACACTGTCAAATTTGAAGCAACTTTTGACGTTGATCCCTCTGCAAAGCCAGTAAATTTTATTTCACACTTCATGCAAACTCAACAGAAACAAAATCTAACTGATCAAACCCATCCTGGTGAGTATTTCCAATCTTCCAATAATCACCAGCTCTGATTTGGTGAAATAAACCCCTAACTCACCTTGTTATATGAGGAAAGAAACATCCTTTATATGTGCTCCTCAAAGCTACCAGACTCCATTGACTGAAACAGTTATTCACCTCGCTGACTGTCACAAAACACACTTTCAAATCACACATTCAAACTCGCAGAAGAAACAAATTAAAACTCATCGAAACTGCTGTATAAAAGAGGTAACCACCATCACATTTTCAGTGTTTACCAACCCTGTTTTCCACATTCAACATTAAAAAAAAAAAAAAAAAAAAATCAGAAAGGCAATCAAAGGAGTCTTGAAAAAACTGCACATACAAGCTAATTTAAGGTCTACTCCGGGCATTTTTTTTTGTTTTGAGATGTTGTTGTGTTATATGCTGGTAGTTGACTGCAATGTGTGTGCAGAACTAAAAATAAAATAATGGAATAAAAATAATTGACCTCTGACCTCAAGATATGTGAAATGCAGGTTTTGGAGTGAGCTCAGTTTAAAAGGTAGAGTGGAGATACTGAAATTATATGAAACTAGAAATCTTAAGGAAACCAGCGGTACCAACCACGTCATAGGAGTCAGCTGTAAAGGAGGTTGAATAACGCTCCAAACTTCAATTTAAAATTTAAACTTAAATTTTAAATAACGCTTCAAATACTAAATTTTGGCGAGGAAAAACTGGCATAGCCATTTTCAAAGGGGTCTTTTGACCTCTAACCTGACCTATGTGAAGGAAAATGGGTTCTATGGGTACCCACGAGTCTCCCCGTTACAGACATGCCCACTTCATGCATATCACATGCAGTTCGGGACAAGTCATAGTCAAGTCAGCACACTGACAGCTGTTGTTGCCTGTTGGGCTGCAGTTTGTCATGTTATGATTTGAGCATATTTTTTTATGCCAAATGCAGTACCTGTGAGGGTTTCTGGACAATATTTGTCATTGTTTTGTGTTATTCAAATAATAAATATACACACTTTTGCATAATAGAGCCCGATGTTAAGGGAGTATTAAATACTTGATAAATCTCCCTAAGTTAAGTTTTGAACAGAAAAAAAAGGATTAACTATTTTAATTGATTGACAGCCCTAAAAAATAAATGACAATCTTCTCTAAATCAATCTTATCATACCTCTATCTTCATGGCTTTGGGCTGCACCACATAGATCTTGTTCCTGTAGCCACACCACACCTTGTCATGTACTACAGTCATGCAGCGGATGGAGTGGTGTGGCCTCCCTAAATCTAACAGGTGGTAGTTGGTCAGATCCCACTGTCCATCTGCCACAAACAAGGGAAGCCAACATACACAGTTATAATACAGATAAATGCCTTGTTGATTTGAAAAGATCTTGTGTTCCCTTACCTACTCCTCTGTGGAAAATGGCTAAAGTGCCATCAGAGAGGCCCACCAGTACACGCCCTTTCACATGTCTGTGGGGAAAAAAACGAATGCTTTCAAAAACAAGCTCAAAGAAGCAATATGAGGATAAAAATGATGTACTGGCCCATATGTGTAAAACAACTCCATCAATGTACTTACACTATGCCGAGCACAGAGTCCTTCAGCTTTATAGAATGGAGACACTTCTTCCACTGAGCCACAGATGAGTGGACATACACACTAGACTCAGAAAAGGATTGTCAATCAGCACATTTCACGACTTCTGACCATAAACATAAAGTGTGCCGGGCAGCTGAAGTGTAAACCTCACCATCCGTTCTGCGCCCCCAGCCACATAGTAGGCAGAACACTGCTCATCTTCTGGGCCTCCTCTCTCATCAGGTCCTGCTCCTCGGCCTCAGGGTTTGAACTCACACCATCTTTCAACAAATCGCTCTCCCTGGTCATCAGAGACAGCACGTATTATAGACCACCTATGTTGATGTTCACAACTGTGAAATGGTCTATTAAAGAGTCACCAGTTGTATAATTGTACTCACTACCAAATTACATGTGCCAAATTTGAAAAAAATAAAAAAAAAAAGTTTTGAATATTTTCCTATCTGATGTCACAATACACAATGTTACAGAAGAGGCAAGTGAGTAAAAAAATAATCTGGTGATCGATTTTCTGAGTCTGATATAAACTGTTTTCTCTCCTGTGTTTATGACTGTGATTTTCCCAGAATAATCTTTCTTGCCAGGTGAAAAAAATATTTTTTTTTACCAGCATCATTTTTCCTAGTTACTTTTTTTTTCATCTGTGAAAACAGGTGGGGCTGGAGCCGATCCCAGCTGGCATTGGGCCAAGGCGGGGTTCACCCTGGACAGGTCGCCAGTCCATCGCAGGACACATAGAGACAGCCAACATATAGACACACAACCATTCACACCTACGGGCAATTTAGAGCCATCAATTAACCTAAACAGCATGTTTTTGGACTGTGCGAGGAAGCCGGAGTACCCGGAGAAAACCCACGCTTACACGGGGAAAACATGCAAACTCCACACAGAAGAGTCCCAAGCCGGAATCGAACCTGCGACCCTCTTGCTGTGAGGCGAGAGTGCTAACCACTGCACCACCTTGTCACTTAAAGGAAAACAGCTGGTCCGCCTTAACAGCCCACCTTAAGAGCCTAAGCTGGAGTTGTTGCTATTGGTGTTAGCTTCACTTCACTTTAATCAGCAGGTGGCTGGCTAGCAAGATACAGGAGCTTGGCTTAGTTGTATTCACCGACAAATAAACTGTACATACACTCCAATGCTGCATGTACAGCTATAACGTTACTACTCGCTCGGACACTCGCCATCGTTACGCCGGGCAGACAAACAACTGACAACCTCGCAGCTAAACTAAACAATGCGGTGGAGACTGAAGTGCCTCCATTTGTCCACGACAATATACAGAGCATCGTGGCTGTTAACTTTCTGGGAAAGATGTAATGGGGACTCAGTTGTCTGTTTTGCTCACACACTGCAGCTGGTGATAAATGTTGGATTTAATTAGCCGATGTTTGTTCATCGGCTTATTGTTGCAGCTGGGCGGCTTGTTAGGCACTAAAACCAGGGCACAGCTGCATTAAACACACTAATCTTGTTGGTTAACGGTTAATAATTGGTTAATGAGGGTTGGTTATGGGTTTGGAAAAACATTCAAAATTGGCATTCCTATAGGAGAGAAAAGACTTTTGATCACACTTAAATACAAAATTGATCACCAGATATCCCCCCCTCACTTGCCTCACAGGGTTTCTGTAACACACAGCCAATAAAAAAAAAGTTTCATCAACTTCAGACAGTGCTTTTAACCAGTTCTATGTCGGACACTGTGTTACAACCCATGTTGGAGAGGGTAAGTGGTAGCCAGGGGCAAATCGCGGACAATTTAACTAAGGTTTAATGCATTGCAATAACAATTTGCCATCACACAAATATGTGCACAGATTTCATGATCAAGCTGTAAATGGTTTCATTGCAATTTGACACTGTTGCTCAGTGGGTTTGTTCATGGTTGGGCTGATAAAATGGAGCGTTTTACTGGACAGACTGAATTGAGCTGTGTATGGGGTTACCTCTGAGAGTAGTTGGCTGGAGCCTCTGCTGTCTGCTGAGCTCCCAGTGGATCGGTGAAGACGTGTTCTGTGTAGACTCCCCTCAGGCTCTCTCTTTGGTCAGCGGGCCCTGCACTGGTCTCTGTCGCCTCTGTGGCCTCCTCTGTGGGCCTGGATTCTGAAGAGAGGATCATCTCTCAGTACACTAAACCAACTTGCATATGTAGCTAATATTTATGGTGTTATTTTAGAGTTATTACTGGCGCCAGAAGGGTGGGATATACAGGATATTCATGCATTGATGACAGATTTATTCCTTCCCTTACTGAACTGCAGATTGTTGTGGACATCTCTGTCTTTTTATGCTCCTTATAGCTGACACACATCATGTCACTTTTCCTCATCCATTTTGACCACATGATCAAACGTGGTTGAATGCATTTCCGCTTTACCGAAACGTAGTCTGGACCTGTATTTACCAAGCATCTGGCTAAACTTGGCTACAAAACAGCATGCTCTCTCCATAACCGTGAGCTCCTCTCAACCTTGTGGTAACAGGTCGAATGCAGCTTTGAAATGGTGATGACTTGCGGCTATCCCAGTTTCTGCGGTAATAATTAAACTCAGCGCTTGTACAGCTTAGAAATATGTTAATTAATTTCCCAACACTCTACACAACATTGTGGAAAAACAAGCTGCAATCACGTAAATGGTGGGGTTATTATTTAATAATGGATACATTAATTGATAAACATTACTGATGCTGTATTCCAAGCAAGGTTGGAATAGATTTGAATTTTTGATTAGTTTTTACTAGGGCTGTCAAAGTTAACGCAAATTTGTTTTAGTGCCATTAATTTCTTTAATGTTTTAACATAACTGATCTTTCCAAGGTTGGAGCTGGCCCAGTATTAAAGCTGGAGGTACTGGTATCATAACACTAAAAAATCGAAGGAATCCATCGATAGCAGCCATGTCATGCTGTAAAGGAGGTTAAATAACTTTACAAACTTTCACTAAATTTTGGTGAGGAAAAACTCACCCTTGTGAATGAAAATGGGTACCCACGAGTCTCCCCTTTACAGACATGCC
This sequence comes from Pterois miles, assembly GCA_947000775.1. Lineage (NCBI taxonomy): Eukaryota > Metazoa > Chordata > Actinopteri > Perciformes > Scorpaenidae > Pterois > Pterois miles. The sequence continues at coordinate 1,910,865 of CAMQGK010000525.1, read as the reverse complement.
CACTTTATGATAATCACCTGCAGTGTGGATCAAGTCATAGTCAAGTCAGCACTCTGACACACTGACAGCTGTTGTTGCCTGCTGGGCTGCAGTTAACCATGTTATGATTTGAGCATATTTTGGACAATACGAGTGACACAGCAACAGGCTACACTTTTAATGGAAGCCTGTGACATGAAGCAACAGACTGATGCCAGAACCTTGACCCTGTGTGACGGGCATGAAGCATGACAAATAAAGTCAACCAGGTCTCGACTCCTTTCAGCAAACGTCAAACAAACATATGTTTTTATTTCACTGTGGTCCAGTCTAAATGGTTGGACAGGGCTGGCTAGGAATTGCCATGCATCTGAATCAATATCAATATCTATATATACACACTATAAGATATTGTTCAAATCATATAGATAAAGATATCATGTATATATAGTATATTATGAGATTGGGTGTTTTTGTCCAACGTTCACTTGCAGCGTGCTTGATGAATGCTGGTCCTGATCACAGAGAGCGTATGCTAACGTCAGGCGGATCAAACAGTAAACATGTCTCACCACTCTCTCCGTCTTCTCCTTGACTGACTGCTGTCTGAGGAACAGCTGTTGCTCCCTCGGCATCGCAGCCAACGACGGTGATGCCTCCAAGCACGCCATCGCCTCCTGCTGAGCTGCAATTGGTTGACTGTGCGTCACCATCCGCTGCTGGTCCAGTCTGGGAGTTCGGAGCTACTTCCTCACCAGCTGGGTAGTCTGTCTCTCTTGCACCTGAATAAAAACACACATATATAAATCATGAAAAAGAAAAACCGTCCCTGGTAATTGGTGCAGTTCCTCTGTGGGTGCGCTGAATGCAAAAAGAGTCAGATGTCAGTAATGAAATCCTTCCTCTATGTGGACTTGCAGCAACAGATGTATTTATCGACTGACCTGGAACACTGGCGATGCAGAGGACGTGGGAGTTACAAACAAAGAAGCTCTCCAGGATGTTTCCGGCCTGGTTGCCGTCAATGACGACAGCTTTGGTGGTGGACTCGGTGCTGGTGCAGATCCAAACCAGTGATGACAACTCGTCCTGCTGCCGCAACTCTTTCTGCTGCTCCTGCAACAGCAAACAACCCAAAACAAGCATGAATTATTCAATAACTCTTTATATAGGTATCTTTATCACCTTGTGTGCTAGTGGGATGGCATGTTAAAAGTTGCAGTGAAACAAACAGAGCCTGTGTGTGTACTTTGAGATCTTGATCCAGTTTTTCCAGGCTGCTCTGAGATCCGATCTTCTTTTTAGGGCTCTCTGGTCCAGGCACGTCACTGTAAAACACACTGGCTCCTACGATTGAGCCTCCATCTCTGGTTTTTCCTCCAGAGAGGTTCACACCGGCAGCACACCACAGCTGTAGCATAAACACACAGTTACAGCAGTCAGATACACATAGACTACGTTTACATACACACTCATATTCCACTGTTATTCAGAATATAACAGAATAACATTTATTTTATTTTTTTTTAAGATTATTTTTTGGAAAGGGTTTTTTTCTTTTTATTGATAGCGATAGTGGTGAAATGGGGCGACGGGATGACACGCAGCAAAGGGCTATGGGCAGGATTCAAACTCATGGCTGCTGCAGCAAGAACTTCAGCCTTTGGCACAAGAGGAGACTGCTCTACCAACTGAACTAAACAGCCGTCCCTTATTCTGAGTGGAGCATTTTCTGATTAAGATATGTGTGATAGTATGTTGATATTACTCAGGATTTAGGAGCATTCTTTAGATATACACAGTATACAGCACATTCAGAATGTGCATCTAAACTGGAGGTTTTTACAGCAGTTTGTGACACACAGCTTCTCATCTGTTTATCTCTGCGCCAACCAACCTTTTCATTTTCAACATTTTTTTATTTTTAATTGATGCTTGTGCAATGCAGAAAGGGCACCACGAACAATCAGTACTGGTGAAGTATGCAACACCAAGGGATTTTAAGAATGACAAAGAAAGAAAAAGCACAATAGCCCAACAGAGCAACCCCCACCCGTGCCTGTTGTAAATTAAAATAAAAAAAAAATTTAAAAAGTAACAAAATTATATTGAATTTAATTAACAAAATGAATAATTAGATAAATGTGGTGCTGTCGTGGCTCACCTGGTAGAGCGAGCACCCAACGTATATATAAATAAATAAATAAACCCCGCTGATGACGGGCATGTGGTTATAACCGATATTAGACACTTTAAATCCTATGAATGCTAATCTGGTGGGGTTACAGACGCGTTCCAAAAATTTGTCAAAAACTGTTGCCAACTTTCCAGCGACCTTTTCAAGAGGGAGGTTCGCACAGTCAGAATATATATATGGATTTCTATCCTACTATGTAGACAGAATACATAAAACCCGTCAAGAGTTATTCAACAGCTAAGACAAAGAAAATGAACCATAATTAAATAAAATGCAATTATTAGAATGGTTTGCTGGTGTATCTGGGTAATAACGGGCTATCAGCCTTTTCAGTCAAAACATCCCAACATTAATTTTCCCATGTTGGTCTCAAGACAAGCAGTTTAAGGGGACAGTTCAGCCCAAAACACATTTGTCCTTTTACCTGTAGAGCTATTTATCAATCTAGATAGTTTTGGCGTGAGTTTCTGAGTATTGGAGATATCAGCCGTAGAGATGTCTGCCTTCTCTCAAATATAATGCAACTAGATGGGACTCAGCTTGAGCCAAACTAATCAGCAGCGTCTCTTTCCAAAAATCCTGACCCAGTTACTCAAGATAATCAACAGACCTTCTTGTGAGCTGTTTCATGTACAAACTATTTTATTTGTACTGAACTACACACGGTAACCGCATCACCGCGCAGAAGGACGCTAGTAGGCAACAAATAGTTTTACATGGAGAGATGTTGCTGCTGCACCACAAGCTGAGTCCCATCTAGTTCCATTATACTGGACAGACGACAGATATCCCCAACGTTCAGCAACTCACACCAAAAAAGTCTAGCTTGATAAATAGCACTTCAGGTGAGTGGAAACATATGTGTATTTGATTTTGAGGTGAACTGTCTCTTTAAAAACATGCCTATTTAATGTTGAGGACATTTTGTATGTGATTACAGTTACTATACACCAACCAGCTGGAGGAGGTACCTTCATAGAAGCATCTTTCTCATCCAGTGGTCTGAGGAAGACAGGAACAGGTAAATTCTTCACCTTACTCTCTGTCTGACCACCGTTGGCCTGAAAAATTACAAACAGCACAATCACATTACAACTTGTTTCCGTTATGGATCACATCACAACAGTTCTACTATCATCTGAAGAGGATTACACAAATCTGAAGACAAGCGGTGCTACTGCCAAGGTTTTGGAGCTCATCATCTCCTTACTTTGTATTTCTTGGGCAGACTCCAGCCGTAAGCCTGCACTCTGCCGTCCTCCTTCTGGACGTGGGCTTTGACCTGCTGGTACTGAGCCCTCTTCTGCTCCCGCCTGGACACCACATTGTCAGCTGCCACTCTGTGGGAGAGAGCAGCAGCTCACTGACAAATTGGGCGGTAAGGTATTCTAAAAAAAACTGCGACAACGGATAAGTACCTCACACAACCCTACTTCAAAACACCAGAACTATCCCTTTAATTTCCCCTGACTGACTTACTCCTCATTGAGGAAATCGAAGGCTTTGCTCTTGTCGCTGGGCAGCTGCTGCAGGGTGCTGCTCCTCTTCTTGACGGACGGCTGGATTTGAGAGGTGGGCGCATTGTACTTGACGTTAACCGGGGCCTCTGCCGCCGGCTTCTTGGCTGCCCCGCTCGACGAGCTAAACAAACGGCTGAAACTGGAAGTGTAAGAGTGGGGAAGTGGGGAGGAACGAGAGAGAGAGAGAGAGAGAGAAAAAAAAGCACACAGACAAACGTATAGCGGGGTGGACAGAAGCGGCAGCTCCAGCGGCAGAGGTAAGGTTCAACACTTAAAGGGGAAATTATCCTATGCCAACACACCATGCCAGCTTTCATACGGGTAGCAATCACACATTGATATGCATGTCCCCTTTGACCCGTTTCCTAAACCGCAAAGCACCAGAGCAGCTGTCCTCCCACAATGCTTGAGTGCAGGGTTATTAATGTGTACCAACTAGGATGTTAGTCAACAACACGGAGCAACACTGGACAATAATCATTTCCCCCTAACTCTACAGTGAGAGCACATAGTATTTATCACATTATATCTGACAGTTTACACACAGCAACAGATAAATTAATATTTTTATAGCAGGTACTAGAAGCCTGTAAGTTAAAGACAAGAAATAGGCTCTGGTAAGTCTATTTTTATGAGCATGTTTGCATTGTTTTGACCCACAAACTCCACCCATACTCCTGCTATCGCTATGATCTCCACAGTAACCCTCCCAACATACCTCCTGCACACAGACGTCACAACATCAGGCAGAATATAGAGGGACACACAGAAACAGGGCAGGAGAGATGGTGGGTTTATCAGATTTTGCTTCTCTTATATACACACAGCTGTTAAAAACCTGCCCAGAATAATGTCTTCCTTCACACCAAACCAAACTCATTCCTTAATGATGATCCTTGAAACTCAACAAAGGAGAGCCGGGATCAAATCACAGAAATTCTTCCTCTTTTAGTCTTTCAGATTCATTTCTTCTGTGAGCAAACAAAGTGCATTTTCCCAAGTTCAGCTCTCGCAGAAGCTTCAGTCACAGTTTATGTTTACAACTTTATTTAAAGAATTGATAGGTGCAATGTGTGCGATCTGGCCACATGGGGGCAGTATTTCACCTCTACTACTGGTTCTTCACAATCAATTTATAGTCATCAGTTATCGAAATATAAAAAGCCAACTTCTAACTAAAAGCAGCGCAAGAATATGCAAAATTCAACCAAACTTCTGAAACGCTGAGAGTCACTTAAAATAACACTGCTATCTATAGTTTATTGGATTAAATCCAAAGTGACAGAAACGAGAAAACGACTCATATTTTCATTTCATCTTTACTGCCACCGTGAGGCTACTTAGCCTGGAGGAGAGCATGTGACAATTTTGGAGATAAAACTTCAGTTAGCAGTTCGCTGTAGCAACTAGCATTCAGCCACCACAAATCCCAACGCCAAGACGGATCCCAGACACCTCCGACTCCCCGTTGGATCAGCAAACGTTCTGTTTTCTGTCGCTGTTGAACAGGTTAGACCCAGCGGTAGTGACTCCCGGCGCTGGGGTTTGTGCTGGCTGAATGCTAGCTGCTAACCACTAACTGAAAGTCTGTCTCCCGAAGCTGCTTCACACTCTCCTTCTCTTCCCGTGGAAGACATATTTCAAAATGGCCACCAAATAGGGGCTTAATACTTGTAAATGTTGCAGAAAGCTGATTTTATAACTCTTCATGATTCCAAGGAGTGTTCAAGCTGACTAGATCAGCTGTCAGAAAATCACACATATTTATTTCCTAACCTTTAACCTGGGAAAAATGGGACAAAACAAATTAAATGAGCATGGTCACTTCAGGGTCAAACTTCATCCTCTTGCCTTCATGACAGAATGAGAGTCAATGCACCTCTAGAACAGCAAGATCTTCAGCTTTCCCTCATTGCATTTATCTTGTCATTAGCAGTAAAACTGACAGAGATATGGATAAATATCTGGGTCACCAGTAACCTCTATTCAGCCGTGATATATGACCAACTAAAGGAGAAAATCATCATCGACTAGATATCTCTGCAACACAATACATAGACGTCTTTGACTCAACGTTAACACTGTATCCTCTTCACACACTGTTGATAATATTCATGTTAAGTTCAGGCCAGATCTTACACATTGCACCTTTCAAAACACTTCTGACTGTAAAGCAACTCAGATGTAAGATCAGAGCCACTGTTTCCTGGCTAGCTCTCCTCTGTTAAGAGTTTTGTTTTCAGGACGAAAACATCAGAAGCCAGACAAGATAGACACTGTTAACATGTCAAAGATTTACCTACATCCTGGAGGAAACAACCACACAACACGGAATACAAAAGAAAAGCAAAACGAAACGCATTAATCGTAACACAGAAATCCCACTGTGGCTGGTGTGTGAGAGATTAAGTGAAAAGGAAAGATGAGCTTACAACTGCCAGAGGCTGGATTTCTTCTTCTCTGGAAGAGCTGGGTTCTCCTTTGAAGCCCTGAGAGAGACGATTCACTTTGAATCAAACTGAACTCTTCAGACGGCATTTTACAGACACTTCCTCCGTTTCTACTTGAAACCTCAAATCACAGTTTTGTTTGTATAGTACAGCTTTGTATTTTCCAGTCATTTCAACAAATTAGTAACTTGTGTCCAGTCGGGATGACAAATTAAGGCTAACTTGATATTGGGGTTGAATGATCATGATATCAAAAAAGAAGATTTTCTGTCAACACTCTTGGCTGCATCTGGTTAATATGTTCTGTGCATTACGGCATCAGCACTACTTATGGCCAAACATGGTTTAGTAGAGGAAGAAACACCACTTTGTGCATCCTTTTTGAGGTTTGAAAGGAAAAAAGGAGCTGTGGGCTGTGTCTTTTTGCTGTTCATAAAAAGACGAACAGTGGCGAGTCTTCTACATTGAACATATTTTCTGACGTTATCACCCTTCGAAAAAATGATTTAATTCATTTACTACAATAGAGTTAGAGACGAAATATATTATGTGTTATTGTGGTGTAAAAAAATGCAATTTATGATGTTATTATATTACTGCTAGATCATCCCATTAATACAGGTGCTGGAATTGACTGAAGCTGAATATTTCATTACATAAAAACGTGAATTTTTGAAATGATTACATCCAACTTTCTTCAGCAAATGCTGACTTTTGGACTTTACAACTTAACTCAATGAGATGATGTCAGTTCAATATCAAAAAGTCACATACCAGCACTTTGTCACTGCTACCATTACTGGTCATCTGCAGTAGGCAGCTAGTATAAAACCAGTGGTGGAATGTAACTAAGTACATTTACTGTACTTGTATATAATTTGGTATTTATCTTTTTATCTTATACTTTACTTTAGTATTACCATTTTATGCAACTTCTACTCCACTACATTTCAGAGGCATATATTGTACTTTTTACTCAATTACATTCATCTGACTGCTTCAGTGAGTTACTTTTTACACTTAAAAAACATATGATATTCTTATATAATATGATGCAGTACCCTGTAATATATAAATAGGCTCCATACTGGTGAACTACAACATTAAAATGCTCTTATATCTATTTCTTAATGATAAAAACAGAACATACTATAATAATATAAAACATAAAAGGAGCCATTACTTCTTCCACCCCTGTGTATAACTCCACTTTTGAATGTTATGATCATATGACAATACCACTGCGTAGTGGCCAGTATACCACTAATAATGCAATCAATACATGTGGGAAGTGATTAACTTTTCTATACAAACTAGGTACATTATGACCTTTTGATGTAGAAACAATTTGTGATTATAGGTGGTGCATTGGCATCTTCTCTCATAACATATTGTCATAACATGCAGGCCTGCAGTTTGACTTATCGAACATAACTGCAATTTAAATTACATTTCATCATAAAAACTACAACTAGATATTCTCCGCCCATTTGTTTTGCCCTCCGGTACTCCATATTGTCCACCCCTTTTCTCTGTCCCTCGCGTCTTACCGGATCATCTCTGTCCATCTGACAGCCTCCTGCAGCTCCATGAGCCGCTCCTTGTACTGGTTCCTCTCCATCAGGACTCTGGCCATCTCCACCCTAGTGAAGCGCTTCCTCTGGGCTGTAGGCACGTCGCTCTGCAGGCACATCACCAATATGACCACTATACAGTACATATTTAGATTATACTGTATATATGACACATGCTCACAGTGGTCTTTTATTTAAAATCAGACGCTCAATATGATGGATATGAAGCTATGAAGAAGAATCAGTGGGGCTTTGTTGTTATGGGATTTACTGGCACTGAAAGGGTCATATTTAGAGATACTTAAACAGGTTCAACAAACTTCTACTGCTCTTCTCCATACAGGTGTATCACACTGAGATCATAATAAATATCAAGGACTCACATCATCCTCGTTGTCATTCTTGACCTTCTGTTTGGCTTCCTCAAGCTCTGCTCGAATCCTGCAAGCGCGTATACAACTAAAAGTCTTACACAACCAGGCTCATACAGTATATACACTCAAATCCAATGTCCAAAGCCACTCACTTCTTGAGTTCGTCTTCTAACTCTTTGTTCCTCTCCTCCAGTTTGGTTTTGGCCTGAGTGACAGCATCCAGCTCTCCTCTCAGAACCTCCTTCTCACAGGACAGCTCGTCCATTTGTGCGATCAGGTCATTTTTCACCACGTTCAAAGCATTTCTGAAAACAAATACACAGACATTTCTAATGTGATGTCCACATTTAACACAAGGTGGCAGCACTGCCCTGCTTCTCGACAATGTAATGGGGGATAGGTCTGTTTTCATGTGTTCATGAAATAGCTCATTTTACCTTAAGAAGAAGAAGAAGAAGAAGATCAACCTTTATTAGTCCCACAATGGGGAAATTCAATTTACACTCTGTTTAACTTATACATAGTACATGCACACAAACACATGCAGTAATGGAGAGGTGTCAGAGTGAGGGGGCTGCTCCAGACAAGCGCCCCGAGCAGTTGGGGGTTTGGTGCCTTGCTCAGGGGCACCTCGGCAGTGCCCAAGAGGTAAACTGGCACCTCTCCAGCTACCAGTTCACACTCAGTTTTTGGTCCATGTCGGGACTTGAACCGGTGACCCTCCGGTTCCCAACCAACTCCCTACAGACTGAGCTACTGCCGCCCCCAATATCAATAGCAAGAATAAATACAACCAGTGCAGACTAAAAAATAGCATCCCCTCTTGGAAAAGGATTATAACTGTAGAAACACAATCACAGTTATAAACACTGCGACAGAGGCGGGTCAGAATTGGTTGAATGCCGTTAAACAGCATTTGTTTGCCATTAAACACTAAGAGAACGCAAAAATAACAGAGCTCCAAAAGGGCTTTTTTTGGCATTCAAAGCTTTTATTGAGGTTTGAAGGAATGAAGCTTTGATTATTTTATGACATCCCTTTAAAAAATAACTTACTAAATAAATAAATAAATCCTTCCAACAACATCCTCAATTTGAATAAAGTCATTCATCGGATTATATTATTATTAGGTTTTTTTGTTAAATCAACTTTCTTTTCTGAGTTTGCATGTTCTCCCTGTGTTAACGTGGGTTTTCTCCAGGTTCTCCGGTTTCCTCCCACAGTCCAAAGACATGCTGGTTAGTTGATGCCCGTATGAGTGAATGTGAGCATGAATGGTTGTCTGTCTCTATGTGTCAGCCCTGCAATGAACAGGCGACCTGTCCAGGGTGCCTGCCTTCACCCAATGCCAATCCCTCCTGCAATCCCTAATGGGATAACCGGTTGAAGATGGATGGATGGATAAATGGATGGAAATTACTTTTCGGGATGCAGCCATCTGACTCTTTCAATCCCGGTACCGGTAGCGATACCTGGGCTTTGGGTATCATCCAATACCGAGTACCGATCTGATACCAGTGTTTAATTAATAAGCTGTTTGCCTCACTGTGTGGAAGTGACTGGATCATTCTTTTATGTCTAAGGAGATCCAGATCCAGATATTTGAGACAATATCAGCTTGATATCAGATCTGGTATCAGCAGTGGTGCATCCCAACTTTCTGTAACGAATAGGCTTTAACTTGTCTGTGTGTGGAAGAGCGGAAAGTTTTTTGACAACAGTGAAAATGTGGTTTTTGAAAGGCTAAACAAACAACTAATATGGACTGAAGCAGAATATTTTGTTAGATAAAAAAGTGACTTTTGGAAATACTTTTATCTTTTTTAAATAAATTTTGACTTTTGGACTTTACAGTGCTCTGGCGTTATTGGAAATGTTTGGATCACACAAGTCGTGAACAAACCTACGCTGCCACCACAGGAACCTAGTTCTACAAATATTATAATACTAATAATAGTGTAACCTGATCTTTAGCTACAACTGTGCAGAAATACTGGATTTAAACTAAATAAATAGACCTGGAAAAAAAGAAAAAGAAAAAAAGCTGAAGTTGATTAAGAATTGTAAAGCCAAAGTTATGAATGAAGCCTCGAAGCTTGGATATATTCGGTACAGCCCTAGTTTGCAGGTGCCACTGCAAATTACAGTCAGGGTAACTGTCTGGAATCTCATAACTATATGCCAAATGCAAAGTGCATGAACAACAAACAACAACAACTACATATAGAATAAATAGGAAACATAATGCTGGTATTTGGCATGCTACCTAACATGACCCACTACCGTAGCAATGTGTCATTTTTTCTGGCTGCTTACAGAACGTATACACGTCAGGCAGAGATGGTTTTAAAAAAAGACAAAACAGTGATGAGTACTAACTTGGTCTCCAGCAGCTGGACGTTCTCTTGGATAAGATGTTCGACTTCCCGACCCATACCTGAAAATCCCGCTCATAATGTCAGTACAGAATGTTATCATGCGCTCCATTATGAAAAGGAAAAAAAAAAGTTACTGAAAAATCACATCAAGTGCTTCTTGTGACTATCCTACATGTTAACACGTTGTTCTCAGTCTTACCTAGAAAGTTGTAGTCTGAGTTTGCATGAGATGATGCAAAGCAGGAAGAGGTTCATGTTAAATGTTTAATTAGCCTATAGTATTAGTGCCTTTCACAACACAGTAGCACTATTCACTACTCTGCACATCTATTAGAAAATCACAGAGGGAAAGACAAGTGATGAGGATAGGAAGCTGCTAAAGCGATCTTCTGGGAATGTATTGATACACACCAGAAAACTCATCTGTGCAGATGGTAAAGACCGACAGCCAAAGAAAAGACAGTGGAGAGAACTGATGAAACAGCTGGTAAAGGTAGAGATGATGAAATTATAACATCAAGTCAGGAGACTTCTTACCCAACATGTCTGCTCCCTCATCCATGTCTCCGATCAAGTTGTTTCCTGCAGATGACAGCTCCTCAAACAGAGAGTCAGTGTTGCGGTCAAACGCTAGATTCTCTATGCCGCTTTTAGTTGGTGTGCTGGATGGACAGAAGAAGAAGAAAACCTTTATTTGTCATATATATACATCACGTTTGACCTCTGCATTTAACCCTTCTTTCATTTTTAGAGGCAGTGGGCAGCAAGTGTCTTGCTCAAGGACATTTCACCATGCAGACTGTACGAGCCGGTATCAAACAGCCGAACTTGTTATTAAAGGACAACCTGCTCTACCCACTGAGCTACAGCCACCCAGATGATATGGGAGGAATAAGGATTGTCATGATGAAGCAGGCATGATAATGCAATATGATTATTTTCGCTAAATATCGCCATCATAATACATGTGAACACACATCTTCCTTTTAATACTGATTTTACTGTACTGTGTAACATTATTTGGACAGTCAGTCTGAATCTGTGTTGTTCTTACTGTCAACAATCCCGTGAAACGACCAAAATCAACAATCAATTGATTTTACTAACAAGCCCTAACTGACAGGGTTCAATGCCATTTGCTTGGGTCAGAAATCTACTTGCACAAAATCAGAAATACTTAAATTGGGTTACGTTACAGTTGTTCCCTTTTAGAAAACAAATATACATAGACACAGTTTTAAGTTTTAAGAAATAATACAAGAAATAAGAAATAAATATGTTTAAGTCAGTTTTTACTGGCCCCTATGCAAGTAGTTTTATTCATTAGCAGTTATCAAAAAAAACAACAACACAACAAACTTCTAATCTTCGTTTAAGTACCGTATTTTTCGCACTATAAGGTGCATATAAAATCGCCCAACTGTTTAACTCGGACACTGATGATGAAGGATTTGATGGATTTGTGGACGAGGAATGAACTGAAAAGTGAGTGTCTTGTTTTGTATTTCATGTGTTACAACTGAAAAATGTTGAGTTATTGAAGTTAATGAGTTATTAAATGAACTGAAGAAAGTTTGACTTATCTGACCGTGTTGTTTCGCTTAATGCGCCTTATAATCCGGTGGGCCTTACAGTACTAAAAATACGGTAATTAATCTGGAGTTTCATCCACATCCTCTAACACTAACAAACTAAAGTCCTGTTTCCAGGCTAACTAAAATGCTTGCTTCTGCTTCAGCTGTGTCAACTGTCTTTGCAAGATGCCATTTTCTTGTGAGGGCCTGATCAATACTGTGCATGTGCATCTCTAAAAAGAGGTGAGAAGGAAGCAAGATGGCTCACTCATTAGCGGCTTCCAGCTTAAAAAAAAAATATATATATGCATTTAAGTCATAGAAATAGAAAAGGAGTTTGTGGGAGTCTGTTTTCTGTGTCATTTAACTAGTAAAGAAAATGGAGATTGCTGTTATAGTGAGGCTAGTGTGGTTACGGCTCGCTGGGAAGAGAGTGGACACCACTCCGGAGATGGCTGACTAGTTAGCTAGCTTCTGTTATCAGTGCAGAAGCCAGGCAGAATTAGTTAGCTAGCTAACTAGCTAGCTGTCTGCTAATTAACTAGTTAGTTCACTTCTCCAGGCTTTAATTCTCCACTGGTTACAAAAAATGAGCTGAACAAAGTTGTCACTCATCTGCAGATAGTAATGTGTTTTCCTCTTCTGTGACAGGAGTGTGTGGATGAAGCGTGTCACGCCTGCTAGGACTTAGGTCATGCTTTTCTTGTATATTCACATCATGTGTGCACTTCCTGTTTTATTTGTGATCCTAACCCTCCCTCTCGTTTCAGAGCAGTTTCGTTTCAGTGAGTCCATGGCTTCTCGTAAGCCAGTTTAGTTTATATGAAAGTTGAATGGGAATGCTGGTTCTACTAATACCCTATGTTTATGGTTTAATTTATTTTATTTTTTTAACCACTGAGTGTTCAGGCAAGTGAATCAGTGATAAAGAGATGATATTGTTTAAATACAGGGATGTCTCAGACACAGTAGGGTCATTAGACCTGTTTATGCTGTAACACGCTGTTAGTTGAGGGCGGCAGTAGGTCAGTCTGTAAGGACTTGACTTAGGAACTGGAGGTTCCCATATGAACCAGATACCTTGAGCAAGGTATCAAAGCCCCAACTGCTTGGGGTGCCTGTTAGCGGCAGCCTGGTCGCTGTGACATGTCTCCATTATTGCATGTATGAATTTTGGGCCTGTGTGTACTGTATAAAAGTAAGAACAGAGTGAAAAACTTTTACTTCCCCTCAGAGGATCAATAAAGTGTGCCCTCTTGTTCTTCAGGTTATGGTCTTCTTGTGGGATTTGTTGAAGAAACAAATACACCTATGCCAGACTTATCCTTTCACATTTTCCTCATTTTAGGTGAATGATAGAACATCTAATCCTCAGTCCTGTACCTTGCTCCTCTAAAGCCATCCAGGTCCATGTCCAGCTCAGGGGTGGACTCTATAATGGCCTGCACCTCAGACTTCTCCAGGTGGTCTGCTCCATCTATACAACCAACAGAGGGTACTTGATGATACAATTCTACTAGTCCTGCTTTGACATGACAGACATTTGACTGCAGTACTGACCATCGCCTCTGAGGGGTGAGTCCTGACCACCATGTTCATGCTGACCCTGCTGACCTCCTTGCACGGCCGCAATGTTCTTACTGCTCTCTGGTTTTCCACTGTTCCAGTCCAGGTTCTTGTTGAGTCCGTCTGAAACTCCCTGCTCCACAGACTCCATGGCGACATCAGAAGCAGTGGTAGACATGGGTGTGACGGATGCAGACCCTCCACTCTGGCTGGACCCGGGACTCATTCCGGTGGACGCTCCGTCATGAGGAGATAGTGGTGTGGTGGACTGAGAGTTAGCGCTGTCTGTTGAGGTGGGGGTGTTTGATTTAGAGGTACCACCCTGAGAGGACATGGAGGCGTTGGATTTGGACACAGGAGTTCCACTTTTGGAGACGTTTCCCTGGTTGGTTGGAGCACTGGACTTAGAGCCTCCGCGGTTGACACTGGCCAATTCATCCTTAAGATGGAGAAAGAGGAAGAGAGTCAGGGGATAACAAGGAAAACAAAAGATAAAACTGGGCTCTTCATAAAGTCAACAACACATTTATTCGTTTAACATTATGAGCCTCATGCATTTTAAGCTGTAAATTCAACATCCAGCACATTTGTGTCTATACAAACCAAACAATAACACAATAAAACATAAGAGGGATCAAGTAAAATATCACTCATAAGAAACATCACTCCATTCCCAAAGTAGAGTTCACAGTGATTTTGTTAACTGTAGCTTGACAAAAGACTCTTAGCTCAAGGTCCACTTACTAGCATTTTCGACCATGCCCATTTCCGTACTTAGTCACATGGAGATTAAATTGTAGGCTCAGGAAAAAGCTAGTAAGGATGTTGATGATTCGTCAAACTTTGAGGAAGCTTTCAGAAAACTATATTAGCACATCAATGTACGTACATTTCTTCTGATTAAATAAAATCAAGCCAAAAATAATAGATGTTAACACTGTGTCAAAGTGTTCATGGTGCCATGCACATAATACCAACACAAACCGCAACCAAACCACAACATACAACCAGGACTATACTACGAAGCGAGTTCAAAATACCCAGGGTATCCTCTAATAATCTGTCTTAACTAATCCTATACTATACTAGCAAACATGATCCCGCTAAGTCCTACGACTGTGGTTATCAACTCAGTACGACAACCCAGGGTTTCTCACACTGGCTATGAGTGTGTTCACATAAAAGGGGCAGTGTTTGCATCATATGAACAAACACAAACCAAGAGCAAACTATACTATATATTATATAAAAGAGGTTAAACGCACAATCCAGATAAAAGCAGCACAGTTGCAGCTGTCAAATGCAAGAGGAATATTTGGCAAAACAGGAAAATTGCCTCTGTGTGACTGTGTTAATTAATTTAATGGAACACTCAAAGGTCAGATATATTTGTCTATGGGGCAGTGATATATAAATAGCTTTCAAAATATAATAGATTACACTTCATTATACCGTTTAACAACAATGTGCAGTGTTTTACTATTTCAGCCTTCTTTCAGCTGCGTCATTGACTGGTGGTGTGAAACAGACTGGAGTAGAAAGAATTACTAAAGAAGAATTACAGGTTAAATTGTGTTGCTATTAGCCTGGATTATGAGTTAAACTTCTTTGTATTTGTGTAATATTATCTGCACACCAAGCGTTGATTGGTCAGTAGGCGGTGGTTTCATAGGATTTGAACTCTGGAACATACAAAACTGGAACATAACCTTCTCCAGAGCAGGTTAGGTGTCAACATGGAGATCTACCTGGTAAGAACTGAACCACTGTCGTAGGACAGAAAATCCCGCCAACCCCAAGTCCTTCTTCGTAGTACAGGCCTCAGGTTTCACAAATCACATCCATTCTGGCAACCATAATCAAAACTGTGTTTAAATCGAATGCTGTCTTTTTAATGTCATCAATTTCACGTGTGCTTTTCTAGCTACGACACGCTAAAACATGCTGACAGGGGTCTATTATAAACACATTATATAGCTTTTTAAAAAAACAATTTTGAAGCCCACAGAAGGTACCAAAAGGGAACAGGTCAGCATCATGCAGTAGCAATCAGATGTGAGGTATAACCAGTATGTTAGCATCATTGTATTTAAGCACACTGCAGCAAAAATCTGCAACACAAGTAGTAAACTTGGTGCAACTGGTAGATGCTGTGGTTAGAGTTTCAGGATGAGTGACAGACGGGTCTACCTGGTCCTGATCAGTCTCCTGATCGGGTAAATTCTCCTGCGAACTTTCACCTTCCACTCTGATCGGGGAGAACCGCTCCTCAAACTGAAGGTATATCAGTGATCAGGTTGCTATATTTATTTATGTTTGTTTATTTTGCACAAATTTAAACTACACAAACAAATAATAACTCTTCACTAACACTAACACTTCCTAACTACAACCTTCTTAAAACTAAAAAACTAGGCCAATACGGATACAGCAATACAGCTATACAAGCATGTTGCAAAAAACGTTTTCCATCAGAACTGATCAGCATAAGATAAGATAAGATATTCCTTTATTGGTCCCACAGTGGGGAAATTCACACACAATTCACACACAGCATGTGTCTAGTGCGGGGAAAGCCTGAACTCCCTGAGTGAACTGTGTGGTATTTATGGCTTCTTCTGGTACACAAGGTGACCTGGTTGGCAAAGGCCGTATGAATGAAGATGAACTGGATATACCATACCAATCAATCAGTCCAAGGCTCCAAGCAGCTCTTTGTGGCATTCAGAATTTGTATTGTTTTGATCCGTTTAATGCCAGTGGCTTCAGTCCTATAAATAGCACAGTGCCTGATGGAAAACAATCAATCGGGACAACAACAAAGCATCCATACGGATGGATCCCTCGGTCACCTTGAAAACAGACAGCGGGGGG
The DNA here is from genome assembly GCA_947000775.1 of Pterois miles. Lineage (NCBI taxonomy): Eukaryota > Metazoa > Chordata > Actinopteri > Perciformes > Scorpaenidae > Pterois > Pterois miles. The sequence goes on along the minus strand of CAMQGK010000525.1, from coordinate 1,894,379 downwards.
CTTTAATAACACAGAGGAGAGTCTAAAGCTCTCACAGATATTGAATGAGATAATATTAAAGAATTAAGCGTTCTCCATGTTGCTTCATCTCTCTGAACACTGATGGCAGTATTTCCCTTCTTATCTTGCCTTCACTGCCTACCATCACTGTTGTTGCTACAGTAGCACGCAGCAGCCAATAGGAGGAACTTTTCCCCCCACTGCTGCTCTACTGATTATGGCTCTTTCTCTACCCTCCAAAAAACACATCCACACACAAACACACACATGCCTCTTCACGTGGTGAGAGGGAAAGAGTTCAGTAACTGTAAATCTTTGGAAAATGTCAAGGCAGAGGACAAAACACAAAGGCACTGCAGTGTATCTACACTAGGAGTGCCTGGTAAAACTGTGCTGCTGTCAGTTAAGAAACAATCTAACATTAGTCCTGCGGCCAGTTGCATAACCTTAAGTCTAGTCTTGGTCTTAGATTGTCAGGTTAGACTAGTCTACTTAAGCCTGTCTGCATAAATATTAAGACTAACGTAAATTTGAGGTAGGAAAGTTTGCCACCTCTCCCCCTGAGCCTGAAGTGAGCGCTTTTTTTGCAACAGTAACTATCTGTTAGATGGTCAGTTAGCCAACTATTTCAACTGTTTATCCATAAGGAGGCGAAGACCTCCCCTTCCTGTGGAGACGCAAATCATTTTTTGATGCTGTTTGAAATGCCGCATGAGTCACACATGTCTGCCACTTTAAAAAATAATTTTGCAAGTCAAGAAAGTGGCAGTTTGTTGCAGGTTTGTCGTAGTATCATTTAGTTTTGTGTGAAACCACTCAGTGAAATATAGCTCTTGTCTCGCACAATATACATCACCAACACCAGCTAGCTAGATAACTTAGCCATGTTCTACGCAAGCAAAATAACAAGTAAGACCCGTTGCTAATGTGAGTACATCGTAGTACGAAACACGGGTATCGCAGCTTCTGCAAGAGAGATGACAGTTACGTGACTTTTGGGTGTGTAGTCTTTTTAATTATGCCTTTTTACAGTCTAATACTCCAGCAGTATTACTCCAACAGTTTTACAACAACTGAAACTTGCTTGATTTGCAAAATTATCTTTTAAACTGACAAACACCATATGTGTGATTCATGGCGCAATTCAAATGGGATCAAAAAAATATTTGTCTCTTGCCGTTGACTACCGTTCATGTTTTTTTCAAATAGCCTGCCTTGGCTTCCTTCTCTTTTTCCTTTTTATTTTTTATTTTATTTTTTAGCTAACTTTTAGCTTTTTCAATTGTTAATTAATGTGGGTCAAAATAAAGGCTACCAAAACTCAAACCCCAGTCTTACAATTTCCAACTGACCCTGTACTAGTGTAATAACAGCAAATGAATACTTATTAGGTGGTCATTAATATTCATGATGGAGCCTTGCTTGCAGCATGGTCTCCAGCAGCAACAATGTGAAGACACTCTGTCCTTTCCACCCTCCCTTGGGGTTAAAGGCAGGCCCCCGAATGGTACCACTTCCTCTGCTTGCTGGGCTCCAAGCCACCCCGATATACACATACACACACACAAGCTGCTAAAAATTCTGGACACACTGAACAATCCTTTCTCTCTGAATAGAAATGTACTATTTCTTTGGTGTTTGCTGGCACTGAGTGTTTGCATTTTGTTTCCAAAACTTCTTTTAAGTGAAGTGGGGGGTGATGTCACTAGTCCAATCCGTGGGAAGCTCTACGAGCCAACTTCAGGCAGTAACTTTACACTTTTTAACTAGTGATATAAAGACGTCTTTCTTTTATATTCAGCAGCACTGATTTGTGTGAGTGTGTGTAGCTGTGCGTCATACCTTGAGGCTGGTGTTGGACCGTGGATGGCTCAGGTTGTTGAACCTCCATGGCTCAGAAGGGTCAACAGGTTCCCTCTGGGGGTCAGAGATCATACCATCAGTCCCAGGAAGCTGGAATATGCCCATGGAGATGGGACGCTCCTTTCTGGATACAGAGACACAAAGAAAGAGGGATGATTCAAAAGAGAAAGCATCTCTGAACAAAAGGAATATGCAAGAGTCTGATAGATCGGCCTGACGGTCAAGAAATTTGTACTTAATTAAAATATAGAGAAAACAAGACTAATCAGCTCAGAGGGAGCAGCCCTAGTAATGATTTTTGCTGATAAGCAATCAAATGCTAATAACCAATAAACAAAAAGTACAGCAGAGGCTCGTGGGAATGTTTTGTAGGTATTTAATCATGAACCAAAGTATTGGACAAATTGAAATTTTGACCATGATCATGGCTCTAAAAAGGAAAAGTTAGGGGTTTGACAAAGTTATTACAATTTATCCTGAGGGGTTCCTGTGTGTGTCTGAGCAATCCAAAAGTGGTAAAGACATTTTACTTAAAACCACAAATGGTGCTAGAGGAAAAGACAGGGGGGCAGCAATTATCTAGGAACTATGCATGTTTGCACAAAATCTTGTGCCACTCCGTCTTATGGATGTCGAGATATGTCACTGGATGACCAAAAACGGTGACCTGCTGGCAGCGTTATGGGGATATGAACAAGTAGTTACTAATGAAGTCATTAGTTTGTATCCTCCGGGTGCAATGGATATTTGTACCATAGACTGTATATAGTCTAAGTCTACATAAGTGGATATAGTCACCGTGATGTTGCCCATTGGTTTGTGCACTACGGTTTTGAAGCCACCATCACCATCTTGGTTTTGCAACCAGATGTAACACGAGAGAGTGGAGCTAAGTAGAACCAAACGCTGAATAAGATGTTTTCAGGCAAACAAAATATTACAATTAACTTTCATGAACTGAAAACACACTGAACGACTTTAAGTTTTAAGATGAAAGCATGGACAACTCCCAGACTGGACATCACTGTGGTAGCAACCTGTCAATCACAAAGTAGCCCCGCCCTAAAGCATCCCCTGCTTTGTGGTCTATTTGACTATAAATGGGACTAAAATTTATTAAATGAACATCATGCTGTATTGAAGACTTGTTTACAATGTTTACTGAGGTAATAAATCAAGTGAGAAGTAGGCTCATTTTCTCATAGACTTCTATAGAAACAGACTTCTTTTTGCAACCAGAGGAGTCGCCCCCTGGTGGCTGTTAGAAAAAATGCATGTTAAAGGCACTTAGCATTGTCTTCACTTTTCAGACCCGGAGGTCGCCACCCGATTTGTACTTTATTCTGTGGTAATCCATCAATATTTCCATTGAGACCAAGTGCTGGACTAATCAACCAGCAGCCAGACCAACATCACCGTCCCTAGAGCTGTACTGCTATGATTGAAAACATAAAGCAGTTCTTTGGGAGTAAAGAAGACCTTAAACAAGGAAAGCTGTCTTGACAACAGCATGGTGCCAGAACATGTGATTTATACCGTTCAATAAAAAGTGCATGGGATATATTATACTATATAAAGCAGGGTGGACATGTTCTCATTAGTTTGAATGTTTTGACCCTCTCTCTCCATGTTGTGATGAAGTTCCTACAGAGAAAGTGACACTTGGTAGTAAAGGCTATAGTGTGAAGTGATGAATAACAGCTAACTGTACTTCACTAAGCCTTAAGTCACTTGCATGACAGGGAACACATTTAATTTGCTTTTCCTAAATTAGATGGGCTGTAGCCAGCAGGTTGTTAAAGTGATCAGCTTTCATTTTAATTTGTCCATTTTTCAGTGCAATGGAAGCAGATCAGCAAACAGTTACGTAATGTAATCAGTCAGACGGAACAAAACAAAACTAATTGTGTGACCAATCTCAGCCGAGACTTCACAGAGAGGTGTTGTAGCAACGACTCCCTTGGGACAAATTGGCACTGAAGTGGTGGGAAGAGAAATAAAGCTGGCTGCTTCATGAACTCCATTACCTCCGACATATTAACTCAGGCAATAACACACATATAAGCACTGAATGTCCACTAATATTCAGTAACGCATTGCAATAAACACCCAGCACCCTCCAATGCATCGGACCAGTTACACACCCGCTGTTATTCTAACTCCAGTGGCTAGGTATGAAAACAATATTTTGGATAGTGGAGCAGAACAATGGCTGCCACTGAAAAGAGCAGCCAGCAGGCAGTGATGAAAAAGCAGCAGCCCAAAAACAATGGACACACCACCATATTGATAGGAAGAGGTCACATGCGGGCCACTGATGGTGACTAGTGCTGCCTTTTGTTGTTTGAACTGAGGGATGAGAAAAAAAAAAAAATCAGTCCTCCACTAGCGTTTCATTGTGGAAATCAATTAAATTATAAGAATAAACAGCTATAAACGGGTGAAGTGGAAACATCTAAAGGTGGTTCAAGATATGACTGTGCCATTTTTTCCCATCTCTCTCTTGACCTACTTTTAGAGAGCAGTCTCATACTGTCCGACTATAACACACCCACATGGCAGCAACGCTGTGGGTGCATGGCTACAATGTGGGTACAGAGACACGGATTACAGCAGGGAAGATAACTTCATTTAGCATACATTAAGATAACACACACATACACATTATACCTGCTGGCTCTGGGTAAGGAGGGTAAAGAAGGCAGGGTTGGTAAGCCACCGGTAGAGACAGAGTAGTGAACCAGTAGCAGCACTGACAGAGAGACCAGTACGGCAGAGTTGATAACCACCGCTCCCCCTACGAAGCCAAAAACAAACAGCAGCATACACCCGGGGCTCATGGCCCCCCCAGATCATGGCCCAGTGCCTCAACAGGGACCAGGATGGCACAGGCGATGACAGCAGATGAGGTGGGAGGGGTCACTGAAGCACCAAATTCACCTTGGCAGACCTCTGATTGGACATTAATAACCACTCTAAGTATATCTATAACAGAGGTCAAAGATGCTGTATCCTTCCAGCTGGGAGTCAGCAGTAGAGCAGTGGGCGATGTGAGGCAGACAGAGTGTGGGAGCCAGAACAGCAGCAGTCACAACAGCAGTAATCCTGGTGGCTTCGGCAGCAGTGATTGATTAAAGCAGGGCAGCAGCAGATCGTCCACAGAGAGCAGGGAGAGGCTGGCAGCAGCAGCTTCTCTCCTCCAGTGTCCTCCTCTAGCAGACGATACTGGTCTCCTTCCTTCTTCCTATTCCTCTGGCGAGATGTGACGCGGCTGCCGCTGTGCAGTCGAGAACACTCCGACGCTCTCCCTCTCTCACTCTGACGGCAACCCACCCACCCCTCCCTCTCCATCTCCCTCTCTCTTTTGGGTGCTGAGGCAGCTCGTTTCATATGCCTCTTCTCAGGCTGCAGCTTATTGGCTGCAAAGCAGGGAGACCGATTGAAAAGCGCGTATGTGTGGGAGGGACGCTGGCACTGTGTCTGCATTAACTAGAGGGCTACGCAATACAGGGGGCTGCCTGGATTCACACATACAGTCCACGGTGCATTTAAATACACCGTACAGCGCTTCTCTATTAACCACTGTTCACACCTCTTGGGCAGTTTCATGTTTTATAGTTTTTAGTGTAGTAAATCACAGTGAATGTAATTAGTATAAACCAGACTGTGTATAACGTGGACGAAGTCACCCATTGGTTGGTGGACTACGGTTTTGAAGCCTCAAGTTTGGTATTTGGCTGTCACCGTCTTGTTTTTTTTTTTGTTGTTTTTTTTTAATCAGAAGTGACATGAGAAGGTGGAGCTACTGTAAGCACAACCAAACACGGAATAAGACATTTTAGGTCACCAACATTATAATTAACTTTATAAAACTGAAAACACACTGAAAGGATTTAAGTTAAAAATGAACATGTGGACAGCTCCCAGACCAGACATGACCATGGTAGTGACCTGTCAGTCACAATGTAGCCAAGCCCTAAAACATCCCCTTCTTTATGGTCTATTTGAATCTAAATGGGTCTACAAGTGAGACGTAGCCTCATTTTCTCATAGATTTCTACTGTATACAATCACAGTTCTTTTGCAACCAGGAGATGCCCCCTGCTGGCTATTAGATAGAAAACAAGTTTAAGGCACTGGCTTCACTTTTCAGAACCAGAGGTTGGTGCCTAGTATGAACTGACACAAATGTCCCATTTCATTAAGGACATGCCAATTTCCTCATGTTTACCAAATTCACTATCTTTGTTCAGCATGTTAGCATGCTAGTATTTGCTGATTAGCACCAGTGGGCAACCACCAGGTCTGAAAAGTGAAGCCAATGCTGAAGTGCCTAAAATTTGCTCTTTCTAATAGCCAGCAGGGGGCGACTCCTCTGGTTGCAAAAATAAAGTCTGATTGTTTAAAAGTGTATGACAAAAAGACCCTACTTGATTTATTACCTCAGTAAACATTCTAAATGAGTTTTTTGGTCTCCATCACTAGTTTCTTCAAGTCTTCATCAATACAGCATTACATTTAGTAAATTATCATTAATAGACTATAAAGCAGGGTTTGCTTTAGGGCATGGCTACCTTGGGACTGTTGTTAAGAAGAAGAAGAAGAAGAAGATAGTCCTTTATTAGTCCCACAAGGGGAAATTCAATTTTTTCACTCTGTTGTTAACTTATACACGGTACATGCAGACCCGAACACACACATGCACAAACATGCAACAATGGAGAGATGTCAGAGTGATGGGGCTGCTCCTGACAAGCGCCCCGAGCAGTTGGGGGTTTGGTGCCTTGCTCAGGGGCACCTCGGCAGTGCCCAAGAGGTAAACTGGCACCTCTCCAGCTACCAGTTCAGACTCAGTTCTTGGTCCATGTCGGGACTTGAACCGGTGATCCTCCGGTTCCCAAGCCAACTCCCTACAGACTAGCTACTCCGCCCCCACCTTACCTTAGTTGTCCATGTTTTCGTCTTAGAACTTTGATCCCTTCAGTGTGTTTTTAGCTTGTAAAAGTTAAATGTAAGATTTTGGCCATTTAAAATTGTTTAATTCAGCATTCATTTGTAGTTAGCTCCACTCTCTTGTGTGACCCCAACCATGGTTGCAAAGAACCAAGATGGCGACGGCTGCTGACCTCCTGGCCCTCTCGCTCATCATCCCGTTGAAGGAGATTGCTCTGACAACAGCCAACCAACACTTCGATTTACACAACATCCACAGCATCCTCCATCTAGTGCCACTGACTTCCTTCCTGCAGTTTATAATCAAGATCTCCCTTCCATACGGTACTTTGTCTTCATTACAATTTCATAACAAAATCGTCTCATAACATTAATCTTCCCGTACGAACACTAAATATCTTCATTTTGTACAATTTCAAAATTGCTTTAAGTTCTCCTCCTGTGTTCATTCTTTGCTCGATTCCTCTGCTGAGACACATTCTGACCCACTGTACTAGGCAAGATATACGAATGTGGGCGTAGAGCTTACAGTGGTTAAAACTGCTCCAATACAGGGTAACAGACCTGGAGATTCATTCACATACAACACACAAATGCATGAAATGCACCTTGTCAAGTCTTGAACTCCAACCTGTAAAATCTACTAATAATAGGGTGAGTATAATGAGAGTAAGATATTTGCAATTGAAAGCAATATGTAGGTTTTGGATGAACACAGTGACCAGGTTTTTTAATGAACAAATTTACATCCATGTCTGTCCAAAATCTGATCACTTTATCATATTATACTGTTAGACATTTGTGTGGTCATGACCGAAAGAACTAAACCACGGGTACAAGCATCCAAAATAGGTTTTCTCAGAAGAGTGGCTGGCGCCTCCCTTAGAGATAAGGTGAGAAACTCAGTCATGCATGAGGGACTCAGAGCAGAGCCGCTACTCCATTGCGTTGAAAGGAGCCAGCTGAGGTGGTCGGTCCAAGGTGGCTTGGTGCATCCCTAGAGAGGTGTTCCAGACACAACCAGCTGGGAGGAGGCCATGGGGAAGACTAAGGACTAGGAGGAGAGATTATATTTCCACACTGGCCTGGGAATACCTCTGGATCCCTCAGTCAGAGCTGGTTAATGAGGCCCCGGAAAGGGAAGTTTTGGGTCCCTTGCGACCCAATCCCAGATAAGTGGTCGACGATTAGTGAGTGAACAATGATGACAGTGAATGATATTTGTGTGAAATGGTCAGAATTAGCATATGAATTCCTGAGTTTTGGCCAAAAACATGTTTTCTGAGGTCACAATGACCTTGATCATCAAATTGTAATCAGTTCATCATTGAGTCCAAGTGGATGTTTGTGTCAGATGTAATGAAATGCCTTCCAGGCGTTCCTAAGATATTGCTTTAATGGGAATGGGAGGGACATAAGGTCATAGTGACCACTTACCATCAAAATCTAATCAGGTCATTCTTGATTCCAAGTGGACGTTTGCATCAAACTTGAATAAATTCCCTTGAGGCGTTCCTGAGATATCACATTGACAAAAATGGGCTGGACGGACGTATAGTAACTCAAAAACACAATGCCTCCGACCATAGCTGTCGCCCAGCATGTAGTAAAAAAAAAAAAAATTGGTGTCATCAGGTTGTCTCCAGTGCTCGAACTACTTGAAATACCTGCAACACTTCTACATTTTAGTTCTTGGTGTTCTGTTACTTTTTCTTGTGGACCGGCACTTCAAGCTGCTGTTACTGTTTTCTGCCCTGCATCACTTCTCATAAGTCTTATCAACATGGTACCATGGTAGCTGCCATACTTGAGCAGACGCCCCATGTACCAAGGCAGCGGCCATGGGTTCAAATCCAGCCTTGGGCCCTTTACTGCATGTCACCCCCTGCTCTCTCCCCCTCTCACTCTATCGCGATCAATAAAGAATTAAAAATGCTCCAAAAAATAAAATATATAAAAAAGTCATATCAACATGAAACAATGTTAACATACTTTTTGTATTACTAGTGTACTGTTCGTCATAACCTTTTTTATTTGTGAATGAATATAAGTAATGAATGAAATGAAATTAATTAATGAAATTCTGAATAAATTCAGAATAAATGCTACTCTTCTGATTTACAGAATTTGATTTTACATTTCCTGAAGAATTAAAGTTCAGACGAAGGCTGAGATCTGTGTAAATACGGTAATAACATAATCATTTAACTGGCAATGATAATGGTCCAAAGTGATGTAAAATTGCATAGTTTTAAAGAGAACTTATTTTATGTGTACTTTCAGGTTTACGCTTGTATTTTGGGTTTCTACTACATGCTTTAATGTTCAAAAAACCCTTTTCTTGTGCTGGTTGGCCCACTCTGTTGTGATTGGTCAACCAAGCCAAACCCTTCGGACTCCGTTCCAGCTCCACTCTAACTAGCTTTGTTTGAGGGTAAGCTAAAGTAGCCTTAAGGCAGGAATTCTGCAAATGTGTTACTTGGTGACATCACCATGTTACAGGGAAAAAAAAGGCGGGACTTCAAGCAAAGCATTTCAGCTAGTTCAAGAGCTGTAAGTCCATGGTGGAAAATATGGACTTTGTAACTCTGCAGACCTTTTACATGCACACAAATCTATATAACACACTAAAAAAAATTTAAATTTTGAAATTTAGAATGTCTATATAATGGCGAGTTCAGACTATACAATATCGGCCTGATTATAACCGGCACGGTCATCGTAGGGTGTCGACTCGGATCAGCAACGACAAATGAGTGTTGTGCACAAGAATCGATCGTTTTATCGCGTGTAGTGTGTCGTAGTACATGACATCTCAACATGCCTCACAACATCCTGACAGAAAATCTAGCATGTCTGATTTTTCTTTTTGCTTTCCATAACGTGTTGCGTCATGGCCGTGAGGTTGACCGGCTGAGCACAGATGCACGCAGTTGTAGACAATAACAAAACAAAGGAGGAATGTTGCTGTTGTTGCTGTGAACAAGCCGTTATTCTGACAACCCAACAGTCTGACAAATGCACCAGTGGATCGAAGAAAAATACCCACTGTTCTGAAATCCTGTTGTTCTGACAATACACCCTCTCCTGGCTCCCACCAAAACCAGGAGAGAACAAATACTGTTCGATAGTTCACATTGAATCATCCATCATTTCTCAGACAAACAGAAGCACATGGCTACTTATTATGCAGAATGATGTGTAGTCGGTCATGTGTGGCGGCCAAGTCACAACAAGAATTTATGACTCACAACCGTCTAACCTGACATAGTGACTGTCGTAACCGTCCAAAAATATTGTGTAATCTGATCCTGGCATAATAAGTCGGAGCATCCTGACTGGGACACTGCTCCTAAAACCTGAATGATACCATACTATACGCTACAAATAACACAGGAAAGATACAAACACACCACCTTGACCCATTAATGTTTCAGTTGGAATATTATTGGCATATTATAGGCCTTCTATAGAAGATGCATAGCCTTGGTATAACAGCAATAACAATGACAGCATAACATTTAAAGAAATAATTACTAAATAGAAATAAGTCGCAAGAAATTGCTGATACTGGCCGACACATGCGCTAACGTGAATAAGCGGAGCCCTGGTTGTCTCACCGTGTTCTGGCTGATGAGCCTGCTCCTCCATCGGAGGGCTCTGCTACTATGACTGCATGTTGGTGTTTAGTTCGCTCCAGGTGCTCCATGTAGCTGTGGATCATCTGGAAAGTACAGAACACAATTAGCTTGTTGTTGTACAATCATTTCATAATTTGGTTTGTGTTTACATGTTTTATATGCTCTATTAAAATCCACTCTTGTTATCATGTTATGTATTAGACTCTCCAAAGAGCCTGTACTTATGTTGTGACCAATTACTCATTACTATGGTCCCTCACATATGAAGTATTTTGTGTCCAGACACAGCTGTGACAGTCAGACTAACAATAAATGTGGGTGTAGCAACAGTGTGGAGGTGACAGCTTTTATTAGACTTCTCTATTCAGCATGATTCAGATCAGCAGTTGGCTGTTGAAGCCTGAGGAGAGCATCTGTTGGTGATGCATAATGCATAACAGGCCACAGCGGGCCGATGACTCAGCAGAAATAGCATTCATGTTTGGATCCTTCATGTTTTAATCATTTTAACAAGACCATTCCAGTCTACTTTTTAAGTTTTTTTGTTTTTCTATCTATCAATTTAATGTGTCCATTAAATTGTGAAGCAAATTTTACGCCAACTTTTGAAATTTTTGCAAAAAAGAAACGCAAATTAGGCACTTTTCTATCTACTGAGCTGCAATGAATAAAATCAGCTACTGCACAGTTTGGACAGAAGTTGGTGCTATAGGCTACACATGGCTGTAATCCACCAGAAAACAAAGTAGGATTAGTAAAGGTTGAGAACTGGAAACAAAAAAAGTCACCATGGCCATCTAACCATGTATGAGAACACATGGAGAGAGGTCTCCAGAAATTAGTTGGCAAGTTTTAATTGATCTGTCGTGTCAGCTGCATGGACCATGTTTCATGCTGTCCAGAGATGATGACAATATAAGTATGTCTGGAAAAACACAGACAGCAGAAACAGCTGATCAGTCATGTGAGTTAAATATTTGCTACGTCAGAATTTATTTGGCATTCATAGCTTTCTCCTTATATGTTTTTTCAAAGCTCAATGGCATTACGTGGCCACAATCACAGTTAGCAGGTGATAAACTGTGCCAGTTACTCCAGGACCAACTGTTCATTATATGGCATTACAGTTCAGATTTGTGAAATGCTGCTAACATCTCCCAATTTAGCCACAGAGTTCAGTAGGTCAGAATGACTCTCGTGGTCTTTCTTGACCAAGGTCCTTGCTCGATTGTTCAAGTTGACCCAAAGACCACCTCTAGTGTGTCCCATGTTTCTATCTTGGTTATCTCTCAGGATCTTTCTGCAGATTTGCCTTTCTATGATTCTGCCTCTAAAGTCTAAACAGCATTCATTAGGTTTCATGTTTGTCTTTGGCTTCTTTTCGTCGCTCACTTGTAGTGAACTAATATATGAATGAGTGTACATACAGCATGTCAGAGGTGGGGACCCAAGTCACATGACTTGGATTGGAGTCAGACTCGAGCCACAAATTCGATGACTTGCAACTCGACTTGGACTTTTAACACCAGTGATTCATGACTTCACTTGGACTCAAGCCTTTTAGCTTGAAAACACTTGATACCTTCCCAAAATCCCGAAGATGACAATGTGTATTATTTAATAAGAGTGTGCATGATGACAATCAACTGCCAGATACTGGAGGTAACTCAGCATCTGTGTTAATATACTTTTTGAGAGATCCTTTATTGATTTGATTGAGAAGAATATTTACTTGTGAGGGGAAAAAACTGAACTGAACTGATCAAACTGAAAAAAGTGGTGTTTTCTGGTGAATTCTGGACTTTTTTATTTTTGGTGAATGTCTTTGTCACTTGCATTTGACTATCTTACACTTAATTCCCCTCATCCACTGCATTTGAACCAATCCAACAGCATCCAATCAAGTTGCAGGAGAAAACCATGAAGAACTAACATTACGCTACTGAGCGCCAGTTACCCTGTTGTTAAAATGGCATTGCATTTGATGAGGAGCATATTATGACTTGTTTAGGACTCAAAACTCAAAGTTTAGGACTCAGGACTTGAGTGCAAAACTTAAGACTTACTTGTGACTTGTAACACAATGACTTGGTCCCACCTATGATGAGTATGTATCTCTGAATCATGACCAAGGTGGAAAGGAAACGTAAAAAATATATATGCATTTAATCTCAACTGAATTCTAACCAGCATGGTTTACTGTAGTTTACTATTTCAACTTTCCATTATCAATTATAATCAATTTGTCTCTTAGTTGGAATCTAAAAAAGACACTATTGGTTATTATGTTGTGAAAGGAGTAAAGCAGTCACTGTATGTAGGCATTACTGTACAAGCATATGCAGTGTTAATCCCAGCCCGGCATACCTCGGTGTGTCTCTGATGAAGAGCATTATACTCCTTCTTGAGCTCTGCTTCTCTCTCATCCAATCTGCTAACTGCATGAAAAAGACAAACAATTACTCAAAGTACACATGCATGCAGTGCATGTGATAAAGAAATTCTCTGACAAATCATGGACCAAACTGTTCCCCTGACAGATAATGTGTCCAGTGGGAAATAAAGTATGTATTTCCTCACATTTTGAATAAGTTCATTCTGTGGTAAATGTGGTGGTAGAGTAGTTGCTGCAATAACACATTATGTCCAGAAGGGGGCCACCATGCATCAACAAACCCCTCCAAAAGTACACCAGGAAAAGAGCCCTGATGGCATTATTTCTGAATCGCGATATAAACATCTACAGTAAATCTTGCAGCTCCTGGATCTCTGCAAGTTTTATTTTAACGTATGTGGTTTGTAATAATACTAGTAAGTAACCCCAAGCGGCTGAGTAGATATGAGAGTTAAAAACTTTACATTTCGTGTTGAGAAAAAAGGAAAAGTAAACTGGATATAAACAATCCACAGACCTATCTAGAGAGCATCCCATCAGTATCAGTCGTAGTCCCTTGTTTGTTCTAAGGTGACATCAGTTTGTAGTGAAAACAGCCCAATGGTGTCCGTGTGTTTTCAGATGCCAGCCAAGCAGAATGGCTTAACAATGGTTTAACAAGGCTCAAATACACATAAAACACCTACGTGATCCATGAAGTGCAACAGTTCGGACAGCAGCTGCATAGAATGATGTCAAGTGTGACTGAATGTGCTTAGGGCTGAAAGAGGAACTGGTGGTTAAAGAGTAGAGCAGATACAGGTGGTGTGTAGAGTAAAAGGAAGTGATCCTAAAGGAAAGCCCCACATAAAAAACCTAAATATATCCTGCTGATAGATAACTGAGATCACATAAGGCATCATGCTTTCCATTTGGGGCTTTCCTTTAATTCAGGGAAAAAAATACTTAATATTTTGGATGGGAAAAAAACGGACCGTTGGGTTCACTAGTCACGGATCAGTTTGTGTATGTATTGTTTGGTTAATTTGAAATAGGTTATGAGGCCAGTTGGAGTGGGAGTCACTTTTCACCACCGTCATCCCAGAGTTACGACTTTCTATAGTGTCAACTACCCAATAAAGATAAAATGGCATTAAATTGGGGCTGTTAGAGTTAATGCAATAACAACATGTTAAAACAAATTGTTTGAAAAGTCATTTAACTTGGAACTTATGGTTTTTAAGGTTATAGTGGCTCATGCTAGCTTGTTGCAAAAAAAAAGGCTACATAATGATCCAAACTTGCTCTGATTTTGGCGAGGAAAAACTGGTGTGGCCATATTCAAAGGGGTCCCTTGACCTCTGACCTCAAGATATGTGAACGTAAATGGGTTCTATGGGTCCCCACGAGTCTCCCCTTTACAGACATGGCCACTTTATTATAATCACATACAGTTTGGGGCAAGTCATTGTCAAGTCAGCACACTGACACACTGACAGCTGTTGCCTGTTGGGCTGCAGTTTGCCGTGTTTTGATTTGAGCATACCTTTTATGCTAAATGCAGAACCTGTGAGGGTTTCTAGACAATATTTGTCATCGTTGTGTGTTGGTAATTGATTTCCAATAATAAATATATACATATATTTGTATAAAGTAAGCATATTTGCCCACTCATGTTAATAAGAGCATCAAATATTTGAAAAATCTCCCTTTTTGAACAGATAATAAATGTGTGATTAATTTGCAATGAATCACTATCAACTATGGACAATCAAGCAATTAATCACAATTAAATGTTTTAAAGAATTGACAGCCCAATTGAAAATAAATTCATTTTAAAAAGTAATGAAATAAGAATTAATAATAATAATAAGTGAGCTTGACTGTGTGCGTTTGACCGACATGACCAAACCCAGATCAGTGATCTGCTACCAAGTCGGTCCAAAAACATAATTACAAACTAATGAAACTCACAAACAGAAAAAAGGGAAGTGTCACAATGAAATCAAAGAAAAAGCCATTTGCTGAGAGCTCTAAAAAGTTTCCCTTAGCATGAACGTTACGGCCCTGTGGTGGAACAAACAAGCAGTAACACACGTTGTCAACAGTGCAGTCATGCACACATCATGAGGGTTTTCTTTTGATGAACTGGAAAGACTCTGGAAACAACAGTCTGTCCTTAACAATTAAATGTCTTTCCTGCTTCAGAAAAACACAAAATGATCAGTTACTTTTGACATGAATATTTTAGCCATTTCGCCATTCTTTATATCTAATTAAAGATGAATATTATAAGGAGGTCAGAGCCTTAGCTCCTTAAAATTCTCCTGTACTCCATGCTGAACCTTGAAATGCATTTGGTCTATTCTATTACAGCTCATTTAGCAGACTTGGCAGCAAACACTCATAGTATGTTACTAATGGCCACTATTCAGTAGGGATACGGGAGTCAATCTGCCCTCTGGCACATCAGGCTAACGAACGGTCACAAGACCTGCAAACTGTCCATGCAGCTCACAGGCTGTGTGTGTGTGTGTGTGTGTGTGTGTGTGTGTGTGTGTGTGTGGTAGACTTTCCAATAATAGAGCCAGTACAGCGTGTGGACTTACTCTGATCTGCATAGTTTTTAGTTTTCAGCTCTAGCTGGCGTGTGTGTGACTCCAACACCACCAGTCGACACTGGAGATCCTTCTTCTCTCCATCCTGGGAGTCTTCTAAGGCGATGTACCTCTGCAGATATAGACAGGAAATAACAAAGCCTTTGTTATCGAAGGAGTTATCAGGAGTGCTGTGAACTTGTGTGACTCCCGGTGATCTGTTTATGGCAGCGACAGCAGAGAGAAATGTCACACATGCATGTGGTTGTCAGTTCCTCTTAACCACTCTGAATGACCTCAGTCGTCATCATCTATGACATCCAACCCTTTGAGTGTGCATGAAATAGAGCTGGGGCTGAAATGGAGATGTTATGGACTAAATCCTGCATTTGTGTGTGTGTCAAAAACAAAAACTATGATGAAATATGTTTGTCAACATTTTGTTTCCATGACAAAAGACGAGATAGCACCAATGTCAAAAACTAAAGGCAACGATATCAATTATGCAATAGTGCTGACGAAAAAAGATGAGACTAATAAAATGCATTTTAAAAATTAAAAACCCGACCAAAATATCTTATTTTCATCACCTTTGACCCTCTCTTCCCCTCTCATAGCGGCGGCGCTCAGTCTGTCTCTGTCCTTCTTGTCTCGGTCCTCAACCCTTAAGGGTCGGGTTTGCGTAGTTGATTAATGCATATTTTTGCAGACCAGCGGGTGCGACTTAACCGTGCTTCACTAATGGGCACAGTGAGGCGGACTCGGAGTAGCAAAGTTGCATTCTTAATCGTTCATCAGATAATGATAAGGATAAAATCTGATGTGAAGGAAGATTGAATCAAATGATGAATAAAGAACAGTCGGTCGGCCGTCGGCCAGTTTGGGGCATCAGTTAGCATCTATCAGCCTAAATTTTGCACTGTGTCCGGCACCGTCGGCTCTAGTCCGCCCATGTCGGGAGGCTTTTCAGTTGATTTGCCCATCGCTGAGAAAAATCACTGATTGGCTGTTCAGCTTAAGCGCATAAGTGCAAGTCAACAACAAGCCAAGAGGAAAATCACAGAAGGCTCTTTTCATTTTTCATCTTCATCTGATTTGATCATTCCAATACAGATATTTTCATCATCTGGAATGAAGCTACATGGTGAGAGAGTGGTATGAAAATGGTCAGCAGACGCTGCTTTGTTTCATGTACATATAATAACAGCTTGGATATCCACCATCCTCTGCCTTCTGGCTTCCCTTTTTGAATGACAAACTCAGACTACCGGCACCTGCTGGCAGGGAGAGTTCATTCATCTCAAGCAGGAGCGGACCATACGTGCTAACTGGCTGTCAGCTGTAGTCTTTCCGCCGTGTTCAAATGCAACGTTTTGACCACAACACTGGTGACGTGAGGCGACTCAACAGTCGGTCTTCGTTGCCGCTAGTTCTCTGATGTCGGTTTGGTCTGATCCTTAAGACTAAATTAAAAAACAGCTGACAAAATTAAGAGAGAAAACATTTGAACTAAAAGTTCAACGACAAAAACTGGCCGACGTTTTCATAGATGCCTTTGTAAAACTATGACAGATAAAAATTACAAAATGTGACTAAAACTAATAAGCATTTTCATCGCAAGACTTAATCTAAAATAGCTGCCAAACCACACTGGTGTGTGATAAAGACCTGCTCATGTGATACCAGTGGAAAGTAGAGCATACAGTAGCTGTCTGTTGTGAAAGTCATCTAACCTCAGTGCACGACAGGTGCACAGCGCCAGCCTTCTCACCAAAACAACGACCAAACCAACTGTGTGTGTGTGTGTGTGTGTGTCTTTGTAATGTGTGCAGACGCAGTTTCCTGGGCAAGTTAGTAACAGTCGTATCAGTGTTAAGGTTATTTTTTCAATCTTCACAGCAGCCGTTGTCACTAACCTCAGTCTTTCTCTCAGGGGATGTGGGACTAACAACTCTATGATTGTTTTGATATCAGGAGAAGCTGGATCAACAATCATACAGCACACTGGGTACATTCTAAAGAACCAACGTGCACATTAAATCATTATGATGATAAGAACAATATTTATAATCTGTTAGTTTGCTGTCCCCAAATGAGTATCAGTATATCAATATCAAGTGGTCCAGGTTTGAGACAGAATGGACTCGTGGGACTTCGACTCTCAAGCCACAAACCCACCATTCATCCCACATCTAATCCTTTTAATGCTCCCTGATGGCATTTTACACTTTACTTTCCATGAAACTTTAATGAGCTCTTACTGAAAGTGGTTACCTGAAGGGACAAATATCAAGACAGAGTGAAGAAAACCTAGAACATAGTAAGTGTGGATATTAAAAGGGATGGTTGAAGTATTTTGAAGTGGGGTTGCATGAGGAACTTATCCATAGTCAGTGTATTATTTACAGTACATGACAGTCGGCACACCCCCAGTTTGGAGAAGCAGACAGGAGTGATGCACTGCTGTGGACGGGAGCAGCAGCAAAACTTATTTTAGCCACCTAAAAGAAAGGACCACCTAAAAAATAATATCAGTTCAATTGTATGTTATGTTCAGAGCATGTTTTCTGGTTTACCTTGCTGTGAGACAGCTATACAGTTGTAGCCGTTATTTATGCTCTAGCCAAAGCAACCAGACTCCACTGATTGATTGATTGTCATTTTACCTTGCAGAAGACAGAAATTGCTAGTCTACTGCTGCCACAGTGCATTGCTTTGCTCCTGTGCTTGTACTCCTGTATGTTTCTCTGAACTGGTGGCTTGCTGACCAACATTTACTGTAGGTAACACACTGACTACAGAGCTCTAACAACCCCGCTTCAAAACACCCAAACTAGCCCTTTAACACAACCCGAAAACACTGGTGTAGCATATTAACTATATGAGAAGATAAGACTGTGACTGTCACTAAGACTAAAAGAACAGAAAATACCATAACAATAGACCCAATATAAGATTAAGATTAAAACATGAACAAACATAAACATTAGAATATATGCCCCATTTCCCAGATATGAAAATGCATATCAGCTGGCTTTTTGAACAGTGGACGTCTTGATAACATTCAAACTGATTTGACTAGTAAATGTTAACGGCTAAAGCTAATAATTCTAATAATAAGAATTATATGTGTTTGTGCTGCTCTCTTGGTTGGTTGGTTTTATTGTTATTTATTGATACGTCAGCTGATATCGGAGTCAGGTGTCTGATGACAGTCCTGTAAACATGTAGTCTTGTGATGTGGGTGCTCACTATGGATAGTAGTCCTTGTAGTTGGGCCCTGGGCTACAGGGTGGATGTCATCTGCAAGGAGATGAGGATCACCTGAGCTCCCTGCTACAAACAGCCTCTTCTTTACATGCACATCACCATGAGACTGGAGATGTCTAACGCCTAGTTCACACGACAAGACTTTCAAAGTAGTCAGATCCCTGTACTGATAACACTATACTGTCTTGTAATCGGGTGGTTTTCACACTACATGATTGACCGGCGACATGGGGTCACACAGTGCAAGATCTTTACAGGAAGGAATCCCAGATGAGGTCTCCAAAGTACATTTTGTCACAAAACGCACACGAGAAATACACTGTAAATTACGAGATGCCACAGGGGAGACATTTTGGATGCCGTAGGCAGATTTGTTCACTGTTTTCCACCGGTGGGCGGCAGTAGCTCAGTCTGTAAGGACTTGGGTTAGGTCACGGGTTCAAGTCCCCCATGGACCAAGACCAACTGGTTGCTGGAGAGGTGCCAGTTTACCTCTTGGGCACTGCCGAGGTGCCCCTGAGCAGGGCACCAGACCCCCAACTGCTCTGGGTGCTTGTCAGGAGCAGCCACATCACTCTGACATCTCTCCAATGACATGTATATGTACTGTGTGAACAGAGTGTAAAACTGAATTTCCCCACTGTGGGACTAATAAAGGAATATCTTTCTTTCTTTCCACCCTCTTTTTTCCACAGTACTTATTGTCTAGGTGCAACAACTTTGCTCTGTGTTGCAAATGCAACACATACAGTAAGTTTCTATTCTTTTACGCACTGTGACGTCATGGTCTACCCACACCACTGTCCGCTACAGTGTATATTTGCACCTCTGCCTCCATTGCAACCAGCTGTTTGCACCCCTAACAACAAAGGAAAAGACCCCAGATTTAAAGGCTCCTCCTACCCCACATTTCCCATCAACCAGTGTCTCACGCTCTCATTGGCTGCAGCTCATGGCCAGAGTGCGTGACAGGTCCAGATATTTATCATGCTACATATCTGGAATGCGTCTCGGAGGCATCGGCAAGCCTCTTGGCTTGCTTCATTGAGTAGCTGACACATGAGGTTCAAGCAATAATGTGCGAACGGCAAGCCAATGCTGATTTGCCTCTGATCTATGGCTTGGGGGATCTCCAAAAACGGTCCGGGAGCGTAAAATCTGGGCTAAATTTGTGTTGTGTGAACTAGGTATTGCAAAGGTGTTTCTTCAGGATGCTTTTGTGAACTCTCTCTAAAGGCCCTAACACACCAACCCAACATCAAAGAACTAGCAGCGACGAAGGCCAACTGTTGCGCCGCATCAGGTCCTGTTCCTCTTGGCAAAAAAGTTGCACTCGAACACACCGCAAAGACTAGAGCCAATTAGCACGATTGATCTGCACCTACGTGAATGGAAATAACTCTCCACACCAGCAGGTGGCAGTAGTCTGTCTTCGTTGTTCAAAAAGGGAAACCGGAAGACCAAGGACTGCGAATATACAAGCCGTGATACGTACAGGCAACAAAGCGCTGTTTGCCGAACATTTTCACACCATTCTCACTCACCACTTCAGCTTCATTCCAGAAGTGTCAATCAATCATTCAATCCTCACTTCCGTTTCTCTTCTTGTGCGCTGAAAAGCCAATTGGAGTGATTTCTCTCACTGACGGCTTCGCTGCCAATTCAACATGCTGAATCGCCAGAAAAACTCAAACACGACCAGACTACAGCCGACGGTGAGGGACACACCAAAAAACTAGGTCAACGGACATTTACAGAAGACTCCAAACTGGCTGACCGTCGGCTCGGTGTGTCAGAGCAGTAACACCTATTCAGTTATTGATAGATAGATAGATGTTATATTCTGCATTTGAGCTTTCAAGGCTCACAAATAAAGCTAACAGATAACAAGAAGTGAATAGATTTTGCCTTATTGTGTAATTGAGGAAGTAACTGTGGCTTGACGGTGAGAGACTTCCAGTCAGGAGAGCCCAGGGAGCATCTTAACTTAAGAACTGAGGTTTTGGTAGTAACGCAGCATTTGACATGTAAATCTACTAAGAGCATTAACATAGCACAGACAGGAGGGTTCACAGTGGGGGGTGCCCCCTAATCTGCAACTGCACATAACTACAACACGAAGACAAGCTAAACAGCTCTGATCATTCTAAACCGCTGAGAAGAAAAGGATCCTTCTCCGATTTATACCAATTAACACCAATAAAGATGAGCTGATACCCTTTTATTGTATCAACACGTTCTTCAGAACAACTCCCGACATCTTCCTCTCTCACACTGCTGCTCATCATATGACCCAGGCGGGAGGTTTAATGCGCATATGACAACGCTCCAGAGAATGAGAGTTCCAGTGTTTTAACATGCACTCTTCCCCCTACGCTGCATGGATAATGCTCCCTTTGTCCCTGAGTGCCAACGCACACTTACACACACACAAACACACACAAACACATGTGGCTCCAGCACACCCACACAGACAGGGCTCCACTGTATTGGCACTCAATTGACAAGAGAGTGGAATCAACTCCTTTTGGTGATTTTGGCCGTGGGTTGCTACTGGGACATTTGGGAAAACAGGGGTGTGTAAGAACTACTGCTTCTAGCAGGATCAATCCGTTATAATGACACAGTTAATAACATGGACGCTGCAAACCATGCAGCCATTTTTAGTAAGAAAAATACTGAGCCTGCAAATCAAAGCCTACTGCAATTAAGTGTCTTACAATCAGTGTTTAGCCAGAGGCTGTGCATATTACCACGACACACGCAGCTGCTGAAAAACATACTGGCTGTAGCAGTGTTTAAATGAAAGACTGAACGAGTACACTAAACACTAAAGGCCTTTACACACCAGGAGTGTGATGAATAAACAACATAAAAATTCGAAATACTTGCCTGAATATTATATGTGTAGGGCTGGTATGTACTGCCTTTGTCAAGGCTGAAAGGAACAATAAAGTTTGCCATCTTAATTTGGACAAGGAAGGCTCAGTGTTATGGATTTGTAAATAATAGGCAACTATTAACTCAACCAGTTCCATGCAGTGGGGTTGGTTGTTGCCTTTACACGCTCAGAAAAAGCTGCGAACATTTACACCGTTCCAAAAAAACAAACAAACACAATTACAACGCTTTTTTGCAGTGCAATATTAGTAAGTACTCAACAGCTACGAAAGTTTGAAAAATTATACTGACATGTGAATTAATCGCAAAAGAAAAAATTGCCTTCAGCGTGTAAAGCACTCAAATCTCCAGCCATGGTGGCAGCTCTGTGAAACGGCACTTGGCGTTGCTTTGAGCTAAATGCTAACATACTAACATAATTGCAATGACAATGCTAACATACTGATATTTGGCAGGTATAATGTTTATTATGTAGCATGCTAACATTAGCTTATTAGCACTAAATGTAAAGCAAGAGTCTGGGCTGCCCAAACCCAGTAGGATTTATCTTCTGGGGACCATGGTAATCTATCTAATAGTTACTGAAACATTTGACTCTGGACCACAGACTGTCTACAAAAAGTGGATGTAGTCACTGTGAAGTCACCCACTGGTTTGTGGACAACAGTTTAAAGCTTTGAGTTCAGCCTTTTGGCCGTCACCATCTTGTTTTGGGGGCGGCAGTAGCTCAGTCTGTAGGGAGTTGGCTTGGGAGTCGGAGGGTCACCGGTTCAAGTCCCGACATGGACCAAAAACTGAGTGTGAACTGGTAGCTGGAGAGGTGCCAGTTTACCTCTTGGGCACTGCCGAGGTGCCCCTGAGCAAGGCACCAAACCCCCAACTGCTCGGGGCGCTTGTCAGGAGCAGCCCCCTCACTCTGACACCTCTCCATTAATGCATGTATGTGTGTTTCAGGTCTGCATGTACCATGTATAAGTTTAACAGAGTGTAAATTGAATTTCCCCACTGTGGGACTAATAAAGGTAGATCTTCTTCTTCTTCTTCTTCTTCTTTTGTTGCAACCAGAAGTACCATGGGAGGGTGGAGCTACAGTAAGTACAACTGAACGCTGAATAAGACGTTTTTATGCAACTTAAATGTTACACCTAACTTTTGCAAACTGAAAACACACTGTGAAAGGGTTAAATTTACAGGACAAAAACACTACTCCCAGTGTGGACAATGCCGTGGTAAGAACCTGTCAATTGCAAAGTAGCCACGCCCTAAAGCGTCCCCTGCTTTATGGTCTATTTGACTCTAAATGGGACCATAATTTACTAAATGAACATCATGCAGTACTGAAGAATACATGAAACTAGTGATTGAGACCATGAACTCATGATTACAATGTTTACTGAGATAATAAATCAAGTGAGAAGCAGGCTCATTTTCTCATAGACTTCTACACAATCAGACTTCTTATTACAACCAGACGAGTTGATTCCATGTGGACGTCTGTGGTAAATAAAAAAAAAAAAAAAAAATCCTCAAGGCATTCCTGATACATCACATTCACAAAAACATAGAGTAATCCCTCCGACCATGGTTGCCGCTGACGCAGAGGCATAAAACTTCAGCTATGTTTCCATCTTTCTAATCATTCAGCTACAATTTTGCTCATATCATGAGGCTATGCTACAATATGTACTCTCGCTCTGTGTATTAATAGATGTCATGTTAATGATCTCTACTGATCAATCAGCTGGCATTACATGTGACTAAGCTGTGGTCTTTTGCAGGTCAGCAGACAACCCTGAGTGGACAAATGAACTGAGGGAAGTGAATTTCCTGCCTTGCCTTTTCCTCTCCTCTGCTGAGACTAACTGGTAAGAGGAGGTACTCCTCTGGGCTCGAAGGAGGGAAAAGCAGGACTTGGCTCTTACGGTGTGTTTGTTTGGTAAGATTAATGTGCTCCTTTGCTTCAAGACTGACTTGTCACCCATGAGCTTAGCAGCTGAGTCTGTGCCATGCTAATCATTTGAGTCCATTGAGTGGGTCACTTTGCATTTAAACGGTCTGAGTGTGTATGAATTACTTCCACTGCAAGACAGTTCAATCATTCGAAATGCAACTAACTAAAGCCTAATGATGATTAAGGTGTTATTTTTGGTAAATTCCCAATATCTGGTAGTACTTTCCACACAAATATCCTCTAGTGCACAATGTTAACTTTCTGGCTGGAGCCAAATTGACTTCTTGCAGATAAACACAAAACCCAGGCAGTATGCACAGGTAGCAGTGTGGATGAATGAACTGAGACAATGAGGTACCGCTCATTGTCTCTTCATTCATAAATCTGATTCATACAGGAAGTCAAACTTCAACAGCACATGCAAGAAAAAAAAGACTGCTGCAGCTGCACTGGTCAACCAGTGATTATGACCTCTCATGATTCAGAGCTAAAACACCACAGCAGAGAGTTTAGCACCAAATATTTAACTGTGGAAACTGTTGTGATTCAATGTTGATCATACCAACCTTCAATTTGCAGTTCTTTGGAAAGGGTTACTGTATGGATGTATGGTAACAGCAACTCTTCATCTCAATTTTACTTGATCACTTCAATTATTTTCACCAACTTCTACAATTAATCAAAATGTACATATATCACTAAATTTATATTATTTATGTGACAGCTGTAAGGGCTGCACGGTGGTGCAGTGGTTAGCACTCTCGCCTGAGGGTCGCAGGTTCGATTCCGGCTTGGGACTCTTCTGTGTGGAGTTTGCATGTTCTCCCCGTGTAAGCGTGGGTTTTCTCCGGGTACTCCGGCTTCCTCCCACAGTTCAAAGACATGCAGTTTAGGTTAACTGATGACTCTAAATTGCCCGTAGTGGATGTGAGTGTGAATGGCTGTCTGTCTCTATGTGCCCTGCGATGGACTGGCGACCTGTCCTGGGTGAACCCCGCCTTCACCCAATGACAGCTGGGATCAGCTCCAGCCCCCCCGCGACCCGCAACGGGATAAGCGGTTGACGATGGATGGATGTAACAGCTGTAAGATTTCCAATGTTTTCATTTAATTATTTTTCCTACATACATAACGTATGCAACTGTTGGTTACTTGGTGTATACTTATTATATTTGCTTCAATACAGTGTATTTTAAAAGTATGACTTGTATGAATTGCCTATTTAAGGTGAGACACCCAGACAAAAACATCTTTTTTCTTGCACTGATCAAGTTTGAGATTTGGGGATTTGTCCATTTGCATCTGTAGATTTCACCTAAATGCACCAAAAGTTAGCATTAGATAATGCCTCATTTGCATATCTAAACATACTATTTCAGAAAACATTTAATACAAAAAAATACCTTAATGTAAGTAATCAGCTGGGGAGGTTTCATGGTGATATTTCGTAGTTAATTTTCCCTGTTAACGTGTGTTTTGCAAAATGTATGGAATTTTACAATACATATATTTGAAGGGCTTTTTCTCAGAAAAAAAAAAAACAAAACAAAACATGTTTTCCCTCATACTCGAGGCCAGAAATATCCTCTTCAGTAGCACTTACATCGACTACACTTTCCAGTTTCATTCCTCTCTTTATTCTGAAGTTTTTTACTGAGGGATTTGGTCATTCATCGATTTATTTATAAAAACATGGTGAAAATTATTTTTTTTTTTAAATGATGGTTGACAGTATTTTCTGAAAAAAGGAGATATGTAAACTTCCCTCTGTAAAAAATCTTTGAGTCTAATACGTAAACAGAATGAAACAAGAATTTTGACCCTGGCTTCATCCAGTCTTTAAATTTATGTTCAGGAAATGTATGCAAATTATCACAAATTTATTTTTTTATAAAAGCCTCATTTGCATATTTAAACATTCATTTTTCTGAAACTTGTAATACCAAAAAATAATTGTCTTGATGTAAAATAATCAACTGGGGAAGTTTCCTTAACATCAAATGCTTGGTCAGATATTTAAGCTTGTTTATTTATTCTTTTATTAGATATGTTTCTAATCTAAATCAGTAAACATGGGGATTATTTTAGTATCAGCACCGACAGACTATTAGAGACAAGTCTGAATGGAACGGCTGGTATATTGACCACCATTAACCTCGTCCTCCTCGCACAGTCATGACCTCTATAGCCACAAAGGCCACATCCTGAATTGACTGTTCAATACAGCTGCTACACGGACATATACAGGAGCTGACCTGTCCCATACAGAGGGTGTAGACCTATGACAACATCCCAGCAAGAGAATATTACTGATCACACCCAGTGCTGTTGCAATAACCATAATACTGCAATACCGTGCTGCTGACAAACCGCAATGGCAAACCGCTATGTTCATGTTTTTCTCTTTTTTTGAATTCATCCATGATACGCTTTCACTTTTTATCCTGTTGCTGTGCTGAACAACCAGAACAAGGGAGGAGAAATAAATAGACCTGGACCAACATCTTTACTATGTGAATATCCAGCATATTCACAGCAACCACACTCAACCAAAGTGTCTCAGGTGAAAAAAATACACAAGTATTTCATTAGTTTTACATTTTTATCATCTTTGTCATTTAAAAAGCATCAATATATCTAATAATAACCTTACAATAAACATATTTATACAGCACTAAAATTTGGATAAATTAAGTAATTTATTTAAGGGCGGCAGCAGCTCAGTCTGTAAGGACTTGGGTTAGGACGCGGAGGACGCCGGTTCAAATCCCCCATGGACCAAGACCAACTGGTTGCTGGACAGGTGCCAGTTTACCTCTTGGGCACTGCCGAGGTGCCCCTGAGCAAGGCACCGAACCCCCAACTGCTCTGGGCGCTTGTCAGGAGCAGCCCCCTCACTCTGACATCTCTCCATTGACGCATGTATATGTACTGTGTGAACAACAGAGTGTAAAACTGAATTTGTAATTTGTAATTTGTAAATTTCCCCACTGTGGGACTAATAAAGGAATATCTTATCTTATCTTATCTTATTTCCCCACTGTGGGACTAATAAAGGAATATCTTCTTCTTCTTCTTCTTATAAAAAAGAAATGATTATTACTGCAGGGGAAATTCCTTCACCACGACAGCTCTGATCACACTTGAAACTTGAAAGTGAACAGGTTGGCTGGCTGAGTGAGGAGTTAGTTTTGTAGGGGATGAGGTATTTAACACACAGCAGCGAGAGGGAACAAGACGACTGGAAGGCCATAACATAGCAATGGAAACTCCCATGTGCACCGGTCCACCTAAAGGCTTTAGCAACATGTTACAACATGACATAAATTATTAACATACTGCTTTGTGACCTGCTGCGCCTGTCATTCAACATTTAACTGCTAACAAGTTGAATGTCAACAACTCGGAAAATACTGAGGAGTGGCAACAACTGCACATGTACACACACCTTAGTGTTTCCTAATCCCCCGCACATAAATTAATTAGGAAATAATTGATTTGGGTGGGTGTGACCTTTAAAAGTACAAAAACAACTAATTTCATCTCATTTGAAAATAGCTTTGTGGCATTAAAATGATAACAGGGCAATTATAAATATAGATTAATCAATCATGGATCTAAACATCTGTTTAGTTTTAGATTGTTTTCGAGCTGCAGTTCATTTATTTTCTGGAAATAACTAGTTTAGTTTTCTGATGAAATTTGTTGAGTAATTCTTGAATTTCAAGTCCTGCACTCAGTCATAAACTGAAAAAACAAATCTTGCATTCAAGATTTCACTGCATGAGCATGAAATAACATGTAACATTCAAACAGCAGTTTTCTTATATAACGGCTGCAAAAATCATGATTAATCTGTCAATTATTTTCTTGATTAACTGATTAGTTTTTCGGTTTATAAAATGCTAGAAAACAGTATAAATGTCGATCGGTGTTTCCCAAAGCTCAAGATGACGTCCTCAGATGTCTTGTTTTGACCACAACTCAAGGATTTTAAGTTTACTGTCATAGATTATTAAAAAACTATTAACTCCGATCAATAATTGCAGCTCTATTTCTGATTTTAATCTAGACTACAGCTGTACGCAAATGATTTTTGAAGCTGTGTGTGTGACTGAGAGATATTCAACTGACTGCAGTGGCACTTTCAAAACAAACGCATTAAAAATGTTTAACAAACTGAAGAGCCACATAAAAAAATAAATCAGTCAATTAATATTTTGCATTTTTAGTTCAGTTAACTTTCTTTCCAACTAATAGCTTTACATTTCATGGTTCCAATAGCAGGGTTGTTGGCACTTAATCGAGTCCGAGACCAGGTCCAGTCAAGTCTGAGTCAAGAGCAAGTCCAAAGGCAGTCAAGGCCAGAGCAGAGTCCTGTTCAAGACAATAAGAGGCAGTAATGCCTTTCCACTGCTAATATAGTGATTAAGGAGTTAGGATGGACAGAAATATAGGAACAATATCATATAACATCAAACTAATCAATACATAGAATTCAGGTTTGAGGACTACTATAAATTACTATAGATTAGTTTTGTTTTTTTAAACACTATGTTGGTAGAATTAGGCAACGTTCTGTATAACAGGCCCGTAATCAGCGGGCAGGAGGTTTTTTTTGCATTTATTTGATAGAGACAACGACAGCTATGAAAGGGGGAGAGAGAGAGAGAGGGATTCCACGCAGCAAAGGGACGCAGGTCGGATTCGACCCCTTGAACTGCCGCCGTAAGGACTCAGCCTTGGTACATGGGGCGCCCGCTCAACCAGGAGAGCTACTGAAGCACCCCAGACAGGGACAACTTGACCAGCTCTCAATAGCCGAGACCAACACAAAGACCAAGACAATTCTGAGTCCAAAAAGGTACGAGGCCAAAGACAACAGCAGGACCTCAAAAAGGTGATCTCGAGACTGGACTTGAGAAGTACAGCCCTGTCCAATAGACACACGGGTGTAGACATTTTAGTTTTAGGACTGCTCTGCTCAGTGACATGCCAGCATTTGTAGCACAGATACAACCAATCTCATTATCGAAATGAAGAGCCACATATAAAGCATCACCACCACCTGTATCATGCCGAATCACACATTGTTACTGTGATTACTGTAGCAGGAGTTAAACTGCGACTTGGACCTTTGGTTTAGAGGGGGGCTTAATACACACAGTACCCACTCCTACCTCACAACAGATAGTGACAGCAGGGGGGACAATTGTCCACACTTGTGTACAGGAGCAAAGCTGGGAGTTATGAGTTTGTGTTAATAGGCTACTGAAGTAAAACACCGCAGACTTAACAGCCTTCATCCCATCAGGTTGCCTGTCGCTACCATGGATTTAACACTGGCTTATTGTCCACGCATTCAAGATTTAAAGCTGGAGTAGGCAGATTGGAGCAAATATTATTTTAAAAGGTTATTTTTATAAAACATTCACTGGCAGTAGCTCAGTCTGTAGGGAGTTGGCTTGGGAACCGGAGGGTCACCGGTTCAAGTCCCGACATGGACCAAAACTGAGTGGAACTGGTAGCTGGAGAGGTGCCAGTTTACCTCTTGGGCACTGCCGAGGTGCCCCTGAGCAAGGCACCAAACCCCCAACTGCTCGGGGCGCTTGTCAGGAGCAGCCCCATCACTCTGACACCTCTCCATTAATGCATGTATGTGTGTTTCAGGTCTGCATGTACCATGTACGAGTTTAACAGAGTGTAAATTGAATTTCCCCATTGTGGGACTAATAAAGGAGATCTTCTTCTTCTTCTTCTATCCTGACAGGAATGCGTGAGACAGGTAATCTGGAAAAAAGATCATGTTCCTCTGTGTCTGCCGGTGAGATTTCACAGATCAGAGGAAAACAACCAATCATTGCCGAGTTAGAGCCTTGTCCTCTCTGAGCAACTGTCAATCACTCACAAACTCGGATCAAACGGTCAAACGAGGCAGCGCTGATCAAAAATGAATCAATATTCTGTTACTGTAAAACCTATTTCTCTCCTAAAATATTTTCATAGACATATATTAATGTACTGTTTAGCTATAAAATGAGAAAGCTTGAGACCCAGCAGCTATGTTGAGATCAGTTAAGGAAATATCAAGCACCACCCACCGCCGGAGCAAACTTTCTCATTTTACAGCTAAACAGTAACTACAAGTTGTTTCTGAGAACATCTGAGGAGAGAAATCCATTACAGTAAAAGAATATTGATTCATATTTGATCAGCGCTGCCTAGTTTCACCGTTTGATCTGAGTTGGCAAGTGATTGACAGCTGCCTCCACTGAATGAACAGCCAGTAGAAACGCTCTCTCTCTGAAATGACCTGTGATTGGCCAAAGTCTCTTGTCACAAGCTAGATATTTTAAAGCCTGAAAATAGAGCCACGAGGAGGCGCAGAAGTCTAGTTTTCTCTCAGAAAACTTGAATTACATCATGCTGAAAGGTTATCATGGATTTGTTGCCAAATGATGCCAAAAATATTCTGCCTACTGCTGCTTTAATGCTGGAAGACCACTGTGAAATAGTTGCTGTTTTTATACGGCAGCCATCACCTAAACATCCATACAGTGCAGCAGAACAAAACTAGGACGACCACTGACATTATAACAATGTAAACACACAAGTCAGTTTCAATGGAGACTCGGTGTGCAAGTGTGTAGCACCAACTGAGAATGTGTCACTGTCCAAACACAGACTGCACTGTGGTGGTGAAGTAATGAAAAGCGTGGCAATAATAAGTGTGTCATATTAAATCAAATGAGAGAGCAGTGAGGCAGCCATTAGTCATGAGGCTGAATGTGATCACTGAGGTTTAAATTTGTACTGGAGGTGGCAGAGAGCAAACAAAGCACTGATTGGTTTGCATACATCTGACTGAGTGTTGAGGTTTTCAAGCTGAACTACAGTGGTGACTGCAACTTTGGGTCATAAGAGTTGCTGGTATCCATGGTGGCTGCATAAACTTGAAGCTAAAGTACGGTATGTGCTTCAGATGTGTTATTTGCGCTCCGGTAAATTGTCAAACCTGGCAACCTAGTCCCTCAATTTTACTCCGCCAAAATGCTCCATAGTGGGCCATAGCTAGTAACAACTTTATAAAGTGTAATTCTCCTTCAAAATGTTATTTATAAGGGTCTGTAAGTATGCAAAATGAACGAATGGCTTCTATATATCTAAAAAAGTACTAATTCATGATTGCTGAGCAACACAACAGTGAATTGCCAGATTGCTCTGCATTTAATCTTTTCATACTAAAGTACATAATACGAGCCTCTAATCTATAATCCGGGTTATAAATTAGTTTGGCAGTTACGTGGTGAAACCCACCTCCTCTGAGTGTTTTCTTAGTGCCTTCTCTCGTTCATACTGGGTGACGAGCTGCTCGTTGTCCTCCCTCAGCAGCTCCAGCTCCACTTCGTGCTCCTGGTTGACAGCGAACACCGAGTCCAAGTTCTCCAGCACGGCGACGACCAGCGGCATCAGCTCTTTCACGACGTCCTCGCCGTATCTTTCGATTAGCCGCTCAAACTCGCGGTATATCGAACTGGCCAGACCTGAGACCCGCTCGGACATCATGGCAGAGCTGCCCGAGTCGTCCTGATACAGGACTACGTCGTCCAGCTCCATTTTCTTGCCTCCGCTCGCACTTCTTTCCCAGCTAACGTTAATGAGCTAGCCGCAAGCTTCAGCTGGCCAGAGGCTGCCCGCCTTGCTACTTTCAGCGCAACAAAACGGTGTTCCTAAAACATAGCTCGACTGTAGTTTACTGTACTGTACTGTACTTGATAAACAAAGTCTGTATTCCTTAGGTCGTCTGGTCCGGACGGCTGACTTTAAAAGCTTGCTAGCCTGGTAGCTAGCAGTACTGAAAAGTCTTTACTTGGCTCCTGATTAGTTTCCCTGTCCAACAGATGAGCTCCTGCTGCTGCCTTCATGTGCTGTCGGAAAGATGGCCATGCACGCAGTTAAACTTCATAGCAAAGTAGTAAACACTGCAGAAAGGCCCTCGGATTGTAGTTTATCTAAGTAGCTACCGGATATACAGAATATCAGATGTTTAATTCTGCAAAATACTACCATAAGTGCACAAAAATAACACTATCATCCCATTAGTTCATGTCGTTAAAGCTAAAACAATAATGTTGCTCATATATAGTTGCTGTAATATGACGTTTGGGGGGCGGAGAACAAGCCGTATCAACAACGGAATCTAACCCCTTTATTTATAGCTATATCTTCCTTGACAAGAAGGGTGATGTGCATTTCTAATCATTTTATGCTCCACTTTTGTCACATTTAGTTACCTCGCAGATTAATTTCAGTAACATATTTCAGTCTAAAACAGCAGCACAAAGTAGCCCGTCGTTTGATTTCTTACATGAATTCAAAGCCGAAAGTAGAAATATGTTACTGAGCCACTTTAGACACTGTAGGAAGCATCAGTACTGGAATTTACCATGTCCGAGCTCAGGAATAGAAGCTTACGAGGATCACTTGAAGATATCATGTGTTGGTGAGTGGACGTCGCGGTTACGTCACATGCTAAACAGGGCCGATGAAGGAAAGACAGTCAAAACTGTAGCTAATCCTTAGTGATCGATTCAGTGGAGACATTCCATAATTATTACACCCCCTCCCATTGATTCATATGGCTTCAGGCAAGAGATCAATCTTATTATTAAATAACATTTTCCTCAAAATGTAGTTTACTTTCCCTCAACAGGTTGCTGTGGTTAGAAACTGCTTGTATTCGTCCTATTAGAATAAAATCAACGCATGGAGAGTGTGCTTCACAACGGCTTTTATTTGCATCAAGAAGTCCAATGCAGTGAATGTGAAATAATTATGCAGGCATCAGTTGACTCAAACTTTAATATTACATGTTACCTGAAAAAAAGAAGTAATATCCATGGCAAGTAAACAGGTTCCCACACAATTTAAAAGTACAATCTTTCTATCATTTTTTTGCCAAATACCATGCACAATTGGAACTGCATTGCAGAAAATGCAGAACAATACTTGTTGTAAACACACTGCACTCATTGCTGTCTTTTTCTGTAAAGCAATAATTCACTCGACTTATTCTTCTGTAATGCATAGGCACTGTTCACCCTGATGTTTCAAGACATTAAACACATGACAGACTAACTACGGTTACTATACAGTGAAGATGTTACCCCTATATCCTCACAGCCTAGATCAGACTGCTCTTCAGTCATCTCCACAGGGATACGGCACTCATACAAACATAAAATGTACATTACAGTACAACTGCAGCACTGTCAAATATTGTACACAATGCACATTCAAAGATCATGGCATGAAGTTGCTCATGGAGTAACTCAGAGAAATAAAATAAATTTGAATTAAACAATGAAAAGTGCAATTTAACAAAAGTACTTGCATCCCAGCATGTGAACTGATGGGAGTTCAATCGTGGAGCTCACAGCAGGTAATTCTCTATGGTTTCATGTATGCCATTACTATTACAATCCAGAGGAGCTTTAGAATCAGGCCTGCAAACAGGATGCAAATGAAGAGCATGGAGTATTTGAAATGCTCCTGGATCAGGTGTGGAGAAAATCAAACAGGAGTAGAGTCTGGGAGCACAGACATAAGGAATCAGTCTCTATGACACATGTCAGATAGTGTTGTGCTGGCTGTTGTTTAAAGATGACGGGCAGAGGGCGTAGGGCTTGTCGCCGGTCAGGCTGTTGAGTGCTCGGAGAAGAATGTCAGGCATGTGATCTGCAAGCATCCTGGGGCTGATCAGAATACTCCTGAAGGCCATCTCATTGGACCAGTCGGCACGGTACCGCACCTGGGAAAAACAGGATCTGAGGGAAAAGAGAGGAAGAAGAAATTTGGGTGGCAAATCCAACTCACATGTCTTGTTTTCAAAGAGTCTGAGGCCTCGCTCCACCCAACACTGATATGCATCTAGTGTTCAGGTTGTACAATATGTTGACATAGGTGTGTTGTGACCACATGACTGCCAGCAAAATAACTCAAATACTGAAACAGTAAATACAATGACTGAAAAAAGGTTTAGAGTTAAAATGGAAGCGTTAGAGTGTAAAGAAGCAGTGTGATCGAGTTAGTGGCATCTAGTGGTGAGGTTGCAACCAACTGAATGGGGGATTATTGATGTCTTCCCTACATTCTGTTTCATAATCACCACTAAGGGGCATACAAACATGTTTTCCTATTTATCAGCTGGTATTTACGGTAAATCATTGACTAATAAAGATGGATGATGCCTCTCCACTTCCTCCCTCTGAAAACATTGAGGCCAAAATATCAGACACAGGACACAGGAGCTGCCATCTTAAGATTTTGACGTTGTTTGGATCTAATAGTAGTGCAGTAGTGATCGGTGGACTGGAGCCACGGTATCGAGGTCCCGCCCACACAAATACTCAACCAATCATGAGCTGAGCACGACCGTAGCTTGCTAGTATGAGCCACCTAGCTGTTAAATTAGCACCATGGTAGCTATTGGGCTAGAAATACAACTAACAACTAACCATAATATCTCAGTAACTACATTAATGATAAATTGACAGATGTTCTATTACACAGACTCGTGAGAGTTGTTGAAAGTTAAAATTACATTTCCTGTCTCATACAATTTTGAGCCTCCTGCTGCACGACTACTTCACTCAGAGCATCTGTCAATCACAGCTGTCAATCATGATGCCTCACCCCCTTTTAATAGCATCAAATAACTAATTAAAAGCAAATTTATTAGAAAATTGTACACTTTAACATACAGCGGCGTGATAATAAACCATCTTTGGGAAAACTTCATGATATCATGATATACCTATGCAGCAGCCAGCCACCGGGAGGCGATCAATATGGTTTGGCTTCACTTTTGGGTAGCTGTCATGTCATCCATCTATATATCCAGTCTATGGGTAAATCTGAGATTAACTGTATTTGTAGACAAACCTCCGTGACGGCCCGTCTTCTGTGATATGCAGAATGCGTCCGGGCAGGAAGAGAGGTAAGTGGGCAGCGGTATGGGCAGGTGAGTCATCTGACGCCAGGCTCTGATAGGACGATGAGTGGCGAATTATCAGTGACTCCTCCCCCAGCAGTGGCTGGCTAAGCTCCTCCTCCCGCCTGTTGTCCATTTCAGTGGGGAAGTCATCCGGGTCTCCTCCAAAGAGCTCATACCAACATCCCTGCAGCAGAATGCGGTACTGGAACACAGATCGAAAAGATTTAATAACATAAAAAGACAGCTGGCAGACAATGTCAGTGCTTTGAATGGCTCTTACCTTGGGCTTATTGCAGTTTGAAACTATTTTAAGAATTCTTCTCTTTAGATCCTCCATATTGGGAATGCTCAATCTGTATAAAAAGAACACTGATTGAAAGAAGAAAGGAATACTGCAAACGAAAAACACAAATTTAAAGATGACCTATGTGTTATATAGTGTAGTTATTTTGTGCATTTAAAAGATCTGCAAAGTTAAAGTCCAAAGTCCACACCAAAGTTGCTCCACCCCACAGACACACTGCTCCTGGACTGCCTGAAATGCCTTGTTTGAAGTCTCGTTTTTTCTTCTGTAACACGGTGATGTCACCAAGTAACACATTCGCATAGTACTTGCCTAGAGGCTCGTTTAGCACGCAATCAAACAAAGCGAGTTAGAGCGGAGCTGGAGCGGAGTCCAAAGAGTTTGGTTTGCTTGAACTATCCAAACAGAGTGGGCGAGCTGACCAATCAGAGCAGACTGGGCTTTTCGGGGGGGGGGCTCAAACAGAGCATTTCAGACAGAAGGTGTAAAGAGGTGCTGCCGCACAGCCGGTCTGAGAAAAGTAAAGCGTTTTTTTAAACATTAAAGCATGTAAACATGTTCTAGTAGAAACCCAAAATATAAGTACGAGTCTGAAAATGAGCATGATAGGTCCTCTTTAAAAAAAAAAAAAAGAAAACACAATCAAAATTTTTAAAAAAAGAAAAAAAAAGTGTGTGGTTCCTCTAATTTTCTTCTTCTGTGTGCCTGTAATAACAGGGCAGAGCCAAATATAGTCCGCATCACACAGTGGTCTAGAACAGTCTGTGCACCACAGCACATTCATATTGGCCTTTCTGCAGTGCTGCTAACACACATACTGTACATAAAATGCTACAAGCTGCTGCTACCAGTACCAACATACAATATGTATTTTTATTAATTGATTGTAACTTGGATTAAACAATGTGCTCTACAGGCTAAGAAGTATATACTGTAAAGAAAAGCCATTAGTCTTACCTGGGAACCAGATCCTTCCCCAGCACAACTGAGACCACAAAGTCCTTGGAGTAATCAGCTAAGGCTTTACTGCATATAGAGAAAATACAGAACAGAAAACATATTTTTTCTTACGCTATTCCTTTAGTAGTCTCACAGTGGAGAAATTCACAATTCTTGTTATTTTTAATAACTTTACTACTAGTAGTACTACAATTACTACTACTAATAATAATAATAATCCATGCTCATAATTAGGACTCAAAGTTAGACAAAGTGGTCTTAAGCTTCACATTTTTGAAAACAACATCACTGAAAACTGTGTTTTTGTGATTGTATTATCCATCTTGATAATGCATATCTAAACACTAAGGACGTCCTAAACTCCTGCTGCCATTACCAAAAATTATCACTTAACTATTTCTCAAATATTTTTTAGTTACGCGTAATGTCTGGGTAGCTTAGCAGCACTTTGCCTCTAAAGATCTGAAGACTTGGGAGCAGCCCAGGTCCATCCACTTACTGTCTAGTCTTCCTTACCTCAGGAGGCCTCCTGGTGGAGAGAAGGAGTAACACTGCAGGGTGGGGTAGGAGTTGTGCAAGAGGATAGCAAGCAGTGACGCTGTGCCGGCACCCAGACTGTGGCCAGTGACGACCAGTTTATACTCCTATAGACACAACAACACAGAAACACATTGCATACTTAGAGGATTATGCATAATATATTACAAAGTTGTTTCTTTACAATAAATGGTCAACAAATACAGTATATGCACTGGATATTGTTAATGGAAGAGTACTGTGTAGAAAGCAGTGTTGTGTTCATACAGAGGAGTAATGCACCATTTTTTCAACTGTACCATCCTTATAAACCTGTCCCATATATAAAACCTCATTCCCTCCAAACAGGATTTGCGAGCAGAGATGTAACTGAAAGGAAATATAATGATGTCCTCCTCTGTTATTAACTTTTTCCCCCCAATTTGCATGTACTGTCGATGCATGACAGACTCCTTTCACATTGCCGTTCCATGTTTTTCATGACATCATGTACATGGCAATAAAAGCAGGGATAGTAAACAATCTGTGCATTCCAGTGCTCATACTACCATATTATTTATGATGCCAGAAAAAAGACTTAGTATGTCCCAATACATAGTACATCAAATGGAGTATGACAAAAATTCCAAGATGTCCTACTACATCTGGTCGCATTTTGCAAGCCAGCATTCTTTTCTGGCTATTCTGACCCACAGTTATCTGCTCAGCGGATATATGAGCAAGAGGGCCAAAGGCCAAGGCGCAATGTTATGAGGAAGTAGTGTGTCCTAACTGCTGTGGTAGGAATGGTTACTTAAATGAATGAATTACTTGAATGGTTACTTGAGTTTTTATGTCTGTTAATTACTCATTCTTTCTTCCAAACCCTCAAACCACAGTTGGAACAGTAGAAAGACTTAAAAGACAGTTTTGAGGAGTTTTTATTTTAGTTTAGCATAAACAGTGAGGTAAAACTACTGTTTCTGTCAGTGGAGTCTAGTATTGAGGAGAGCATATTAATTGTTATGTATGTTAATAAATTTGAATAATTGTCCAAATCCCTGTTGATTTCATTTATTATTTAGCTTGTTCAGAGTAGCGTCATGTTTCCATTGCTGCCGATCGGAGCTGGAGCGATAAATACCCGTGAATACTGCAGAATCATTTGTCCCGGGAATGAATGCTGATTGTAACCTTTCCTGCTGAAGACAAAAGCCTGATGTTAGTAGGTGTTAGTAGGTTTTTGTCCGGTGACAAAGGGGCTCCATACTTCTTACCGGTGCGATGGAGAAGGCCTGGTTCAGGATGCCATCATTGACCAGCTTCTTGTAGATGTAACCCGCCGCCTGGCACATGCCCTGTAGGAGTCGGGGACAGAGCAGCATTAATCTCTGAAACACAAGTTACACATTAAAAGCTTCTACTTAAAACAGGTGGAGAGTACTGGGTTTAGATATACATTCACCTTGTGAGCGTAGCAGGCTCCAGACACTCCTTCTATAGGCAGGTTCTCACATTCAGCAGACAGGTCTGTCAGGACATCCTGCAGGACAGACACTCAGTGAAACTAACAGCAAACTGACTGGCCTTGTATCAGACCCCATAACAAAGGCAAACGTTAATGGCAGCTACATGTACAACAGAATATTTTGGGGGTATTGAATGAAATGCTTTGGTCAGAATCCATGTTGGGACAAATGTTTCAGACGTGTGGACAAACATGACCAGAAAGATTCTGTTACTCAATCTTTCTTTCACTTTCACTATGTGCTGATGCTCTCATACATGTCTCGCCTCACTTACCACGCTCAACCCTTCTTTTTCTATATGAGCACTATTTAAATTTCTTTAGAGGGATGGTCATATGATAAAGACCATCTGTACAAAGAGGGAAGTGACTGTAAACAGTATGAGGAAATGGGAGGGTAATGACCAGCATTATAAATGTAAAGCAGTTGTACAGAAATTACAGGAAAAAAAGGTATTTTTTCATGTACGTACATGGACAGAAACTAGTTTATGTCTGAGTGTCACATTTGATGTATACTTGTAGTGGGGATGTATGAAGAAGATTTTAGACGTTCACGGTCACCCAGTAATATTTTTTTCTAAATGTTCATATGATCAAACAAATTAAAACCAACCAACCATCTAACAACACTGTTTTTGACAGAGAATAGATCAAAATAAATAGAAGAGATATACAAATATATCAGTAAACCATTGAAACAGTATTGTATTTTCTAGGGCTGCATGGTGGTGCACTGGTTAGTTGTCTGTCGTTATGTGCCCTGCGATGGACTGGCGACCCGTCCAGGGAGTATCCCACCTTCGCCCAGTGCGAGCTGGGATCGGCTCCGGGATAAGCAGTTGCAGATGGATGGATGGATTTCCTATTATCTACTATTCACAAATAAAACAGATAAGTTGGAGTCCTGACTCACCCTGAGAGACAGCGTTCCTCTGACAGCCACTAAAACAGCCTCTCTCTTATGATCCAGAGCCACGTAGAAGGGGATCTCATAGATCTGCAACAAAGACAATCTGGATGAATCACTGAGACTGTTGGACATGTGCTGACTTCTAAAAAATAAAACCTTAGAACACGGAGGAATATGCTAGACAGGGGCAGCTGGTGAAGTCCTACCTGGTTGTGGAAGCTGACGTAGATGAAGTCTCTGTACTGCAAGCCGGTGCTTTGCAGGATGGATGAAAAGTGACAGCCGAGGTGGTCTCCTCCAACGATGTCATACTCGGCTGCCTGACTCGAACAGCTGATGCACAAAAACACACATTTTCATTTGACTTGCTTTAGTTTTCTTCTCCGACTCCAAAATTAACTTATCTGCCTACGGAGCCCAGGAGTGGACGTAGAGACAAAAGTAATAATAATAATTAAAGAAAATAAAATAAATTAAAAACATTTTGTCCTTGAAGTTGATGTGTTGGAAGCAGTAAAAGGGGCCAAGCGCAAGGATGTGAGTGACTTTAACAAGGGCCAAATTGTGATGACTGGGTCAGAGCATCCCCAAAACTGCAGCTCATGTGGGATGGTCCCAGTCTGCAGTAGTAAGGACCTACCAAAAGTGGTCCAAGGAAGGAAAACCGGTGAATGGGCAACAGGGTCATGGCCGGCCAAGGCTCACTGATGCACATGGGAAGAAAAGGCTGACCAAGATACACTATGGGAAGAAGGCAAGCCGGCAGAGGCAGGGAGCACACTGCAAAAATGGTTCAAGAATGGTTTGAGGAACACAACAAGTTTGAGGTGTTGATTTTGCCTCCAAATTCTCCAGATCTCAATCCAATCAAGCATCTGTGGGATGTGCTGGACCTACTCAATATTAGGCAGGTGGTCATAATGTTATGGCTGATTGGGCATATGATATACAGTATATATACTGTATATCTATATACACTTTTTCTCTCAATGGCCACTCCTGGGTTCCGTAGCCAGACAATCTGCAGTGTCTCTGAAACACTTTTGTCAGTAAGCAGAAGGAAATTTGGAACCTTTTCCGCAACAAAAATAAAATAAAAAAAAAAAGTTTAATTGTTGATGTTTTGTGAGACAGTACATTTCTACCTGCAGTCAGCAGCTGTTAACCTAACCTGGCTGGTCTTATTACTTGTATCACAAGTCCCATTGACTCATCAGTAAATAGCACATCTTACCAGTCTCTGCTGAGTTTGCAGGGTCCAGTAAGGAGGTTGGAGTAAACGTATAATGGCCAACCATACGCTGCTGCAGCAAACCGCATACAGTGAGCTGCTTTCTCCAGCTCTGTCTCCAGATCTTCTCCCTACAAATGGTAAAAGATATACAAGGAAGAACATTTTTACAGACTTGCATGACTTAGAACAGGTATCACCAACCTTTTTTCCTCTGGGAGCTAATCCGACAAAATGAAAGTGGCCGAGAGCTACTCAGAGCACCGAGTTGTACATCAGCAATAGCAGATATAATTTCTGTCTTACTTTTATGGTCCTTTAATAATGTTTCAGCCACCATAGTCATCACCTCTAGTACAATCTCGCCACAGAAGAAGGGCTTTTTGTGTTTCACTGGGATGTGCCCCACTAAACGACGCCGCGTTAGCCTTCTTTGTCAGTCTGTTAAACAGACACTGTTGTCTTTTAAGCATTGTCTAAATTTCCTTCGGGATCAATAAAGTACACTGGATATCTACCTATCTTGTTTTCCCATGAAAGGCACCTTATTGGCAAACAATCATTTTGTGTCAGAAGGCGGCAGGATGTCTGAAATTTTAAAAGGTTTACAAAGTGACTTTGTGTTATCAAATCTATGTACATATTCATTGAACCTTTAGTGAGCCACTAAGGAATGGGTAGCGAACTACTGGTAGCTCATGAGCTTGTTACATACATGTTGGAGACCCCTGACTTAGACTATTTTACTAACATTCTTGTCTGCTTTTAGGTCGTCTGTACCTACATGGCCGACAGACTCCTGTACTTACGATGGGAGAGGATGGGCTGTGATCGACCACAACGTCTGGATCTCTACTCTGCTCCATCTTATCCTGCTCCTGGTGCAGCAGCGCCAAACCAGCTGCTATGTCACTGGGGACCAAATCTGTGTCCTGCAACATGCACACAACACCAGTATTCTAGTATGTCATCTGACTTAATGCAGTTTGCACAAACAAACAACAAACTTTCCGATATAAAGGACAGCACAGACAAGAGAGAGAAGGTGTCCCTTACAGAGAAGAAACCACTGAAGAGCTGTGCGATGCTGGAGAATGCTGCTCGGTGGCTGTCATCCTGCGGCAGACAGCAGCACATCAACCGCAGCCTGCTCTCCCACACCTTGGCGGCCATGGAGCGAGCCGTGGAGAGGAACTGGGTGCCCTCGGTGCTCTGCTGGTCTCTCACACCCAGTGGCTCCATGGCAGCAGGCTGAGGACGGGGATTGCCCAGCGGGTCAAACACAAACACCACGCCAAGCCCAGTGAACAGCAGGATGATCCAGCTGTTGTGGTGCAGAGAGAAAGATGCTAAATCAAAAGTCCTCTTCGACAAATTACAAAATGCTGAAAGTATGAACCCTAAACAACCTACCTGGCAACCACTGCTGTGATGACAGCACCCACTGTGGCAGGATCGCAGCCTTGGCTGTCGTCAGACACCCAGACGGCTCCCAGGCAGGCCCACACCAGCTCAGGGAGGTACAGCACAGCTCGCAGGTACACCAGAGCAGGGATGGCGCGCCGTGGGCCGGGGTTTGTGATGGTACCTGAGAACAATCAAGTTGATGTTTAAAGGGTAACTTCAGTATTTTTCAACCTGGATCTTACCATGTTTTTGTGTCTAACTGACGAATAGCAACGACAATGTCTGAATGGTCCAGTATTGAAGGAGAACACTGTAGAGGGCAGCTGCTCACAGGCTGCAATGTGGCACTTATTTACATCCACTAAAAGTGCTTGTTTTTGCCATGATGGCTGTGATTGTTATTATAAGTGTCTGACATTATGGAAAGAGCCTCGCTCAAGGAGAAGTGTCTTTCTGAAATCTGGCAAGGTGATGTGTTTCAGGAACAGACGAATAGTGGAATACATACATGGTGGAAATATAGCGAGTGCCAGCCGGGCAGTTGTTTTAGTGTTATCTAAATGATTTCCAATGTCATGGCTGAATATTTCAATGATTTCCACAATATGGATTTGACTTTGATGGCCACCTGTATTTATTTAAGCCAGAGTATATGGATATGCAGATTTCACAATGAGACTTCTCCTTGACTTGGACACAATAACAAACAAACAGACGGGTTCAAGTGAAAGGTAAGAGAAAGGTTTTATTTCTTATGTTGTCAAACACCTATAATAACAACCTGAGTAGAGCTGCTGCAATAATTGTAATTTATGATCTGTCAATGATTTATTGACAGAAAAATAATCACCAACAATTTTGCAAATTGATTAATCATTAAATAAAAATCAGTAATTAAAATCAGTAATTTTTCATGCAAAAATGGCAGAAAATGCCGTTTTCAGCCTCTAAAATATGGAGACGTTCTGCTTTACTCTGTTTTAAATCATGTCACTGAATATTGTTGGGTTATGAGCTGACAAAACAGCTCAGTTCGCAAGGACAGGCGTATGAATGACACAATAATGTGCCAGACGAAAGTGTGTATTAAGAACGCTCTTCTTGCTTTAGGTGTGTCATTTTCCTGCCATGTAGTCTGTACTGACTTCAATGTAAACGCACCCGCATGAACACGCTACGCTCAGAGTTAGTGACGTATAATAAAAAGTGAAAGTGGTCTCTTATGGTGGGTGGGAGGGGAGGTGAATGGGCCCAACGAGCACAAGACTTTCAACGAGGAGGTTGGTGTTTTGTTTAGCAAGTTACGTTTGTGATGTGTTTTCCGTACTGATGTTATGTTGTTTCTGTACGTAGTGTACGTACTTAGTACTTATTTTAACCTCTTAAGCCCGACGGACCCGGTAGTTGAAAGGGGTTGTACTCTGTTACGTAGTTACAAAAAAGTTGTGATAGAAAATTATCTATTTATTGAGCATATGAATGCCATACTGTTTTGAAAAGATCTCCAGCACCAGCCAACTGTACTTTGTCCAAACTATGTCTTATAACAACCCTTAACCCAGTCAGCATCAGGGGCACAGAGGTGGACATCGTGGAGGATTACAAATACCTTGGTGTCCACCTCGACAATAAAATGGACTGGACAGACTCAGCAAGCTCATCAGGAAGGCGGGTTCTGTCCTGGGAGTGGAACTAGAGTCTTTGGCGGAGGTGTCGGAGAGGATGCTGAGGAAGCTACTCAGTATCAGAGACAACACCTCTCATCCCCTGCATGCCACTCTGGAGTCCTACCAGAGCACCTTCAGCCATAGACTGAGACCACCGAGATGCTCAACAGAGCGTCACAGGAGGTCTTTTCTCCCTGTGGCCATCAGACTCTATAACTCCTCCCCTTTCTGCTGACGGACAGTTGACAATACTGGACTTTATGAACACCAGCATCAGTGCAATAATATGGCTTTAATATCATCATCTTTTCTACTATCATATGCAATAATACGGCTTTAATATCACCACCTTTATTTATTTATTTCATGTGCAATAACACCATTACTGTCATCAGTTTTTATTGGCATGTGCAATACTTCACATATGGTAATGCTGTTCAATTAACACTACATTACTGATGTTATCTGTGCAATATGGTTATTTTTCAGTTATTTATTTCTCACTATTGATGAGAAAAGTACTTTTCCCCTCCTATTTGTACTTATCAATCCTCAGTTCTTATCTCTTTTTTAAACTTGTTTCTCTATACACTTGTGATGTTAATTGTGT
This sequence comes from Pterois miles, assembly GCA_947000775.1. NCBI lineage: Eukaryota > Metazoa > Chordata > Actinopteri > Perciformes > Scorpaenidae > Pterois > Pterois miles. Next base: position 1,850,697 of record CAMQGK010000525.1, on the reverse strand, counting down.
TGCGTTTTGTACTTTTTTAAATACTGAGCATCTATGGCACAACAATTTCCTTCGGGATGAATAAAGTTCAATCTTATCTTATCTTATCTTATCTTAAAGTATTTTAACAATAAAGTCATACAGAGATACACTAACAGGAGACGGTATTTGCTGCCAGAAGTTTCCGTACATAATGTGCTTAGTTATTTTAAGCCCAACCATGACATTTTATCTAAACCTTGGTGAGTGGTTTTATTGCCCCCTGCTGCACCTTCATACAGGTCTGTAGTATTCACACCTCAGCAAGACAAAATGTCCCCTGGTGGACAGGTGATAGGTAATAGGTGGGTCTAAGAAGAAGAAGAAGAAGATAGTCCTTTATTAGTCCCGCGAGGGAAATTCAACTTTTACACTCTGTTTGTTAACTTATACACGTACGTGCAACCCGAAACACACACATGCATCAATGGAGGGATGTCAGAGTGAGGGGGCTGCTCCTACAACGCCCCGAGCAGTTGGGGGTTTGGTGCCTTGCTCAGGGGCACCTCGGCAGTGCCCAAGAGGTAAACTGGCACCTCTCCAGCTACCAGTTCACACTCAGTTCTTGGTCCATGTCGGGACTTGAACCGGTGACCCTCCGGTTCCCAAGCCAACTCCCTACAGACTAGCACTCCCCCCCCGTCTATTACATGCTTTGGGGTGATATCAGGTTGCAAAACTAGACATTTAAAGAATCACTTTGAACTTTGAAAAACTGGGATTTTTCACTGTTTTCTGGCATTTTATAGACTCAATGATTAATTGATTAATCTAGAAAATAACCAGCAGATTAATCAACAATGAAAATAATTACTAGTTGTAGCCCTGAACCTGAGCCTGTCTAGCCTGTTTAGTTATTAATAAGATAAGATAAGATAAGATATTCCTTTATTAGTCCCACAGTGGAGAAATTCACGTTACAGCAGCAAAGTGGATAGTGCAATAAACAAAAAGCATAGATTTTTAAAAAGTATTAATACAAATAAAATACTATATACACAGTAGAAAAGTAAGGCTAAATTATGTCCAGCATATTAATAAATAATTGTCCAGTTACTATAATTGAACAGATGATATAATTGCACATATGAGTTGTTATTGCACTTTGTGTCCGGCCAGTTTGTTGTGAATGTGTATGTGGTCTACTGGGAGCAGTGCTGGTTGTGGAGTCTAACAGCTGCAGGAAGGAAGGACCTTCTGGAACGATATACTAATACTGAGCCAATTTCAAAAATTGTTGTCCCTATTAGTCACTAAGACAGGTGGAGATCAGGTCCAGGCTGAATAATCCCAGAATTACCCTTATAATTTGCTGCCATACGGAGGAAGATTATGATGTTGCAAGGGGTGACAGATGAAAGAATAGTTTGAATTTGTCCAATGTTTCATCAGAGTGCCCTTAGGCAAGGCATAGAGGTGGCTCCATCCATCCTTCCTTCTTTCCTTCCTTCCTTCCTTCCTTCCTTCCTAGGGTTATGCTTTCTGACAGTTAAGTCTTTTGCAAGTTTGTTCGCTGGTGTACAGTTTACATTGTTCCCCACCAGTTTCATAAACACTGTGTTGTGTAGCGCAGCCACTGTCTGTATTTTTACATACTGTGAAAGCATTGTGATGCTGTGACTTCCACCCCTACAAAGTATTGTTCGTGCCTAACCAGCTCTCTTTATATTTTATTACTTTTACACTGAATTGTAAAGGTGGGAGATGTGGTAAAACACGACTGATTTACCTTGGGCACTCACGTAGACAATCGCACATAGTGAGACGATGATGAGCGCCAACACAACCAACAGTCCAACCAGATAGCTGTGAAGAACTCCTCTCCCGTTACAATCAAAGTGACCCTTATGGTAAGTGAAAAGGATCAAGGTGCCAATCCACCTTTAAGAAGAAGAGTAAAAGAAAACAGCACAGAGAATGACAAGAGCAGAGTCAATGAATGATATTATTGTGCATAACTAGTGGCAAAAGTCGTAAGTGAATCATATAGTAATGAAGGTAAATGACATACCATAGTACACGGACGAACAGTTCAACGCAGCCGGGGAAAACAAGGTCGTCACTGGCGATCCCCCACCGCCGCCCAAACACCACGATTCCGGGCATTTTCCAGGTAAACAAGGCCAAAAATATCACCGGTGGTAATTACCCTTTCCGCCACTATAAAGTGGATATAATTCTCTTGAACAATGGACACTTCAAGTCATACATGGCTTCACTGCCAAAGCAGTCAGCTACACTGGCTGGCAACGAGCCTTGCCATTGTAGTCACATCCTCGCGTCACTTTCCCACATTGCTCAATAAGTCAAAATTATGTGCTAAAGGTGTGAGCTAACGCTAACGTCAAAATGAGTAGCGCGGATGCGTATCCGCTAACGTTACGCAATCTAGCGCTACGTTAACGCCCAAGCTATAATTTCGTTGTCATATACGGTGTTGCGTTTTACGACATATAAACACATAGCGTGGGTAACATTAGATAACGTTAATGCGGTTAACGACAGCTAGCTATACAACTGCGTGACTAGCATGCATTAGCTATGTAGCTAAAAATACTCGACAGCCATTCCGAGAAAGTGATAGCTAATCCCGTATGACAAACACTATCATTCTTTAGCCAACACAGCAAACTATTGCTTTTTAATAAACGCTACCAATTAAACTCGGAAGTAACATACAGCGTAGCTAAAAGTAGAAAGCTGGTTTGTTTTGAAAACGAAAATAAGCAGTGTCCGTCTGCTGGTGGCACCCTATTGCAACAGAGACCACCCTACAGTAGTTCCGGTATTTTCTTCTTCTTTATGTTAAACACACAATAACAGAGCCCCTTCCGGGCAGATGCTGATGAGTTTTATACACATCTTTTGTGCAATATTGGCCATAATTGTTGCACTGCTTACAGTCTTTGCTTGTCAGATAGCAAAGACAAAATCATTTTTATTCTGTCATTACCGTTAGCTGTCTGGTCTGTAACACAACAAATGTCTTCATTGTCCTGCCTATAAATGAGCAGTTTAAAATAATCTACGTTTTCGATTTCTTATGTTATGTTATATTATGTTCATATATATATCTATAAACAAAGAGGCTCCATGTGGTTCCATGGTGTAATGGTTAGCACTCTGGACTCTGAATCCAGCGATCCGAGTTCAAATCTCGGTGGAACCTGATCTTTTATTCTGTTACCTTCTGCTATAAAGGTTATATCAGCATATCTATTGCCACACCAGTACCCACACTAAATTGTAGCAGTGGCTAGCTTAGCAATACCACCAAGCTGCATTACGTAATTGACCGGTCATAATGACGTCAGTCCAACATGGCGGCACACATAGCACGACGCTGTTATTTACTTTGTCACAGTGTAGCAATATATGCGATTCCACAGCATGTAAAACTAAGGACTGTTGTAAGAAGAGCCCTTAACAACACGTTACAGCCGAGTGTTGGTTACGGGACCCGAGGGACAGACAACACACAGGTCAGTTAAATGTTCAGGCGGGCACAGGGCTAACAGATAGCACCGATGTTGTGTCGATAACTGTAACCCCGACGAATCTCCTCACAGAACTCCGCAGGGCAATGTTGTGGTAAATTGTGATCAGGCTTGTGATGATAACAAATCAATAAATGCAAATTCATAAAACTGTTTCATTCACAGTAAAACAACAGATTATTTTACTTTTTCAGGACCCCCAAGTGCAAATCCCAGTGGGTAAATATACACATATATTTTCAGTATGCAGAATTAGAAAGTATTTTCATTCTCTTTATGTATTTTTCAGTAATATATTTCTTCTTTTCCTTTCCCCTTAGACCGCCTGACGGTATCTTACAGCAGAAGCAGTGGTCCTGGTGGACAGCATGTCAATAAAGGTTAAATTATTTAACATATATGCCAAAGTTGAACCATGGATCTGTATCATTGTGCACAGTTTGGTCTTTTTGTGTAATGACATGTTAATCCACAGTCAGCACAAAGGCAGAGGTCCGCTTCCATGTGCAAACAGCAGACTGGATCCCAGAAGATGTTCGACAGAGTATCTTTGAAAAGGTTTGTTTTCAAAATTAGCTGCTTTGTCATTTTGAATCTGTAACTATTAAAACCACCTGTACACATTTTCTTTTTCGTGGCACAGAATAAAAATCGAATCAATAAGGCCGGGGAGCTGCTGGTGACCTCAGAGCTGAGCAGGAGTCAGCAGAGAAACCTGTCTGACTGTATACAGAAGATTTCTGCCATCATAGCTGAGGCCAGCGAGAAGCCACGGGAACCAACAGCAGAGGACATAGCTCTTAGGGCAGCCAGGTATTACCTAGTAGTACCAGTAGTGCACAGTGTTTTATATTCACCTTGATTTTGAATGATTCATATGTGACATATGTTGTGCAGGTTAGAGAAAGGGAACAAGGAGCGACTCAAACAGAAGAAGATCCATTCAGCTACCAAGAGGAGCAGACGAGTGGATTTTGACTGAATGTTACCTTCTTATTGTACATATCATTTATATGTCCAGTGTTAATTATCCTGTTTCAGTTTTTTGTATAATAAAAGTAAGTAGCAACATTTTTCTTACTACATATCAGAAAGTAAGCTACTGCAGCTGGTGTTAAACTGACCCATGAGATTCTGTGCCTTGCATAGGAACGCCAGCTTTATTGCCACTGTAAACATATTTATTATACTCTATTGCAAGCTTTATTTTAACAGCAGTTAACCAAAAATGTAGTCTATAGGTCTCTCCATAGAACATTGACAATATTTGGACGACACTTTGGTCTAACTGATTCTCTAGTGTTGTATAGAGGATGAAAAATTAGTATAAAAATAGTATAAAGTTGGAATAAATAAAGCAGTAAATACAAATAATAGAGAAATATAATATATTAAATGCTGAAATAAATACATGAATAAATAAAGGCTTGCCTAATTGACCAATCCTGCTTTAGGTTAGGACCTACCTCATTAACATACAAACACGGAAAACAAAAAAAATCCGCTAATACAAAAATGCAGAAATTAAGCATTTATTTACATTATTACCATATTTATTTTCTATTTCTTACATATATATTTAGTCCTGATTTACTTATCCTGTATTTTTCCTGTCCTCCGTAGTATCCAATTGGTCTAAATACAATGGTGGCATCATTTTTGCCACTATACATACCTATCAACCAAGCCATTTACAGTGACGATACTCCTATTCGTGTTACAGAATACAGTGCTGTAACAACAGACACAACTGAATCAAGGGAAGGAACGGATAAAACAGTGCAGGATTGAAGCAGAAATGCCATTGATCACTGTCACACATAGAAATTGTCAGGAAACAGAAAAGTGAAAAATATAGCAGAGGATGGTTTCGATCCATCGACCTCTGGGTTATGGGCCCAGCACGCTTCCGCTGCGCCACTCTGCTTACACAAGCACACAATGATGCAGATGCAGCTTTTCAATTAACAGTGCTCTCTGTCTCTACTGTTGTTTCTAAGTGATTGTGAGTGTGAGTGATTATTGCTAGTACTGTCACTGACTATAGCTATTACTGTGACTTAAATTCAACGTTAGCTAACCTAGCCAGGCACAATGTCACTAGTTAGCTGCTAGCTAGATAGGTTAGTTAGCATAACATTACGCAAGCTAATAAGAGTTGCTATCTTGGTTCATGTTATCAGTGATTCATGTGTAACGTTACGTGACAAGCTAATGATAGGTTAGTATTCCTTGAACTTGCCACAAAACTTAGTTTAACGTCGATTTATGACAAATTCTGTAGAAAGCACAAAAACACGACCACGAAGGGACTCGAACCCTCAATCTTCTGATCCGAAGTCAGACGCCTTATCCATTAGGCCACGCGGTCGGATTGGCGAAAACTGCATGGTAACATGGATATATACCTTCGCTTTTATGTCGAGTGGATGGACCACTATGTTTTCATAACAGCATTAAATACATGTTACGTTGTGCCATTGTACTAAATATGGCATATGTACTACTAAAACAATAACGATGTTTTGGATCTTTAACCTGTCTAAATAAGTCATCAGATATAAACTTTCGTTTGTACTTATCTGTCATCACTCATCGCAAGAGGTTGCTGAAGAGCCTTGCGCCTCTGCTGCAGGACAAATACCAAGCTAGCATTAAACAAGGAGCTCTGCAGAGATAAATGGGAGGAAGCCATGACACACAGGGCCTTCCTGTAGAAGCTAACATCTCTTTGTGTTGAGTCGCCGCTGCTTTCCCTTCTGCCAAGGCACAGAGAGGACACGTTCAAGCAAACAGGAGTGCATCCGATGATCGCAAGACCTGTGTACACTGCAGGCAGGCAGTGAGGCATGGCACGACTAACCTTTAGAAAAACACATGGAAAAACAAAACTACAAAATGTAAATAGTTTTAGTGTTGGTGGGATTGTGATTCCCAAGATTTGGGAGAACATTTAAAGTCATGTTCCTTGTTGTTCTCTATGTGGTTTGCATTCATTTCTGTGAGATTCAATTTCCATTTTGTTTAATCTGTGGTCACGTAACTATATAACATTCGTGTCGTATCATACATATTTGGTTAGCCCTTTATTTCAGGACAAACTGTCATGAAAAAAGTTGTGCATGTCCCAATTGTGGATTGCAGTGTTGAGATTCTACATGAATGATTATAAAAGGAGACCAGGCAGAACAAAAGTAGGCTTTGTTCTGACTAAGTTTGCGCCTTTCAAAACTAATAAATACAACTTTTTAAAAGCATTTATGCTTTTTGTAAACTGAATACATTACTCTGTTGTCTTGACTTGGGACTTGAGTGCAAGGACTTGAGACTTGTGACTTTTTAAAAAAATGTCTTGGTCCCACCTCTATATACAGTAAATACAATACCACAGGATGCATTTTATGCTTTATTAACAGGGAAAATTAGGTCTTAGTTCAGTAATGATGTGAACTAATACCACAGCAGACTAAATGCCAGTATCTTAAATAATAATGCACACATTTAAACTGGATATTAAAAGTAAAGCAAATTAAATAGGTTTATTCTGACAATTTGTTAGTGACGTTCACGTATAGGCACTGAAAAAGTAAAAAAAAAAAAAAAAAAAAAAAAAACATTCACACAAATAAATACACAGGTACAACTTGATATTAGCTATCCTAAATATGCAAAAGATGAGGCGTCAAACATGTTCAAGTGCAATAGGTAAGACATTACAGTATAGAAACCTCATGAGCCTTTAACAGACTCTGGTTTGGCATTGCTTTGTCTATGCTAACACATATTCGTCCTTCCATATACTTGAATCATCCTAAAAGACGTAAGTACCAGGTTGCGAGCAAACATCCATCCTTTTTAAACACATTAGCCACAAACACGAGTGTAGGGTTCCTCAGGTGTTAGCTGGGCCACATGTGAAAGGTTTCAAGCTTGGCTATGTCTTCAACTTTGCTGAAGAATCAGATATAAAATTAGCGGTAATAACATTCATTATAACAAAGGTTTATACATAGAAGGTAACCCAGAAAAAAGGCATATGTACTGTATATATTGTTAAAAAAAAAAGGTGCAATACGTTTGCAGGTTAGTTGTATTGTTTGGTAAGACTGCTAGGTGTAAGACACAAACCCCTGAAGCCTTCTACTGGATAAAGTTCAACTATATGGTGTCTGTCTAACTATAATTAAAGGAAAATAGTCTCGACACTTGTATAAAAAAATCTCCTAAGAATTATAATATCAGTTTTCAACACTGGACCATTTTTTTTTTTTTATTTAAAAAAAGGGCCACATCTCTATGTGTTTTTAATCTTTATGCTGTCTTCATTCAAAGCCCTTCTTTATAATCCCTATTTTTCATTGCCTGGTCTGTTAGATGTTTAATGCGTACTGTATATGGTGCAAGACCATAATTAGACATCTCAACTTCAGGATTTTTATATTCTGTATGATGAGTGTCCATAATAACCAGGGAATAGCAAAAAATAATCTGCAGAGATTGTCTTTTACAAGACAGCAGCCTTTTAGCATTTAGTGGGATCATCAAGCCTATACATTAAAAAAAACTAAACTATAGCCTATATTGTAGATATCACTCACTACTGTAAATAAATTATGCTTCCTGTATCTCATTGAGCTATTTTATTGTTGCCCCAATGGGCTGATAAATCCAGCTGAAGACACATTTCAGGACTCATAATGTGGAGAGAGAAGGAAGTTATTTTAGAAATGTAAATGAAGTTTCCAGTCTATTCCTTTCGTGAAGTTTTACGGTTGCCATCAATTTTTTTTTTACTGTGCACTTTGAATGTAAGCACAAGTGTTAAAGGTATCAACACGAGTACTGTGTTTGCTAAATGTGAAGCTACAGCCAGAAGCCGGTCAGCTTGCTTAGCTACAGACTGATAACAGATGTAAACAGCGAGCCTGGTGCCATCCAAAGATACACACATATTTTACTTGGATAGTTTGTTCAAAAACACTTGTTCAACGTTTTGAGAAACGCAGAGATTTGCATTCTTACGGTTAGATGAGAACATTAATATCACATTTATGTGTTTGCTACATGTGAATCTACAGCGAGCAGTCACTTAGCTTGCTTTGTTAAATGGTGCCTTCAATTAAGGTTGTTTACCGTGCTTAGAAGTTGCATTCATGACCTCGTCAGTGGAAAGTTTCTAAAAGCTCAGAGTTCACGACTTGTGACGTGTTATTTGACGTTGTGAGAAACGGTGGAGCCCATAGAGGGTCATTTCTAAGTGCATAATAACTTAATATTGTATAGTACTGTATATTGTAACTTTAGTCATATATTGTTTTTCTTGCTAATTTTATAATTTGTCTGAGGAAAATGCTGTTATTCTCAATGACTCCATCTTTCTTCTCTGTCATTATGCCTTTGCATTTCCTGTGTTATGTTACCCACTTGTTAGCTTGTAAACTTGTTAGCCTCTGTGGCTTCTCGACTCAGACAGTAACGTTAATATTGTTGTAATCGTTAATACTGTTGCTTAGCAGCGGTGTTCTTCATGACTGAACCATCTGAACAGCACAACATATCGTGAGCATGACTTCCAATCTTGTAAACAGGTAAACACGACCCCAATTGAGGGCACAAAAAGACTGTAAACAGGGGTAAACAGCTAGCCGGGTCCCGTCCAAAGCTAAGAAAATCTGCCTCTAAATTTGCTAATTACCACATTCGGCCTGTTTAATTAATCTGTTCAAAAACAAAGATAAAACAGTTTGTGGTTTATGTTCCTGGCCAAGAAATACACTGGTACTTGTCCCTGCAAAACCATAACTTGTAATTGTCAACAAAGCCAGGTGAGCTGTTTACCATCATTATGCTAAGCTAGGCTAACCGGCTGCTGGCTGTAGCTTTAAATTTACCATACAGACATGAGAGTGGTATCAATCTTTTTATCAAACTGTCGGGGAGAAAACTATTCGTCCAAATCTCCAGATAAAAGGGCGAGGCACAGCAAACCAGTAGCATGGTCACATACAAGAGAGTAGCAATGTCATCCACACTAACCGCTTGTTTGACTTTTGAACCGTCAAAAGTAAAGTGATATATGAGATGGGAGGAGAAATATTAGCACCTTGACTTCATTCTTGAGACAGACAGCACTGTGGCCTGAGACGATCAACCTTTGTCTTTCTTCCTGTAATCATATAAATGTTAGTAGAGTCCACTATAATAACCGCAAAGGATACAGTTCGTGTTAATATCAGATTGAGAGTTCCACTGATGTTTTCATCAGAGATGCCATTTTCTCGTGTTATTTTGTGAAGCTTTAACATTTAGTGCACTTGTGAGGCTCATGAGAGGCATATTGCTAGTATTATGTTATAGGCCTAAAGTACTCAGGCACTGAAGCCAGAATATATATTTGCAGGAATACTGAATAAAAGAATATGAATCAATCTAGTTCTGACTGTAACAAATTCATTTATGTTTTATATATATGTATATATATAAATAACTGGATTCTCCAACGATTTTTAATTTTCACATGCAGATCACATTCTTCTTCAAACTGCAAGGTTTCAGTTCTGGATGAAACTGCGTGCTCTAATATGACCTCAATTTAACTGACCTGTACTTAAATTTAGTGGCTTTCAAACCAGCACCCTCTATAAGCCCATGTTCACAAACTCCAGCTCTTAACACTGACGACATGTACATGCACACCGATATTCCACTGTTATTCCGAATATGACAATATTCCAATAGTATCGGACATTTTTCACATATTTTGGATTCTGAATGGAGCATTTTCTGACTAAGACGAGGGATAAGCCGATGTTATTCAGGTTTTAGGAGCAGTCTTTAGTTATGTACACAGCGCACTCGGAATAGACATCTCAACTGGGGTTTTTACTGCAGTTTGCGACAAGGCCTCTTGCGTTTTTGCGGCCATCATTGTGCGTTGTTCAGAAATCAACTAGGCAACAGTAAGCCAGGCTGGGGTAGAGATGCATACCCAAAAGAAAAGCCCATATTTCAGGCTGGAAGGAGATACGCCTTAAATGATGCAAAACTTGCATATCGCTTTTTTTTTGGATATGTAAAAAAGTAAAAATGTTGCTGAGCTTTTCAAGAAGGTGGTTGAAGGAATAGAGTCCTCCAGGGATGACGCGTTTCTGTAGGCCAACCAGAAAGTTAGCATCACCGTGGCTCCCTTGACAAAAAGCCAATGGGATTTTCCAATTGGGTTTCGGATTACGACAGAAAATAAACTCTGTGGCAAATTAGCGTTTATGATATTTGTTCAGCAAGATAATCTTCACAAATGAACACCACTTTTAGGATTTCTGAAGTGTGAATGCAATTCGCCAGCAGTGAAAAGCTAATGTAAGGCTATAAACAAAATAAACCACAGTTGTATGAGCGTGAGTATACATGAGGCAGACGAGCTGATGTGTGTGATGACGTGTAGAACACAAATCAAAACTCACATTTTTAGAACCGCTTTTAATGTGTGATTGATGCTGTTTTTCACTATAATGTTTTTTAATGATGGCCATAATTTATGATCATTTTATCTGTGTAGTGTCTTTGAGTGTCTTGAAAAGTGCTATATAAATAAAATGTATTATTATTATTATCATTTAGTAGTCTCTTTTAGCCACTTGGTAGTGACCGCCTTTGTTACGACATATAAAGTGGGGGATTTATTGATGTATTCCATGTTGTAGACAAAACATTAAGTGAGGGATAATGTACAGTGAAGCCAGTCATTGTAGAGAAATAAACCCCTTCAGGGACCTGTTGGGGTTTCTTTCACAACAATGACCCTTATTTACCGCTTATTACACTGCTACTTACTTAAGAGATCAATAATTTGACACAAAACGGTCCGCCAGAGTCCAACATCAGAACTGCACCCATAGCAACGGTCTGCTATAAAGAAATAACAGACTGTAGAACGCCATGATTGATCGATTAGAACTGAGTATTCAACAATGACGTGTAACAAAATCTCTTAAGTTTGTGTTAACCACAGACCTTAATTCAGGTATAGTGCTAAGATGCTAACTCATTTCCGGGTTTAAGGACTCACTCTTATAGTACTCTATGAAAGAGGGAGACTGTGTTCGCATGGTCAAACAATTCCTCCACCGGTTACGTTAATCTGAGTATGCATGGCTACGTGTAAATGGGAATATTAGGGGAATATTCATTTTTATTATCCATGGAAACAGCTTAATAGGAATATTGTCTTTTTGGGAATAAAGGCAGATCAGAATATTTTGTGCATGTAAATGAAGTCACTGAAATAGCACATTATCGGCCTCCCTAGAGCCAATCAGTGAACCATTAGTGTTTACTAGACTTGCCAGACTTGCCAGATTTGCTAGCCTTAGCTGCTTTGGTAGCTTTGATGTCCATCTTGGTCTTCTGGATACGAGAGAAGATCTCTTTAAAAAGAGCTTTGTACTCGGGAGTGTTCTGTCCCAGCCTCTTATCCACCGCCTCCACCTGCTTACTGATGCTCTCTATCGCTTCAGGGGTGGAGGGCGACTGGGTGGGGGTGGGGGGAGGCGCCGGAGTGGGGCCCATAGCGCAGTCTTTCATGGATGGGTCTCGGGAGACGGGTCTGGAAGTCTGGACGCCGGCGTGACACAGGCTCTCCTCGTGGCGCCGACACTTCCCTAACAGCTCTTCGTATTTCTCCAGTAAGGCGTGGTACTGCTCGTCCACCTCCCTGAGGATGGACATCCCTCTCTTTCTCACGCTGTTGGCGTGGAGGGCGTAGCTGCCTCTCCTGCGGCCGGATGCGTCTCTGGCCACGATGGCGTTGAGCGCAGTGTCGCTGCAGCTCTTCCTGACGGGGCTGGACTCTGGGAGGGCCTCTCCTCCCACACCCCCTCCACCTTCGGTCTCCTCCCTCACGCCTCCTCCTGTCTCCCCAACCTCGACTTCTAGGAACGTGTCGGTCTCCGGGGTGCTGTTGAGGACGGTCTGGGTGAGAGCCACGCCGTCGTCCTCGCCGCTCAGCAGGAAAGTCCGAGCGCGACGTAGCTGCTGCAGCTCCTGTAGCTCCACCTCCAACTCTCGTACCCTCGCCTGGCAGCTCTCAGCATCCTAAAAGCAAAGATAACCAAAATTGGAACTAGATATAATCATCTGATAAAAAAAATCTCTATATTCTCAACAGATATTTTTTTGTACATGGGTGTTTCTGCAACTACAGGCATTTGTAAGTCCTAAACAATGAAATTTTTGATTTACATTAAAATTTGCAGTGCAATACTTGATAAATACTGTATATGCACAGTGTTATTACCCATCTTGACATAAAAAATAATTAATAAATAAGGTTATTTATGAAGTATTTTACAGGTCCAAACACCACTTTTCTTCATGTCCCACAACTGTGGTTTCAATGTTGAGATACGTAAAACGAGCTAATTTAATAACATTTGACATAATTTCAAGTGGAATTTTCTCATTTACATATTAATTTTTTTTTGTTTACAAAACATTCATATTATTTTTTTTCATCAAAATGCACCTGTCGCATACTTCTTAGTGTTTACCGCCACACTGAACAAATGCTATAGTGATCTACATTTTTTTTTTAAGTTAATATTACTCTTAAATTCATGTATATTAGATGCTAAGAGTCAACGCTAACGTAGCAGACATTGCTAGCTGCCATTTAACTGCAATATTACAGCTTTAGGTGTTGCGATAAAGACATTAGAATCACAATATCTGTCATGAAACACAACATATTTTATATATTTTGTATGAAGACTGACATCTGCGGTTACCGTCTATATTTTTCAGGGTGTAGATAAAAATCATGAAATCTCCTGTTTTTTAAAAATATTTTATATCAGTATTTCCGATGATGCACAAAGCTTGATGAAAATTAATTTAAATGTCTTAAAAACATTATAGATAAGATACGATCCCCAGGGGGGAAATTTGGGTGTTACAGCAGGACTGATATAAAAAATAGAAAGTAGTCCAGTATAAAAAGTAAGAATAGGTAGAAAAATAAAATAAAGTAGAATAACATAAGAATAAAGTAAATACAAGGAATATACAGCTATTACACAAGTTAAGGTAAAGTGAATTCAAAAAAGGAAAATGTATAAAATGAACATTTTTGTAATGTTATGGACATTTAGTAAGAACAAGTGATGAAAACCATAAAAAATAAGCATTTTACAGATTAAAAGCTTGTGTCTGTATTGCATACTCTAATGGTTAAAATTAAAATTCACAGAGGTTGATTTGGGATTTGGGAGAGTAACATGTGACCATACTTGCAGACAAACCTACAGATATTATACATTATAAACTGACCTACCTGCACTCGTGTCTGTAGGCGGGAGAACTCTGCAAGGAGGTGGTTGCACTCCCTCTCCACCCCTTCCCTACGACCTCTCTCGGCCCGGGCAGCCGCTCGTAGAGCCGACACCGCCTCCCTCAGATGCTGGTTCTCTTCTTCAAACGGTGGACGCTTCGCATCCACTGTAAAGCTCTCAGCTCTGCCCACCACAAACTCATCCTCATACCTGACATAATGACAGATTACAGGACATGTTTTTTTTTGTTGTTGTAAGGATGACTTCTCACCTGTTCTCCTTTTTTAAAGAAAAAACAAGTACCTGGGTGCTGTACAAAGCTCCCTGAGGCAAGGGAAGGAGTGGATGGTCTTGCGTCGTTCCCTCTTCTCCCTCCTGACACGGAGCTGCTCCATGGAGCGAAGCTGCTCCACCTGCCCTGAGAGAGACTCCACCTGGTTCTGCAAAGTCTCAATGGTTCCTGTTAACCTGGTCCAGGAGGAAGAGACAACATTTAGGAATTAAAGAGAGGAGGATGAAGGAATTTGCCCTGCACGGTGGCTAGATTCTCGCAGTGTCACATGAGAATCACGGGATCAAACATCACACGCAAATCCATCTTGTCAGGCTTCAAGTAATGTGTTTGTGTCCAGCAAGCCAGTGCAGGGACTAATCAGTGTTCAGTGAGGAGCTACTGCGTGGTATAGGTGTGTTAGAGCACACAGAGCGACTCTTTGACAGTAGCAGCTCCTAAACAGAACAGTGTAGATGCTGCAGTAGCATCAGTTCTAACCAAAGACCAACACTGAAGGCTTTTCTTCCTCTTCTCCCAACTGGCTTCTGCAAGAGTTTGATTGACAGATAGTTCATCCAATCACCTGCCAAGTGTTAAGGTTAGGGTTAAGGTTAGCCCTAACCCTAACCCTAAGTTTCCAATGACGGTTTCTCGGATGGTTCTGTGAAACGAATCATCTGGCGGGTCAGGTTATGAATGAATGGAGGATAGAAAGCTTCTACTCCCACGTACCTCTCTATCTTCTGTTGTGAGCCCTTGCTGTCCATCACCAGTGTGTGGTTGGTGCGCTCCAGCTCTCTGGCAGTCCCGTCCAGCTGCTCATACACTTTGGCATGTTGCTCGTTCATGTCCCGAAGAACCTCCAGCTGCTTCGACAGGTACTGTAGGACAGACGAGTATACATGCATGTTTGCACAACACCTATACACAGTGAATGTGCACGCAAATTCACACATAGGAGCAACAATCTTAGAAGTTCAGGTCATAATGGGAGCAACAATTTTGAATCTTTTTCGTTTAATCATTTATTTTTTCTGAAGATCATGTGATATGATCAGAAATCACTAAATGGACCTTGAGATTTGAGGTGAGATTGTTTTATCAACTGCTGTTTCTAAAGTACTAGAGGAACGTTGTACCTCTATATTTCCACAGTTGTAATTTGTCTTATTATAATCAAATCATATATAAATTATTAAATCAACCATTAAATAAAACAGCAATTTACATGGTTGTCTTGTTCCTTGTAATAAAACTTCATTAAAAATATGACAAATTGTGTCAAACCACTGTCTAATTATTAAAGAGACATTCCAAAATGTCTGTCCCATTGAGGATCGACTACTTCTGCATAGTTTTCCAGATTTGTTTTCAAATGGAAACGCAGACTCAGCCATTACCAAAAAGCTGAGATGTAGGTTATCGAAGTAGGCTAATAAATAAGGTTCTGAATAATATGACCGCTAGCACTAGCTGAGTCAACATTAGCTGTGCTAAAGTTTGGAAATAACTGAAAGGGTTAGTTTGGATTTTTTGAAGTGAGGTTGTATTTATACTTCTGTTTTCTGTGAGGTAAAATTTCTGTTTTTGTCAATGGAGTCTTGTGGCTTTGAAGAATGTGATATAATGGCTTCAGTTGCCTGTCAGCAAGCGCTCTCTGATGGCGAGGTAAAACAGCTGTGGATGGGAGCATCAGAAAAACTGATTTTCAGTTAAAGTGTTCATTACATTCAGAATATTTTCACCACCTTATCTTGCTGTCACACAGCCCTTCCCGACAGGGAACTGTAGCTGTTATATCACCATCCACAGTCACTCACCGCTGCATTGATCGGTTAGTTTGTTTGTGTTATTGTGTGACTTTTGGATCTGAGCTAACATGGCGTCCACAGCAGTACATGGCTTAACTTCCTATCTGCTTCTCTAAACTGGGAGCATGCAAACTGCCATCTAAGTTACTGTATGTAGCACAATGACAAGATAATAAGATAATAAGGACATATCTTTGAGTAGCAGCATCATCATGCAGAAACCCACGTCACGACATGTGGGAAAACGTTTTTAGAAGGGCTTGAAAAAATAGCATTTTAATGTTAAAACATACATGCTTTGACTAAAATGTGAATGTTCAGATTTGAATGCACAAGGAACACCACTGGGAGGCAACAGAATGATATTAACATAATAGACCCGGGCTTTTAAAGCCGGAGTAGGCAGTTAGTAGCAAATATGAGTAAAAAAACATATTTTTACAAAACAGTCACTATATCCTGACAGTTCTGCATGAGACAGTGAATCTGAAAGAAATCATGTTCCTCTGTATCCTCCAGTGCTCCTAATGACATCCGCAAGATTTCACAGACTAGAGGAAAACAACCAATCAGAGCCAAGCTGGAGCCTTGCCGTCTCTGATCAGCTCTTAATAACCACGTTTACATGCGCCAGATTTCTCCAATCAGATCTGAACCTTGGCTGATCGGAAATTCCAAATCCACTGTTTACATGGACACTAAATAAAATGATCCAATCATGATGTGCGTTTATATGCACCGAGCGTTTACTCAGAATAAATCCTTTGGGCTGCATAGAGTTGTCTAATTTTCTGGAAATAGTAGAGGGAGACGCTGTACTTTCGCCTGTGTTGTAAACAAACGACGTGTTGTCTTTCACGCGTCACGCTGACGCAGTGAAAGATAATTTCAAGTGGAGATAATTTTACCCCAACCAGGAAGACATGATTCAAATGGGTGTGTACATGGACGGAACAACGATCGGCATTGAACCACCCCTCTCATTCGGAATGAAATTTCTTTCCGACTGGGCCGTATCGGATCAGAATCTTCCGACTGGTGTTTACATGAAGCATTTTTATTCGGATTGGGCCTTTATTCCGATTATTTGTGTCCATGGAAACGCAGCTATTCACTCACAAACTCTGATCAAACAAGAGAGCACTGATCAAATATGAATCAATATTCTGTTAGTGTAATGCCTACAGTATTTCTCGCGTAAAATGTGTTCAGAAACATCTTGCTACTGTTTAGCTGTAAAATGAGAAAGTTTGTGACCCAGCAGCCATGTTGAGGAAATACCAAACACCGCCCACCAGCTGGAGCAAACTTTCTCTTTACAGCTAAACAATAACTAAAAGTTGTTTCTGAGAACATTTGAGATAAATTGGTATTACAGTAATAGAACATTAATTCATATTTAATCAGCACTGACCATTTGACCGTTTGATCGAAGTTTGTGAGTGATTGACAGCTGCCTCCATTGAATGAAGAGCCAATAGGAACGTTCTCTCACTGAACTGACCTGTGATTGGCTAAAGTCTTCCATCATAGGACTTTTTTAAGTCTGAAAACAGAGCCATTGCACGGTGGTGTAGTGGTTAGCGCTGTCGCCTCACAGCAAGAGGGTCGCAGGTTCGATTCCAGCTTGCGGCTCTTCTGTGTGGAGTTTGCATGTTCTCCCCGTGTAAGCGTGGGTTTTCTCCGGGTACTCCGGCTTCCTCCCACCATCCAAAGACATGCTGTTTAGGTTAATTGATTACTCTAAATTGCCCGTAGGTGTGGATGTGAGCGTGAATGGTTGTCTGTCTATATGTTGTCTGTCTCTATGTGCCCTGCGATGGACTGGCGACCTGTCCAGGGTGTACCCTGCCTTCGCCCTATGCCAGCTGGGATCGGCTCCAGCCCCCCCGCGACCCCTAACGGGATAAGCGGTTGACGATGGATGGATGGATGGATGGAAACAGAGCCATGAGGAGGTGCAGAAGTTGTTGCACTTGAATTACAATATGCTGAAAGGTTATTATGGGTTTTTTGCCCAATGATACCAAAAATATTCTGCCTACTGCAGGTTTAATTTATGAATTCATCTAGTCAGTAATCAGTGTTTCCCATCCTGCTTGAATCAGGACAAACTTTTGATAGCACTCCATCATTCATACCTCAATCTCTTGCACCTGCTCTTCATTAGTGATGTACATCTGCTGCAGGGAGTCCTCCAGCTCTTTGTTCCTCTCCAGCAGAGTCTTTCCCAGCTCCGCTGCCAAGTGGAGGTCTAGAAAGTAGGATGAGAATGATGAACAAATGAGTCACAACTGCAGACAGAGAGATGTACATTTACTGAGACGGATTCAAAGTTGAGGAAAGGTTAAAAAAGTATGGGGACAAAAAGGATGTATGTGAAAAAGAAATGGTGGTAAAGGACAAATAGGAGAGGACGGATTGAGAGGACAAGAAAGGGGGAATGTAATCTCACAGAAGAAGACTGCAGCCGTACAATTTAGATCACCCGCTGACACAATTAAAGGAGCACCTTGCTCTATTTTAAGCAAGATTATAACAGGGTCTGGAAGCGAGTGATTAAAGGGTCCATCGCAGTGTCTCAGTCTGGACCAGTTCAATCACACAGAGAGGAGAACAGGAAGACAGATAGACAATCTTCTCCCTGCAGGTCCTCTCCTCTCCGCTGCCTGAATATGAAGGTCAGAGATTGGTGCCAAGATTATTTGAAGAGGCACCTGTCCGCTGAGATTAGGATAGAAATAGGCTGAAATTCAACATGCTGGGATGCAGGAGAGTCTCAGTGTTGGCTTTACTTTTATTGCACCACACTACTGTTTTCATTTGTGCTTCCAGACTGTTATAGCACCTCCAAAATAAGACGAGTCACTGCTGTTGTTCTTTATTCTAACTGTGATCTGACTCAGCGGTATCGATAGCTTACATTGTTGAGTCTGAGTCAGCAAGATGTGGTTTGCGACCTCTCAGAGAGAAAGTGAAGGACTAAACTGAACAGCCAATGAAGTCATTTCTCATTCAGTCCTGGCTCTGTCCGTAATATTGAATAGTGATCACTAGGATGGATGCCAAGTCACAAGCCTCTCAGAGCAACTCCTGACCCAACTGTATATTACCGCTACATTTATCTATCAGTGCAGTGGTGCCATGTTGAGATGGAGTAGATGGAGTGTACTCAACCAGTAGTTCACATAAATTTACTGAGGTTGTTATTGTATTGTACTGTATTGTAACACAGGTACACTGTCAGAAAATTGTAATTGGATTGGATTCACTTTACCTTTAACTAACTAATCATTTGCTTCGTCCGAAATTGCGCGAGCCCACATACTCAACATGTGTACTACAGTAGCATGCATCTTTTTGGTTACACTGAACTGTAATTGCCACGTCACTTCCCGAGAGCCTCCTTGCCGGATGTAACCATGGTAACCTGTGCCAACCTCAGGTGACCAAAACAATGATTTGTGAGAATCAAAGTCTGAACTCATTCACTCACTTACATCTAAATGTTATTGATGATTCAGAGCCGTATGAGTTACTGCTTAATTTGCTTAACTGATTAGTCGATAAACAGAATTGATGAAAAACATTTTGATAATGAGTAAATTGTCATATATCAAGCAAAAACGGCAAACATTACCAGGTTCTAGCTTTCCAAATGTCTTCATTTGTCCTTTTTCTTTGTTTTATATCACTGTAAAATGAGGTATTTGCATTTGAACTACTGGTTAGACAAAACGAGCCGTTTTAAGACATCCCCATGGGCTCTTGGATCCTCTGACGGGTATTTGTCACTATTTTCTAATGATTTATTGACTCTTAACTATTACATAGTATAATCTGTATACTGAGAGAAAGCATGTCTTGTCATCATTGCAAACTTTGCTGCACTCTAATCACAGCATACCTCCTTAGTAACCTTTCAGTGATCTCTTTAGTCATTTAGTAAAAACCATTGAATTAAATGATGACCCACAGTTTTACTGTTTTGGTTCAGTCTAACCACACAAAAAAAGCTAATGTAATTGCTGGATGTTAATTAGAATGGCTAAATAGGCTAAATAGGCTAACAAGTCCACCATATCAGCTTAAAAGGTAAGCTGCCCCCAAACAGCAGTTAATACAGGTTTAAAGACACACTGCTAATTTTTAAGTACAGCCTGACCAGTGGGCAACCTCCACGTCTGAGAAGTGAAGTCAATGGTGAAGTGTTTTAAACTTGCATTCTTTCTTACAGCCAGCAGGGGGCAACAACTCTGGTTGCAAAAAGGAGTCTGATTGTACAGCAGTCTATGAGAAAATGATCCTACTTCTTACTTTATTTATTACCTCAGTAAACATTGTAAACATGAGTTATGGTCTCAGTCGCTAGTTTCAAGTCTTCTTCAATACAGCATGACGTTCATTTAGTAAATTATGGTCCTATTTAGAGTCAAATAGACCAAAAAGCAGGGTACGCTTTAGGGAGAACATTGTGATACACATGTTGTTACCACGGCAACCCTTCCACGGTGTTGTGCAGCATTCGATTGTACTAAAAGACATTATGAGGAGTCAGCTGTTCATTTTTCCTGCTAAGTACGTTTTGTTTTAAGCATGTTTTTCATTAGTCAAAATTAGCATTCCAATTACTACCATAGTTGACGTAATTTGCAGATGCATCTTGCAAACCAAGCTATTTAGCTAGCGCTAGAGTTAGCTGCTGGCCCCGCTGGGTGTCATTCTGTGCTGCTCCACCCTCTTTCTAAATATGGTCACTTCTGTCTTCAGAAAACCAAGATGGTGACGGCCAAACTCAAGGCTTCAATACCATAGTCTACGTCATGTCACAGTGACTACGTCCACTTTTATTATATATGAGTCTATGAGCCCGACCAAAAAATAGTCCGCAAGATTTTTTTGTTCATGCTAAAAATGATATATTGACATATTGATATATTGTACTCAATAACGGTTTTAGCTTTAAAAATCAGTCGGGGTTTATTTTTTGTCGCTGCAGGTTCTGAAACCATGTTCCTCTTCCTCAGTCCTGTCCTCACCTCCTTCAATTAGACTAATGAGTAGCAAGCTAAGCATAAGATGCCAACAGCTCCATATGGACTCATTAACACACTTCCCCCTGTACTGATACCTAAATGAATTCCTGTGGGGCCCTTGCATCAGCGGCTCTGGTACCACTGAATGGACTCCTCCTGAATGCTGGGGTGAGTGAGTCCACCCAGCCCTCTTTCTACTAGGACGAGCTAATTAGAAAGGCTCTGTGGGAAAGTTTATAGTCCAAAGCATGGAATTGAAATGAACATGAGCAGCCTATGGTATATTATCCCATTACCATGATGACCTCAAAGGCAATAATAAATAGCACTCTCTGATAGAGTACGATGACACAAAGCTAATTTTTAACCTAATTTTTCATAGATATTTCTCTTTATGCATGTCATCTATTTTAGCCCTATCATTAGAAAAACTTCATATATCACACCTGGGCATAGTTACACATCTATCAACAAAAACACAAAAAAACTCTGCTGAGGAAGACCATGGGATGCAGCTGAAAGCGCTACAAAAAAATTAGTAAGTCAACTTTGAGTGAACTGTTTCCAAGGTCAACATTGAACTTTCAGTCTAAATTTTCATTTAAAAAAGGTACTGTATGTAACAATTTAATTTACATTAATCACTTTTTATGGCCTACGTGTGAAGGGATTTTAACGTAACGTAAAAACTGAGATCAGGTTCACACTTAAAGGTCCAGTTTCTGAACCAAACCAATGAGAGGATGATTCGTTGTTTCAGTTCTAC
The DNA here is from genome assembly GCA_947000775.1 of Pterois miles. Lineage (NCBI taxonomy): Eukaryota > Metazoa > Chordata > Actinopteri > Perciformes > Scorpaenidae > Pterois > Pterois miles. The sequence goes on along the minus strand of CAMQGK010000525.1, from coordinate 1,828,967 downwards.
ACCTGAACGAGAGCCCAGGTTTGACCCGTCATTCAACATTTTGCTAGCTAATGCGTTAATAGACACGTCACCAAAAACAAGAGAAAGGAAACATTCTTTTAACCAATGAAATGACAGATCAAATGGTTCACTTCCTGTGATTGGAAGTTCACAAAAGTTCACTTGACAGAGGATCGAGACTACCCCTTCGAGGTGGACCAAGGAGCAGTTGTTTGGTCCACACCAGGGTTCAAATCCTGCCTACACACCAAGCGAACCGCACCAAGGGGGTAAAACGCTCCAGGGTTCGTTCAACCGGACTAAACAAGGCTGGTGTGAACGCACACCGAGACCTTCCCCAAATTTCTCAGTTGCCTCTAACCGCCTGTGGACTGATTTCTATGCAAAGGACTCGGGACAATTTGCTGGGAAATTTTAAGGATGTGACATTTATGCAAACTCCCGAGAGCATCGCTTCTCTTTAGCTCCCCTAAAGCGCCAACAGCGTGTCGCTAACGTAGCAAAACGCTTTCTTGATTGCTTAAGCTGAGCTTAGCCAGCTAGCTGTAACTTACAGCAGTTATGTGGCATAGATCTGCCGTTGGCTGCTTCATAACATTAGCTGATGAAGTAATTCACAAATTGCAAGCTAGTTAGTATCAAGGCGCCAATGGTCCAAATAAATATTATATTAGGGATAATGCCTGGCGAGGTGTCCATTATTAGGAATTAATGGACGACATGGAGGGATGCAGGATGCTGACTACAGTTCACTCAACAGCTACAGATGTCATTAATAACAAGAGTTTTCTGAATGTCACATTTATTAACTTTAAATTTCCATATATTGTCAGTAGATGTCAGTAATACACCATATCTACTACAGCTAGTTAAAGGCGTTATAATATCTCTATGTTAACAATAGATCAAATAAATATGTGTATGTGACAAACCCGCAGAGAGTTATCACCTGACTCACAGTTCCTCTCAGCTCTGCAGAGCGTTATAGTGAGTTTACTGCTTTGGTTCAACCTCCCCACTCTTATCAGCAGGCAGCTGTTTTCAGTGAAACAGCTGTGATAAACCCACTGTGCTCTACCTGCCCACCACCAAACAGCAGACAAACAAAGTTAGCAGCTAACTGAAAATGACTTACTTATACTTACATTTGTCGGGCGGCCAGAAACATGATTCCAGATGAATGCTCGTGTTGCTCTGTGTCTGCTAGATGAGTAAATAGGCAACAGTTTGCCACCATGTAAACCTTTGAAGGTAATAATAGAGTGCTACAGGAATGATGGTGCCTTAAAATGGGGTCGTGTTGACAAGATGGGAAGTGTTCACGATATGCATGCAGTTAAAGTGGTTAATTCCAGTAGAGCACCGCTGCCAAGCAATTTAATATTAATGTTACTGTCCGAGTCTAGAAGCCACAGAGGCTAACAATTTAGCAAGCAATATCAACATTTTCCTCAGACATATTACAAAATTACCAAGAAAAACAATATTACTAAAATTGCAATATACTATATGATATTAAGTTTTTATGGCTTTCATATAGGTTCGACTCGTCAATCCCATTTGAAGGCACCATGAGTCCTAAAACCCAGAAATGAGTCTCTCGTCTGCAAGTCAATGGTTTTTTTTTTTTTTTAATGGGCTTTCAGTTGAATACCTGAAATAAGGTCTGTGGTTAACACAAGATGAAGAGAGTTTAATGTTTTGTTCTAGGACATAAAACAGTAAAGTGTCCGTAAATAACCCATTCATGAATTTCAAAGATGTTTATGTCTCTAAAAAAAGGAGGTTGCTAACAAGTGGCTAGATGAGGCTACTAAACGTCATCACTCCAACTCGTCCGCCTTTACAGCCTCCTTGTGTATACTTTTTTATGTAAAAATCCTCAGACACACAGGAAGTGATTTATTTGTGATATGCTGCAAAAGAATTGTGTAGTTAGCATTAGCAGTGCTAGCAAGAAAGGCTAAACAGATAAAGAAAATAGCACAACCTACAAATTAATTTCTTCAATAGTACTTGCTGTAGGGCTGGGTACTATATTATATCAATATCGTGACATGAGACTACACATCATCTTAGATTTTGGCTATTGTAATATGGCATATTTAAGCATTATCGTTTCCTGCTTTTAAAGGCTGCAAGCCAGTAAAGTGTTTCTTTTACACATATTTTATAGAAGCACCCATGCTCAACCCTACAATATAATCGGAACACTAATATTGAAGTATTTGGTAAAATATATGTATTTATATATATGATTTTCTCCATATTGCCCAACCCTAACTTTAATTATTTTTTATTGCAGTACTTTTTTAAAAATTCTCTTATTATGTTTGTTGTGACCATTATGGACCAAAATACCAAGGCCAGTTCCTTGTATGTGAAATCCTACTGGCAATAAATCTGACATAAACCAGTTTATTATGAAAATAACCAGTCCAACATCATGGTCAGTACAGTGTCCAACTAGCCAACATTCCTCTTATAAATAAAGAGTTATATAACTAGACGCAGCCACGACTGCAGACCTCTGACAAGCTTTTCCAGTCCTATCCAGCCTTGAGCCGAGCTTACAAACCTGAAACCCAAAATTCCACCAAGAAAAGCAGACAACCCAAACGCTGTGTTAGTGTTTCACATTCAGCTGGCAGAGAGGGAGAAGAGAGGGAGCTCAGCGACGGGGGAACAACAGGAGAAAGAAAACAAAGTGGGAGAGGGGAAGGGAGCCAATCGATGCAACTCAATGCACTCGCAAACAAACTTAGCAAATCAGACGACTGTCTGTTCGCTCCACACGGACCTGACGCTCGAACTACACGGGATGAAACCAGAGTGTAATCACATCATGTATGACATTTCCTGCATGCTCCATAAAACCAGATGCAACCAGTTGAGAGTGTGTTTGTGTGCTGAAACAACTCAGATGTGCTTCTCACACAGTAAACACAAGGGCGGTTTTATATTCTATACATATTTTCAATGCAACGACCTACTGAAAACCTGCACATGTAGACATATGTGTTACTGCATGTGGTGATCTCTTCCACAGGCTAGGTGCATATCTCCTATGAGACTTATTGGAATGTGGAAAACAAGACTTCTCCTCCTCCTCTTGTCCTGTGTTGCAGACCCGACTTCCTCACGGAAATGAATTATTTAGTAACTGCTTTTCTGCCCATAATCTGCACTAATGCATGATGATATGCAAAACCAGCAGTTTCAGCAACATTTTTTATGGTCCATACTGGGATCTTTGCTCTCTTTGGGTGGCACAAACACCAATTAAGCTTTAACAAGAGTATTTAAACAGTCGAGGAAGCCTCTCATCATAAGTCAAGCCTTAAGTCTCAGCTGGTAGAGCCATGTATTTTCCTCTTGGACCTGGACCAGTAGAGAGCTACCACACAATAGGCCCAAACTAAATTATATGTCTGTATCCCTCCTGTTTTTCTGCTTTAAGACTTGAAATGTGAGCTATAACTGATCGTAGCGTCTCTTACATTCCACAGGGGAACTCTGCTCGCCAAGTTTCACATCTGCTAAATTTCCACACAAATGATGAGCTTCATTCGCAAATGACTTAAAGGGAGAATTCGACATTTTTTGGATATAAACGTACTGGCTCTCTTGCTAGTTAAAGCCACCCTCACGTTTTTAAAGGTCCCATATTGTATAAAGTAAGATTTCCATGTCTTTTTTGATTATAAAGCAGGTCTAGGTCCTATATAATAACAAATATCAAAATGCACACAGCCTGTATTCAGAAGCTGAGCCTTTAAACGACCAGCCAGAACTATCGTAAGTTTGTCACAACTACACACCAGTAGAAGTGCCACTAAACTCTGTAGCTGACATACATAGAGTGTCCCCAGCCAAAGATCATAGATGTAGAGACAAAACTACGTGGTTTTTGACAACGGCCGCTGCTGCCATTTTGGATTTAAAACTTGGACTAAAGAGTCTTAAAGAGACAGGCACTAAAATGGAGCGTTTCAGACAGATAATGAACACAGGTGTATTCAGACAGTATGAGAAATATAATGTGTTTTTGGACCATTAATGCATGTAAACATATTCTATAAATACAAGTATGAACCAGAAAATGAGCATGATACGTTTCCTTTAAGCTATGTATGAAACTACCACCCGCAACCAGTTATCTTAGTGCAAATACTCGAAGGTAACACAGCCAGTGTGGTAACAAAATCCACCTATCAGCACCTTTGCCTCATCGAGATGACAAAAATGACCTTACCGTCCATCAGATTTGATTCTAAACTGTTTGTGGTAAAGTCTGAAAACATCACAATAACTAGCATCAAGGTCAGTTCCACCACATAATTTTAATCAGGTGTTTTAAAATAACTGATTTCAAATTGGCGGCTCAAAGCAGTGACTAATGACAGTTACTTTCTCAATGAAACTGAAACGAGCGCCCATCACAGCTTCCCAGAGGCCAAGATGACATCTTCAAATGTCTCATGTCAATCCGTGATGTTTCGCCTCCATAAACCTTGCAAAAGAGTCTCTTTCTACCACAGAGCTTATGTCAGACTGCTCAGCCGGCAACAACTACTGTACTGTAATAGCCAACAATGACAGCGGCTTCTCTCTCTAAGGGATTCGTGGCATCCTGAAATGTCGCACGACAACAAATCTTGAGCTCAGGCCGTCAGCGCTTTGGTCTGACATCCTCTCTGCTCCATCAGACACAGAGCTCTCACACATGAAGACTGATTTTTTTTACACCAGCCATTTTGACTTTTGTGAATGTCTGTCCTCTCTTTGTTCCTCTTTCCTCCTCACAAAAGAAAGACTAGTGACGATCTATTTTATCCTCAGCTCCTCCGATGTGTGACACTCCATTACATCATGATTGTAGGTACATTTGCCTGTTTGTACTCGGATAAAAAATTCCTGCGTCAGCACCATTTCATCTCTGGAAATGTACCATTATAATTACCTGCCATGAGGACAAGTAACAGAGATGAAGAAGAGAGACAGGAAATGAAGTCAGTGCTGCAGAGAACAGTGAATGATGAGGCTTTTTTTTTTTTTTTTTTTTTTTTAATACATTTTAAGTTGCCATGCATATCGGCATGGTATCAGCCAATTTCCATATGAGGACTGTCTTTTTATGTTCCAGTTCTCGTGTTTGGTGGTAAATTGGCTGATAAATGTCTTCACAGATGTTCTGTGCACAGCAACATACAACATGTGACCTCATCCAAATGTACTTTACTGTATGTGACTGATGAACTGGAACATAAAAAGACAGTCCTCCTAATATGGAAATTGGCTGCTACCAAGTCCATTCGGCATGACATAAATGTAATTAAATGCTTTTAAAGGGGACCCATTATGCATTTGTGATTTTCCCCTGCCCTTTAGTATACTATATACTGTAGTTTTTGTACATGAAAAAGTTACAAAGCCTAAAGTCAACGCCAAAGGAAGTTAGTCTCTCCCACAGAAACACTGCTCCTGAACTGCCTGAAACGCCTTGCTTGAAGTCCCGCCTTTTCTTCTGTAACGTAGTGATGTCACCAAGTGACACATTTTTGGTTGACCAATCAAAACAGAGTGGGCTAGTCAGCCAATCAGAGCAGACTGGACTTTTCTGAAGGGGGCGAGGGCTCAAACAGAGCGTTTCAGGCCCTGTTCAGACCTGTTATTAACATGTATCCTCAGAGATCACATCACAAGTGAACAAAGTGCAGGTGTCAACGCATTCAAGACGCATTGAGGACACACTGAGATCCGATCACTCAGACCACATTCAGAGGTGGTGTGGTTTCATTCTTTTAGCAGTGTGTAGGAGAATGTGTCCTGGGCCACATTAAGCATCACCTCCTCAACTGACGCCCCGCTAGGATCTGCAGGCCTCTGCGCTCCTCAGGTGAATAAATGGGCAGCCGAGGGTACTTGTCGGCATGGAGATGGCCTCTGTGCTCTACAGTATCCTGTACCACTGTATTTTATTAAAATATCATTTTCTATCGGCCACATATCTACGGACTATCAGACTAGGCACGCAAAGTACATTATTATTATTTTGTCGGAGATGTGTGTGCGTTTTTGTTCCGCTGCTTTGCATAGAGCTGATGTCAGTCTGTCAGTCTGTCCGTCCGTTCGTCCGTCTGCACTCTCTCCTCCCCGGCTCTCTGAAGCTCTGTACCCCACTGCTGCCTGGCAAAGGTAGCGGTGCCAGCAGGGTATAGTTCCCCGGGGAGCTCCAACACAATGACCTCTTATTTTGATGTTAATGAAATGTACTGTAAATCGTGAATATGTAGCATATTACTACTGTCATTCTTATAATATTACATCACAACGTCTGCTGTATTAGCCATGTGTCTACCACGTGTTTATCTGCATGTATGAGATCGGATCACGAGTGGTCACTCAAGACGCATGTGGAGATTCAGACATACTTAAAGCTGTCTACTTGTGGTCTGATCACTGAGGATGCATGTTAATGCCAGGTCAAGTACGCAGCTGAAAATAAGTATATGTCCTCTTTAAAGAGCCGTTGTATGCTCAGTTAAACTATTTCAATATATTCAAATGTCAGGAGCGTGAAGGACAAAGATAGATCAGATAGATTCACTCCTGCTGTTACCATATGGAGCAGGTGGCCCTATAATGGAACAATACAGGCTCATTAGCTGACTCTGAATCAGGCTAATTAGTCAAAGACTGAAGAGTGAACAAACTCCTGCTGGCTTGTTTTTTCAAAAACTCGTCAAAATGAGTTCAATCATCACTACCTGTACAGAAAGGCTAATTAATTAATCAAAAATTTAGCAAAATCACATTGGGTTCTACTGCAATTTTAAAATCACAGGAGATGCAGTATTTGTTAAAGGTGAACTGTGTGTCAAATTAATAAATAAATATAAATAAATAAATATTATCTCGCTGCAGAGATATTCTGGCCATCACATCATTTTCTGCAGACTTAAGAAAATATCTTTGTTTGGTACAGATCCCACAATAATCGCACCATCATTTTTTAATACATTTTCAATGAAAGAGACTAATGATATAAACATTATCATTCCTTTTGATATCGCAATTGCAATATTAGTCAAAATAATCCCAATGCAGCCCTACTGCACAGTGTGCAGAGTATTAAAAATATTGTTTTTTACATGGTTCCAGCTTCTCACATGTGAGATTTGTTTTGTTGATATTACACAACTGCTTAGCCCCTAAAAATAACAGTATAGCACATTGAGTGAGGAGTGCATCATAGCGTGAAATAAAAAGGTGGATAAACCTTGACCCCTATAGTTTTTTTAGGCATAAAAACTCAACCATAGACCAAATTATGATTTGTTTTTTCAGGAAAATATAATGTTTTTCTTTGTAAAAAACAAATCCTTATCTTACACTGCTTTAACAGTATTGTATATACTGAGTATTCAGGCTTTACGTCAGCCTATATGAATGGGCTATACATTTTGTTAAGATTTCTGTAATAATCATGTTCTGTGCTATTTTAAACTAAAATATAGGAGGACATGTCCATCACATCATCACATTTCCAGAGCCAAAGGTGACATATTGAGCTTTTAACCTGACCAACAGTCCAAAAGATATTCAAATGTAATGATACAAAATAGATAAAAGCAGCAAATCCTCACATTTCAGAGGCTGGAACCAGAAATGACTCTGCATTTTGTTTGGTAAACTAATAAATAAGCATGCTTCTTTGGGGATGTAATACTACTAATAATGTTAAATCTTCCATTAAGTAAGAGCCTGATAACACTGTGGGTCTGTCTGATGCTGACAGTAATACCAGGCCCTGCTTGGCACGCTTTCAATGCATTGTTGTCAAAGAAGCACAGCTCGGCCCTCAGAAACCAATTCACCGTGAATCTGACTGCACAGATCCAGAGGAAGGCCGTGTAACAGACGTCTCTGCCGTCTCTTAATGTGACAGAGAGTCTTTGTTAAGTGGAGGCTAGCTGGCCGGCCGGCGCCAGCGGCTGACAGCGATGATGCTGCGGCCAGGCAGGGAGGAGGATGGGGTCTGGTCTTACCCTGCTCCAGGTCCTGTTGGTCGTACCACGGCTCTTCCTCTTCGGTCACGAATTCCTCCATTGTCCCTGAGCTTAGCATGGGTGAGCCCCTTTCCTCCTGAACCCGGGAAAACCGCAGAAACGAGCCGCTCTGAACAATAGAGGTCCGGCGGCTCCTCCAGAAGGCAGCGGTGGCTCCTTCCAGCTGGAGCTGCTTCTTCTTTCAGCCGGGGAGCGTCGTGTTGTGGCTGTTTCCTCTTTCCTTCCCTCGGTCACTCCCACCTTTCCCTCTCATCCCCCCACCGCCCGGCACCGGCCCATCCTGGTGTTCAGCCCGCCGCCGCCGCTGTAGAGGAGCCTTCAGACGTGGCAGCGGTGTCGCAAACACACTTCCTCTCTCTCGGTTATCAGCAGCATGAGCGGCACATCCACGGTGCCTTCACGCTCGGCTCGTACGCTGCAGAACGCTGCAGCTTTGTTTGCATTCGACCAGCTTTCGTTCAAGCGCGCCCTCTAGATTTCTATATGTAAAGACGATATAACATCACAAATTTAGACCCATCAATTATAAAAGCAAATCTGTTAAAAGGTATCGAAATATTACATTAAATCCTAAAATTCCGGACCGTACCTAAATGTTACATTACCTCATGCATTTGACGGGGAGCCCAAAAAAAAAAATAAAATAAATAAAATAAAATTATAAAATAATTGTAGAAATAGCTCAAAATACTCAATTATCACACATGTTAATTTAAAATAAATAAATATGAACAGAAATAGAAACATAAAAACATGCTAATTATGAAATAATTATTTATTTATTATAATGTCATCTTTAGTCCTCTCCTATAGCGGTGACAGCGGTGGAAACATCTATGTACATCTATGCAAGTAGTTCAGTACAATTTCAATTTTCTGCTACTTTATACTTCTACTCCATTACATATGGGACTTTTTACTGCACTACATGTATTTGATACATTTAATTACTAGTCATGATGCAGATTCAGATAAATAATACAAAATGTAATCAACAAATTAATTATGATGTATATGTATAGAGTCTGTGCATAAAAAACTTGACTGCTAGTAAAATATAAGCCCCACATTAACCAGCTTCAGCATTAAAATACTGTATATTAAATCATCAATATTCTAGTTGTGTAATATAATGTACACAGTTCAGCATGCATTTGTAATATAACCTCTATCACTACAATGTCTGTCTACCATCTTGTGTACAAGCTACTTAATTCCCACTTGAACATCCTGTGTGGTCTGGGATACAGCTGCTCCAGGACTGATTCAGAGGATGATAGGATGTTTAATGTTTTTTTTATAATTATGAAAATTAAAAGGAAAAATACAGTTTCCCCTTCTATGCTTTACATTTACATCCCCCTTGTATGTGAGGGTATCAGACAAACCATAATAATACTGTGCTCACTGTGAAGGTTATGCATCAGGCACTATTCCTCCTCCCTGTACTTATAATTGTGGATAGGGCGTGTCCTCAGTCACTGCTTCACTGTCTTTCACCCAGAGCTCCTCTGTCATGCAATGGTCCACAAACTCTGGTGATTTACTTGAGCAATTCGGATTTAAATGTAAAAGCTAAGAAATGTTAGAAATGAGACAGGGACAATACTTTACATACTAGCTAGATTTAACCATTTAGAGGTAAAGGGATAGTTCAGGTGTTTTGAAATGGGGTTGTATGAGGAACTTATCCATAGTCAGTGTATTACCTACAGTAGATGACAGTCCGCACCCCCCAGTTTGGAGAAGCAGACAGGAGTTACAGCAAGGAAGCAAAGTAATGTACTGCTGTGGACGGGGACAGCAGCAAAATGTATTTTAGCCACCTGTCAGAGATCGTGAGCGCCCTCTTTAGGTTGCTTGGGGAGGTGCAGGAAGACATAAAACAACAAGGATGCCGGGAATCAGGTATTTGTCAGGTGAAACAAAGTGAGACTGCTGGAGGTACTGGTGTTGACTTTTCTTGGTTGACTTGGTGTCTTATCAGAAGTGTCTTTCAACAGCAGCAAACCGTCCATCCATCTTCAACTGCTTATCCCGTTCCCGAGGCACACCCTGGACAGGTCGCCAGTCCATCGCAGGACACATAGAGACAGACAACATATAGACAGACAACCATTCACGCTCACATCCACACCTACGGACAATTTAGAGTCATCAGTTAACCTAATTGCATCTCTTTAGACTGTGGGAGGAAGCTGGAGTACCCGGAGAAAACCCACGCTTACACGGGGAGAACATGCAAACTCCACACAGAAGAGTCTCAAGCCGAATTTGAACCTGTGACCCTTTCTGTGAGGTGACAGCGCTAACCACTACAGCCCCAACAGCAGAAAACCAAATATTTTATATATATATATGTGTGTGTGTGTGTGTATGTGTGTACATATATATGCAGTGCAAGTGGATGTGATCATGTGTTCACTGTCATCCAGAAGAGGTTTGACTCCCTGGTAAGAGGCAAATGGAGCCAGTTGAATGACAGCTGTGACCCCTTTCTCTCTATTGCATGAGGTAAGCAAGGTCGCATTGACTCCACTTATCGTGTTCCAAATCTGTTCATTTCAACTGATTCTGAAGTGGATGTGACGTAACACTAGATCTATATAAAAGTGTATACTTTTTTATCGTATCTGGGATATTTTGGCTTAATTTCTTAAAAAAATAATATAAATGGTAGAAAGCCCGTAGAAGGTAAATAGACATTATTTTAAAATTATATACTAGACAGATCACATAATTGGTTATAATGATGTATGACAGACAGATTAAAAATATAAGTTAACTTTAAGACAAGGACATAACATGTAATAAAATATCTTAAAGCTGCACTAATCGATATTCAAAAAAAATAGCAAACTGCAAATCCTGGACTTGTTTCTCATTTTCCAGAGGACAGCTTTCTGAGGCTACTGGAGTCCAGGAGAGGAGAGCGAGACGCTCAGGCCTACGTGAGGAAGCGAAGACAGTCCCAGGACGGGGCCGAACTGTAACAAACACACAGACAAGTTCTTCCTCCAAAAATATACTATATTTGTTTATTGATCTGTACCAAAAAACAAAGAAATATCCACTCAGAAAGAAACACTGGTGTTGGATGAGTTGTGTGTGGACAGTCTGCTGAGCATGGGTTTACCAAAGACCATCACAGTGATCATGAACACTTTCACATCTGCATTTAAACCTCACACACCGTACATATCTGTCTGCTTCCTGATGCTTTGTCCAATCAGTGCAAGAGATAAGTATGACATCACTTAACTATGTGTGTGTGTGTATATATATATATATATATATATATATATATATATATATATATATATATATATATAAACAAACATACATACATATATACATGTATATACATACATATATATATACATATGTATATATATACATGTGTATATATATATATATATATATACATATATATACAACATATGTATACACATATATATATATATATATATATATACATATGTATATACACAATATATATATATATATATATACACATATATATATACACACATATATGTGTGTATACACATATATATATATATATATATATATATATATACACATATGTATATACACACATATATATATAATTATACATACATATATACATATATACATATACATATATACATATATATACATATATATATATATATATATATATATATATATATATATATATATATATATATATATATATGAGACTACGTAAAAATTTTGGCAGAAAATGCTGTCAGACATTGATTTTAAACGGTTTTAACAAAGTTTGTATGTTTGAGTTAACATGAAAAGCGTTTAAGTAAAAATTAAAAATATGTAATTTCAAAGACTACACAAGTTGACTGAGTACATTTGCCTTGATTGTGTTATAACATGCTTTCCTCTTCCAGTTTATGTAGAAGAATATTAGAGAAAACCTGAGTGCTTTAACAGAGGCCATCTGTTGGAAATTTAAACAAATATTACTACATTATTTAAATAGTTTCTGTTATCATTCAACAGCAATTGACCATTTTAAATGTATTTTGCAAAAAAAAAAAAAAACCTATGAAAAATACTACATCAAACAAGAAATTCAATATAATCTAGACAAGCGCTACCAGCAGACTGGTTTTGATGGCCCCCTTTTGGCTGTGGCCATATAGGATCATTGTCTGGGTGATGTTAAATAGGCCCTTTTAAGTGTTTTCAGTCAGACTTTAAGAAGCCCACAAAACTGCTAACCTGCCATGTCATCCATCCATCCATCCATCGAAGGTTTTTAGATCTTTCCTGTCACAACTAAATTTGTCTCTTTTCAGAAATTATAACAGTTACACATGTTGCACTGAAATCGCTTAAACTGCTCATAATGAGGATTGCTCTTCACTCTGTATTCTGATGATTGAGGTTAATGAGGACTGTGAATTATCATGAGTAACTGTCTTGATTTCTGGAACGAGACCTCACAGTTCAGTTATACTGGATATAAAATGTTTTGGACCTACAAAGGTGACAGCGAACATCTTTAAACCTTAGCAAATCACACTGAAGCTATCCAGATGGATAGATAACGCTCGGGAAATATGTTCTTTAGGGTGAGCTCATTCTTTAAAACTTATCAAAATAGATTTAGAACTATGTAAAAGTTTCATAATTAGGGGTTCGAGATGAAATAACAGCAGGTCTTTAAGTTATTTTCACAAATCAAGAACGGGGGAAAGAACAGTGTTGCTGGTCAAGAGTAAAAAGTACTGGTGTCCCACGGGTAACCACTAGAAAAAATTAGGAATCCTAAATCCCACATTAAGAGCTTTCATTTAGTGACCTGTGCTGGTCATTCACCAGTAAACATCATCTTAAAAATACAAAACCAGATCAGCGCTTGTGTCGTTACCACGTTATAAAATGACCTCGATGTAATTTTGAATGGCGATTGAGATCCAAGGCTGGTATCTGTGGAATCAGGACTGACTGGTCGGGAATCTGCGGTGGTCCGAGTGGGCTGTGGGGTCAAGAGAGCTGCTTCTCCAGGGTCTGTTCGGGGCAGAGTGGGCACTCTGTGGAGGTGGAGCAGCTCTCACACTGTAGTCCGTGGCCACAGGGCAGGGACACTGAGCCCTGCTCTCCACATGTCACACAGCACTGTCTCTGTTTCCTGTACACCACCTGGGGAAACGCAGGGGCAAATATGGAGACCGCTTAAACTGAAGTATGCTGCACGATTTAAGGGAACAAAAACGATGTTCACCACTATTTTGTGAACAAAATAAAACTAAGTAGCAAGGTCAACAAAGACCAAGTAATATAGCTAAGGTGAAAAACAATGAACAGAGAAAAATTAACACAAAGAGAAAGAAATTTGCTAGTGTGCAAAAAAAGGCCAGTTCTGCTAGCAAGGCTCTGCTAAAGATCCTACAGAGTTTTTCCCCATGAAAATCCAGCTCAAAATGACAAAGTGAGCAACTTGAAGGCAACACGGCTCTGAGAACCAGTGTGGCCAGATCTGTGAAGCCAAAGAAGCAACTACCCCCCAAAAACTCCATCAGCCACGCAACAACACAACGACTGAGCGGCGCTGGTGCCAGTAAGTGACTGTCAGGGCTTGTGCACCGATCTGGCAACAGAACAAACTAGACCGGTATAGAGGAAAGAGACAAGAGCAAGCCCAAATGAGCAAGTACATGCAAGAAACAAGCCCAAAAAATGCAACCTGCAACTACCAATATTTTTAAGTGACATTTCAGTCTATAATAAGTGGACTTGGCAGCTCTGCTGGGAACATGCAACATCCATCCATCGTCAACCGTTTATCCCGTTAGGGGTCGCGGGGAGGCTGGAGCCGATCCCAGTTGGCATTGGGCGAAGGCGGGGCTCACCCTGGACAGGTCGCCGGTCCATCGCAGGGCACATAGAGACAGACAACATATAGACAGACAACCATTCACACTCACATCCACACCTACGGGCAATTTAGAGTCATCAATTAACCTAAATTGCATGTCTTTGGGCTGTAGGAGGAAGCCGGAGTACCCGATGAAAACCCACACTGACACGGGGAGAACATGCAAGCTCCACACAGAAGAGTCCCAAGTCAGATTCAAACCTGCGAACCTCTTGCTGTGAGGCGAAAATGCTAACCACTGCACCACCGTGCAGCCCAACATGCAACATACATGTGATTATTTTGACACTTTATACAGTGTAAAAACATTACTGCTATTTTAGAACCCAAAATGAAAAAAATGTCATGTCTGATCATATGAGATTTATGAGTTTTTGTGTATTACCTTATCAACTACCTAACATTCTTTAAAAAGACAATAAGCACTGATTAGCTGATACATACAAGTACACAGATACAAGTACATGTAAGTGATGAGTCGGTGGTATTACCTGTTCCACTGCATGTAAGCAGCTACAGAGCTGAGCCTGCAAACTGAGGACTGACTCCAAGGGCAGTCGGTGTAGTAGCTGGAGTTGATGCAGCGCTAAATGGGGGTTGTCTCCACTCCGTAAGCTCTCCAGCGCCTCCTGCAGTAGCGACGCCTGTCTCTGCGCCTCCTCCTCCGCCTGCCTGGCTCTCTCTGCTTCCATGGCTAACCGTGCAGCGTGGGCACGCGATTCCTCTGCATCTGCTTTCAGTGCAGCCCACGACTACAAGAGGCAGAGTACCCGTTCAAAACTGTTATACATTGCAGTATGTATTAAAGTGCAGTACCTTGCATTGACTCAAACAGCTATTTCACAGACCTGTACACACACCTGCCCCACTACCTACCTACCTGAGCTGTGTGTCTCCAACTGTGACCCCACTGCTTCAGAGCCCTGTGAGCTTCCTCCAGCTCCTGTTTGAGCCTGGAAGTCTCTGCACAGGGGCCAGAGGGCAGCAGGGTGGGGGGTGTGCCAGGGGAACCCTGGCCTGATGGAAAATGCTCCCAGATATTAGTGCTCATACCATTCAGACCTACAACAAAGAGAATACATATAAGCAAAATACAGTGTTATCCTCCTACATATATTTTATTATCCCTCACTGCACCACATGATGTTTTCATGCCCTGACACACCAAGCCGACGGTCGGCCGTCGCTGAGCATCCACTGGCCCAGTTTTTGAGGAGTGTCCTGCACCGTAGGCTGTAGTCTACTCATGTCAGAAGTTTTCTGGCCGATTCAGCATGTTGAATCGCCATCGGCGCCCATCGGTGAGAGAAACAGAAGTGAGGAAATGAGTAAAGTCAAGAGGACACACAGAAGTCTCTTCTCATTTTTCATCTTCATCTAATCTGATCATTCACGGATATTTTCACAACAACATGGCCATCAGGAATGAAGCTCTGTAGTGAGCGAGCGTGGTGTCAAAATGGAAGGCAAACGCTGCTTTGTTTCATATACGTGTCACAACAACGACTTGTATATCCGCCGTCTTCAGTCTTCTGGTTTCCCTTTTTGAATGATCGTTACAGACTACTGCCACCTGCTGGTGTGGAGATTTATTTCCTCTCATGCAGGCACAGAACATGTGGTAGTTGGCTGTCGCCTGTAGTCTTGAGTGTAAATTTTGGCCAAGTCAAAGGTGACGTGAGACAGCGCAACTGTTGGCCATCGTAGCCGCAAATTCCCTGATGTCGGGTTGGTGTGTCAGGACCTTTAAATCAAATTCCACTGACCTAAAGAGCTATGAGATGGCCCCAAGAAGGTGCTCTCTGATTGACCGGGCTGAGACAGGTGAGTAGAAAAGAACGGTGAAGTGTGCGGTCTGATTGGGGGAGATGGTGAAGGGGAGCTAAAAGGAGCAGAGCTGCTAAAGGATCCTGGGATATTGACCGGGGCAGAACTCTGGAACTGGCTACCTCCTATAAAGGGAGACACATAATGATGAATTATGTTTATATATATGTGCATACAGCTAAATGGTGTGCTCATATTATCATTCTTGTGTCTTTGAAGTACCTAGCATAACTCCCACACTGGGCAGAGCAGAGCTGCTCTCCAAGCTCCTCTCCAACACCGACACACCAAAATCATTCAGGTCTAGATCATCTAGGGCTGATTCTATTATACACACAAAACAGTGCAGAACCATGTCACATTTACCGTCATTTTAAATTGTCACAAATGTGAATTTTGTGTATCGTCACCTACCGACAACTGACTCTACGGTCTCGCTGGTGGGGTAAAAGGGCAGGGCGTTGGCATTCATGCCCGAGGAGATGCCGGATCCCGGGGGTCCGAGAGGGGCGGGGCTGGGCGGGGTGGCGGCCAGACTGGAAGGGATGCTGGAGGACAGACTCAGAGGGCTTCCCACAGGCAGAAACACTAACAAGTCCTGCAGGAGAACCAATATGATGTATTTGGAGAAATGGGCGTTAATTTTACTCTAGTGTCCTTGCAGCAATATTTCTATTAAAGGGCAGGTCCATCTGTAATCTTTTCCATTTTTTTTTCAAACGGAAATATGCACACTCGGCCGTTAGCAAAAAGCAGTGACGTAGGATAAAAAAGTAAGATAATCAAGAAGGTTATGAATAATGTGAACACAGTGTTAACTTAGTCCTGTGGTCTGCGAGGTAAAATACCTGTTTTTGTGAATACAGTCTGATGGCTTTGAAGAAAGTGATGTAATGGCTTCAGTTCTCTGTCAGGCTGATATTGATTTTATGTATACCTTGCTGTAATTGAGGTATACATAAAATCAATCAGTTTAAGTATACGCTATATTTAAAATATTTTCACTGCATTACCTTGCTGTCATACAGCCCTTTACACATGGGGAAAGGAAGCCTTCATATCGCTCTCTTCAGAGCCTTCAGACCAGACTACCTTCACAAAAACAGTGAGTTGATGGTCTTACACTTTTGACTGGTTAGTTAGTTGACCATGTGACCATGTTGACCGCATCTAAGTGACTGTATGTAACGTTAATACACTGACTATAAGGATATACATATACTTTATGTAGGAGTTTGCATGTTCTCCCCGTGTAAGCGTGGGTTTTCTCCGGGTACTCCGGCTTCCTCCCACAGTCCAAAGACATGCTGTTTAGTTTAATTGATTACTCTAAATTGCCCGTAGGTGTGAATGTGAGCGTGAATGGTTGTCTGTCTCTATGTTGTCTGTCTCGATGTGCCCTGTGATGGACTGGCGACCTGTCCAGGGTGAACCCCGCCTTCGTCCAATGCCAGCTGGGATCGGCTCCAGCCCCCCCGTGACCCCTAACAGGATAAGTGGTTGACAATGGATGGATGGATGGATGGATGGATGGATATACTTTATGTATAGTATCATCATTATGCAGAAACCTACTTCAGGTCATGTGGGAAAAGGTTTTTAGAGGGGCTTGAGAAAATAGCGTTTTGACGCTAAAACATACATATTTTGATCAAAATTTGGATGTCTGGATCTGAATACATAAGAACACCACTGGGAAACTACAGAATGATAGAAAAACCTAATAAAATAAAATAAAATAATGGACCCACACTTTAACAAGAAAAGTATGAAGACCAGCTGAAAGTATGCTGATTTTTAAACAGCATAAAAAAACAGAAGAGTTTGAGGTTGCATTCGTACCTGTTTACTTTGTGCTGTTGCCAATTCTCTGTTGCGCTGCTCTAGAGCAAAACTCCTTTGCTTTGCCTGAAAACACAAGCAATGAAAACATGCAGGATAAGCCATTTGGTATTAACTAAGACATCGTGATTTTCCATTTGTTTATTTAAAGGTCCAGTGTGTAGGATCTGGTGGCATCTGGTGATGAGATTTCAGATTACAACCTTGTGTCGTAGGTGCAGTGCTACAGCGTGGTCCTGTGTAGAGCCACAGTTTGGATTTGTCCGTTCTGAGCTACTGTAGAAACATGGTGGCCGCCTTCATGCAACGTTTTAATAGTTTGGAATTTTTAATTAGCCTTTATTTCATTTTAGTTTTGACTTTTCAATTTCACTTTAATTTTCAGACTATGTTTTTTATTTTAAGTTTAGTTTAATTTTTCAGAAAGGTTTAGTTTTAGTTATTAGTGCTGTTTAAGTTCATGCAATAATATCGGGGTAATGAAAATTTGTTTTAAGGCCACTAATTTCTTTAACATATTAACGCAACTTGTAATCCATTGGTACCAATCATGTCATACTGGCTTGTCGGGAAGGAGGATAAATAATGCTTCTAACTTCAACTAAATTTTCATGGCCTCAAAAGGGTCTCTTCACCTCTGACCTCCAGATATGTGAATGTAAATGGGTTCTGTGGGTCCCCACCAGTCTTCCCTTTACAGACATGCCCACTTTATGATAATCAGTCAGTTTGGATCAAGTCATAGTCAAGTCAGCACTCTGACACACTGACAGCTGTTGTTGCCTGTTGGGCTGCAGTTTACCATGTTATGATTTGAGCATATTTGTTATACTAAATGCAGAACCTGTGAGTGTTTCTGGACAATATTAATTAGCAATTTTTGAGAAAATTGAAGGATTTAAGTGTACCTTAGGAGTCTGGAAAATATGGTAATTTGCAATTAATCACAATTAAATTTTCACTTTTTAAGAAAGGTTTAGTTTTACATTTTGTTTTTATATATCTTGTTTTAGTTCGTTTTTGTTAGGGCCAGCTGTAATGTGTCACAAGTATGCAGCTATATACATACAAAATAAAAAAAAAAAAAACTGGAGAACTGTGTAGGAATGGCCTTAATGTTGTATATTTACACTACTTTAGCATCCAATGTGAAGCAAGTGCAGCTGAGCGCCATCTCCTGGAAAGTCAAATCTATTTATTTTCTGTGATTCAACATCATGAGAGCTGACGGAAATTCATGTTGTCTCCTTTTTTTCAGTTGTGATATATTATAGCTAAAAAACTAAAATTTAAATGAATTTACGCTCATTTACACTTTATTATTTTTTTAACCAGGCATTATAGTTCCAGTTTAGTTTTACTTGAAAGATATAGTTAATATTTTTCAATAATTTTCACTGCTTATTTTCCTTTTAGTTTCAGTTTTAGTTTACTATAATAATCCTGACTCCACATGTAGATACAAACGGCGCATTGTAAGATATCAAAAACAAGATTCTTATTTTTAGATGATTATACACTGAAGAAAACATACTTATTAATAACATATTTCTACCAATAGATCCCCCTAAATACTACACACTGTTCCTTTAATATCATCTCATAAAGCCCATTCTTCTTTGTCAGTCCTTCTCACCTGATCCTCCCTCTCAAATCCAGGTGCTCTGCCGTACCCTCCCTCTCCTGCCCAAGGAGACAGAGGCTCTGCTCTCCCACTCATGTCCTCACACAGCGACAAAACACTACCCAGCAGCCCCTGCTCTGCTACACATGACCCTGCAGATGGGGAGAAGGGGTCTGAAACAGAGGCCAAACTAGGCCCGGGCCCCATGTTGTGTCTGCTGGGACTTGAAGAAGCTTCCTGGGCAGGTAGAGGGTCTGGAGGTCTGGGGGGTGGAGGGGAGCTTGGAGCGGGGAATGGTGGCTCCTCTGGAACAAAGGGTCCTGGAGGAGGTTAAAAAAACATAAAAAATATAATGTTAAATTGTAAAATGAATCATCAGAGGATTGTTGAGGTGCTTGGAAATGTATTGTGGGGACTTACTTTCAACATGAGCAAAGGCACAGAAGGGCCCTCTGGGACAGCTGCCACACTGCTGCATGTCATTACACTTTGTGGATTTATAGATCTGTAACAAACCAACACACGTTGATATTCATCTCCTGTGATGTCTGGTCTAGATTCTATAGACCCCCTTCAGAGCCAGCGCCACCATTACGTCACCGTGTTAGCTGGAGGCAAAAACAAAGGAAAGACTGGAGGCCAACACAGATCATCTCAGAGTAGTGAGCTAAAGTTACACATCAAAAATGTCATCTAACAAGGTTAACCTATTATCTCTGAAACGCTTTGCCCTCTCTTTTTGACTGACTTTACTGCAGGATAGTTAACTACAGGAATCCAAAGATTTATACATCCTAAATTTATCTTTATAGTGCTGCTGTTGGCCACCAGCCCGCTGGTCAGACAGCTGGCTACTTAGCTAGCTTACTAACTCCGCCATGCTGTCATGCAACACTGATACAGAAAATGAGCCTAGTAGCCTGGCTGGTGGCCAACAGCAGTGCTGGGTGTAGTGATCACACTGCCACACTCCTAACAGAAAAGGGGTCTATAAGGTCTTTGCTGAAACACACAAACCTCTGGGTGGAACTGCTGTTCTGTTCTCGTGTGGCAGTACTGACATCCCTCCGCTCCCTCACATTTACTGGGATCCCCCCATTCCTCACTCTGTTTCACAGCTGGACATGGCAACGCTCTGTGGTGGCAAGAACACACTTTGTTAAACACATCCAAATCGGGCAAAAACAAAACGTAACCTTCAAATATTTTCCTTTTACGAGCTATAATGGAGCACCTGTATTTGTGCTTGTGAGGGCTGCGTCTCCTGTCTTTGCTGTTATGGTAGTATGGACAGGCATAACCTTGACGGCACAGGCGGGGAGGTTTCTTACAGAGTTCTGTCTTGTAGTGGGACAGCACGTAGTTGTTGTCTAAGGAGATAAAACACAGAAAACACAGAAGGAGACAATGAAGCTAGCAGATAGTGAGGGCAAGACGACAGTTGAAATGACTGGAGTTCTTCCAAACAGAGAAAAGGGAGTGAAGCTGTTTTTACAGCATTTAAAAATATTAAAGGGCAACACCATCTAAATTAAGAATTCCAATATGTTGTTCCCACAGCTTACAAAAGTCTAATCAATATTTGTGAACATGAGCTACTTACTCTCAAAGCCAGAAACCAGAGAAGTAACACTGATGACATGCTATTTAGTTTGATAAAACAGCATGTGAGATACTATAGTATGTCTGAAACCTTAGTATGAAACCAATAGTAGCTGAATTGCACACTACTTCAGGTAAAATCTTACAGTATGCAAACACTGGACACTATGCCAGCATAAATATCCCACAATGCAATGTGGTAGTAGTGGTAGTGGTAGTTTTAACAGAAAATGGCTACCTAATGGCTCTCTAACGTTAATAATGCTTCAAGTCAAGTGTAAGTATAAATTCCACTTTGCTACAGCCATAATCAATTTTTTAAACAAGTTCACATGGAGTTGGTACAGGTTACCGTGGTTACACTTCTCCATCCGGCATGGAGGCTCTCAGAAAATGACATGGTAATTACAGTTTTGCATCCAAAACCATACATACTACTATTTACAGAAAAGTATGTTAAACGATTGTACACATATTGAGTATGACGTGCATAGTATGAGATTTTGGGAACAGCCTCATTGTTATCAGAACACCACTCCCAATTTATTGTCTGTAGAGCAGATACACTTTATTTTTGATGACATCAAGTTTGAGTTTTAGCTCTCCACTTTTTGATTTAATATTTTTGGACTGTCTTAGACCATGGGAATAACATGTATGGATTTTGAAAAATGGTGTAGTTCTCATTTAAGGCAATGTTCAACATGAACATCCCCCTCTCTTTCATTTGAATCACTGAATTTCATTTGAGGTCAGTCCTGCGACTCAGTGGGGTTGCCAACACAGGGAAAACAAACAAAAACACAGAGGTCACCCAGCAAAAAAGTTGGCTCAACCTGGCTCAACTTCACATTGCTGGTAAACTAATTTGTAACACGAATGCCACAGTTCTGTGTAACTCAAAATTAAAGATAATATACATTATGTCTTGAAATACCATATTGATTCTCAAAAATACTGTATCAAATTTTAATTAATAGTTTACATGCAACGATGAATTCAATCAACATTTTATTTCATTTGGAAAGAGATGCGCCCTCTTAGAGTGTGTGCCCTCTCAAAGTAGTACTATGATGTTGGATGTTACAGAGACTGTGATATATGTTAATGTACATCTCACTGTTCTGACTGCATATAAAAGGTAGCATTTTACTCACATTTAATGCATATGGTGGTGTGTTATATATACTATTACAGGTTTACTAAAATTATATTAAGAAAATCAAAATATATCTCCTTGCTTACTGTATCTCAATATGTTGCATCATAATTCCTGTATCATATGTATTGCATCACCATATTCTTGCCAATCACAGCCCTAGTTGCAGCGTAATAACTCTCCAGAGTTGTAAAATCCTGTCTCATGTGTATTAGCGACCACTGTGCAGTGTTTATTCCTGAATCATATTTCATGTCTCTCAGGTACAGTAGACAACACCTCCCCACAAATGCAGCGTCTTGCTTTAATTTAACACAAAGCCTTTTTTGGTCTTACAGTGCAGTGACACAGATGTACCTTGCCAGCGTGGCTCCTCACTCAGGATCTTCTCTATGAGAGCTGTGCTTGCTGCCTGTCCTGACTGTCCATCTCCTCCACCTCCTTCTGTGGGCCCCGAACCTCCCTGAGACTCCATCACCTGCACCTCCCTGTGAAATTCACAGCCCAGAGACACTGTAAACAACTACAGCACAGATGCACACACAGAATCTGATATAAAGTGAAATGGTTGATTGGTTATAATGAAGTTTTTTTTTTGGCACCTGATATCATAAACAGGGCTGCGCAGGTCATGTGATCCGTGTGCGAAGGCACAGTGGGAGCCGTTTTTGCTGCAGTGGCCTTTTGCATCAGTTTCATGAATACATGATCCCGTCTTATAGTAGCGGAGGTGGTATCTGCGCTCTGTGTCACCTGCTGTTCGATGTAGAAATGGGCATCTGGAAAACACAGGAAAAAAACATGGAAACAAACATAAAGACACAGGTTACCTCCCAAATCCAATGCTAACATGCCATTTAGTACGCGAAAACAGTACGAGAGATTTTTTTAGTACATTGGAAACCTTAGTATGCAACCAATAGAATGTGAATTGCATAATATTTGCAGTGAAATATTACAATATGCAACCACTGGATATTATGACGACATAAATATCCCACAATGCAATGTAGTAGTAATGACAATGTTCATATCAGATGCTGACAGCTTTGTAACGTCAACACTTAATACTTACTCTTTTGTTGCTGTGTATTTGTGACAATTTTGTTTTTCTTTCTATTGCCATTGTTTGTTGTTTCATATGTAGAACTATTTTACTTATTTTCTGATCCTTACATTTTACTCTTTTTTGTTTTGGTACTGTTGATTTTAAATTGCTTTACTGTTAATGTTTTGTGTGGACCGCAGGAAGACTCCAAATAAAGAAAGAATTTAAAAAAAAAAGGATGCTCTCAGGAAGTGACAACATAAATTACATGTCAGTATGTCCGAAAAGATTCATACTACTGTTTATTCACAAACATGTTTAATGATAGCAAACTTATTGGGTATGTAGTTCACAGTATGTGATTTCTGACGCAGCCATAAAGGCATTTTGAGGTAAGTCTGTGAAGGTTCTCATTCATCCAGGTCATATTCATTCTGGCAAAAAATTGAATCAAAGGCAACTGGACTTAGATTTGTCCCTGAAGACGTTTCGCCCCTTATCCAAGTGGCTTCATCAGTTCGAACGCTGCAGTCTGACTAGTCCCCACTGACTAGTCCCCACTAGTCTGACAAACACTAGTCAGACTGCAGCGTTCGAACTGATGAAGCCACTTGGATAAGGGGCGAAACGTCTTCAGGGACAAATCTAAGTCCAGTTGCCTTCGATTCAATTTTTTGCCATTTTGAGGTAAATAGTGTAGAGCATAAACAGAGCACTGGCACTACAAGTTATTTGCAAGGTCCACAGCAGACGAGCCATATGCTGTAGTTTTTATGGATGCACTGATACTGATAACAGATTGTATATCAGGAAGATTCTGACTCAAATAGCTGGAGCTGATGTTTATATACTACTGTGTATACATTATATACTGGAATATGAATTCCTGTCTAAGTTTTGACCAGTTTGCTGCTGCATTAAAAATGTTTACACTTGAATAGTAATTCCAGATAATTCTGAAAATTTTGCTGGTGAACAATTTATTATTTTAAAAAAGTTAACAACGCAATGTTAGGAAAGTAATATTTAAGTCAAGCCTGGTGTTGGATCAGTGGATCCTTAGTAGTTTTACTGTAAAACATTGCAACTCCACAAAATTCACAACATATTATGGTTCTTTTCTGAACTACATCAAAATAACTGAATATGTTTAGCGGCTAAACTTTTACTTTACTAAAGTCTGTAGGTAATTTTATTTTCTTCTTTTTTTTCTCTGCAACTTGACATTTTTAGATAAGCTGAAATGTTCACTTAGTACCAAGTGGTTCATTAGCATGTATCAGATACATCCCAGTTTCACCCTCCATCCATTACATTTACATTCCCCTTGTCTGTGAGGGTGTCAGACAGACCATAATGGCTCACCACATTTTCTCAGCACATTTTAGTGTAAAAGAGTCCCACAGGGTGGGAGAATGGCTCTGTTCAGGTGCTAATGTTCACTGTGAAGATTATGCATCAGCCACTATTCCTCCAAGGTGTTCAACTTCACTTATGATTGTGGATAGGGTGTGTCCTCAATCACTGCTTCGCTGTCTCTCATCCAGAGCTCCTTTGTCATGTGATGTTCAACACATTCTGACAATTCACTTGAGCAATTCAGGATTTAAATGTAAAAGCTGACAAATGTTGATGAAATGAGACAGGAACAGTTCTTTGGATACCAGCTAGTTTTAACGATTTGGATGTAAAGTGGCTTCTTTGCCTCAAACCCCCAAAAGAACTAGGTCTATGGGATTTACAACTAAAGGCGATGTCACATCATTACCATCTTCCCAGATACCGTATGGCCTGGTTATGCAATTCAGTGCAGAAACAACAGTAAAATCTTTACGGACCTTTACAGAGGTCCCCAACTGCTCTTTTGAGGGGCTCATGATAACCAATGCAAGCATGATATGAAGCAGTCTTTCACTGCACTAAAATCTCAGTCTCACTCACTCATCTCCATCAGGGCAGGTGCCTGTTCCCTCATCATATTTCGTGCAGTACATATCAGGGCTGTAGTTGAATGTCCCGTCCCGTCTGCGGATGGGTCTGCGGCGCCGCTGGTTCAGGAAGTGCCAATGGAAACAGGAAAAAGGCCGGTGTTGTGTACATTTGTGCTGCACAAACAGGGGGCACTGCTCAGTTCTGAACTCCTTCAGATATCTGGGAGAGAAGAAAAGTGAGGGCGAGTGAAATACATCTCTACAAAGTGTTACTGCCGTTTACAGGTTCTCAAACGAGCAAGTGTGTCCATATTTATGTACAGTGCATTCAATATCCATACTGACAGTGATTATATTTTTAGGGATCCCTATCTGTCTGCTGTTGTGCTAAACTTCTTCCACAAAAACCTAATTCGTAATGCTAACCTTACATAAAATGCATGCAGCAGTGAAACATATTCACAAATAGAGAACTTAAATCATGCTTGCCTATAGTGACTGTTTTTCTGTCCGTCTTACCTCTACTCTTCCTCAACTTATCTGCTTATCTTAACTTTTAAGACAACATATAACGTAACTACACTTGCATTGAGTTTATGCAGCAGTGAGACATATTCACAAATACAGAAGTTAAATTATACTGTGCTATAAAGCTTGTAAGAAATGGCTAATGTTAGTGAGTAACGTTAGGCCTCTTTATCGAGACCTGCTCTGGTTAATAAGCACTTTATCGCTCAGTAGGCTCGGTTCAGTCATTTTATAGAATACAAAGTTCATTACTGACTCGTTTTTTTCCAAATATAATTTAGCTGTAGTTTGGTATATGCAACTACACGTGAGGTTGTGTACATTTAGCTAGCTAATCCAGCTAACTAGCTACGTACGTGTAATGTTGAGGTTTCTCGGGCTGCACGTTCAACACGGTTGCGGGAGATGTCGAGCCCCCTGCGGGCGAAGACGAAGAGGACGAGGAGGGTCCCCCGGTAGTCGTCGCTGCCGAAGATGACGGAGGCTGCGAGTGTGTTTTAGACATTTTACCCGTTTGAAGCCTAACAACGAGAACCTTGTTTTTAGCTTACTGGCTAGCTATTCTCACTAGCTTCGAAATCCGCATTCTACAACGATGTGAGCTTGCGCAAGGCAGGAGGAAGTAGTAGCAAAGAGACAACACGGAACTATGGGATATGAAGTTCATCATAACTGGACTAATGAATGAATGTGTAGGTCATGAAACATTTGCGATATCCGCTCATTCGTCGTGAAGATGCATAACAGCTGAAATGGAAAATAACGAGTGTTCACGTTTATGGTTTCTTATCGGCTGCATCTTATTTCTTGGCTGTAAGGTTATATATCAACTTTGGAAAATGGACCAATGAGCATGGAGTGTGTCATAGACATGACGTCACGAGAAAGTATTTATACTCGGCCTCAACCCCCTCCCGACGCAAACCGTTTTCAGCCGTCATCGACGACAAACACGCAGACACGACGATAAACTCATATCGACCGACGTCCTAAAGGTAAATATTATTGCCGCGCCGTGTATGTTTTTTTAAGTTAATTTGTTGTAAATAGTGTGATACGTATCTGCGGATTGCGTTTCTATTTACAGGAGTTGTTTGGCAAAGGGGCTAACATGGCGACTTGCTAACGTTAGCTTTAGCTACAAAAAAGAACAATGGGTTCTCTTACAGTTCACGTTTCTAGCTAAACGTCACGGTTAGTCCCGTTAAAGTGAAAACTTAACTTGGTAAACAAGGTATGATTCATCGTCGATATTGATGTTGGTTGTTTCATTGAAAGGTGGCTATTAGCTGACGATGAGCTAATTATGTGTAAGCTAATGTTGTTTGAGCTGAATCGAGGCAATGTCGCCTGGGGGTGAAATGAGAAACTGTGAAAATGGCGAAGTCGAAATCAAAAGGCTCGCTGGCTGGGCTACTACAGGAACAGGTTTGATGCTACCATCGCTGGTCACTGTGGGCCCATGAATTTGTGAGATCGTTGTACAACGACCTCGTCGCTAACGTTTAATTTTCCCTCATATTTTCGCTGTTTATGGTGCGTTTTATTTCAGGCCTTACTGGTAGTATGTAGCGTTGTACCGGGGCAAACCGACGCCTCCCAGTGTAGCACCCTGGGGGGAGGGGAGCTATATTAGCTTATATGCTAGGCGGGGTTAGCGTCTTATCTTGGCAGTTAATACCGGATCTGTATAGTTGGTGCTGCTACGTTTAAGTACCAAAATTCATTCTCAACTCGACGCTATTTTTGTGCTTTTTAGACAGTACGAGATGGCCCGTACCAAGCAGACTGCCCGTAAATCTACTGGAGGAAAGGCGCCAAGGAAGCAGCTCGCTACCAAGGCAGCCAGGAAGAGCGCACCCTCCACAGGAGGAGTGAAGAAACCACATCGTTACAGGTACAGTATCTTTTTTTATTATTTATGTGGCATACAGTCATTAAATGGTGTGAAACCTGTCCATATTAAATACTTGACTAGTGTTTATATAAATGCTGATGCTAAGATGTTTTATTGTGAAGGCCTGGAACTGTGGCTCTGAGGGAGATCCGTCGTTACCAGAAGTCCACAGAGCTGCTCATCCGCAAGCTGCCCTTCCAGCGTCTGGTCAGGGAAATTGCACAGGATTTCAAGACTGATCTGCGCTTCCAGAGTGCAGCCATTGGAGCTCTTCAGGTAAATAACAAGGAGATATAGTCATTGTTGAGTCTTAGTTCCAGTGGGGCACAAGAAACAGTACTTGCTATGAACCTAATGTCTTCTTCTTCTTTTTAACAGGAAGCCAGTGAGGCTTATCTGGTGGGTCTGTTTGAGGACACTAACCTGTGCGCCATCCACGCCAAACGTGTCACCATCATGCCCAAAGACATCCAGCTGGCTCGCAGGATAAGGGGAGAGAGGGCTTAAGCTGCTAGTGGCAACATTGTGACAAATGATCCTATTTATCGTACTTAACCATTTTTGTGGACATTTTTATTTCTTGGGTATTTTTTACGAGTTCTTTTGAATTTTGTATTTTAGATCGGGACAATTCATCAACCATTCCACAAAGCCTGAGTACACTTAGATAGTTTGAAATGTTGTGCAGTAGGAGTATCTACCTAGTATTCCATCATGGGTCATTACTACATGTTACAGACGTCATACCACCCGAGTCTGGAGTCTCAGGCTCCCTCTGGGGGGGTGAGAGGGTCTTTTGACGCAAGGATGAATTCTTCACATCTTCCATGGGGGTCCAGGGTCCCTTCGCCCATCTACCACTTCTCACAAAATGCCAGCATGTCTTGCTCAGTTTGCAGTGTCAGTGTATTGGCTGCTATAGTCGATACTCTACACTGACTAGGAGCATGGCGGAACCCTCCTGTATTTTTCTGGACTGCTTTTTACATGTTTTTCAACATAAATCTTGGCAGCTACATTTACTACTATTTATGAAAATATGTTGTCACGTGTCTTTCTATTAAAGGTCTTTATGAGTAGAAAGCCTTGTGTTCTGTTTTGTTTTTTTTTGTTTTTTTTTTTTTTTTGCAGTACATGGTAATTGAGTATTCAGTCAGTAATGCAGTGTCCTTTATATTTACACACATTTATTTACAATCAAATGGAACAAGTGTCGTCTTCACTGTTGGAGAGTTGTCATACAAACCACTCTGTATGCTTGAACCCAGTAGCTGGAAGAACACATGAGTTTTACTATCTCAAAATGTAAATTGCAACTTGCTTCTGTGTACACTGTTGGGTGCTATGCCTCACCAATACGGTAGACAATCTCTTCACACTCCTTGATGGAGCTGGCTCTGAGTGCCACGCAGCAGAAGCCTGTCGTCTGAGGGGTTTCTGGGGAGTCTCTGTGAAAAGAGCCAATCACATGTTTCACTGATTTATAGGCCCAGCCAATGACAGCAGATGTAATGGCTTGGGTATTACATCACATCATTGGCCTTCATCGCTCACCAAACCCTCCCCACTCTGTTTGTAGCTGAACGAAGCACCCTCCTTTAAGGTGTTGGGTATAAATAGACTAATGAGTAACAGGGTAGTTGCAGACTACATTACATTCACTCCATATACAGTGTATTAGTCCTTAAGCTTGTAGAGTAAATTCTGCATCTGTAGGTTTTCACATACAACAAATGTTTGTTTTGATCCATAAAAACTGCCCCGCTACTTACCTACTTTTAAATATATTGTATATAAATCTTTAAAATGAAAGTTTGGCAGGAATAAACATAACATGTCAACATAAGACATTCTACATAGGCTGGCAAAGTTAACATGTTAATGCAAGTTTGTTTTAACGGCACTAATTTCTTCAACACTATCTTTTCAAGGCTGTATTGGGCGCATACTGTACATTATATAAAACTGGAAAACTTGAGGAATCTATTTGTGGTAAATAACGCTCCAAACTTGCGCTAAATTGTGGCGAGGAAAACTGTCATGGCCATTTTCAAAGGCGTCCCTAGACCTCTGACCTTAAGATATGTGAATGAAAATGGGTTCTATGGATACCCACCAGTCTCCCCTTTACAGACATGCCCACTTTATGATAATCACAAGCAGTTTGAGGCAAGTCATAGTCAAGTCAGCACACTGACAGCTACTGCTAGTAGGATGCAACCTGTCTTCTAATGATGGCACTACAGGAAAGGTCATAGGATCCTAAAACTGTTCATGCCGTAGTGTGAACATGTTAAACTATGGGACATCATCTGTACAGGGTAGACATTTTGTAGTGTTGAAGTGTGTTCATCCTCTCAGGAACATAAATGTGTTTTAACAAATTTCAGCCTTATGTTGGCACCAGAGAAAACATCTCAGTTATATCTTGGGGATCATCAATATTTGCAGCAAGTTTGATGAAAATCAGGCCTTGAGATTTAACACCATGTGTAAAAAAACTGCCAATTTGACGTGAGAATGGTACATAACAGTTAACAGACACTAAAAACCTTAAAAGGCAGGTTGATTACTGTTTTTCTTTTTTTAGGTTTTTATTAGTGCTGTAAAAGTTGCAATAACAATGTGTTAATGCACATTTGTTTCAACACCACTAATTTCTTTAATGCATCAACGCAAATTGCAATTTTTAGGTTGTAACACGCTTAGTTTTAAAGGTAGAGTGAAGATCCTGGTATCATATGAAACTATCCATCCACTGGTACCAACCAGGTCATACTAGCTTAGAATACTAGCGAAGGAGGTTAAATAACGCTCCTAACTTGCACAAAAGTTTGGTGAGGAAAAACTGTCATTGCCATTTTGAAAGAGGTCCCTTGACCTCTGACCTCCAGATATGTGAATGAAAATGGGTCCTGTGGGTCCCCACCAGTCTCCCCTTTACAGACATGTCCACTTTATGATAATCACATGCAGTTTGGATCAAGTCATAGTCAAGTCAGCACACTGACACACTGACAGCTGCTGTTGCCTGTTGGGCTGCAGTTTGCTGTGTTATGATTTGAGCATATTTTTTTATGCTAAATGCAGTACTTATGAGGGTTTCCAGACAGTATTTGTAATTAATTTGTGTTGTTTATTAATTTTTAATAATAAATATATACATACATTTGCATGAAGCAAGCATATTTGCCCACATTACATTTTGAACAGATTGCAGTTAGTCCCGATTAATTGTGGACAACCATGCAATTAAATATTTTAAGCAACTGACAGCCCTAATTCTAGGAGATCTGCAAAGCTTCACAGTAACAGAATAAAAGAATATAAAATATATGCAATATACAGAGAAACAAATTAAAAATAAAACTTGCTCCCATGCTTCTTTGGTTGTATTTGTTTTATTATTTTTCTAAACACATCTTCTCATTTTTAACTCTGATGTTGATGGACTGCTGTCCCTGTAACACTTTACAATCTAATGTTGCCGTTTTCTGAACTAGACATTAAATACAACGTCACCTTCAAGTTGTAAAACCCTGTATGACAGTATTTAATGTCTATTTTAGTTCTAGCAGTTTGTACGGGTAGTTGCATGAAACCTACATTTGTATGGAGCATGTTTCATGATTAACACAAAAGGGCGTTTCACATGGCCAGTAAGTCAGCATGACTGTTGGAGGGTTACACATTACATCTCCACTCCCCACTAATAGGTTTGAGATGGCACTTAACATGGTGAACAGAGTGGAAGTGGGTTAGAGGATGTAGCAGGTGGTTTGAGAAAGGTCCGTGTCTGTATGGAGGAGTATGACCTTTAACAGGGTTGTGTGGAAAACTCTGACATGATAGAATGACAAATGTTTGGTACATAAATAATACTTACGCCACGCAGAACGCAAATATTGTGTAGTCCGGTTGACCGAATCTCCCTACACATGAAATCTCTGGATAGTGATGCTCAAACAGCTCCTGATGAAACACAAAGACGTGTTTGAGGAGAATTTAATTTCAGCCAGAGAAATATGACACTTGTCAAGCAGTAGCAAAGAGGGACATGGACAGTTATTAACTCTGACGTCACATGCGTCTACTTACCAGTTTACTGTTTCTGTCTGTGCATGTCAAATGCGTTTCCTTCATATCTAGGAGCACTTCCTGCAGAAAAAATTACACTTCAGTGCATGCTGGTATTGACAAGTGTTTTGCAAACCATCATGATGACAGAGGCCAGTGTGCCCTGAGGCAGGGGGAGCAGTTCCATTACCTTGCTAGGCAGGTTTTTCTGCAACACTTGAGTAATGGCATGCTGCAGCACCTCCTTGTCCCCAAACTAAGTAAGGATCAGACCAGATATCACACCAGTTACAGGAGAGACTAGCACAGGAATACACACAGATTGAACATACATCATATTAAAATGTATAGCAACAGCAATTATTTACCATTCCAATGTTTGCTTTTCCCAAGAACTGCACGATGTACACAATCCTGTTGAGGAGAGGTGGAGAGGTTTTTTGAAGTGGTTTACTTATCAATAGTGTATTACCTACAGTAGTTGATGCCCAGTTTGGAGAAGCAGGCAGAAGTTACAGACAGAGGAAGTTACAGTCACAGAAGCAAAGCAATGTACTGCTATGGACGGGGCCGGGAGCAAAACATACATTAGCTAAGTCGTCCCTGTGGCTGTCTCTCGGGTTCAGGTTTGGGGGTGCTTGATTCCGCTGCCTCTTTCTGGTCGGGTGGTCCGGGGTGTTTGCTGGTACTGGTCAGTGCCTGTGGCTTCTGTATGGTTTTATAACTACTCAAAAGTAAACCTTATTTTATGGGCAAGTAATATACAGCATGCATCATCCTCTTATAGTATGTGTATGTTTTGTACTTTTATTATTGTTATTATTCTAATAATTGTATTAATTCATTGATTCATTTACTTATTTATTTCTTGTTTCAATTATTCTCCTTTATATTCCATTATAGTGCCAGTTTACCTCGTGGGCACTGCCGAGGTGCCCCTGAGCAAGGCACCAAACCCCCAACTGCTCGGGGCGCTTGTCAGGAGCAGCCCCATCACTCTGACATCTCTCCATTGTTGCATGTTTGTGCATGTGTGTGTTCGGGTCTGCATGTACCGTGCATAAGTTAATAACAGAGTGAAAAAATTGAATTTCCCCTAGTGGGACTAATAAAGGACTATCTTCTTCTTCTTCTTCTTCTTCTAGACATTTGGGGGTGGAGTGAATTGATGGCTGATGCTCAATAAACATATTGTTAAAAAAAAAAAAAAAAAACATTTTATCCACCGAAAAAAAGGCTCACCTAAAAAAAATCCATATCAGTTGTATTAGTGTATACTATATCTAGTATAATTTCACTGCTTTACCTTGCCATCAGACAGCTGTTTTCAACGGGGAATTGAAGCCGTTGTATGCAACTATGTTCTTCCCAAAACTACCAGACTCCATTGAAAAAACCTTCAATTTTACCCTGCAGAACATGGGAGTAGCTGGTCTACTGCTGCCTCAATCTGTTAGTTTGTTTGTGCTATTGCGTTACTTTGGTGAAACCAAACTAACCAACATCACACAATAACACCAACAAACTAACAGATTGAGGCAGTGGTAGACCAGCAGCTCCTGTGCTCTATGAGGTAAAACTGAACGTGTTTTCAATGGAATCTGGTGGCTTTGGCGAGAGCATAGGTAGCAGTTCCCTGTTGGAAACACAGAGTGTATAGCTATCTCACAGCAAGATCAAGCTTTGAAAATATTCTAAATATAATGTACACTTAAACTGATATTGATTTCTTTAGATGGCTAATATACATTTTGCTGCTGGCCCCGTCCACAGCAGTACATTGCTTTGCTTCCACGCTGGTGCTCCTGACTGCTTCTCCAAACTTGGGATGTGCTGACCATCATCTACTGTAGGTAACACACTGACTCTGGATAAGTACGTCATACAACACTTCAAAACACCCAAACTATCCCTTTAATGTCAAGACTACACTTGCAAAACAATTTGGAGGCGGTATCCAACTTACCTTCCCTCTTTGAGACACTGTGACGGAGAGGTCCTCTGGTCCTTGGTGACTGACTGCTGGGACGCAGCGGCACCAAGCTGCAGGGTGGGGTTCTCCATCCTCAGAGTCCGCAGGAGTTTGATGAGAGGTCGATATACTGTCCCATCCCAAGCCCTCCACCGCAAGACACTGATGGACAGGGGGCAGCCCTTCAGCCGAGACAGAATAGCACCTGCCTGGGAAATCAGAGAAAATGTATTATAACTGTGGACAACAACTTCTAAAGGCTTAACCAGTAGCAAGTGTAAACACTATTTTGAGAGTGGCAGGGTTTTGTTTTTTTTAATTTAGGATTTGTTATGGTGTGACTGGCCAGTGTCTCATGGGTTCAGTCAATGGGACAATACACACTTTACTATCTGTCCCCAAAGAATGTACAGTATGTACCAATGTACACCAATCATAGCCCCTACACATCTGTGGGACAGTTGGTTTGGTTTTGCTCTTAAATATCGTTAACTAAAATATATAGTTTAAGAAAAATTGTAAAAATATTAAAACAGGTGATTTACTTCTTCCAGAGTTAATATTTTCCTTCAGCACTGCACTTTATTGCACCTATTGAAATTCAAATATCACTTACTCACTGTTTGCTCTTGTTCAGAATTAGGTTTTGGCTCTATCATATCTTCAAGTGGATCAAGTCCTACACACCCACACAGGTGTTTTCAGTTTTTCTGGCTGATTAGAGCTCTGTTCAGGTTGGGAGCAGCTGTGCTGGGAATTTACTTGGTGTCACCAAACTACACGCAGTAATAGAAATGATAAAGTTGAAGTTGTCCCACCCTAGAGAGAGGCTATCAAGTGAGGAGGGGCACGAGTACTCAAGCAGATGAATATGGAAATTACTCATAATGTCCATTCCAACTATCAAGCAGTAAGTAAACAACATGGTTCTGAGAGGAGGTCTTAAGTTTTGTTCATACTTGTGTAAGACACCATATTTCAGTGCTGAAGTGCCTTAAACTTGCATTCTTTCTAATAGCCAGCAGGGGGCGACGCCTCTGGTTGCAAAAAGAAGTCTGATTCCAAGTCTATGAGAAAATGAGCCTAGTTCTCTCTTGATTTATTACCTCAGTAAACATTGTAAACATGAGTTTATGGAACAGAACCGGCCAAGTTTCAAGCCTTCTTCAATACTGCATGATGTTCATTTAGTAAATTATGGTCCCACTGAGAGCCAAATACGTCAGTAGTTCCCAACCTAGGGTCCAGGGGGGCGCCAACGATCACAGGGGGTGCGCCAGGATTTTCCCACATGTTGGTATACAAAATTCTAATATATATATATATATATATATATATATATATATATATATATATGTTTACGATTTAGAGGGTCACATTCTGTTAAAACCTGTTATTTCTGCACAATTGCAGATAAAGATCAGTATAATACTAAAGAGTAAAGAAGTTAAGAGATGAAATCCAGTGGGTTTTTTGACAACCGCTGTCACCATTTTGGACTGAAAGTGATTATTATATTTATAATATTTTATTGTTCACCACAGGCCATTTCAGTAGAATATGACAATAGAAGACGAGTCATTTAGTTTTACTTTTGTACGGCACCTTTAGGGCAGATGGTAGTTGCTTTCAGTCCAAAATGACAGAAGCGCAGCCTTGTTGCTGGGGGTTGATGTTGCAATGGACAATGAACAATTGATTTTCACTTGTTGGCAATATACATATACATTAGAATTAAATTCCAGTGGTGGCTGTGTAGGATTATTTCCAACTTCTGTGTCCCAAATATTTTTAATAACTGAGTGTTGTAAAGTCCAATAGCCAAAATCTTTTGAAAGATAGCTGTAATCATCAATCATCATTCATTATCAATAATTTCCAAAAAACACACATTTTTACATAACAAAATATTCCTATTTATTGGCATTTAGCTGGCGTTGTCCAGTCTGGGTGTTGTCCTGTGTTTTCGTCTTACAACTTTAACTCTTTCACAGTGTGTTTTCAGTTTAGCAAGGGCCTCTGTGAGGGCTCAGACGTTGATAACCAGTTATCAGCATTTTTGTCCAAAAAAAAAAAAAAAAATCACCAGGGCAAATGTCTTATTTCTACCAGCTACACTGTGGTGACACAGAGAAAGAGACATAATGCCTGTGAATGTCACTGGTTATGACTTTAATATGTAATACTGCATGTTTGAGGATACCTGTCCATTCTTGGAATTCCTCAGCGACGTCCCATTGATCTCATCGATGATGTCACCGGGACAGATAAACTTGTCTACATGAGCCTGACTACCGGGCATCAGGTCGAGGACGAAGACACGTCCACTGAGATACCTGAGAGACAGACGGAGAGAGGGACATGATGCAGCAGTTGGGACGCATGACTATTTATTATGACTAGATGTACTCAGGAGACAGGTTAGTTGAGAGGAAGATACAAACCTCAACACCATCCCTATCTCCCGACAGGGCACCACTTCATATGTCTCACACACCTGGAAGTATAGACAGACAATTAACAGATTGTCTCTCACATCATGTTCAAATCCCATTATCTCACTGCCGTATGTCCTGCTTGTGAGATTTTCCCAGGGATTTCTAGGGATCTTAAAGTTCCTGTGACTATTAAAACTAAAATAATCCTTGTTTTTTTACCGGTAGGAGCCAGCTCTCATCCAGAAAACTGCAGTTCTGTGTAAAAACACCAGAGGTGGTTATTAGTGCAGACTTGTTTCAATTCAAAGTGATTTGAATAGTGGTTTTCACCAAATGTCATGTTATATTTTGGAGGAAAAGCCTGTGTGGCTTGACACAGCACATTTGAAATAAAGCATAAATATCAGGAGTTGTAATGACCTCCATGTCCAGTTTAAAGTCCATGTGAGAGAGGACCAGCAGCAGTGACATGAAAGGCTCTGGAAAAAATAATCAGCGTTGTTGATGTCAGACACTGAATGCCAAGATTTTTCCTCAGCTTTGTTTAGCATTGTGGTGGAAACAATAAGATTAAAAAGCCTCACCCACAAATTCCTCATTCCTGAGGATTGACATTTCCGGGCTGTACCACTGGAGGGGAGAGAAACAGTATGAACCAAGGCTGTTTTTAGTCCATTCGTGAGATTCAGCAGCAACAGGTGTATTTGGTGGACATTTTGCCCAGAGTATCTAACAGTGTCAGGAAAAGACATAGGCAGCAATCTCTAAATAAAATGTATCATAGAAAATATATGATCTGACCTCCAGGACTCTGGGTGTGTGCAGCAGGTGTGTGATCATCTGTGGCAGAGCCTTGCGGCTGAGGGCCAGTCGGAGCAGGTAACGGCCTCGGCCTTGAGCTGAGAGCAGCTTCCTGCAGACTCTGGTCTGCTCCACCACCAAGGACAGGGCAGACAGCCTACACACACACACACACACACACACACACACACACACACACACACACACACAGATAAAACAGGCATTATACAGTACCTATGGTTGTGTGAGGTACTTATCTATAGTCAGTGTATTACCTACAGTAGAGTGCAGTCCACACGCCCCCAGTTTAGAGAAGCAGACAGGAGTTACCACACAGAAGCAAAGCAAAGAGGCAGTGTCTGTGTTTTCCGGGAAAATCCAACGGATGTGACATAATCTGCACTCATAAATGGCTTAGCCGTAGCTAACATTCAGTTAGGAATGGAGTCCGCTAACAGCGACAAACGACCAGCCCTCACCACAACTAAGACTCCAACACAAGCTCCACGGAAGCACAAACAAAACAAAGTTATATCAGATTGCAAAACAGGAATGTGACTGACGTTGGGGGAAAACTAGGATCGATATCAGCTGGGCCTTCAATTCAGCTGACCTGGCAAAATTCCTATTGGACATTTAACATTACTGCCAAGCATTTGAAATATGTATTGATACTGTAATTTTGTTGATCCACATGATGCCTGTCAATCCCAGTCAGTCTTGTGTGTCGCCTCACCGTTTTGACTGATGCTTGCATAGTGTGTGCATGAGCGTGATATTTAGAATATTTTTACCGGTTTACCTTGCTGTGAGACAGCTATAAAGTCTTGTGGCTTTGGCAAGAGCGTAGATGGATAAAATCACTTCAATTCCCCCTCTGAAAGGGCTGTCTCACGGCAAGGTAAAGCAAGAAAAATATTCTGAATATAGATGAGCCTTTCTTTAAGGTGTCTAAAATATGTTTTCCTGCTCCCGTCCACAGCAGTACAGTGTTTTGCTCCTGTGCTGGTACTCCTGTTTGTTCCTCCAAACTAGGGGTGTGCTGACCATCATTTACTATAGCTAATACACTGACTATGGATAAGTAACTCATACAACCACACTTCCCTTTAACAAGGACTGAAACAGTTAAAAAATCAGTTAATGTAAGCAGGATGTTGTTACCTGCCACAGGCGTCTTGGTGAGTAAGCTGTTCAAAACACTGCCAGTAGTCTCTGTGTACTAAACTGAGAACTGGTTCTAGAGGGAGAGCAAACACAACCTTAATCCATATAATGCAAACATGTATTTCACCTGTAGCGCGTAATACATAATTTATACAGCAATTCCAACCACTCGAAGCACAAACTGGCATGCCAAAATATGTATCATAAAACTTGCAATATAGCAATTTGTTCTCAGTAGGTACTATATTGGAATAAATATGTATAAATGTGGTATTTTTCAGGGGAAGCACATATTATGGGGATACTAACGTTGGAGCCCCTTCCTGAGGACCAGCTCTAGGAGCTCGCAGCAGGAGGCCAGGTGAGGGTTGGTGTCTGACACCATCTCTCCATCTGACTGCAGGTTCAGGACACACACTGGGAGGGAAAAAAACACGCAAATGACAATGGACCTGCTGCTGTCTGCATGACAGTGCCACAAATATACACGTTTTTCCATGCAACCTGCGTGATCACTGATCATTGCCATTTCACACATCAGCACAGAAGAGGGTGTGGAGGATAAAAGCTCTAGGAGACGTGCAAAATAACGATTTTGACAGAAATGATCAAGACAGTTGTTGGTTTTGGCGAGCCACAATACGCGCAAATACGAAGCAATCGGCTGCCTCTGAAACATAAACGAATCCAGTAATGTTTATACCAATAACAGCACGTTTGTGTTTTGCATTTATTGTAGACGCTTACCTTTGAGGGTGCCGAGTAGAGGGTCTTTCGGTGCCATGTTGGAGGACCAGCTGCGATCAGAGGATGTGTGTCGTTGTCAACACACACGCAGAAGCCTCCTGTCATTTAAGTGCAGCGACACGCGCTGTAATTCCACTTCCGTGTAGCCTACCAAACATACCGAGACAGCCTCCCATTCCTCAGTAGCACACCAGCCACAGACAGAGAGGGTGGACACTGTGTCATGTAGTGTGTCTTTGAAACAAACATTTAAATGACTGATCAGCAGCAACACGTACCGGGGCTAACGTTATGTGGACTCGAAATAAAACCCACTGAGATATGACTTGTTTATTGGCTGTGGTAACATCTGCTGCTCTGCTTCCAAACCGAAAACTGTGGCGCTTTCTTCAGACTCAGCAGCTAACGTTAGCTCGATATAGCATGTAGCCTTTTTAGATAATATTTAATTTTATATTAAACAGTAGCTAACACGGAGCTATGCTCTGCTACATGGGCTTATTTCATGTTTGAAATAATGCAAGGACTGTTCTATATTTTCTTTGAAAAGACTATTTAAAGAAGTAAAGACCAGTTAAACACCACTAACGTTAGCCTACATTTTACAGCTAGCTACCTGTAGGCTATATGATAATACCCATTATATTAGCATTCTTGCAGCTAGCGAGCTAATTATAATATTTCCTTAAGCAGAACCACTATAGACAGGGGACAACGTTAGCATGAGTTATACAACCACCTGAATACTAGCTAAGGGCACTTTTATTGAAAAATAATGGCAGACTACCTGTATGCTATATGATAATACCCACTTATTTTTTCTTGTAGCTAGCTAATTATTGTTTCCCAAAGCAGAACCGCCTTTAGCACAATGCAAAGTGAGCATGAGATAGCTAGCCCACTGAAGACTAGCTTACGGCGCTTTAACCCGTTTAGTGTGGGTTTGTGACAGTGTTTAATTCAGTCAAATACACCATAATACACTATACAGTGTGACTACCTGGTAAGCGACACCAGCTTCGGTGGAGCTCTGGCGACCTCTGGCGGCTCTTCCCTCAAACTGCCGCTCAGCGGAGGCGGAGGCAGATAAGAGCGCGGGCTCCGTCTCTCCTGCCGCAGTTGAGCGGATGCAAGAAGCGGCGCATCTCCGGAGGACCCCGGAGCTTTAAATGAGTCCGAGTTTAGCGACAAACACACAGAGGAGCTGCGCAAAGTTATCAGCGGAAAGGACATTTCTCCCGTAACAAGGTGAGACTTTAACCTTTTCACAATATGTGTTATTGAAAGGCGAACCCCTGCAGGGCGTAATTACATGTAATTACATTACAATGATACAGAAAATAGCGACTGTCCCCAAAAGCAGCCCTATGCAGGTGTTTTATTTTAGCATTCTTTCAGTTATTATAAGACAGTATAGTCCCTGTTATGTGCCTGTCGTTGTGCGTGGTGAGTTACAGTCTGTTTGTTTTGATGCTGACTTGAAGGCGGTTTTCTCTGTCGGTCCTAATATAGAAAGTCCGGTTTGTGCAGCAGCAGAGGAGGTAATCCAGGATTTCCTCTAATCCTCCAGCTCCTCCACCACCTACATGCTTTCCCTTCACTGCCCAAAATACACCCTCTGTCAAACCAGAAGTAAATATGGACACTTGTCTCCAGTGAGACAAGTAATATAGTCTATTTCCCCTTTATTTACTCTGTAATGTATATTCAAATTGAGCTGCTGTGTCTACTTAATTAGTTTGCATGGTTCTTCAGTGGGTTTAAAGGGGAACTATGCTCATTTTTTAAATTCATACTATTATTCCTATGCCTAAGACAGTCCAAAAAAGCATAATAAACATTAACAACGCTTTCCTAAATGTGCTAAAACCCAAATGTATGATGTGGTTTTAAGTGTGGAGCTGCTCCATAGACAATGAATAGGGAAAGATGTTCTAGATGAGAGGGATGATCTGAGTATATGGGAACATTTTCTGTTTCACAACTCACAACCCTACAATAAAATAAAGCTCATTAGGTATATATATAAAAAAAGAAAGCAAACGCTCGGTGGGTCCATGAATTCAGTCTCCCATTCATTGTCTATGGAGCAGCTCCAACCTTTATACCCAATGACAAGTTTGAGATTTAGTCTAGTTTTTGGAGTTGTTCATGTTAACTAATATTTTTTTTGACTGTCTTAGACCATAAGAATAATGTATGAATTTTGAAGGTGTAGTTCCCCTTTACATTTTAAGATTCACCACTGTGACCTCTCGTACTTTGTGATTATCATCATAACTACAAAATACAGAAAAACATGTTTCAGTCCTGACTGTCCTTCAGTTGGATGTCCTTTCTTTGACAAAACCCGCCATACCATACTGTATATTCTCTTCAGTCCTTGCGGAGTCAATACAGCAGCAGCACCCCCACATCACAGAAAAGAACAGCAAATCCCCTCAGAGCATCAAACAGGGGGTGGACTGCTGAATCAACAGCAAACCGGTCCAACGCTCCCCCGCACCATCCGCAGTGTTGTAAAAGTGCTGCTGTCTCAGATCTCCTTGGGAATAAATTTCCAATTTCAAGGCTGCGATCAAGATGTATCGACCCACACGCGCACGTCAGGAAATCCTGTTACCGTGCAATATTTTTGTGCCGGTTTCTACATTGTGCCTCTCACTTTGTGGTTGTGTGTGTTGAGTGGGTGGTCTGTTATCTTGTCACTCTCCTATGGATGGTCCAATCCTCCTCCTCACCTACTGATAGCTCTAATAATGATCCCTCTGTGGACTGCCAGCGCAGAGCTACGATGAAAGTTCTGCAGTGCTTTTCTCTCGTTCCCTACATACCTTTTGCCACCTCTCATAAATTACCCATTTCTGCTCTCTCATCGATTTGTGTGGGCGACGCGAGCCCAGTCAGCTGCACTTCAGCTCCGGCTCCTGACTGAGTGTGTGCCAGTGTGCTA
Organism: Pterois miles; assembly: GCA_947000775.1. Classification (NCBI taxonomy): domain Eukaryota; kingdom Metazoa; phylum Chordata; class Actinopteri; order Perciformes; family Scorpaenidae; genus Pterois; species Pterois miles. The sequence goes on along the minus strand of CAMQGK010000525.1, from coordinate 1,787,377 downwards.
AAGCTTTTTATGTTATTGTACCACAGGGCCTCTGCCTCGCTCTCTGGCTACCAGCATGATGAAGGACTGCCTGCAGTTCCTCATCGAGCCGGCCAAAAAGCTCAAGATCCGACTCAAGGTATCCTGTGATGGCACAATATTTCTTGCAAGTGCTACATTGGTACACCAAAATGTATTTTTTTTAACCTTCTGTTTCTTTACTCCAGGAGTCTCGTAAGCGAGTGAAGCTCGAGAAGAAGGAGCCGCTGGTGGAGAGTCAGTTATTTATCATGGAGTTGGCCCGAGAACTCAACAAAATTTGCCAGGTAAGCTCCTTCTCTATCCTGTCTGCATGCCATACACAAACATGCATCTGCTGTAAACATCTCATCTATATTATACTGTACATCTGTGCCTCAGAGGTCAAACATCCTCGGCCACATCTGGACCAGCGAGGACATCTGGCCGGCCGGCGTGTGTCGTGATTTCATTGTGGAATGGGCTGGTGTGTTGGAGAAGAGAGTGCAGGTACATACAGCCAACAGTTGTCTACAATAACTTGAAAAACTACATGCAGGAACTCTTCATATTTGAAAGGCTGAAAAACAGCTACTGTTTTAATCAATTAAAATAGTTTCAATGATGTTTGTGTTAAACAATTATTTTCTTTGTCGATAATCTGTCAATTATTTTCTCGATTAATTGTTTGGTCTATAAAATAGTTAAAAATGGCAATCGGTGTTCCATAAAGCCCAAGATGGTGTCCTAAAATGTCTTGTTTTGTCTAAAGATATTCAGTTTATCGCACAGAGGAGTAAAGAAAACAGAAAATATTAAGTTTGAATCAGACAATTTAGACTTTTCCCTCCCAAAAAATCACACAAAACGATTAATTGATTATCAGAATTGTTGATGATTAATTTAATAGCTGACAACTACTCTTTTAAAAGTTTCATATTTGAAAGGCTGAAAAACAGATTGACTAATCAATTATCAAAATAGTTGCAGATTATGTTTCTATCGATCAACTAATGATTGCTGCAACTAACGATTAATTTCATTGTCAATTATTGGTTATAATATAATAATAATTATATAATTTTGACTTTTTTTCTTTAACAAATACACAAAGCGATTAATTGATTATCAAAATAGTTGATGATTAATTTAATAGTTGACAACTAATTGATCCATTGTTGCAGGTCTAAAATCTTCATATTTGAGAGGTTGAAAACAGACTTTTGGTGCCATTTTTATACAAAAATGACTTATCAAAATAATTTATGTCAGTCGGCTAATGGTTGCAGCTCTACTTTAATGTTTGCGTCCAGCCGAGGATCATCCTGTCTGAATACCAGTGTGAGAAACCGGTGAAGAAGGACTGGAAGGGGCACCTGCTCTGCATGCTGGAGTCAGGGGGCGAGTGTGACATGGGACCCCACAAGAGAATCATCATGGACTGGACACGGGAGATTAAAAGCAGACCTCAGGTGAGTAGGACGGTGGACCCTGAGGATGATGTGTGGCAGCTTGTTTCTATGTGGCTGGTTGGTAATTAAAGTCTGACCCAGTTCCCTCCTTGCGTCTGATAAAGATGATTAGGCTAAACCCTGTCCTTGACAATCATCCCATCATACTCTGAGTAAACACTTAATGAGTGAACACTAATCATGTTCATTGTTCTCCAGCCCACCGTGTGGCCTGGTGAGCCCGTGCTCATGATGCTGGATGACCTGGAGTTCCAGTGGAAGAGGGGGCGTCTCCCCAACCTGCTCCCAGCCATGGAGCTCGTCATGCTGGCAGTGATGAATGCTGACAGCCCTGTCAAGGTCTGGATGTCTGTCACAACATTTCCTTGATTACATTTATGTTGAATATTTTAATTACTTGAATCTGTTACCAATGACAGGATAGGAAGTGTGTATTTTAGATTTGAAGTGGCAGAATAGGCAGAATATTTTAGCATCTTTGGACAAAAAAATCGATAATAACCTTTTGGCATATTGTAATTCAGTTGTTCTGGGAGAAAACTAGACTTTTGCAGCTCCTCGTGGCTCTGTGTTCAGGCTTTAAAACATCTAGTCCATGACAAGAGACCAATCACAGGTCATTTCAGAAAGCGTTCCTATTGGCTGTTCATTTAACGAAGGCAGCTGTCAGTCACTTGCAAACTCTGATCAAATGGTCAAACTAGGCAGCGCTGTTCAAATATTAATCAATATTCAACGCCTATTTCTCACCTCTAATGTTTTCAGAAACATCTTGTTGTTACTGTTAAGCTGTAAAATGAGAAAGTTTGCTCCAGCTGGAAGGCGGTGCTTGGTATTTCCTCAACTGATCTCAACGTGGCTGCAGAGTCTCAAACTTTCTCATTTTGCAGCTAAACAGTTCACTACAAGATCTCTCTGAAAACATCTGAGAGAAATCACATCATCATCACATCACAGTAACAGAATATTGATTCATATTTGATCAGCATTGCCTAGTTTGACCATTTGTGAGTGACTGACAGCTGCTCAGAGAAGACAAGGCTCCAGATTAGCTTTAATCTGAATCAGAATGAATCCTGCAGATGCCGTTAGGAGCACTGTAGGACACAGAGGAACAGGATTGTTTTTTCAGATTTCCTGTCTCATGCACTACTGTCAAGATATAGTGACCATTTTATTAAAATAACTTTTTAAAGTTATATTTGCTCCAGTTCCTGCTACTTTAGTTTAAAGAAAGGTTAAGAGGATTGGAAACGTGATGCTGTCAGTTTAACGGTGTAAACTGTGAATTTTCTAAGTAAATGTGCTGCACAACATCTAGCCAGGCTTCTTTATCTTCCTGTAAAACTCACTATCGTTTCCACTTCATGTGTGTGTGTTTAGGAGGATGTGACGAAGCAATGGCTGGTGATGAAGCAGAGGAGCCAGAAGATCGGTGAGTGCATTTTACTGGATGATTCACTTTCGTTAGAACTAATCAGGATTGATGTGTGATTAGAGAACAGTGCGTGAGGGAGGATTTGGGTGATGAATGAATCTCTTGATTGGTAATCACAGTAATCCCTTTCTTCTTCTTCCAGACGCTGTCCGCTACATCCCCCACAGCGGTGAGTAGAAATTCTCCTCACTATTGTTAAAGAGAATCACTGAAATTAAATCACCATGTTAGTGGCTGAGGAGCAACTCCTCAGTTTCTTTGCTGATTAATATGTTGACTGGGGCTGGGTGATACGATCTACCCGGCTTTGTTGAATACTCCACTCTGATTGGTCCATCACAGTGTTCTACGGTGTGTTATTTCTTTATAGACGACTGTTGCTATGTATTGTTATACATAGCAACAGTCGTTGCAGTCGTCGACTGTTGCTATGTATAACAGACTGTTGCTATATATAACAGACTGTAGCTATGTATAACAGACTGTTGCTATGTATAACACACTGTTGCTATATATAAAACAGACCGTAGCTATGTATAACAGGCTGTTGCTATGTATAACAGACCGTTGCTATGTATAACAGACTGTTGCTATGTATAACAGACCGTAGCTATGTATAACAGACTGTTGCTATGTATAACAGACTGTTGCTATGTATAACAGACCGTAGCTATGTATAACAGACCGTTGCTATGTATAACAGACCGTAGCTATGTATAACAGGCTGTTGCTATGTATAACAGACCGTTGCTATGTATAACAGACTGTTGCTATGTATAACAGACCGTAGCTATGTATAACAGACCGTTGCTATGTATAACAGACCGTTGCTATGTATAACAGACCGTAGCTATGTATAACAGGCTGTTGCTATGTATAACAGACCGTAGCTATGTATAACAGGCTGTTGCTATGTATAACAGACTGTTGCTATGTATAACAGACCGTAGCTATGTATAACAGACCGTTGCTATGTATAACAGACCGTTGCTATGTATAACAGACCGTAGCTATGTATAACAGGCTGTTGCTATGTATAACAGACCGTTGCTATGTATAACAGACTGTTGCTATGTATAACAGACCGTAGCTATGTATAACAGACCGTTGCTATGTATAACAGACCGTTGCTATGTATAACAGACCGTAGCTATGTATAACAGGCTGTTGCTATGTATAACAGACCGTAGCTATGTATAACAGACCGTTGCTATGTATAACAGACCGTAGCTATGTATAACAGGCTGTTGCTATGTATAACAGACCGTTGCTATGTATAACAGACCGTTGCTATGTATAACAGACTGTTGCTATGTATAACAGACCGTAGCTATGTATAACAGACCGTTGCTATGTATAACAGACTGTTGCTATGTATAACAGACCGTAGCTATGTATAACAGGCTGTTGCTATGTATAACAGACCGTTGCTATGTATAACAGACTGTTGCTATGTATAACAGACCGTAGCTATGTATAACAGACCGTTGCTATGTATAACAGACTGTTGCTATGTATAACAGACTGTTGCTATGTATAACAGACCGTAGCAATGTATAACAGACCGTTGCTATGTATAACAGGCTGTTGCTATGTACAACAGACCGTAGCTATGTATAACAGACCGTTGCTATGTATAACAGACTGTTGCTATGTATAACAGACCATAGCTATGTATAACAGGCTGTTGCTATGTATAACAGACCGTTGCTATGTATAACAGACCGTAGCTATGTATAACAGACCGTAGCTATGTATAACAGACTGCTGCTATGTATAACAGACCGTTGCTATGTATAACAGACCGTAGCTATGTATAACAGACCGTAGCTATGTATAACAGACTGCTGCTATGTATAACAGACCGTAGCTATGTATAACAGACTGTTGCTATGTATAACAGACCGTAGCTATGTATAACAGACTGCTGCTATGTATAACAGACCGTAGCTATGTATAACAGACTGCTGCTATGGCACAGTCCTGATGTTGGACTTAATTAAGTTGCCATGTAATAAGAGGGATAATGTACAGCTAGTGGGTCAAACCCCTTCAGGGTGATGCAAGACACCAGTGCAGCGTCACTCTCTTGGGGTTTATTTCACAATGACCACCTTGCTGTACTTTATCCCTTATATATTGTTGGTAGTGATAAACATCATGGTAACCTTTTTTTAAATACATCAATGCATTTTATTTCCTTACTTGTGTCGGCTCACTTCTGATGTTTGTTCTGATTAATTATAGTTTTAGTTTTATCTTATTCATATTTATATGTATTACTTTGGACTTAAATGGCAGGCCCATTATTTGGTTATTTATTTATTTAGTTTTTATATCATTCTGTAGCTTCCCAGTTGTGTTCCCCATGTATTCAAATCTGAACATACAAATTTTGGTGGATGTATGTTTTAGCGTCCAAATGCTATTTTCCCAAGCCCTTCTAAAAGCTTCATCCCACGTGACCTGACGTAGGTTTCTGCATGATGACGCTGCTACTTATACATCCTTACAGTCAGTGTAGTAACATTACATTCAGTAACTTAGATGGCAGTCGGCATGTTCCCAGTTTGAAGGAGCAGACCGGAGTACCGGCACGAAACCAGTCGAGGCAGCAGTTCTGCAAGGTAAAACTACTGTTTTTGTGAATGGAGTCTGGTGGCTTTGAAGAAAGCGACATGACGGCTTCAATTTTCCATCGAAAATGTCTGTCTGACAGCGAGGGAAAGCGGTGAAAATACTCTAAATTTTGCCTGCACTTGAACCGATATTGATTGTTTTTTACCTGGCTATCAGACAGCCCTGGGAACTGAAGCCGTTATATTGCTCTATTCAAAGCCACAAAACTACATTCACAAAAACAGTAATTTTTCAGATAAAAGAGACAAAACGCACAATAAAAGTTAAAGATAAATTTGACTGATACCATAATATTTTATTTATTTATGTTTAAAATTTCAATAGATATCACGATAACATCTTTATGAATTCTTTTGGCCACAATAATTGTGTAGTGAAAATCTGACACTGTGACAACCCTAACCGTAGAGAAATGAAAAATAGTGCCTGATTTAAAAGTACAGGAATTATCATTAAGAAATTTAATTTGTCCTTTGTTTATGAAAATTACTTTGTCTTCTATTTCTTTACAGTGTGGAACTGGATTTGCGATGCTGCAGGTATGAAAACTATTTGCTTATCAGATCATCTCATTATAATCTGTTATTATCATTATTTTGTATTATTTTGATTTGTAATCTTCCCTTCCTGCTCTGTAACTCTGCAGAGGACGTCACTCTGGATTCAGACTCAGCCAACGCAAACCTGCTCATATCCAGTGATGAGAAGAGCATGCGGTGCGGCCTGGAGCGCCGGGAAGTCCCGCGGTGCCGTCGGCGCTTCGACGGCTGGTGGTGCGCCGCGGGCCAGGAGGGCTACGCCTCCGGACGCCACTACTGGGAGGTGGAGGTGGGCGAGCGGGACTGGCGTCTGGGCGTGGCCAAGGCGTCTGCGGTGAGGCAGGGCTTCCGCTCGCTTACCACAGACACGGGATACCTGACCCTCCGTCTGGAGAGGGGCACGGATCTGAAGGCCCTGACTGTGCCCGCCACCCCGCTGTCACAGAGCCTGGTGCCCAGGAAAGTAGGGGTGTACCTGGACTACGAGCAGGGCCAGCTGTCTTTCTACGACGTGGAGAAGCGCTCCCACCTGTACACCTACAACGAGAAGTTCACAGAGGAACTGCTCCCCGTGTTTGGGACTGTAGAGGTGGTCAAAGACCTGGTGATCAGGCCGGCAGACGTCAGACAGCCGTGCCTCTGCCCCGGCTCCTGCCTCTGGACCTGAACTGCTAAAAAACACATCAACCAGTCCTGATCCTCAGCAGCCCACAGAGTCTGTGCTTTTAGTCTGGTTCTGGACCAGAAGTCAGACTCTTTCTGGGGGTCGTCTTGTGAGGTCACACAAAGACAAGATCCGCCATCACTCTGCATTACACTTCCTGTTACTCTGGCTTCAAGGTGGCATATCGAATTTGACTGTTTGTATCATAAGGATGAATATTTGAAGGTTTGTTTGTAACTGAATGGAGATGTTTTTTTCCACATTGTCCAATAAGCTTTAAGAACAAAAAACAATGTTTTTTTTTTTTTCATTTGAAGCGAAAACAGAACTGTAGCTGCAAGGTTTTCACGCCGCAACGGAGATATGGAAATGTATTTGTTTCATTGCTTTTTTATTACTTAGAGATGAAACTTGCAAACTAACGTCACAAATGTCATAAAAGCATGACAGCTCTAAAATAATGCAGTGAAACAGTGCCGCTTATGAGGGCCTGCTGACAAGCACAGCACAGGTTGACGCATGTGATGAGTTGATTCGCGCTCCGTTTGCTTCCTTGTCTCCTGCAAACATTTGCCAGACTTGTTTCTGCAGCTGTGTTTGTCTTTATTGTTTATGTGTGCAATATTAAGATGGCTTTTTTTTTCCCCAAAAAACATCAATAAATGAACTGGAAATGCTCCAACTTGTCTTCGGTGGTCACAGATCTAGAGAAACATTTAAGTGGATTTGTTTTAAATCTTTATTGTGCAATAGAACGAACACCAAAAAAAAAGAAACAATGCAAAAAACTGTTTAAAAGTAAGTGATACATCAAAAGAACATCAGTGTTTTTGGTGAAATGTTCATCCACTTATCCACCTTGGGTTTTTCTGACAAAAATATCCTCTGTTTTACAAAAGCATTTTGAACAAAGCATGGAGCCAAAATACAGTAGGACTTTTATACAATCTTTCTGTCTTTACATACTGTCTCTCTAAAATATCAAGATCTCATTGTTCCAATGTTACACAATGCTTACTACGACGTCCTTGCCGAGAAAAGATGCGGATGAAAAAGTATCAGCTTGAAGCAGTGTATACCACATTGCTGAATATAAAACATAAACAAATGCAAAAACATGTTAGAACAAATCATTTGCCTGTGTTGTAAAATCATGCTCGTCAGTAAGGAAATGCGCATTTAAATGAGCAGCACAAGCACCAACCTGTGTTTGTGGCGACCTCTATATTTGGCATTACATTTAATGTCAGTCTGCTGAAGTAAAAATATCTTTAAAAGTATTAAATATGCTTGGAAAAAAAACATGATCACACTTTAATATAATACAAATCTATGAACAGAAGTCCCAGATATACCACTTTTATACTCAGGATAAGACCACTAGGGTGAAAATGATGAACTTAATGAAACATCCACAGCAATTTCTATTGAAACAGTCAAAACAGCCTCAGAGAGACGGGTGGAGGACAGGAGATGAGGGGACAAGGTCACCTTGGATTACTGAACTGTAGTCAGATTACTGGCCCATGTTGGCTCTGACTTAAAGCATCGGTGTGTGTTACCAATCTGAACCGACAGAGGGAGTGGAGACACTAAATCATTTACTTAGTCAGTGATACTCAACTTACAGCCAGTGGGCCAACTCGAGCTCGCCAACCATTTTCTAATTCACAATGAAAATAAACAGATCCACAATGGGCAATTTTATTTGTACTTTTAATGTAAATAAGGTACCTGAATATCCTAAAATCCTAGAAACACCCCTTCAGCTGTGTTTAATGTTTTATAACATACAATATCTTTCAAATGTAACAATGCACTATTAAATGCAGTAAAATATCTGATGTATCTGTCATATAGGCCTACTGTCAATCCAAGTTAATTTAGTTAAAGTTGGGGCTGGCAATGCTGAGAGACTAGGAAGAGTACACTAGATTTAAAAAACTGATCCAACCAAAAAACCCAGCCCAGTGTTGCCATCTGTTTTCCAACGGGACTAGCTAGCAGCCACAAAATCTAGAGAGAAAGTTGCCAAGTCGGCAACAGACAGTCCGTCCCTTCAGCCTCCCTTCAAAGCCACTCCCCCCAAATTTATCATTATGAACGTAAACAACAAACATGGACGAGTGCACGAACACAGGCAGCCAGGTAGGTAGTCGTCCAATCATGTCAAGACAGATTTCTTTATTTTTGTCAGAGCATTTGACTTATTGATTGAAAATTTCAACAAATAAAACAAAAAGTGCCTTTGAAGAATATTACCAACCCTAGCTTTAATAAGACAGTTACTTAAAGTTAAAATTAGGTTAAATAGAAAAATTCTGTTTATCTGATAAATATTTATCATGTTTGTTTATTCGACTCATGGCCTCCTGTCATTGTGCAAAACTGGCTCCTGGCAAAACAAGTTGAGTATCCCTTTTAGTGAGATGAAATGCATCAGAAGCAATAGTGAAAATGAATGTAAATGTTAAAATGATCCTCAGCTGTGGAGGAAAGTGGCCACCGGGTTGTAACAGACATGAGAGAACGGCCTCCTCTCCATCTATTTATCACATGAAATCTTGTTTTGGTCGCAGAATCTCACACGCATGTAAAACCAGACACTGATCGCGTGTGAGCCCTCTGAAGACGACTCTTTTTAAAAGAGAATCGCAGATATGATTCCTCATCATGTTGGACCTTTGGCTGGTTTGTTAGTTAAATAAGACCTTAAGATTCGTAAAACATCTTCTTTGTGACGGTGGTCCCTCCCACGACGCTCCTCTGAACCACTTCCTTAGTGACTTGACGGGTCACCATGCCGCTGGTCTCCGTGTGCTGCGTGGTCATCATCATCCCGTCTGTTAGAACAGAGCAGCTGGTATTAATGTGGATATGTATTTTATTGATGTTTTGTAGAAGTGAAACTGAAGCTTAACCTGTACCTGAGAAGTAGGGGTCGTCGATCAGGGTGTGCGAGACGTTGGTCCGCGTGCTCACCTCTGTTGGCATTTGGAAAACTTCCCTCCTCGTCATCGATTGGCTGTTGTACTGAGACAAAGCGCCTACAAGGAGCAAGGAAGGAAAGAAATACTTAGAACACCGTTACGTACCAGAACGTCAGAGATGATGATATTGACATTTGAGTACATTTAAATGTTGACCATTTTATTGTTTAGGATGGTCACGTTAGGTCTAGAGCGACAAATCTCAATATTTACAAGTCATATTTCTATGAACATCTGTACGGATATTCATAGTACATTCATAGAATTTCTCCTTGACGGAAGGGATCACTTATTTATCACAAAAATAATCAATACAACATTTTCAATTGAAATTCATGGTCCCCAGGGGATGAACCTTGCAGGGCGGACCTATCTGCGTTTTTTTTTTTTTCTCAAATAGAAACGCCCACTCAGACATTAGCAAAAAGCAGTGACGTAGGTTACCAAAGCAAGCTAATCAATAAGGTTCTGATTGAAGTGAATGCTATCATTAGCTGAGTCGATGTTAGCTGTGCTGTTTGGAAATAACTGAAAAGGTTAGTTCAGATTTTTTGAAGTGGGGTACCTCGCCGCCGGACAGCCCTTTCCGACAGGGAACTGAAGCAGTTATGTTAATTAATTATAGTATTAATATCAGTAATTTTACCTTGAAAAACACGGGAGCTGCTGCTTCTACCGCTGCGTCAATCCGTTAGTTTGTTTGTGTTCTATTGGATCTGAACTAACGTGACATCCACATAGCAATACATTTTAGCTTCAGTCAATCAGTTAAAATAGTTAATCATGATTAATCCAAATTAATCTCACATTTTTATCTGTTCAAAATGTACCTAACAGGGACATTTGTACCCCGGGCAGGACTTGAACCCCGGCCGCTGCAACAAAGCCGCTTTGGCATATGGGGCGCCCGCTCTACCGAGTTAAACAGCATCCCAGTATTATAGTAGTATATATTTATTATTAGAATTCAGTTAACAACACAAAACAGAGACAGATATTGTCCAGAAACCCTCACAGGTTCTGCATTTAGCATAAAAATATGCTCAAATAATAACAAGGCAAACTGCAGCCCAACAAGCAACAGCAGCTGTCAGTGCGTCAGTGTGCTGACTTGACCAAGACTTGCCCCAAACTGTATGTGATTATCATAAAGTTGGCATGTCTGTAAAGAGGAGACTGGGTGGTGCCCATAAAACCCATGTACATTCACATATCTGGAGGTCAGAGGTCAAGGGACCCCTTTGAAAATGGTCATGCCAGTTTTTCCTCGCCAAAATTTAGTGCAAGTTAGGAGCGTTATTTAACCTCCTTCACAAGAAGCTAGTATGACATGGTTGGTATCAATAGATGGATAGTTTCATATGATACCAGGATCTTCACCCAACTTTAAAACTGAGCCTGCTACAACCTAAAAATTATAGGCTGCGTTAATTCATTAAAGAAATTAGTGGTGTGAAAACAAATGTGCATTAACACATTGTTATTGTGCTAACTTTGACAGCCCCAATAAAAACCAAAAAAAAAAAAAAAACACAATAATGGACCCACCCCTTTAGGTTTTTGGTGTCTGTTTACTGTTAAGTACCGTCCTCAGGTCAAATTGTCAGTTGTTTTTTTTTTACACATGGTGTTAAATCTAAAGGCCTGATTTTCATTAAACTTGCTGCAAATATTAATGATCCCCAAGATATAACTGAGATGTTTTCTCATCAGGCTGAAATTTGTAAAAATACATCTCTGCTCCTGAGTGGATGAACACACTTCAACACTACAAAATGTTAACCTTGTACAGATGATGTCCCATAGTGTAACACGGTCATACTCCCACAGCATAGACAGTCTTGTTTTAGGACCTTTCCTTTAGTACCACCATTAAAATACAGTTTGCATCCTACTATTGTTATAAGGCCCTAAAATGTCCCAACTGTGATATTGTTGGGCGTGATGGACATTTTGGTCTCTAGCAGCCACAATTGGGAGATTTTATGCATTTGTAACTAAAGCTCTGTCAGTAGGATTCATCTTACTTCCATCCTGAGACTCGATGGTGATGATGCCCTCCCTCTCCGGTCCGAAGCCCTGTGTGGTTCGAGCCTGAACTTTAAACTTGTAGGGGATGTTCTCAGTCAGGTTTGGGACGGTAAGACTGGTCTCAGCGCTGTCCCCGTTCACCTGGAAGGAACGCACGTCTCCTAGAGGAAACAACAAAATAGCGTACTTTCACAACAACCCATAGATGCAGAATATTGTAAAAATATCTATTGTTTCTTTCCTGAAAGCCTCACCTCCACCATGCAGCTGTTCGCACGTGACCACGTAGCCCAGGATGTCTCCGTTGGGTTTACGAGGTTTTTCCCAGCTAAGCTGCAGGGAATCAGGGCTCAGAGCAGTGAAGACCAGGGGACCTGGGGCACTGGGGGTGCTCAGAGTAAATGGCGAGCCTTAAGATGAGACAGACAACAGAATAAGGGACATTGTACTTATGATAGCTGCATTAAAAACAACCATTGTGTCTGTGGGGTAAGTCAAGAAGATGTGAAACAAATGAATGAGTACCTGGCATGGGGCTGAGGGGACTCTTGGGGTCGACAGCGGACTCGATGGTGATGACTCCCTCTCTCTCTGGACCCCAGCCCTCCTGGCTCTGAGCCTTCACCTTAAATAGGTAGGAGTGGTTGGGCAGCAGGTCCTGGATGATGACAGAGTTCTCTGCTGGGTTCGTCACGTTAATACGCTTCACCTCACCTACAGAAGGGGACACAGTTTGTTAAGCATCAGAATTAAATACTCATTTAAAAAAAGAAGTATATATACTGTATCCTCATGCATCATCTTCATTATAGAAAAGCTGAAAACAAAAGGTCCTTGCGGGTTTCATTTACCTCCATTGAGCAGCTGGTAAAGAACACAGTAGCCCAGGATGTCTCTCTCACAGTGGGGCTCCTGCCAGCTGACTTTAAGGGCAGTGGGACCCAGAGCAGAAAACACCAGTCTGCTGGGGGTGTCTGGTACACCCGGAGAAAGCCGAGCATCTGGTGGGTGACACAGACAGACACAAGTAAGAATACTGTTGGATATGGTTACTATTTATTGTGATTGGTATGAATAGTGATTTATATACTATAATGTACGGAAGCCCTGAGAAGTGATTAAAAAAATCTGGCGATCTAAGTTGTTTTTTCTTCTGTATTTATCAAGAACAGGTGGAAAAAAAAGTTTTGCCATTTTTTTTTTCTTTCTGTTGGGAATGCGTTTTGCCAGGTGGTGAAAAAAAAAAAGTTTTGCCAGGAAGTTTCACCTGGCATTTTTCATTTTTCTCAGTATTTGCTAACATATAATAGACAGTAAGTAGCCTGCCTTGTGTTTAGAGTGCATGGAGAATTTACAACGTGGTTTTAGTCCTATTTAGAGCATGGGGTAGGGGTGCACTTCAGCCTCTTGTGGTTGAACTAAGTATTACAACAACAAATACTTGATCTGACAAAAAAAGCTTTTTTCCCACCTGTTTTCACAAATGAAAAAAAATCGTAATTTATAAAGATTATTACTGTGTTCTACTTGTTCTTATGTCATAAACACAAGACAGAAAACAATTTAGATCAACTTTGGAAAACGGATCATCAGAATTATTTTTTTCTCACCAGCTGAAAGATGCTAAAGATGCGTTGAAGAGCTCGACTGCAGAGTTTGCTAATAATTTTCAGTGGGCTTGTCATTACAAGCGACCCCTTTCACATTGAACCATTGTTAATATAAAATCAGTAATTAGTACAGCTGGGAATCAAATGTTTTTTGAAAGCTGACTTTCATAGCATACAGGAATTAATGAACACAAATGGCTATTTAAGAGTATAATATGCAATAATTAACTAAATAACAATGTATAGACCAAATTTAAAAATAATCCCTCTCAATTATGACCCACTAGAAATGTGATGCAGTGTTTGTTTCTGTAGAGATCCTGCAGCCCTCTGCCTGTATTTCCTCTTTTCTTCTTATCTTGCTTTACTTGGGGCCCCACGTGGGGTTGTAACCCCCAGTGTGAAGCCAAATGCTGTCGCTTTGTCACGTCCTTTGGCTTCTGATAATGACTCACATGCCCCCCTTTATTCTGTTAGATACAAAGCTGCTGTATTTCTAGTGATCTAGCGATCCCCTGCACCTCTCTGTGCTCTGAGTGCAGCTGTGATCGGTGGGTGTCTGTAGTTTGACAAGAGCAGCGCTGAGCCACAGCTAGCAGACAGGAAGCCAGCATGGATTCAAAATCTGGCAACACTGCACCTTCCCGCAGAGTTGTGTGGAGTTGATTGTGTGTTTTAGAACGTCAGCGCCGGGAAACAATCAGAAAATAACTTTTTCATTTCCCTGATTTCTTGCTTTGTTATAACGCCGCTTACTCTGTTCAGTCACTCTATAGCTTGCTCAACCATTGCTGCTCTCTCTCCCTCTTGGCTCACTGAGCTGTGCAGAAATTGATAACTGTGACATACCTTTAAAATGCAAAAAATCAACTTTATACTCATGTATGGTCTGAAAACGGGTTGCCAGTATTGTAAAATAAGTGATTTGTGATGGCTCAAACACATAAAACACAAGTGAGATCTTTAAAGAGGAGACCAGAGAGGGAGACAAACTCAGGCAGGGGTAAAGATGACTGAAGACACCCAGCAAACACATGCCATCATGCTTGTGTGCCACAGACTTACCCTGGAGCACCCTGTCCAGATTATATAGGGCTTCATTGACGTCTGAAGACTGGGTCCTGGCCCTCGGACCCTGAGACAGGCTGTAGCTGAACTGACTCTGAGAGCTGCTCTGCATCTCAGCGTAGCTGTACCCACCTGATGGTGCGTTGAGCAAGAAGGGGAGGGGGGCAAGGGAGGACGAAGGGGTGGTAATGAGAAGAGGCACAGGAACAATGGAAGTAGCACAGTAGGAGGGGGAAGTGGGCAGGTAGAGAGTGACGTAAAGAAAGAGGTAAAATAAAACATGTAGAGCAAAGTTGAGACAAGGGGAGGGAGGGAGAAACAGCGATAGTCAGCATAGCTCCTGCAAAGTCAGCCAACAGCCCCAACCCTGCTAACAGATGTCCCAGCCCATCTGCTTCATGCGCTTGCACAGTTGTTTACCTGCCGAGGTATCTCAAATACTGCACTCCAAAGTAACATCTTTCTTTGAGCAGAAAGACGAAGCTAATCCCTTTTACATTTACTTTGGAATCAATTAAAGCCCCTGCTGAGGTCTGAAACTTACCCAGATCTGGAAACTTGCTTGACACGTCTCCCATGACGATAGAGTCCCGAATGTTTTCATCTATGTAACCCCGGCTCTCTGAGCGCTTCCTCATGATGACTTCGGATGTGTGTACTCCTCCTCCGATCATGTCAGGTCTACGAGGGCCTCCTACAAGAAGAGAGAAAGATCAAGGATAAACACCAATAACGTCGATATTTTGTCTATATTGTCCTCGATGTCATTACTGCCATCCATCTTACCTGGTCCCGACATGTAGGTGGTGGTAGTGTCTGTGATAAAGGAGCCGCCTGCCCCTCTGTAGTTTGAGCTCAGAGTGGACATAGGGGAGGACGACGTAGACAAGTTGCGTGTCGCCGATCCCCCCGGGAAAAGGAAGTTCTGGTCCCATTTCCCATTCATCATGTAATCTGTGAAACACCACAATAGAGGCCAGGATAGTCAACAGACAGAATGTACGAAATTTAGCAGTTCAAGTGTTCTGACATTGATTGGAACGACACAGTGCCATTGATGTCAAGCACCCAAAACCAGGCTCGGCCAATCTACAGAGGAAGCACCAGCAGTTTCAGGCCTGTAGCTCCGGGCCTACTTGTGTCACTTACAGCTTATAGAAACAGATTTTAGACTAGCACATGTCTGACATCTACAGGCAAAGAGAACTCACAGCACCTGCAGCCAATGAGTGTTACAAGAGCAGTTTTTTTTGTTTTTGTAGCAGCTGAACTCCTCAACTCATCTATTGATTTAGTAGAATTGTGACTATTTCTCCAGATAATGAAAACTTTACACTCACTTCTCCAGTGGTTCATACATCTATAGTTCCTATGAAACAGCTAGCAGAGTGTATTTAAGTCCGCATATTTATGTGTTTCCTGTGAGACTAGTAAGCTAGCGAAGGACTTGTCATGGACATGTCACTGATTGCAGTTCACCAGAGGTGGGTTTTTGCAGATCCAAAGTACTGTAAGTCTCAAGTCTTTGTACTCAAGTCAAGACAGGCAAGTCCTGAGTCGAGTCACAAGTCAAGACAGGAGAGTGACAAGTCAAGTCCCAAGTCGAAACAGACAGGTCCCATATCAAGACTGACATGACTCAAGTCAAGCCCCAAGTCAAGACTGACAAGTCCTGAGTCAAGTCCCAAGTCAAGACTGACAAGTCCTGAGTCGAGTCCAAAGTCATGTTCAAAGTCAAGACTGACAAGTCCTCGTAAGTCATGTCCTAAACCAAGACTGACAAGTCCCTAGTCAAGACAGGCAAGTCCTGAGTCATGTCCCAAGTCAAGACAGGCAAGTCCCAAGTCAACTCTCAGGCCAAAACTGATAAGTCCCAAGTCAAGAGTGACAAGTCCCAAGCCAACAACTTAGAGGTCCCAAGTCAAGACTGCCAAGTCCCAAATCAAGTCCCATGTCCTAAACTTTGAGTTTCAAGTCCTAAACAAGTCATACTGTGCTCTTCACCGAATGTAATGCCATTTCGTTTCCATATGTAATTTTCAACCTGCCCTTTTTGCATCCTGCAATTAATGTTTCGTTAACCACTGCATAGCTTTTGTGTGCAAACAAGATTATCTTTGGTATAATCCTTTCCAGCTGGCGCTCAATAAGGTAATGTAAGTTCTTCATGGTTCTCTCCTGTAAGTCTCCAACATGGATCTGGGGAATTAAATGTTGACTTGCTGGGAATGAATAGTGTTAACATTAGCTGATTCAGGAAATGAGGAAAAAAATAATTGATTTGTGGCACACTTTTAACTTGTAACGCTTCAGGTGGCCTATGTGATAAAACTGGGGTAGCTTTAACTTTCCTTGCCTGTAGGTGGTGACACTGACATGTCCTCACCTTCAGATCTACATTGTTGCTGCTATTACTCTAGCATGTGGGAAAAGGCTAATACTGGCTGAACAGCTTCTATTGTGGAGAAAATGAATAAGGATGTTTTATCATAAGGTGCTTTACATCACAAGATAAAAAACAAATATAGCTGCAAGGAAAAACAATTAACAGCTGCGAGGAAAGGTGTCATCATTGAAACTGCCCTGCAGAGACGAGGCTGTGTCTAATTAAGAAGCCATTGTTTCCATACAGCCACACAGTAACTAAGCCTTTACACACACACACACACACCAACAAGCTGCCTCCAGATCACTACCTCCCCAGTGGCATGGAGAGAGGACAGACAGGCACCTGGAAAAGCCTGCCCCGATCATCAACTGGAGGTGGGGCAGTTGATGCCAGTGCTCCTCTCTGGGCAGGTGGTGGGAGGATAGATGGGATAGGTGCCAACTAGGGGCAAGGGGACAAGGACTGAAGCCCGAAATTCAATGATTAGACACATGTTGATATTTCTGACAGGATCAAAATCACGAAGGCAGAGAGAAATTTTTGTTGCCTTGCCGGGCACCTAACTGGCCGTGCATAATAGCTGGCATGCTAGCTGCCCTGTCCGCCTATCTGTGGCTCTAATGGAGTGGTCTTCACCTGGCAGGGGTGTATGGGCGTAGCTGGGGTGGGGGCCCTCATCTGAGCTCGTCTCTGTGTCTGTGCTGAGCCGACTGGAGATGATGTCCACTCGCTTTTTCCATGACACCTGACGGAGATCCAGGTTGGACCCCACCAACTTGACATATTTCCAGCCTTGTGTTTGGGGTCATAGGGGAGAAGCAAGCAGGCGAAGGATAGATTTGTAGCGGAAAAGTATCAACGGTCGCCTTTACTATACATTGCTTTACAAAAACAGCTATCGAACACATGAATGGGATTACATAATATAGACCCCTTTTCTGTTAGTAAACATGATGACGTATGTTGTGGGCGGGGCTTTAAATGGAGGTAGAAAAATTCTCTAAACACGTTTGTTAACACTGGCTAGCAAGTTTTGTTGATTTGTTTTATTAACAATGGCTGAAGAAAATACTAGTTTCTTTCAATATGTGCTGTCACTCACTCTCCAGGATCACGTGTTAGCTGACAAAGTTAACATTAATGGGACCAGATTAGCCAGCACCTACATCGCTGGTAGACTACTTTGGGAGGATTTGACGGCTGGCTAACGTTAGTTAGCTAGCTAGATTGTCTGTCTCTGGAACTGGCTAGTTAGCTAGCTAGCTTGTTCGGAGACCGACAAGTTAGCAAGCTAACGCCTGCCCTCCTCCTGGTAAAGTAGTCTTCTTGCAGCAAGGAGTGAGGCAGAGGGACCGTGACCCAGTGCTGTCCACTGTTGGGCTCATTTTCTGTAGCATGGTGGAATTAGCAAGGTAGCTAACTAACTAGCCAGTCGCTAAATGGGTAAAATCTAAAAACGTAATGCTTCATCCACACACTCGTCAGAGCATAGGAAAGCACGGTGCTACTGCCAGATGAGTGACACTCATTTTCTGTGTTGCATGACAGCATGGTGGAATTAGCAAGCTAAGTTAGCTAAGTAGCCAGTCGTCCGACCAGTGGGCTGGTGGCCAACGGCAGCACTGTAAAGATAAATTGAGGGCATAAAAATCTTTGGATGCCTATAGTCAAGTATCCTTCAGTAAAGGCAGTCAAAAAGAAAGTCATACAATATTGGTGAGAGATGGAGACAAAGGGTTGCTAATAGCTCTCTGCTAACCGCAGCCAATGACTCATGGCTGCATTTAACAGAAGGCTAAATATTAGCAACATTTACTCTCCATCTCTAAGACATTTCTCCAATATTGTAGCTCCCTAAAGCCTCAAATCATATTAGTCATCCCAAATATATGTGATATCTGGCACTCAACAACACAGCAAGATGACAATTTTGATGTGTAACTTTAGCCCACTGCTAGTGTTAGCCTCCAGTCTTTCCTTTGTTTTGCCTCTAGCTAACACTGTGACGTAATCATGACGTCAACACAAAAAGGGTCTATACTATAGATATTTAGGCGAGGAACAACATCAGTCATAACTTTCAGGGAAAACTGACTAAGAGCACAAAAACGGCTGCAGAAAGCAGGAGAGAGACAGCAGATTTGACGGTTGCGGTTTGTGATCGTAAAGCACTTCTATTGCAGATATCTGAGGAGGCATTGGAAGCACATTTTGCTGCCTGGCTGGGGCGCTGCCTGCAGGAAATAATGCCTGCCAGATGACACAAGAATGATGAGCTTCACTCTTCCAGCTCTTCCTTAATGCCACTCTTTGTAAAACTAGGAAGAATATTTCATAAAGAAAACCCTGAAAAAAAGAAAGCGCTAGAGGTTTTCAGGAGTCTCACAAGTTTGGGTGATTTCCTACAGCACAGATAAGACCAACGTTCCCTCCCCTTCTGAAAGGGCAATGACACCACAGCACATATTGCATAGATGCTAAATACTTGGCTACAAGAACAAAGCATAATGCCTGAGAGCACAGAGAATGTGGACTGAAATGATTGGATCCATATTACTCTGCAGGTCTGGTAGTCACATCCATCTTTCCAGAGCAAAAAAAAAAAAAAAAGCATCAGAATAGATTACGAGCACAATGAGTATACAGTGTCAGCTTGTGGTTTTGGCTCTGGGTACCCACCATCACCAGAGACGCTGGGTGTCTTGGAGCCTGCGGGAGACTTCAGCACTTCGTTGCTGTACATCAGGTAGCTGTCATACTCGTCTCCTGCCTCTGCATCCACAATAGGGATATCTGGAATGATGGGAACTAGGGACAGAAAGAGAGAGAAATAAATCTCTTTTCAGGGAAATACAGATTGACTGGAAGGGCAGAGGTGTTTTTGCCCCACGACTTACTGGACAAAGGTCTGGCAGGCTGCGATGCCAGGTTGATAGTGGCATCTCTGAAGGGGCCCCAGCCTATGCTGTTCATGGCACGGACCTTGTATTGGTAGGTCTGGGCGTTTTGGAGGTTCTCGATCAACAGCATTCGCTTCTTGGGGTTGTCGATCTTTACTTTCTTAGCGGCGCCCACTGGCTCTGTGACAAGAGTATTGCCAAATGATGAAAATGACGTCATGCAAATATTTGTTCAACGTTTCCGTTTTTAGGTTGGACTCTTACTCATTTCATCGTCGATGGGTGTGTAGATGACCTCATAAGCTGTGATGTTGCCATTGGTCTCTGCAGGCTCTGCCCAACTGACCTGAGTGACAGTTGGACTGATGACGTTAAAGGCCAGACGTCCAGGTTCACCAGGCACTGGAGAAAAAGGAACCAGCAGCTGTTTATAAGTTCAGACTTAGCCTAGTAGTAACAAAACATACATTTCACAACAACTCGAATTACTGCCATGCGGCTGTATGCCTCCACCAATCAGTCACGTTGCAGTTTACATCCATGTCTGTCCAAAATGTCATCACTTCATAGTTTTATCCTGTTAGACGTGTGAAATTGTCATAATCAGCATATAAATTCATGAGTCATGGCAAAAACAACTGACCTTTGACCACCAAAATCTAATCAGTTCATTTTTAAGTCCAACTGGACATTTCTGCCAAATTTGAAGAAATTAACTGAAGATGTTTCTGAGATGTCACAGTCAGAGGATTGGATGGACAGAGGTCACACTGACTGCCACTGGTATAGAGGCATAAAAATAATTCAACATACATCAAATAACAAAATGTTATGCTAATAATTTTTGCTTAAATGACTGAATAACATCAGCTAGGTTAGCATAATCAAATATTCGCCACTCATCTTAGATAATGGTGCTAACTGTGCTAACTGTGAAAACAGTGTTGACAGTTATAACTGTCAGTGATTAAGTTTGCTGTTAATGAGAAAGTTTGCTCTGGCTGGTGGGCGGTGCTTGGTATTTCCTTCACAGATCTCAGCATCTCAACAACAAAGTTTCTCATTTTACAACTAAACAGTAACTACAAGATGATTCTGAAAACATCTGAGGTGAGAAATAGCCATTTACAGTAACAGAATATTGATTAAAATTTGATCAGCGCTGCCTAGTTTGACCGTTTGAGCAAAGTTTGTGAGTGACCGACATCTGCTCAGAGACATCTTGCAGATGCCATTAGGAGCACCGGAGGACACAGACACATTATTTATTTCAGATTTCCTGTCTCATGGACTACTGTCAGGATATAGACAGTTTTATAGATATAACTTTTTTTCCATATTTGCTCCAGTCCTGCCTCCTGCTGCTTTAAAATGATGGTGATGATTGATTCAAGAATAGCTGGTGCAACACAATCCAGAAGATTAAATCAAATACAAAACAAATTATCTTTACAAGATAATAATTTTGTCCTAAATTTGACAGTTTTTTAAATCAGTTTTATATGCTGGTATCTCCTGCAGAGCCTTTCAAGAACAGCAATTGACTGAATTCTCAGTAATTACCATCCTCCAGTGTTTGACAGGCAACAATGTCTGTATCGTAGCCATCTCCCATTGCATTGTAGCCACACACTCGCATCTCGTAGTCACAATAAGGGTACAGGTTGCTCAGCTCGGCTTGAGGAGTCTTCACATCTAAGACCTGGGCGTCTTTCTCCGGGTCACCGTAGATCCAATACTTTAGCTAAAATTAACAAGGAAACAAAACATACAGCGCCTATTGTCAACAACGGTTATCAACTCAAGCTGAACCTTCTAAATATGTAGATTTGATGTACCTTGTACCCCACAGGGTTACCAGGCAGTGGGTCCCAGTTGGCCCTGATGGTCCTGGGCCCAGTTGCTTTGGCTTTGAAGTTTGTTGGGGAGAGAAGGTGACCGCCAGGGGAGGTGGCTTTCGGGCTTATAAAGCCCTTCTGCTGCATGTGGGCAACCTCTGGAGATTTGGGAACTGCGGGAAGTGAAAGAAGACAGAGGAAAGAGATGTTTAGTAGTTCTTGATACCATGGTAAAAAAATAAAATAAAATAATAAATCACACCTACTTCAAGATCCACTTTATTACCAATTGCTTACTGTTGTTAGGAAGGTAAACAGGTCATAATTTCATCTGTATTTTCTGTTTTACATTGCTGTGAAAATATCTCCTTCAAACAAATGGATTTACAGTATTTATGTTTCTCACCAAAAACTGCATTTTACAGAACGCATCCTGATTTACGTTCCAAATTACCTTCGCTCAATACTAATTTTTACTGTATAAAGCCTGGATGCATCATAATGTAATGTTATCGTAGTGTACGACAGCTCCCGTTAATGTTAGCTGTTAGCGTCATGCTGCTTACCGGCTGCAAACAGCTACCATTAACTAGCTCTTCGGATTTGTTGTTCACAATGTAGCATTATCAGGGAAAAATAGGCTGTATCAACTTTAATGTGTCCCAAACACATTTTCATCTGTAAAAAAACCCAGAACCCTCATGTTTTCAGAATTTTGTCATCAACTTGGTACCGAAGTATCAGTACTTGTGACATCCCTACAAGAGGTTGAAGCATTTACTAGAAACAGTACTGCTTTAAAATGTTCCTTTCTCTCATCATATAAAATCTGAAACATCACAATGTCAGAACCTCTACAAACTGCCATGTTTTTGCGACAAATTACTCCCGAGTGTGTCTTACTTCCATCAGTGACATTGACAAGGGTGGTCTTCCTCTCTCCGATAGAACCGTTGCTACTTGGGTCAAACAGCTCCAGTTGGAAGGTCTCTGGCTGGATTGGGCCAGGGTGGGCCTTCGGATCAATCACTATGTTCCTCTCCGTTTCTCCAGGGTTGAACTTCAGAGGGCCCGTTAACTCGAAGCGCTGGGCCTTCTTGGTGCGCCATTTCACCGTGGAGAGGGTGTCTGGGTTGCGAGTCCGGACCACGGGGATGGTGTAGGTTGGGTCGGATGTGCTGAAGTTCTGGGTGCCCTTTTTGAACATCATCACACTGGGCTCTGGATCAAATGAGATAATGGGAAGGAAGAATTAGCAATCAGTGCTTTGGGAGGGAGCAGGGGTAAGACACGCTGATGCGTCAGTTCACCTGGTTGGTCTGCGATGGTGACAGTAGTTCTTGGGTAGCGTCCCAGCTTGGCTCCCTGCCGTGGGTTACTGAGATCCATGACAAACTGCTTGACCTGTTTGTCTTCCAGGAGGCCATCTTTCTCGCTCAGCTCCAGCAGACGGACAGGCACCGTTTTCTGGGTCTCGTCAGGACCATAGCTCAGGTCTCCTTCCACAGTCATGTAGTCCTAAAACACATAAGATGAACCTTTATTAATCCCCGGAGGGAAACACATGAAGAAGAACAGGTTAGGACTACAGCCCAGCTGCAGAACTGTATCTCACTTCCGAGTCATCTCAAACTGGGTACAGCCTCTGAAGGCCCTTTCACATCACAAATGCCAAAGCCATTTCAGTCAGGTAGAAATAACAGCCCACCAAATCTTGAACTTCTTTCAATATACTGTGGTGTACTCTTCCATCTGCATTCTTTTCTATTGTTTTCAAATGGAAACACTCACCCAGCCATTAGTAAAAAGCGGTGACGTAGGTTACCAAAGTAAGTTAATTAATAAGGTTATAAATAATGTGAGCGCTAGCACTGGGTCAACATTAACTGTGCTAAATTTAGAAATAACTGAAATGGTTAGTTTGGATTTTTTGAAGTGGGGTTATATGGATACTTCTGTGTTCTGCGACAAAATTATTGTTTTTGTGAATGGAGTCTGGTGGCTTTGAAGAGAGCGATAAAACAGCTTCAGCTCCCTGTCGCAAAGGGCTGTCTGATGGCGAGGTAACATTACATTTCCACTGCTTTATAATTCTCTTCAAAGTCACAAGACTACATTCACTAAAAACGTTATTTTACCTCGCAGAACACAGGAGTTGCTGGTCTACCGCTGCTTCGATTAGTTAGTTGATTACGTCATTGTGTGACATTGGGATCCCAACTAATGTAGCGTTCATGGCAGTACATTGCTTAGTTTCAGAGAGAGTTTCAACAGTTTTCAGAGGGGCTTGGGAAAATAGCATTCTGATGCTAAAACATACGTACTTTAACCAAAATTTGAATGTTCAAATTTGAATACATAAGGAACACCACTGGGAAGCTACAGATGATTGAAAGGCTTCAAAGAAAAACATTTAACAAGTGAGATCATAATCCACATCAATTATAGGTAGCAAATGTAGTTCACCTTCTTATCCTTGGCTGTAAGGTCCCGTGTGCGGTAGGTGACCTGTGTACGTCCATTTTCTATAATCTCTCGGCTGATAGGGATGTTGGCCACTCCGTCCTGCCTGCTGTAGGTGTAGGCCGGCTGGAGGAATGAGAAGACACTAGTGGCTGGGGAAGAGGAAGTGGACAATCCATTATAGTAATCCATAGTGAAGATTATACACATTCTCATTTGTTCAGGTAACAGCAGCTCTGATGAGTTAAGGGTTTCTCACCATGCTCTTTGATGATGGTGATGTTGACCAAGCGTTTTCCAATCTCAGCAATGCCCAGTGGCACGTCCACGGCCTCCACCTGCAGCTGCTTCTTGTCATCGTCCTCATCCTTGACAAAGAGCGGCACGTGAACATCTACTGACTCTACACCTTCTTGGAACTCTATGGCTCCGGCAGCCTCTGCAGAGGAAGACCAGATGAGACGACAAGATTGAAAATGCAAGGTGTTCAGTAAGAGATCAGAAATTGATTAGCTTAACTTTTTCATTTTTATTTCATTCACACAAGTAGCTAACAATCACCTCTGTCTGTGGCCACAGTGTAGTAGCCGGGCACCACTTTGAGATCATGCACATTTCCAGACTGGACGTTTTTCTCAGTGAGTTTAACAATATCAGGGTAGCTGCTGCGGGGAGCAGATAAGACGGTGTCCATGATGGTGTAGTCCTGCCTAAAGAGCACAGAAAGGGCAGAGAAGTTAGACCTGCATGACCTTCGGGGACTTCAAACTTTGGTGTCGTATTGTATTGTATTGTATTGTGTCAATCAGGATGTTACCTTTTTCCGGCATTTCTCTGCATTCTGCAAGAACCAAAAGAGGGATTAATGAGCGAGAGAACTGACATTTAATTTCTATCTATGTTTTGATCATAAGAAAATGAACAATACTGTATCATATTCTTACAATATAAAAACAGCTATTGTATAATATGCAGGAATCCCTCTCAATCATCACTTCTGACCCACTAGAGGTGTGTGGTGGTGTCTGTATATCTACAGAGACCCAGCCCTCTGCCTCGATTTTCTGTTTTCTTCTTATTTTGCTGTGTTCCGGACACTTCTGGGCGTCTGCAAACAGACTTTTGGATCCATAAGGTTGTGTAACCCCTGCCAATAACAGCATGCATGGTGTGTGGTCCATTCAGGTTGTCAAATAACACTGCTTTGTCACACCCATCAGCGTCTGTCTGTCTGTCTGTCGGCTGTTTCAGCTTGGATTTTTAGTCTCTGCCTCTGGGTAGCAGCTTCCTTGTTCTCTTTGCTTGTACTGCAAACTAGCCACTTTTCCAAGAGCAAAAATGGCATCCCATTACAAGAGTGCAGAGGATGTTAATGGATTGGGATAGCTTGTGGGCAATGTATCCTGCATATGCACTGCCATGACTTTGATGCTAAAACATATGTACTTTGACTGCACACACTGAGGAATTTATTGCTTCAATTGATTACATTTACCATCAACACTGATTGGACGGCCACATAAGTTTCACACATCTTACCTGAATGAGGTTTTTTGCACCTTCTGGGCACCAGGAATCTGCTTGTACACCTCATTTAGCTGGATGGAGGAACAAACACAGTACTCAGTGATATAGTCATCATTAATACACTTGTGTGCCCTACCAATAAAAAAAAAAAAAAAAAAAAAACACTCACGTTATCGGCCACTTCCTTACGGAGCTGTTCGGCATCTCTGGATTCGGGGCGTGACAGGTTCTCGGAGAACAGTCTGTTTAGCCGGAGGGAGACTGGGTACTGGACTACAAGGGGGAAGAGGAGCCGTGAAAAGACAGCAAACAGAGACAAAGTTGCATCACTTAATCTTTAAATGAAGCATGAGCCTTCCCCCTGACTTCTTTAGCTTTAGGTCAGTTTATTGTTGCTGAAATATTTGATCACTCACTGATCTCTTTAGGGTTGGGCTTTATCAGAGCCTGGGGGTGATTGGGTGGTCGGTGTACGTTATCGGTGACCTTCCAGCGGACCACATCAGTTCCTTTGGGTGGGCCGGTCCTCACCATTGGTGTGTCCAGATGGTCTGAGGTGAGCAGAGACTGGCGGAGCAAATACTCATCTTCCTTGAAGCCAACCATGCGACCTGAAGAGAATGCAACATAAGGGTGACTCAGATTCAACACGGCCCCAGATGGGAGGATAAAGCATTTAGAGCAACACTGTAATGTAACAAAAAGTCTTACCTCTCTTACAACAGGGCAGCAGGGCAAGACAGCTCTGTATTGACAGAAAAAAGAAAGGGTTACTTCTACTGAGTTTTAAAGATATTCATCAGCTATCGGTGTAAATGTGAGTTTTCATACCTGGCAGCAGGTTTTGCAGCAGGCGCAGTATTTCCAGCAGCAGAGCAGCAGGAGTGCCAGCAGCAGCAAGAGGAACAAAAGGAGTGGGAGCAACCACAGGAGGCTGGCAGGGGGACACTCTGAAGGGTCGTCATGAAAAGTAAACAAAGTTAGAAACTCAACACTGCTGGCTCACATCATTCCTGTTCTGAGGTCATTGGCTTCTAGTTAAGTGCTTTCACACAGTTCCACTCTGCTATTTAATCCTAGTGTTGTCTAGCCATGCATATAGTTTTGGTGTATTGCTGATATTGCTGGTGTGATTGCTTTTTTTTCATTTCTGAAAGCTGTAGTTGGTATCTTTGAGCAAATATGACAAAAAGTTATATTCATAAAACGGTTACTATATCCTGACAGTAGTGCATAAGACAGATCAACCAAACAGAGCTAAGGAGTCTCTAAAGCAGCTGCCAGTTACCGCTCACAAAACTCAGACTCCGATCAGTCGGTCAAGCTAGGCAGCGCTGATCAAATATGAATCCATATTCTGTTACTGTAATGCCTATTTCTCCCCTCAAATGTTTTAGATAAGACAAGATAAGATATTCCTTTATTAGTCCCACAGTGGGGAAATTCACACATTACAGCAGCAAGTGGATAGTGCAATAAAAGACAAGAAGCATAGATGTAAAAACAGTATTAATACAAATAAAATAAATTAGTATATACATAATAGAAAAGTAAAGCCAGAAATGTGTCCATCATATCAATAAATAATTGTCCAGTTACTATGATTTGAGCAGATGATATAATTGTACATGAGTCCTTATTGCACTTATGTCCGGTGAGTTTGTTGTGAATGTGAATGTGTATGTGGTTTACTGGGAGCAGTGCTTTTTTTTTTTTCAGAAAACACCGCCCACCGGCTAAAGCAAAGTTTCTCATTTTACAGCTAAACGGTTCACTACAAGATGTGTCTGAAAACATTCATTAATACCTTAATTCAAATTTGATCAGCGCTGCCTAGTTTGACAGTGTGATCAGAGTTTCGCAAGCAGTGATTGAGTCACTGCTGTAGCGACTGCTCAGCTCTGATTGGTGGTTTTCCTTTGAGAGTGGTGGAGTCTTGCAAATGAGACACAGACACAGAGGTGCCAGATGTTTTTCACAGATTATCTGTCTCATGCACTCTTGTCAGGATATAGTGACCATTTCATGAAAATAACTTTTTACCAAATTTGCTCAAAGCTAGTGAATGCTGCTTTAAAGCCCCTGAAAACATGGTTTCACCTGTTAAATATTTCTCTGTCTCTTTAAATAGTAACGCCTACACAAGACACAATCAAAGTTAAAGATCAGTAAGAAATCATCCTACATTAGATATTTATTAAGAGTTTAACATTCAAAAACTCTGGTTCATCAGGACTGCGTGGGTGCGGCTTGATCAGATAAGAGTATGACCCAAAATAAGAAGCTGATTGAGAAAAAAAAGGCTTTTAAAGCCGTATATCACATTTGGTATCTACTTTGAGCACTACAGCTCAATTCAGAGAAATAGTACCTTTAAAGGCACACAATGACAACAGGAAAGTGCTTTAATAAATGTGCTATTAACAACTAGTACATACCTGAACCTGAAACTCACCTTTCTTTTCGAGCACCTGGACCTCTAACCCTGTAACTAAGGGATCTTTAGGGTTCTCCACCGTGTAGTAGTATGTACAGTCATCATCCTCGTCACGGAAACTGCACGAATCAAGCACCTTGTCCGCTGAAAACACATATGAAGACACACATATAAGCTATCATCAAGTGCCTGCAGCCGTTACTGCTATGGTGTCACAGTAGCAACATCATTATGAGTGTATCTGGATAATTAAATATCAGACAAGCTGCAAATCATTTTGTTTACATTCTTTGAGTTCATCCACCAAGACAATTTTGAAGGGGCACTTGTCACACTCCTCTTTCTCTTTCTTCTCTCCTGTCTTCCAGGCCTGACACTGAACACAACTCCTCGTAGCCTCGCACACTCCAAGCTGGGCCTAGACAGGACACACACACACACACATAATCAAAAGAAGGTCAGGAAGGACTGTACAGAAACACTTACTGAGGCTAAAATCATTGAGTGTAGATGGAATGCAGAAACATAACTAGAAATTGTGTTGGAGAGGACCTATAGTGCATGGAGTCATAAATACATCCACACACCTGGAAATTTGGCTCACAGGTTGAAGACAGTGCGATACCAGAATTTGGACACTCGCAGCGGCCGCATACACATTTCCCTCTCCCGTTGCAGACACCCTGGTGCAGATAAAGACACGGTCAGGATGGCACCTACTGACATCCAAGGTGACACGATAACTTCATCGACAAACACAAATAATTGTTGGTTCTACTCACGCCCTTGGTGTCCAGACAGGTCTGGTTGCTCTTGGGACACTCACAGGCGTCGCCCTCCCAGCCCTCAGTACATGCACACCGACCCATTACGCAAGAGCCACGGTCTGATAAGAGGAGAAAGAACAAGATTCAACAGTGTTATTCTTCTGTTAATTTTGTGTGTGTGTGTGTGTGTGTCCGGGGTTGGGGAGTGTGCGAATATTTTTTAATCAACATATTTAGCATTATTATCATTAGTAGCAGTGCTATTATTATTGTTGTTATTATTTCTTATTTTTCCATTAATTGATATATTTTAAAATATTTATATATTTTTTTTCTTGTGTCTTTTGACATTATGTTTGTCTACTACTCTAGAGTGTCACTGGGTGATTAGTTAGGGAAAAAATGAGTTGTCCTCAGAAAATCCTTCTCTGTAAATTTAGTTTGCAATTTTTTCATTAGCAGGAACAAAAACTCAGTGAAAATCTATTTAAACCTGCAATAACTTTTGGTTTTTTTTCCGCCACTTGTGGGCAGCAGAAACAATTCATATCAAATCGATGCTATGCCCTGAAGTCATGCAAAGACAGATGAAAAGAATACAGAATGAAACAGAATATAGGGTACTTCTCATTCACAGAGGCGGTGATAGTGATGGCATGCACACAACAACCACAAACCGTCATACCGTTGCAGAGGAAGCCTCCGTATCTTTGACACTGGGTCTTGTCGTACTGACAGTAGGGTCCTTCAAACTGTTCTGGGTTGTAGCACACACAGTTTCCACACTCCAGGCAGTCCCCACGGCCTGAACAAGGGTCCGTCATGCCTGGACCAATACACTGGCTGCTGTCCTTAGCTGAAGTACTTACTGAGCAGTTACAGAAATTACCCACCCTGAAGAAGAAAAACAAATGACCTTATAGAACCCAGAGGCCTGAAACAGACCATAATGCAGGTGAAAATATAGTAAAAAACAAAAAAAGAACTGATAATTAAAGTCTCACCAGCCAGGATTACACCGACACTTCCCACACACCAGGTCTCCATTGCCATGGCACCTGGCCGCTTGATGGCTGGGAAACTGGAGGACAGGTAAGAAGAGACACTGGGATGAATTTACCGTAAATAAAGTGTGAATGAGCAACTTCATCTGGACTTTTTTGTGTGTTTCAGCATTAATCTGCGCATCTACCTTCTCACATTCACAGGTTGGACACAGAACCGAGGCCTTGACATTGACAGCAGCGTTGAAGGTTGTAGGTTTGACTCTCATTGTCCCCTCTTTCTCATTTGGATCCGTGTCACACACAGGCTGCTCATCGATCATTCGCTGGGCTTTGAGTCGCATCTTGAACTTGCCCTGGAGACCACACACACACAATGTTACAGCATGTGTGCACATAAAGCATTTAGCTGTATGAGCACTAACAGGGTTAGACCAAGAAGTTAGGACAGTTCTGGAGTTCTTGACTAAAACTTAAGAGCCTGTATATGCTTAGTAAGTTAGATTAATTGGCCAACAATTTCTGTAAGCTTATTATTCATTTGATGGAAAGAATGTACTGTATAGACATAGGTAAGAAATAAAATTACATAACATTTAAGATATAACACAAATAATAATGCAAATTCATTTTAACGCCACTAATTTCTTTAAGGCATGAATGTAACTTTGGATTTTTAGGTCATAGAGGGCTCAATATTTAAGCTAGAGTGAAGATACTGGCATCATATAAAACTAGACACTGGTACCAACCATGTCATACCAGCTTGTTGTGAGGGATGCTGAATAACGCTCCAAACTTGTGCTAAATTTTAGGAAGGAAAAACTGGCAAGGTCATTTTCAAAGGGGTCCTTTGACCTCTGACCTCCAGATATGTGAATCAAAATGGGTTCTCTGGGTACCCACGAGTCTCCCCTTTACAGACATGCCCACTTTATGATAATCACATGCAGTTTAGATCAAGTCATATTCAAGTCAGCACACTGACACACTGACAGCTGTTGTTGTCTGTTGGGCTGCAGGCTGCCATGTTATGATTTGAGCATATTTTTATGCTAAATGCAGTACCTGTGAGGGTTTCTGGACAATAACTACAATTAATTGATTTCTAGTAATAAATATAGATAGATGAACCTTTATTAATCCCCGTAGGGAAATTCAGTTTTTTTCACTCTGTTGTTAATTTCACACAGTACACATACATGCATTAATGGAGAGATGTCAGAGTGAGGGGGCTGCTCCTGACAAGCGCCCCGAGCAGTTGGGGGTTTGGTGCCTTGCTCAGGGGCACCTCGGCAGTGCCCAAGAGGTAAACTGGCACCTCTCCAGCAACCAGTTGGTCTTGGTCCATGTTGGGACTTGAACCGGTGACCCTCCGATTCCTAAACCAAGTCCCTATGGACTGAGCTACTGCCGCCCCCAGTATATACATAAATTATATATTATATATTATATATACATAAATTTACATAAAGCAGCATATTTGCCCACTCCCATGTTGATATGAGTATTATATAACTGAAAAATCTCTTTTTACAGTACATTTTGAAGAGATAAAATAATGTGTAGTGGTTAGTACAGTTGTCTCATAGCAAGAGGGTCTTCGGTTTGAATGTCGTGGCTGTTCTGTGTGGAGTTTATGCATGATAATGTATGAATGAATGAAAATAATGTACAAATTAATCATGATTAACTATGGACAATATTGACATTAATCGAGATTAAATATTTTAATCAATTGATAACATTACAAATCTAGATTTGAGGGGACATAGAATTTACTTAACTACATCTCTCCAAATTCAACACTATTTTAGTTGTACTTGATGATTTATTACAGCTGCAGTCGGTCACTTTGAGCAAATCTGATTAAAAGTTATTTTTATAAAACAGTCACTATACCCTGACAGTAGTGCATGAGACGGATACTCGGTGAAAAAAATCCTGTTCCTCACTGTCCTCCTACTGCATCTAATGGCATTTGCAAGATTTCAGCATGCCCGAAGGAAAACAACCAATCAGAGCTGAGCAGTCTCTGAAGCTGTCAATCACTGCTCGAGAAAGCAACGAGCACTGATCAAATATGAATCAATATTCTGTTACTGTAATGCCTATTTTCCTCTCAAATGTTTTCATAAACATCTTGTAGTGAATTGTTTAGTAAAATGAGCAAGGTTGAGACCCAGTCTGTAGAGTTGTAATTACAATTCTGAAAATCCCAGTGCAATAAAAGTAGAAGAATAATTGATATATTGGTTGTCAGGTAAACATATCAGCCTTAGTAAGGACTATCAGCTTAAAAAAAACAGCAACATTTAGTTTTCTGAATCCCTGTATGTTTGTGTGTTTTATCAGTTGTTTTTTCATCTTACTATTGCTCCAGGCTTGAAATCAAAGGCTCCGTATTGTGCAACGCTTCCACTGGTGGACAAGAATTGTGTCTCGAATGCCTTGGGTTTGTCCTCTGCACGGATGCTCATCTTAGAACGGATATTCTGTAAGAACATATTAGAACATCTGTTTGCACAGCCATTTGACTCAGCAGTCCACAAAAAACATACAGAAGTGGTGACATTTTACCTTGAAGGCAATCTCCATGACTTGCAGGATATTGGATGAGTCCTCTTGCAGCAGACCAACCTCAGCGATGGGGAAGTACTCCTGGAGTTTCTACACAGACAAGCACATACAATACAAAAAATAAACCCACAACCTAAAACTTGACACCTTGTTTCAGTATCGGTGAAAGCTGAATAACTAAAGCCCACCAACCTTGTAGTATGTGTAGGAGTGGTTGGTGACAGCAAGGATGGGAATGATGTTGTGTTTGCCCATCTGACGGACCAATGTGGGTATTGAAGGGTAGTCCTGATTTATATCCTCTGTGTATTTGCCTGCCGCATCTAGGTGGCATTTCTCGTCGTTGCGCTTTAAGATGCCTGACAGCACGTTAGCGCCGTCAGACTCGTAGTGGAAGGCTGACTCGGTGGAGAAAACCAGGAGATGCGTGCTGTGGTTACGCCAGCCGATCTTATCCTAGAAGAAGAAAACCAATCAAATGAGAGCTGAAGAAACAGTGGCTTATGAAGAATAGGGATGTTGCAGTACCAGAAATGTAGTAGTCGATAAAAAATACTAGTCAAATACCTACCAATACCATATACTAAATCAATACCACGGTTAAAAAAATAAAGTAAAACAATAAATCCCATGGACTTAGCTGACTCCAGCTGACATTGGGTGAAGGCAGGGTACACCCATAGAGACCCATAACCAAATTTAGCAAATTTTGTGTCAACAATTCACCTAACCTGCATGTCTTTGGGCTGTGGGAGGAAACTGGAGCACCTGGAGAAAACCCACGCTAACACAGGGAGAACATGCAAACTCCACACAGAAGGGCCCCAAGCTGGATTTGAACCTGAAACCCTCTTGCTGTGAGGCAACAGTGCTGACCACCGCACCGCCCCTTCTGACAATTTGTATATTGTTTTTTGCTAGGAAGTGAAACAGGGCATTATTCCCTCTCTCTTATCTATTTGTGAAAACATCTTGTATTTATTGAAGTTTCTCACCAGAAACCACATTTTATTAGAGTACATTTGAACACATCATGATAACGTTAGAATGTATCTTCGCTTAATACTCATTTTTACTGAATAGTCCCTGAATGTTTCATAATGTAACTCAATGGCATCTCCTGTGTTGAAGTTAGCAGGATGAGTGCTAGTTAATGTTAGCTGTTGGCAGCCTTTGCCATTTGAGAGAGGTATAAGTACCTCCCAAGAGTCTGCTCACAAGACTGTATCTGGTCTGTATTTAGTATTTGTACTAACCCCACAAACTGTAGCCTGCAATATGGCATCAAAACCTCCTTCAGGAGCATCCAGGTTGCCAGATATTCTCTCCTTCTGGAGCTCACTGTTGAAGAAATTCAAGTCGCTGGTCAGCTTGATGACGTTTTGGAAAGAGAACGGAGGGTCGCTGTTGGGCCACGGCTGAGCAAGTCTGAGAACGACGATGAACAAAATAGAAGAAAAGAAAGAGAGAAATGACATGTACATTTAGATCAAATTATGTATGTGCTTAACTTTCTTTGATGTGATCATGTCACATTTTTTCGCTTACTTGGAGGGCCTCATGTCCGTCTGGGGCTCGATCACTTTGTCCACAAACTTTCCAAACCCAATGGTGTAGTCGTCTGACAGCGTCTCAACCAGTGAAGCTGTGGGAAATATATTCACCATCAGAATCACTGCGACTGCTTACTACGTAACAGCAGACGTTACAACACGCTGCCAATACAAACACGCTCACCCAGCTCTTTTCCCATCCTCTTCAAGTTGTCCAAATCATCAGCCATGGAATTGGAGAAGTCCATAAGTATATAGAGGTCCAGAGGGCCTTTGGTTGGAGCAAACACTTCCACATCCACCAGCTTCTCCTCTCCTGGCAGAAAGCTCATGCTCATCTGCTGTGGAGACACTTGAGACTGCTGAAGCCTCATGTTGATTTGTTGCTTCTGAAATAAAAAAATAGAGAAAAAGTGACGATTTCCTACTAAAACAAAAAGAATGGTGAATTGTAAAAGGAATGAGAGTGACGAAGACTTACTTTTTCTATCTTCATACTGCTTTCAGCTGTGATTACAGCTGCAGCAGAACAGCCATGGGCAATTACATTCTCGTACAGGTCACAGCGAGGGCCATTAAAAGTCTGAGCAAACAGGAAGTTTAATGAGTAAGTCCTGCTTTCTTGACATTAATTTGCAGAGTCTTCATGCAACAATCATTTTCGTTTTATGCAAATTATAAATTGAGCTGAAAGATTAATTCTGCGACTTGGAAATGGTAGCAAACGTCATCCACTGAGGAAGACCAGGAGATGCGGTTGGAAGTTTGAGTTGAGATTTTTTTTGTTGTTGTTAAATTAATAATAATAATAATTACGTGACTGTAATTTAAAGGCACAGTCACACATGCGCAAAATGAACATTTGCCTTTCGCTCACTTCCATTCTATGCCAGCGAAGGGGTGAAAAGACATCACAAAACAAACAATCTCTTCTGGTTGCAAAGCTAAATCTTCAGATTCAATTGGAGTTCAACTTTGCTGAACTTTTAGACAAATATCACCTCGGCATGTGTGAGCCATTTCCATGAAACTGAGCAAATTTCTACCCACTGATGAAGATCATAACATACAGTGGAAAGCTCTGAAAAAAGCTAATATGTTGACCTTGAGTTAGTCAAACTATGAATTTAAATTCACTGGCCTTGCTACCTGCTTTATTTTAGAAGTAAAAAACATTTTATAAAGCAAATCAAATCGATTTTGGACATGGTATGTTAAAAAAAAGGCAGCATTTCTCCCTGAGGTATGGAAACCCTAAACAGACATGATTCAATTTTTTTTTAATACCGTTATCTCAAGGTCACAGGTTCGTTATGTCACTAACTCAGGAAAGCAAGCTTTGGTATCTTGAGACAATGAAATAATCAAGAGAAAACAAAAGGACATTTCCTCTTGTTACTTAAAATGTTTGGGTCAAATCAGCCGACAGTACGTGCATTTCAATGGTTAGTGGATTTAGTGTCAGAAATGTCTTCAACTCAAATGTATGTCAGGAATTATTCATTTTATTTTTTTTTTCCCAGCAACCAAAATTTAAAGAATAAAGACATTTCCCTCAAACCTTTGAGGTATTTTCTTTTTAGTTTATGATGGACACAGGTAACATGCTTGTAATACAATCTATTTCATTATATTTCCATATATGTATCATGTGTATCATCAGATACTAGCTTGGTATCTTGAGATAACAACATAATTAACTTGTGATCTTGAGATAACTGCATTAAAAAAATGTGTTTGAATCATGTCCCTTTGGGGCTTCCATACTGAGGAATGCCGCTGCCTCAATGGTTTGTCTCAGGACTGACAGATCTCAATCCAGTTCTTTTATACTCCTGCAGTTTTGTGCTCTCACCTCATCAGGGCAGTACGCACAGCCTGTCCCAGACTGCAGGCATTCTGAACAGGTCCCGGCCCTGGAAGCGAAGCAGTAGTTCACTGTGGAGTCACAGAGAGGAAACAAAGCGAGAATCAAACCCATGAAGCACAGCTAGAATACCTGCGGTAACACAGACAACATCTGATTCTCTTCTGATAGTGTTCCAAATGAAACCAACGCTGAAAGCAACAGCTTCCAAACAGCAATACAGTTGCAAACAAACAGGTAGATAACATTAAGATATAAAGAGGCCCTGATCTTTCACAAATACAAAACATATACTGTATATACTGTAGCAATCAGTAATATTACGCTGCATGCCATGCACACATCAGTCTAAAATAGTGGGTCAACTGAGCTTGTATTAAAGAGGACCCATTATGTTTTTGTGCTTTTTCTCTTTCCTTGAGTATGTTATATATATTTTTTTGCATGTAAAAGGTCGGTAAAGTTACAAAGGCCAAAGTTCACTCCAAAGGGAGTTACTCTCCCCCACAGAAACACTGCCTGAAACGCGTTGCTTGAAGTCCCGCCTTTTCTTCCGTAACATGGTGATGTCACCAAGTAACACATTCAGCCTAGTGGCTATTTTGGCGCACTCTCAAGCAAAGCTGGTCAGAGTGAATCTGGAGCAGAGACCGAAGAGTTTGGTTCAGTTGACCAAGCACATTGGGCTGGGGCCAGGAGCTCCGACACCAACAGACAGCCAGTATGGGAAAAGTAATGCCTTTTTAAACATTAAAGCATGTTCTAGTAGAAAACCAAAATACTAGTACGCACAAGAATATGTATTATATTATATCATATTAGTACATTATATTCATGATTAAATGAATCATTGCCGATATGATGACTAATGAAATTTAATTAACAGTCTCCCCAGGGTCAAATTGAAGTCTTCAAATTGCTTATTTTTTCCAATCAAGGGTGAAATTTTATATTATATTATATAAAGATATTCTATCTTTATTTATATAAACAAGTATCAGAAAATCTCTACATTTCAGAGGATTGAAACAGAAACTGTCAGGAACTTCCTTTGATAAGTTAAACAAATAATTATTTATTCACTTACTGTCAACTACCCTCATAAACACTAATGGTAACTCTCTAAACCTAAAAATTTGGTAAGTGATTGATCTCTAAGTATGCTATTTAGGCTACTACATGCATACAAAATAACATGTTAATGAATGACTTAAATTATGACTCGGGGCTTCCTCACCTTCAGCATAACAGCAGGTCAACAGGATGGCTAGAAGCCCGAGACCCACTGAGAGATGTAGCGCCCATCTCCCCATCTCCTTCCTACAACAGAAACACAAACAAATGCATTCATATATGCACATGGATACTTTACAGCCAAAATCCACTGTTACAGAGCGAGAGAAGGGGAAAAGGCAGAGAAATAGACTTCTCTCCACTGATGATATCTCTGCAGACTTAGGTGTAACTTGAACCACTTGTACTTTCCCTCAGTCAAGCCTCGGAGCAAGTGAACAGGCCCAGACACTCCCCTTACCTTCACCTTGGTTTATGAAAAGAGCCGTTTGAAACAGAAAGACAATCTGTACTTTCTGAAAATGAGACTACAAACAGCCTCTTTGTCCACTACAATTATAACTCAAAATTACATAAATAATCTTTTTATACCTGAGTATAGGCAGAAATACAATTTTAACGGGTCTCTTCACTCAAATTACACATGTAATTCTCACACAGCTCTAGTGGTATCGAGACTTGGATAGTTTTGATGTTCAGGGTTCGCAGTATCTATCGCTGATTTTCTGCCTATACCCCAATACAATGGAAATATTTGTCCGCTGAAAGCTCTGTCAACAGGTTTCTTTGAAACAACTTTCCACAGATAAATTGATGACCTCGAGTTCTCTCGACTGTAAAGTAATGGGGTCTGTGATTGTGATCCTCCACAGAGTGCCACAGGAATGAGCCCTAAAACCTGGAACTGAGTTAGCATTTCCAATTCCCTTGTCTGCAAGTCAATAGGTTTTTTTAACAGGTTTTCAGTTAGATACCTGTCTGTGGTTAAAATAAGCGCAAAAGATTTTAATGTTTTGTTCTACAATATAAAATATGTCACTTGTAAACTCCTTTTCTTTAAAAAGGCGGTTTCTAACAAGTGGCTAAATGAGACAGCTAAATGAAACCATGCTGACTTGTCCACCGTTACTATCTCGTTGTGTATACTCGCGACGATGGTGTAGTTCGATTGTATTTAAGCTTCTATTTTAAATCACAGAAGTGGTGTTCACATGTGAAGATTGTCTTACTGAAAAAAAAACGTGCAAGTATCATAAACGTTTGTTTGTCACAGAGCTTCTTTTCTGCAATAATCCAAAAGCAATGGAAAAATCCCATTTGGTTTTTGTTGAGGGAACCAGGATGATGCTAACTTCCTGGTTGGCCTACAAATACACGTCATCCCTGGAGCACTCTACTGCATTGGGGTGTAAGCAGAAATCTCAAAGACAGATATTTTTAAAAAAAACTCATACTGGGGGGTGGTGGGATGGGGGTGGCGGTTGTATTGCACGGCTGCTGGATTCTCATGATGTCGCGAGATCATGCAAGAATTGCTGCGTCACGTCACATGAAAATTCATCTTGCTAGGCAAGCCAGCACATGGACCAATCAGTGTCCTGTGAGGAAGTAATGGCAACTATTGGCGTGGCTTACATGTGTGAGGCGACAAGGAGGGAAGTTAGCATGGATGCTACAATAGCAGTTCTATAGTATTTCTTCATTGAAGGAAGAGCAAAGAACAGCACTGAAGGTTTTCTTGGTGGAAAACATGTTTTTGCTCTTCTCCCGAAGGGCTTTGGCAAGCCTTTGATTGACAGTTGGTTCATCCAATCACCTGTCAAGTATTTTTTTGAACGTGCCCTACTCTCCGTGTCCTACTCTCCTATTGTCAAATTATATGGCCATGCTCTACATACCTGGATAGGATAGAAAGTGATTAAAAAAAAAAAAAAAATCATAGGAAGGGACTGACACAGGGTGGGATCTGGAGCTATTTCAGGCAGAATGCTGTATGGAGACTCGCCACAATAAAATTTTATGAAATTATAATTTTATGCTGCGATCTTGGATAGAGTACAATCTGATAGACAGGACAGCTGCAAAAAAAAAAATAGATAAAAAGGAAAGATCTCCACTGAAGACAGGAGTTGGAGAGTGAACAAAGGGCACTATGTGGCATGAAATGTCTCAGTAATTATCTCAGTGGGCAGATAACTGAATAATGTGCCGCCACAAAAAAATTATGATTTGTGCTCTCAAGATTCAACTCCAAGGAGGAATTTCTCCGCAAGGCGAGAAAATGGCCTGTACAAGTTAAAAACACAGCCTGACGACACATGGGAAAGGCACCTTAGCACCTCAATGTGAAGCTGACTGCAGGTTTGTGTGCATGTGTGTCAGCTTGTGCTATGCGGTGTCACATAAATCACTGACCAAGATGGGTCAGGAGGAAAAAAAAAGAAACAGAACAGACCACCTCCTATCCTCCAAACTTGACCACCAGTCACGGAAACGAGCCGAGAAAAAGCACTTTGTATTTTTCCTCCTTCTTAGGCAAAATCACAGGCACGCAGCCAGGCGTTTATGACACCGACAATAAACTGAGACACAAATTACAGTTTCCAAGAGACAGAAAATAGAACCGAGTCTTTCATGTTGCTTTTGCTCTTGTGTGGCACAAAAAGAGGGGACATTTCTCTCTGAGTTCAAAGCTGTAGTTGTCTCTGCAGACAACAAGATGCCTGCCAGGTGAACATACCACCACTGGGTGTGGAGCTGACTCCCCCGCCATGACATCATCCATAAGGGGTGGGGGTCTTTAGTAACAGGTGTAGGGGTCGTGCCCTGAGACCCACCTTTGACAGTAAGCTAAATGACAACTACACACATCTGGAAAATCCCATCCTTTGAAGCCATTACTACATTCCTCTTGAAGAAGCATAACACAAAAATAATTAATACAGCTGGGATTAATATGTGTAAATCAGCAAAAGACCACAAGCTGTTTCTCCACTGTTTGTTCTGACCAGTTTCTTTCACCTGTGTTACATTGTAGTCTGTGCTTTGATGCGGGCAACCATGTAGAAAGTAGCAAAAAATAAGCACGAAGCAAAATCCAAATCTGCCAAGAGCTCAGTCTTGCAACTCTAAAACCACATACCAAGATATAAAAGTTACATAACGCACACCTTGTAACCGCCGCTCACCTTGCTCGAAAGTCACGCAAATGTGAACCAGCAGAATAACCACTGGCAAACTTTGCAAGGCATAGAGAAAAACACATTTAAGGTGAAGGGCAGTGGACCCACGAGGAAATATATGACGGGATATGAAGAGATTACTGATTAAACAAACCTCTTATTGCTCTCTCGCCCAGGCCAGAGTCCAAAAGTCCAACAATAAATGAGAAAAATTCCTTTGTTGTTTTGTTTGACCCAAGAGTTGGGAAAGGTTTGTATCCACCTGTAGAAAGAAATAAAAACCTCTCCTCCAAGTCCTTGTTCAAAGTTGCAAAAAGAGACAGATAGACTTGCAGTTTTTCTTTTCTGTCTTTTGTCTCTTCCTTCCTGTACAGTCCAATCTAGTCAAATATTGACTTATTTGTCCTTAAACTCAGCTGAGTCAAGTGTGTGTCTCTGCGTGTCCAGGAGTTTTATAGTGTGTCCCGGAGAGAGATATGAGAGACAGTGAGACTCAGAGCAACTGAGTGAAAATCAGAGTGTGCTGCGACTTGATCCTTCCTTTAGCTTCTGCGCACACACACACACACACACACACACACACTCTCTCCCTTCCCTATCCAGGTGAGTAGCTGTGACGGAGGGGGTTAACTCCCTTCCTTCATCTCTATCTCTTCCCCACCCTTATTAGAAGTTAAAGGCTC
This sequence comes from Pterois miles, assembly GCA_947000775.1. Lineage (NCBI taxonomy): Eukaryota > Metazoa > Chordata > Actinopteri > Perciformes > Scorpaenidae > Pterois > Pterois miles. The sequence goes on along the minus strand of CAMQGK010000525.1, from coordinate 1,746,664 downwards.
CACACCTCTGTGTGTCAAGGCCCCCTCCCTGCTGCATTCCACCCCAACAGGAGTTCACCTGTGTGGGCTTGAGAGTGAGGAGGCAGGCCCCTCCTTCTGTGGCCTCCTCCCAGGCCCTTGGGAGTGGCACACGGAGCAGAACACTGCCCGCAGGCTATGGGAAACGGCTTTGTGACTCTTGTGTTTACACAATCATGTGCACTTACTAACGAGCACATTTTCTGTTTGTCAAATATTTGATGTGAATATTATGATTGCCACATATCTTTTCTTGGAGTTTATGCCACTTGCTTTGCTCTGTAGTGAAGTGCCAGTGGAGTAATTCCTGGGCAGAGGCACCAACATGGCACTCTGAACCTGACACTCAATCCTAGTGCTCACTGCATTTAATTGTGTTTCTACAGCCTTTTTACAAAAGGAGCTTACAAAGATAGAGTGGACTAGATTGTGGAGACCATCCCACAACTCCACAGGTTTAAATATCCTCCATCCTTTACAACAAAACAGGTTCACTGCTTTACAACCCAACCCATTGTCAGTCCCTCCAAAAATGACCATTATGGCCATTTATGGCCGTTACAAATGAAATGTTTTCTGATCAGCCAGTACTGAAATACACTGTGAATTCTGAAGTCTTAATGTGTCTTAAAAAAGGTGGTTGCTAACAAGTGGCTAAATGAAACCAGTACAGCCTCATTGTGTATACTCACAATCATGCAACCGAGGTATAGTTCGTCTATAGCATAATGTTAGCTTTTTACTTCTGGAAATTGTATTTCAAAAAGCTTCAAAAATCATAGAAGTGGTGTTCATTTGTGAAGATTGTCTTACTATTGTTTGCCACAGAGCTTATTTTCTGCAATTATCCAAAACCCAATAGACCCAAATCTCAAAAGCTGAGGACATTTTTTATATATATATTTACTGTATATGAATATTTTTTATATTTTTTTCAGCTGGATTCTCACAATGTGAAATCATGCGAGAATTGCTACTTCACATATCACATGAAAATCATCTCTGTATTTCACAAATTAACATCAAAAGTAAAAGTACTCATTCCCCCAAGTCTTCTTGATGTATTTATATCATTATTTATTTAATCTTAATCTGGAGAGTAAGTAGTAACTAAAGTTAAAAGATGAACGTATTAGAGGAAAAAGTACAATATTTATCTCTGAGATATAGTGGAGCAGAAGTATAAAATACTCAAGTACAAGTATGTCATAATTACATTTATGTACAGTACTTGATTAAATGTACCTAGTTACTTTCCACCACTGAGTTTAGACAGCTAAAACCACATGGTTAAGGTTAGGGAAAGATTGCATACGTGGTTAAAACACACATTACTTGGCCTAACTGTTGATGGAGATGGGATGTGAACCACAGTCTCCACTATCAACCATTACCATTCAAATGGTACCAGCAGATATTTCATGAATTTCAGCACTAAATCTTTTAAATACTGAGTACTTTTTATTGCCTGCCAACTCAAATTCCAGCAACACTGATTTGACAATCTTGAGTCCTGGCACAGTGGCCCCCGAGAAATACAATGAACCCCTAAATTAATTCCCAAACTGTCAGTATAAATATTTAGTTTTTGTTATTACACATAAAAAGTATAGCATGAGAAACAACACAAAATAAGCCCCAAACTGACATTCTTTCTTCTTAATCATGTTCGTTTCAACAGAGTTTAGATGGTGAACCATTTGCGGTTTCCCTCTGGCATTGATAACTGCAATTGTGAACCCTCCTCTTGGATCCATCCACAGTACGAGTAGACTACAAATGTATTCTGGCTTTCCCGATACTCATAGTTATACAGATGATACACAGATGTACATTTCTTCATCACCCACCAGTGGTATCAGACCTGTTAATAAATTGGTTCAGTGCATTCAGTATATAAACCTATGACTTTTACAAAATGTGATGAAAAAACGCAAGTTGTAACTACTGTACCAAATAACGCCTTATAATCACGCTTTCTTATTTACATTTATATTAGGCTCACATAGTATATACTGAAATCCTTAATAAAGCTGCATTTAATCAAATTACCAGTAACTAAATTACACACTGAACATCTGGGGCAAAGTGTTATGTTTTTGGTCTTTTAATTACTGAACAAACTACTACCTTTTACATTCCTACATTCCCTTAAAACTCACATTTTAATTCTTCCACCGAACCAGGAATCTCGAGACATTAGTTTAGGTTTTAGAGTTACACAAATGATCACACTGATTTTAATTTGTTTCACATTGTTTCCTCTAGGTAATCACCTCGTTTAATCATTGGCTGTGTATAAAAAGTGGAGATAATCACCATGACGTCACCCATTGGTTTGTGGACTGCCATATTGAAGGCTCAAGTTTGGCATTTTCGCTATCATGGCTTTTTTGGAACCAGAAGTCACACAAGAGGGTAAGCTAAGCACAACTGAGGGCTGAATAAAACATTTTTAGGCGACCAAATAGTTAAATGTTAACTTTCATGAACTGAAAACACACTGTTAAAGGGTTAAAGTTGTAAGATGAAAACACGGACAACTCCTAGACTGGACAACGCCGTGGTAGCGACCTTTTAATAACAAGGTAGCCACACCCTAAAGCATCCCCTGCTTTATGGTCTATTTGACTCTAAATGGGACCATAATTTACTAAATGAACTTCATGCTGTATTGAAACCATAAACTCATGTTTACACTGTTTACTGAGGTAATAAATCAAGTGAGAAGTAGGCTCATTTTCTCATAGACTTCTATACAATCAGACTTCTTTTTGCAATCAGAGGAGTCGCATCTAGCCTTTTCCTGTGACTGTAACCTTAAAATCAATCTTAAATCACTCTGTGTTGCATTGTTTCCTCTCATCTCCAGTAGACAACAAATCAGCTGTTAAAAGTTATTCTCAGTCACTGCCGGTGCACTACGCCCTATCACATACCTACATACATACAACTGGACTCACACAGACTCAGGTCAAATCTCATGGTGAACCTGTGGCACAAATCTGGGATTCAAGGAGTTAAAAGCCTTTTCCTCTTCGCTGTACATACCACAATCTGAACGGGGGACATACACAGTTGCGCTCCTAGCAACCAGATCTGGTTTGATACAATGGTTAACTTCTCTTGAGGGGAACAAAACCTCTGCAGAAACAGCTCTCTGGATTTCTTGGCTGACACTCTGGCAGGGATGCCACTCTAAACAACCCTCTCACATGTTGGAGGAGGAGCTGGAAGGGAGTGGCCCTCCTACTGTATTCAGTTTTAATTTGTGTGAAAGTTCCCTGAGTGCAAGCACTTTTCCAGCTCAATTTGAGCTTTCAGTAATAATGACTCCCAGCAGTTAATGAGAGCAATATGGGAAGTGGCATTAATTATATGTTACGTCTACTGTAAATGTAGAAAAGAGAATAAAGTCCCCTGTACTTCATAATCCTATAAAATGCATCCTACCCCAGATGGCAAAACAGGATTGAATCAACAGTAAGTTACTGTTAGGCAGAAACATTGCAGGCTGCTCTCACTCACTGTTTGCATTTATACTTACGAAAAGTAATGCACTGTAGTTTGTATCAAGTATAGGAGTATTAGTCTAAAGTACAGTAGTATAGTATAAACACAGGGCTTTCACCCCAGAAACTGGTATTCTGTGTGACACCAAAAGTCATTGTTTACTTATTTTAACTTACTTCTGTTGAGTAACTTACACCACATATGTAAATTACATGACAAACATACTTATTTTATGTATTAAACATACATTTTTGAACCCAATCCACAATCTTTTCCCTAAACATAACAAAATAGTTGTTGCTCGAACAGGTTTTGCACTGCATCGCTCAAGTTGCTGGACATTTGCAGAATACACGAAAAATAAAAAGTACATTTTCATAAGCTATCATATGAACCGCTGTATGAGGATGCTGATGCTGGATATTGACACTGATGCCTGACATTGAAACCAAATTTAATGTGTTTAATGCTGAACATATTTTAATTTCAATCATCACTAGCACTGAATCAACTGATTCACCCACATACCCCTAAAATATCTGTTTCCCAGTCTTCATTTCACTTAAATTATTTGGTGAGAAAGTATTTCAGTGTCAAAGCCTTGCTGATGGTGGATTCAATGGCATTTTTCAACATATTAAATAACTGCTGTAAAAATGCTGATTTAAAGTTTTATTTTCAACCTCAACCATATAAAAAATCACAAACTCTCTGTTGAATTAACATCTTGTGAATTTATCCACTGTGAGACTAATAAAGGAATATCTTATCTTATCTTTTATAATCTGGGACATCAGTGTGTTCCCCAGAAAAGAATCCCCAGAGAGCATACATGAGACCACAGGGATCTATTTCATTTACCGCCTCACCGCACCAAATAGCCCAATTTAAAAGATTTAAAGTTATGGATTTTATTTATTAGTGTTCTTATTATTATTATTATTCTATGTTATGTCTTATGTCTTCTCATGTCTATCCTCAGGAGAATTTAATGTGTAGCTTAAGTGAAATTAAATTGGTCATTGGCCCCCTGAAACTCCACCAAAACACACACAGACACACGCAGTAGGCTATAGTAAGGACCAGCAGGCATCACAGCTGTAGGATATTTTGTTTTAATCTGTCCTTTGCATGCATGCTAATTATAACTTAAGGAGTCACTTACTGTGAACAGGATGCTGTCGTGGTGAAGTGGACCTCATTAGCAGGAAAGACGGTCGACACGCAGAATGTTGGGAAACCAAAGGAATCCTTGCAGCTCAAAAAAGAAGAAATGTAAAAGTTTTTGGATGCAGAGGGAAAGGCCGACAAGAGGTTCACTCTCCCTTAGCTCACTTCAAACCGAGTCCGGACTGTGCTCTCTCCGCTAATTTACATGACAAAAACGGCACTTTTGGGATCAGTGAGCTCATTCAGTGCCTAACGTATAATGGCGTCTCCCTTTTTCCACCATTAATCTGCCACAGCACAGGACACCGGCGACGTCTCAGGGTGAAAAGTGAAACAGAGTGCTGCATTTGAAAATAGGGATGTGCACTCTGCACTTTACACGGAAACAATGATATGCCAAAGATTTATAGCCTTAATTAGGTATATATACGACAGCAAAACTGTCACAAAAGGACAAAATTCATAGTGTTTATGTCGTCAGTAAGGGGGGGCTGTTTATGATAATTACCCCCACTAAAACACCATAGTAGCAAAAGTATGCTAGCTAACATATTGCACGCTATAGCAATATTTATAGCTTTAATTAGATATATAATATGATAACAAAAATGTCACAAACTGTGATAAACACAATTCAAAGAGTTTATGTAGTCAGTGGAGGATGCTCATGAGAATATTTATCCGCCTGAAAACACTATAATAGCATAACTATATAAGCTAGCTAGCTTACATGTTATAAACACAACGGAATGCTATGCTAATAGCGTTAATTAGCCATAACAACATGATATGAAAACATAAATAAAGAGTGATAAAGACAATTCAAAGAGTTTATGTAGTCAGTGGAGGTTGCTCGTGAATATTTATCTGCCTGAAAACACCATAGTAGCATAACTATATAGGCTAGCTAGCTTACATATTATAAACACAACGGAATGCTATGCTAATAGCGTTAATTAGCCATAACAACCTGATATGAAAACTTAAATAAAGAGTGATAAAGACAATTCAAAGTGTTTATGTAGTCAGTGGAGGTTGCTCGTGAATATTCATCCGCCTGAAAACACCATAGTAGCATAACTATATAGGCTAGCTAGCTTACATATTATACACACAATGGAATGCTATGCTAATAGCGTTAATTAGCCATAACAACGTGATATGAAAACATGAATAAAGAGTGATAAAGATAATACAACGTTTTTATTAAGTTGACCTACCTAGTTAATGTAGGGGTTAACAATGCCATGGACTCAGACACACAAGTGCCTATAGGAATAATTAGGAAAATCTTCATATTTCGTCCACATTTCTTTTAAGTGTTGCGTAAACACCCACTGAGTCAAGTGTGCTTGACGCCAGAGGATGGATGGAGAGGGCTGAGGGGAAAGTTGTGACCTGTTTAGTACAAGTTGTACATTGGGTGTGTCTGGCGGGCTCACCTGAAGTGTGCGTACCTTCACCGGAAGTGAACACACTTAGCAGAATGGTGAATCATGACATTCCTACAGGGACATCCTGCGTGTTTCCACGCTTTCTCATATCTTATGTGGCTTAAAGTATCATATTTCTGTTGAAGCTATTCCAGGTCAATTTGTGGAGAAAGGAAATTTCCACCATAAATTGTAAAAAGCTGCTTAAATATATTAAAACAGCAGAAGGCAAGATTGGAGAAAATATAATTTTAGAAAGTAATTTTCATAAAGCAGTCACTACATCCTCACAGTAGTGCATCAGACAGGTAATCTACAAGAAAAATCATGTTCGTCTGTGTCCTCTTGTGCTCCTAATGGCATCTGCAAGAGTTCACAGACCAGAAGAAAACAACCAATCAGAGCTGAGCCGAAGTCTGCTGTCTCTGAGCAGCTGTCAATCACTGGCAAACACCAATCAAATGGTCAAACTAGGCAGCGTTGATCAAATATGAATCAATATTCTGTTGGATTAATGCCTTAAATGTTTCCAGAAACATCTTGTAGTTACTGTTCAGCTGTAAAATGAGAAAGTTTGTGAGCCAGCCATCATGTTGCGATCAGTTGAGGAAATACCAAGCACCACCCACCAGCCGGAGCAAACTTTAAACTTTAACAGTAACAGCATATTGATTCATATTTGATCAGCACTGTCTAGTTTCAGTGATTGACAGCTGCCTCTGTTGAATGAGCAGCCAATAGGAACGCTGTCTCTCTGAAATGACCTGTGATTGGCCAAAGTCTCCCGTTACTCACTAGATTATTTAAAGTCTGACAATAGAGCCATGAGGAGGTGCAGAAGTGTAGTTTTTCTCAGTACACTTGAATTACAATATGCTGAAATGTTATTAAGATTAATATATAAGATTATTAAGGATTTTTTTGTCCAGTGATGGCAAAAACTTTTTGTCTAGGGCAGGTTTAAACACTGCTGAATCAAAGCATTGATCTAGTATTTTGGGTCTGATTTGTGTGTACTATTTTATTTCCCCTTGTGGTGTTCAAAGTATACAGAACTGTATGCAATAGTTTCTACAGCTTCATGATACATACTCCACATCGACACAACCAGCTAGACGTGAACAACCACAAGCCTATACTGAGAACATTAAACTATTTTCTAAAGATAAGATAAGATAAGATAAAGACTTTATATGTTACTTTATAAATTTTATCTATTGTGAGAAAGTCAGATTCTGTGTATGTTTATTGTGAGTAACATTAAATAATCCAAACCAAAACCTCCACTTTTGGAACCAAAGTGAAGCTAAAAACATAACATGTCAGACAGTGTCCGCATTTTTTTAGTGCTGTATTTGAATTCCAGGCTCTGCAGAAACATGTTGAACAACAAAAACACGGACATTTGTTCATCCACTGTACCAGATGCATGACTACTGTAATGGCTCAGTGACCAAGTGTGGTTATGATTCAACTAAATGTCATCAATTACTCAGGGTTATGCCACAATCTGTTCTCTAAACCTTTAATCATGGCCCAGAATCACACCCAGCTCTCACTGGAGATTATGATCTTTTTTTTTTTTTTCATTTTAATCATGTTTCTTATTTTGAACTTTGAGAAGTCACACCTTTATTGTCAGCCATCATACATCTTTTATAGGACATTAAAGAGGAACTATAATGCATTTGTGCTTTTCACCTTTCCTTTAGGTTTTTTTTGTGCAAGTTAAAGGTCTGCAAAGTTACAAAGCATATAGTCCGCTTTTTGATCGTAACATGGTGATGTCACCAAGTAACACATTTGCATAATACCTGCCTAGCAGCTAGTTTGGTATGCACTCAAACAAAGAAGCTTGAGCGGACTCTGAAAAGTTTGGTTCGGTTGATCAATCACAACGAATATCAATGTATGAGAAAAGTAAAGCATTGTTTGAACATTAAAGCATGTAAACATGTTCTCGTAGAAACCAGGAAATCAAATACACACTTGAAAATGAGCATAATAGGTCCCTTTTAATATCCTTGGGAATACAGCGTTAGGGTTAGATAAATACAACTAGAAAACAAGGAAGCCATTTTTACATATTTTTGGTGTTTTGTTAAAAGGCTGCACCCACATTCACTATCTTACGGTGTGAAAGGTTATTAAAAAATATTTGCAGCCCGTGACAATAAACAAGTAGGGTGGGCTCTATTACTAACCTAATGGGGAACTTTGGCCTTCTCAAACTGTCAACTTTAACCCCTGAGTGGTACTTCACAAATACTCAGACGTCTTAAAACCCACCATAAAATCAGATGTACTGACTGAGGTGAGGAAGTCAAACTCCACCTGGTGAACACATGCAATCTCTGAAAGAAAGATGTGTGTGTTTGTGTGTGTCGGCAAGAGAGCCAGAGGTTCCTCAGTGTGCTCACAGTTGATAGAACTTGTTCCCGAAAAACAAAGGAGTGTCCCTTCATTTAAACAGTAAAACACAATGTTGTAAAGTATGTAAGAGGACAGAGCCTGCAAAAATGAAAAATAAATGAATGAATAAATAAATGACTTAATAAATAAATATGTAATTAAATACAGCAAAACGTTTTTAAAAATGTAGCTGTTAGTATAAAATGTGACATAAATTGATAGCTGTTTTAATTTGCTTTATTTTTTTAATTCCTGTATTTCGTCTCCTGTTTAATATTCCCCTTTTTATGTATTTATTTTTTAATTTATTTTTGTATTTTTTTTAAAGGTATGTATTTATATATTTATTAAAGAGAAAATTAAACAGAAGAGTAAATTTATAAGGAAATTAATATGAAGATAAATGAAGCAAATTAAAGCTGAAATATCAATGAATGCCCTGAATATTATTTTTGCTGTTTGACATTGATTTTTTTTTTTATTGAGGCAGGTAAAGCTTCGTTAAAAAAGTGCAACATCGGAAGCTGTTTAGTCCACATCTGAGCAGAATAGTAAACTGCATGCCAACCAGTTTCTGGTTCCACGCACTTCACTTTCAGTATGAAGTGACTTCGGTGTGGTCATACTTTGTCGATGTGACAAAAACAGACGATCATGCAAATGAAAAGGCAACATCTGATCCATTTATTCACCTTATCATCAATACATATGTACAAGTGTAAAAAAATATCCTAGCTTAAAGTCGGTCAATATGCCAATGATGGAAAAAAAAGATGGGAAAAAAAATGATGCACAGGTTGAGCTATAATACATAAATGCTGCAGGAGGCATGAAAATACTGCACCAAAACTGTGGATAGAAAAATAAACACTTCTACCAGGTCTGTTTGGGACCCATCTCCTTATTCAAACATTGTTCTCCTCAACTGTTTTAAACTAACAACTGTTGCCAACATATAAAAAAAATGAATGACAGACATGTTTTATAAGCATGAGATCTGCATGAATCACAGGTTTTCAAAGGAGTATTTTCACCAATTTGGCTTTATGATGCAGTAGTGCAGATACAATCCCAGAGATAGAAGGCAGTAGATTCGTCCATGCGTAGCAGAGGGTATTTGTAGGTTGGTTCTAAGAGTGTCTCCTCGTTCATTTGTCCTCTCTCTGCTTCTTTTTATACATATAATGAGACGCTGGTCTTCCAGCTTCATGTCAAGTCATTGCTTCAATCACTCACACTTATAGACAAACACAGACAGATCACTGCTTTGCCTTCTTTAGGATGGTGCCCACTGCAGAGATGACAGTGGTCTTGGTGCCGCTAGCGGTGGTTGTCACAGAGACGACAGCAGGCAGGGTTGCGGTGGTGGTGATGAGGGTGGGTTGGGCCAGGGTCACAGGGATTGCGGAGTCCCACTTGCTTTTCCTCTTTTGAGCCTCTGCTGATGAAGAATAAACACACAGGAGGAGTGAGTGAATTAAACCACCAGCTGCACAAGAAGGGCTGCATGGAGTAGAGTTTTGACTACTAGTAGTGCTATGGAGCATGCATGCACGCTTTCTTTGTTTGTTTCTTTTGTACCTGAAACAAACATGTTTGTTTCTGGCTTCCTTGCAGCTCTTGGTTCGTTTTCTAGCAGAAATAAACAACCGTAAAGGCCTTTGTCCCAAGTGGAGAAGCTATCGTTTTGCTTCGTAGAGCACAATCAGTCCCGTCTAATCTTTCCAAGCTGTTAAATCCTGCATCTGTTTTCTTCTGTTTCTAAAAAAAGTCTCAACAGTGACAGTGGCTTTGAGTGGTCAAACAACCCTCAATGGACAGATGTGAAAAAAGCAACGAATCAAACCTGTTCCTTAAGCTTACAGAGTCGGTGTGTAAAGAAGACTGACACAACATGATGTTGTATCTATTTTTAAACATGTGACAATTTGGGACAAGAAATACAAACTTGGTGTGCAAAGGCTTTTAGAATCCCAATTTGTACATGGTGGAATTAGCATGCTGGCTAATGTGCCAGCTCTCGCTAGCTAGCTAGCTTTTTTGTTTTTATTAATACATCATCCGATAACACAGCATGCACAGTAACCTTTCAATGAGGTAAGGTTTTGCAACAACTAAAACGAGCAGTGTAGTAATGTTACACAGCACAGAGAGCCAGAGAAAATGAGTAAAATTTAACAACTTAAATGTTTAATCCACAGACTCTAGTCACAGTGGAAGGGACAGCTTTGGTCTGCTTATTCTTTTCTGTTACCAGTCTAGCATTATAGTATGATAAAATTTGCTAGCTTGCACACTTTCACAAAAAATAGAATAATAAACACATCAGACTCAGTATGCATCTGTGACTTGACCATGCTACAACAATCGCAATGGCAATGGTACACATAAAAATGGCTGCCGCTCCGACCATCCTGCAACTATTCTATTTCTATAGTCGGGAAATTTAAGTAGCAAGGTGCATTTCTGAAAGGAGTTTAATCTGTGAGGTGTTTTGGCGGTGGTGGATGTTTACCTGTGGCTGTGGTGGTGGTGGTGTTGTTGTTGCTGGTGGTGGAGGCTGCTGTGCTGGAGGGGTTGGTGCCCTTCTTAGTCCCTGTGACAAACTCAATCTGTGAAACACAGATAACAATATACAACGCTGATTTCATTCCTGGTGCTGTCAGTTGATTAAAATATTAAATTGGATTAATCACATATTTTTAAAAATGTATTTCCAGCAGTTTCCAGAAAAAAAAGTGCTCGCCATCCAGTCGCAGAAAAATGCAATTCTGGAAGAAATCTCAAAATGTCAAAAGTTTTTGATACCAAATCACAGCATGGCTTTTTCTGTGGTGTTCCTCGAGGTCTTGGTGCCTTAATGTGGTATTTTGGAGGGATTATTGATCATTTTTAACAATCCTTGATCAGTAAAAAAAAAGGTTAATTTTAGCACCAAATCTGTGTAACAAATGTTATCAACCCAAAAATTGCTGCAACAACTTATAAAATATAATAGAGCATGGGGACGACTATCATATACTTTGATCATAATGTTCTAAACCCTTATACACTTTACCAGTTTATTTTAAATAATACATTAAATTGTTTAATCTCTGACTTATGATTAGAACAACTTGACACACAGTGCTGAACTGCATCTCAAATTAATCTTCAGGTTCCCAGCTGTCAGATGATGTATACCACTTCTATGTTATCTCCTGCTATCTCCCTCTAAAGACCCCCTGTACCGCTCTGGGTCTAAGAGGGTTAATGCATTAAAGAAATTGGTGGCGTAAAAACAAATTTGTGTTGGTGCGTTATTTTTGTGTTAACTTTGACAGCCCTAGTATCTGATTTGAACAAACCGCAACAATCTGCTGCTTGTCACGAATGCCGTCTAGTGCCTTACTCAAGGGCACATCAACAGTAATACTTATTTTTTTGTGAGGGGAAGAAAATGATTCATTCCCTCTGTCTCACATCAAAATATTACTCCTCTGTAGCCTGCATACCACTGACATTTCACAGTAGAGAATAATAAAACAGCTCCTGTAGGGTACATGTTCATTCAAGTCCAGGTTCTGACTTGACCAGGTGCAGCTGCTGCTGATCACAGCAGCACGTATCACCTTTGAATGAATATTCAGCGTAACTAGCAAAAGCAAATTTAGCTGGCAAAGACAAGAAACACTCAGGTGTTTTTTTTAAGTGCACTACTGAAGATGTGAAAAACAGTAAAAACACGTATGGGCACGGCTCAGCTGTAAAGCTGCACTGGGCTGGGCCTAAGCTGCAGTTACGAGAGCTCGACTTGGCATTACTGATTTCTGCCTGTGCCTGATGACGGACATAAAGTAGAAATTAAATTCAGCTGGTGGAGACTTGCCCCTGACGCAGACAGAGAAGACAACTGAAATCTTTTTTGTTGTTGTTAAGACTCACCTTGGTCCGCTCCTTCTTCGCTTTCTCCAGTTTGTCCATCTCCACTTTCTGGGCTTTGGCTGGAAGGATGAGACACATACATGAATGTTTGTCAAGTTCTAGATCACACAGAACTGTGAAGAAGTAAATTAGCTTACCTAGAGCTTCATAGTAAGAGTCCTCTGACCAGCCGTGAGGATCAAACATGTCTTTAGGATAGTTCGTTCCCAGTTCATCTATACTGCAGAACTGAATGAGCTTCTCATAAATGCTAAAAAAAAACCAAAGAAAGACAAAGCTAATAAGAAACTTGGAAACATTTGTTGTTCATTTTTGTTTCATAGGCAGAGAAAATAAATGAGCTTCTTAAAGTTACTAAAAGTAACTTTTAACTGGATGTGAAAAAGTCAATTTAATACAGATGCCTCTATGTGACATAAGCAAACAAGATCATCAGCAAGAACTCTGCGCCCAATACTGGTTCCTCCTCCAGCCAGGAGCAGACCCTCTCCTCGCTGCTCCACTGGTCCCCGCTGGGATGCAACACCACCACCATGCTACTGGAGGCCCAGGCTATAATGCTGGGCCCCCTGGAGGGAAGGGAGGCACAGGAGAACCAGAACTAGGACTGCGCAGGGCAGACTGTCAGATGCTGCTGCAGTAAAACGAGAGGTTTTCTAAAGGGACTCTGGTGCGTGGAACCAGGAACGACCGCTTTTTTGTAAAAGGACCACCAAAATTAACACAAAATTAAAGTTCCTCATAGTAACTGTCAGTCACATGTCAAATGCAAGGCCTGTGGGCTAAATCCAGCCAGTTGCACATTTTGATCTGGCCCCCATATCAATTTAGCTTCTCAATAAAGTTTGGCCCGCCTAATAAAGTCTGCAATGCATGCACAGGCATGCCTCCACTGTCTGCAAGCTCGCTAACATAGAATGGCCCAAAAACAAGAACATTAATGCTGAAGGCTGCATGTTACTTTTGCTTGACTTCAAATATTATTTGTCATTTTTAGGGTTTTATGTGCAGCCGATTGCATGAGCACAGATCTTTTACTTTTATTTATTTTAATTAAATGTCCCACACTACCATATATGAGACTTATATGAGACTATGGGCAAGAACAAAATTGAAGGTTCACTATTTTTACATCAGGACGTGTTTTGTTTCATTAAATGTCCCACACAACCGTTTAGATGACATATTCAGGCCTGTGAAACTGTGATTGTTGTGAGCTAGCTGTACGGTAGCCTACTTGTAAAAATGTAATGAGAAAGCATTTAGTTTTCTTGGCTAAATGCTGAGCAACTTTTTGTCAAGATGTGCAACAATATAATAAGACAATTTATTTTAATTCTTTTGATTAAATAAAAGCATGTCAGTAAACTATATACAGTATATATGGCTGTTGATATCATTTCCCAGTTTGGCCCTTAGTGACGTTGAGTTTGACACACCTGGTGTTTACACCAAAAAGTGTATCTGGTATTATGCGTAAATAGCACTCCTTGTGTGTGTGTTGGTTTGGGCGTGTACGTACTTCGGCTGAGCTGCATACCTTGGGTTTCTAAATTCTTTCTTTTTCTGAATGATGCTGTTTGTGTCAAAATCTCCATGGAGCTTCCTCTCGTACAGCTTGTGGATCTTGTCCTGTTACAAAACAAATCAGCGAAGGACAGCAGGTCATCTCTGGGTGTAACAGGATCAACAGCTCTGCTTTGAAACAGCTTTCTCCACACTCTACATTTGGCAGCACACACTGTCAATGTCATCAAATAAACAAACGATACATGATCAGCTCTGCGGGAGCAAGGGTCTGTGTGAATGGAGCTATTGTATAGAAAGTTTTTGATGCCTTTAGGAAATATTTGACAACCAGGTTCGACTGAGCCACAAGGAGCTGGCAGGTGTAACGAGGGCAGCTCTGGTGATAAATGAGGGCTGACATGGTACAAGATAGGAGAAGGGAATGCTGCTAATATGGGAAGCTATTACTCCTTCACCATTGTCTTCCATAGCGAGTATCTTCTTATCAGACGCCATATCTGCTGGATGACAATTGACACTTTAAACCATTACAGATTGTTAATAAATTATTGAAGGCTTTGTTCTGCCACCACTATAATTAAGATTGGGTTAGCTTTAGGCACAAAAACTACTTGAGCCTGTGGCGTTCTCTTGATTATGTCACAGTGTTAGCTGGAGGCAAAACACAGGAAAGACTGGAGGCTAACACTAGCAGCGGACTAAAGTTAAAGTACATCGAAAATGTCATCTTGCTGTGTTGTTGCGTGCCAAAATCAAAATATCACATATATTTGGGATGACACACTGTGATTCCAAGCTCTAGTGAGCTACAATATCAGTGAAAGAGAGATGGAGAGTAAATGTTGCTAAAAGTTAGCCTTCTGCTAACAGAAGCTGTGAACCACTGGCTGCAATTAGCAGAAGGGTCACTGAATGATAGTTAACTACGGGCATACAAAGATTTATACATCTTCAATTTAATGTTTGTCAAGGTTTTATGTGTCAAGGTTAATGTTAATTTTCTCAACCAACACTTGTGGTCGAGGAGAGTGAGTGACAGTACATATTGAGAGAAACTAGTATTTTCTTCAGCCAATAATAAAAAAAAAAAATCAACAAAACTTGCTAGCCAGCGTTAACGTAACTTGTTCAGAGAATTATTCTGCCTCCACTTAACATGCCACCCTCAAAATACATTACTACAATACATTACAAAATACATGTTTTCAACAGAAAAGGGGTCTACACTGCAACCAGCCACCAGGAGGCAAACAAAAGGTTTCGGCTTCACTTTTAGGAAACTGTCATGTCATCCATCTTTATATACAGGCTATGGTTACTAGAAACATTACAGGAGTTCCCCTTATAGCTGACTAATTGTCTCATTTCTAAAACCGATGGGAATTTAACCCAGATATAGCCTATCCCATGTAAAAGTAACACACTTTGTTGATCTACCTGTACCTATTGTTCTGTGATGTTATGACGTCTTGTTACTTCCTCATTTGCTTGACAGACGAGTCAGAAAACACATAGCGACTTGAGGTCCTTGTCAGGTAAAAGTCAAAGGGCGTTTCAGACATTTGAACAAACGGCTGATGCTGTTGAGCTCACGGATTGTGTCAGTCAACGGGATGTTCTGACCTCAAGGGACATGATAGCAAAACATATTTTCAAAACTGTTTCAAGTAGATACATTCCAGCTAAAGGTGAAATGAACTGTAAGAAACATACTCTAAGCATACACGTGTCCCTGTTGCTCCATGACCTGGGGGCAGGGATATCCAGGCTGCTCTGGTGAAGGTGAATCATTAGTTGTTCATCTGATAGGTGGGGGAGTGTCAGCCCAGCGGGGATATTGCTGAGCTGTACACTTACTAAGTCAGCTGTGTGTCCTGACCTGCCTCAGCTCCTCGCAGAACAACAAACCTTATTGCAGTTAAGATGCAGCAAATACACAGCAGCAGCAGCGAGGCAGAAAGAGACAGCAGGGGCTGGGTAATACTAAATTGATAGAAGATGACACTGTGTGCTGCTTTAATTACAGGGGTGAGTCGCAGAATTTATGTAGCCACCAAAATTTATTTCTAACCCCAGAGGGACTGAGGGAAAATTACTCACTTGGCGTGGAGAACAGGTTATTTTGACTGCGTCAACACCAAGATGACTGGCCTTAAACTTTAACTCGATCACTAGCTCTAAACTATGCACATACGCCAAAGGGGAGAGTATAGACTGGGTGTCTGCTTATGAAACCAACATCTTCCTTGAGGAGCTTTTAGTAGGACAACTTTACTATCTGAAAAGTGTTTCTCCAGCACACAAAACAAGCCTAAACACACAACACATAGCACTGGGACTATTCTATCAAGCTCTCAGAAAACCCACAACGTCAGCTACATCTACCCACCCTCTCCTCTGGTTTGATTAGCAGACATAGCTGTGGCCTGAGTGGTGATATAAAAACTGCTCGCACGAGACAATAGCAGCAGCATATAATGTTTAACCCCCTGACACCCACATGGGTGTAACACATTTAGTCATTGTTAGGGGAGCACAGGAGGTCTAGCAGTATATGTCACACAGAAGTGGTGTACATCTTCTGAAAGATGGGAACCTGAAGATTAATTTGAGATGCAGCTCAGCACTGTGTCAAGTTGTTCTAGTCATGAATCTGTAATAAACACTAAATAATTGATTAGAATAAATTGTGAGAGCACATAAGGGCTTAGAACAATATTATACAAGTATATGATGACCATTCCTGTGCTCACTTGAGTTACTTTTGTGTTGATAACATTTGTTACATAAATTTGGTGCCAAATTTAACCTTTTTTTACCACTTGAGTATTGATAGAAATTACTACAAAAATCCCTTGAAAATACCACATTAAGTCACTTAGACCTTGAGGAACACAACAGAAAAAGACATGCTGTGATTTGGTATCAAAAACTTTTGACATTTTGAGATTTCTGCCAGAATTAAATTTTTTGGCGACTAGATGGTGAACACTTCTGTTGTGTAAACTGAGAGAAACTCCCTTATTGTCAATCTAGCTAGGAAATCCATCCATCCTCTGAGTGCTCTAGGTCTCTAATGAGTTTCATGAGGCTGGGATTATCCTAGAGGTCACTACAGGTCATTTTAGAGTCAAAAAAATGGTCTCACTACAATGAAATTGTCACTATGGGGACTAACATCATCACACATGAATACAATAAGGCAAATTAAATCATTGATTGTGCTACAAGAGAAGCATTGCAGTGAAAGATATATGGTTAAAAAAAAAAAATCATTTAGCAGTGGAGGTGTGTCTACCTGTAGTTGGCTAGAGCAGCGTCCAGGGGGCTCGGGGGGGATCCTGATCTCATCGGGTGACATGTTCCTCACCTTCTCGGAGAACAGAGCTGGCAAGAAGACAGCAACATAAACATGAGCGCTCATATGTTTTCACCTCAGCGGCTTTCTCCTCTCTGCCCCGTCTTGCATGTCTTTACATGCAGAATAAGGATTAACTAAGAAACCGTTGTTGCACAAACGTGGCGATTCTGTTTTAGTGCTTGAATTGACAGATGACAAATGAGAAGGAAGGTGGGATATGTATTTGCGCTGGAGAACAAACTCAAACAAAGGTTCAATGTGTGATAAGCAAACATTGCTGGTGAATTCCTGAGCATCCTGTTGTTCATCAGAGTGTATGCCAGTGGTTTTATAAGGTGGTATGAGGAGTGCACGGCCCGGGCAGGGCAGGGAGTGGCTGCTGTTGGGGCTTGTGAGGAAAAGGGAGGCTCCTCTCCACTCCCTCCTTCCCTCGCTCCCACTCGTCCCTTGTTTTGCTCTCCCTGCTCGACTCGTCTCCCTCTGCTTTCTCTGACTACAAGCCAGGCATTCTTCAGTGTCACTCTACATCCCAATCAGACAGATAGTCTTTACAGTCGTTCAGCACTGTCAATCATGCTGTGAATAAGTGCTGCAAGCTGTGTGCCGTCTGTGTATGTAGAGCTTGTCCCTGCTGATATTCCACGCAGATCTTCGACGTGTACTAACTTGACGGGACATGAGAAGATCATTTTTTTTCTGAAGTGCTGTCTTTTAGCTTAGCCTTGCTGAACACTTCATCTTATAAGAGGAAAATTCCAGTCACGCACTTTCACACTGTGGCGAATTAGTAATCTGTGGAGTGATGTGTGAAGGAAATTTTCCTATTTGTAGTGTTTGGGTGAAACAATACAATGTTTTTAAAGGTGATTTATGATATTCAGAGCATTAGTATAGCAGCAAACAACTATTTGCTATGTAAAGATATAGAGGAGCTATGTCTATCTGAGCTGAGAATGAAGTCCCTTTTTCCTCTGTGTTTGTTCATGCGTGCCCTTTTAGTGCAAGTTTGTGCTTGTGAGCGTGTCCCACTGGCTAGCTCGCCGCCACCGCCGCTCTGCATTGATCTCACACGGCGGTTATAGCTGATAATGCCTACCCCACCGACGCCATCGTTGTTGTCGTGGAACCGTAGCACCCACGCTCAGGTTCCCCCACAGGTCAACACTGTTAGCTGCAAGCTCCCGGCTCAGCCGTCGCCATGTTGAGAGCCGCATTGAGGCTAAATGTTCCCAGTCTTGCAACAAATAACCAGGGCTGTCAATCGATTAAAATATCTGATCGTGATTAATCACTTGAATGTCCATAGTTAATTGAAATTCATCACACCTTTTTGTATCTGTTCATAATGTATCTTAAAGGGAGATTTGTCAAATGTGTAACACTATTATCAGCATGGGAGTAGGCAAATATGCTGCTTTATGCAAATGTGTGTATAAATCTATTATTGGAAATCAATTAACAACACAAAACAATGACAATTATTGTCCGGAAATCCTCACAGGGTCACACCTTTTGAAAATGGCCATGACCAAAATTTACTGCAAGTCTGGAGCATTATTTAACCTCCTTTTCAAAAAGCCAGTATGACACAGTTGGCACCAATGGGTTCCTTAAGCCTCCTAGTTTCATATGATGTCAGTATCTTCATCTCAAACTCAGCCCGCTACACGCCAGCGCGCTAAAGCAAATACTGGTATTAAAACAGATTTGAGCTAATGCGTTAGCATATTTATTTAAATAAGGAGCCCTGAAATTTGCCTTTTTAACAGATTGTATATTGAAGGCTTTCATCCAATGTCTGGACAAATTTATAAAATATTGTTTACTTCTTTGATCAGATAGTTTCTGATCAAAATCCAAACTTCGACTTACAAAGCTGGTGCATTTAGGAAATATTTGATAAATCTGGCTGTTTTTGTATTGATAAAGTATTGCAAAATTTCAAAAGACACCCAGCTCTACCCACTCACAATGTCTATGGCGTTTTCATTCAATTGTCAAACAAATTTTAAGTGAACTTTTGATATGTCTCAAAAAAAAAGACTAGGCACGGTTCATTTTTGGAGTGAATAAATAATAAAAGTTGGCGCTATAGGCGTATAGGCGCATGGTTGTCATCCAAAACAGAGTAGATGAAGAAGAAATTGTGAACCAGGAAAAAAAAAAAAAATCAAGTAACCCACTTCAGTTGGTAAGCTTTGATAGTTCTTTCATGTCAGCTAGTATTGGCATTATTATTGCTATCAGTTTCATGCTGTCCCGAGATGAAGACAAACCTTTACACGTTATCCGAATATCCAAGAAGACACCCACAGGAGAAACAACTGATCAGCTGTGTGAGTTACACGTTCACTACATACACTACCATATCCCTTTTAGTGCATCAATGCTTTTTCAACACTAAGACAGAAAACACCTCAAGAGAGCGTTTTCTTTCACACTTCTGTCCAAGAACAGGTTCAGTAACTCTAGTGCAGCCTCTATGCTGGCTACAATACGTTTGTTGATATAAATACTGCTGGTCCACAGTGAAGCGATCCCTGCCCGTGGGACTGTGCCAGAGCTGAACTGTGAAGGGTTTGTGTGCAGACGGGATGTCGTCGTATACTGACACACTCTTTCCAGCAGTCCCTCCCTTCAGTATCTTCGCTGTTTTCCCTGGTTTACTAATCATGCAGCCACTAGAGATCCACATATGCTGCTTTATGCAAACTTATGTATATATTTATTATTGTAAGTCAATTACCAACACAACAATTACAAATATTGTCCAGAAACCCCCACAAGTACTGCATTTAGCATAAAAATATGCTCAACTCATATGACAAACTGCAGCCCAACAGGCTATAACAGCTGTCAGTATGTTGACTTAAATATGACTCGCACCAAACTGCATGTGATTATTATAAAGTGGGCATGTCTGTAAAGGGGAGACTTGTGGGAACCCAGAGAACCCATTTTCTTTCACATATCTGGAGGTCAGAGGTCAAGGGACCCCTTTGAAAATGGCCATGACAGTTTTTCCTCTCCAAAATCTAACGTAAATTTGGAGCGTTATTTAACCTCCTTTGTGACAAGCCAGTATCACATCATTCGTATGATGCAAGTATCTTCACTCATGTTAAAACTGAGCCCATTACAGCCTCAGAAAAATCGAATGCACTAAAGTGCAAAAAAAAAAAAAAATTGAAAGGCGTTAAAACAAATTATATACATATTATTATCGCGTTAACTTTGACAGCCCTATTTAAAAGTCCCATATTTTAAAACACAGAACTGTAGCCTCCAACCATGAAAAAAACCTGACAAGGCAAGTCTGATGAGGTGGTAGCTTGGTATTTCATTTAACTCTCTCACAGACACACACGCTGTCACAGACAATTACACATTGTAGTGGCAACAAGGGGTTTAACATTGTGGCAGCTGCTAATCTGCGCTAGACTACAGGAGATTTAGTTGTAGCCTTGTTGGACAAACTCTAATTTAAACACCAAAATAAACTCCTCCACAGTAGCTAAGGAAGTGTGAATAAATCACAGCATGAGTGATAAATATCCCTGTTTACAGTCCAGCTCAGTGTGAAAGGAATATCCTTATATAACAGCAGTACTGTCAGGAAAGATATGGAGACAGAGAAAAGATTATATTCCTACAACAAAATTACCATCTGTCCTGACGAAAAACAGACAGCGAGTCACAATCTGTGCCCTGAGGGTCTTTTTGGACAGACGGACAGTGTCTGTCTCTCCAGGGAACAGACAAAGGGCTGTCTTCAGCCTGCTGACGGAGGGCCTTTTGCCAGACCCACTGTGACATTTACTGACAGACAAGACAAGAGGAGCCAAGCTCCGCTGCAGTAATGTCAAGTGTCCCAGCCCAGGCTATGACTCATACTGTGCCTCTATAGTATGCTAATGCTGTTTTGAAAACTAAAAATTGCTCTGGTGCATTTCCATATGCTGACTTCTTTTTATGGCTGCAACAAACCAGAAGAGTGGAAGTGGTGGTGATGGAGAGAGTAAATCTGTGGGCAGAGGCCACCAAGCTCACTCAGCTACTGCTATCCCTCCCATGGAGCGTGTTGGAGGGAGTCCAAAGGACTTTAGGACACTTTTAGAGTACAATAACAACATGCAAGGATGCAAAAAGGCGTGAGAATTTCACTTTGATTCAGTTTAATAACAAATCAGCAGAATAAATCATCTCCTACTTGGATCCAATGAGGCATTCCTTTAAAAATAAAATAAATCCTCTCTGAGGATCACTAAGCAGTGACATTATATTAATTATTATAAACAGTTCTACACCCTCATTGCATTACTGGGGTAATTTTGCAGTCAAATGATGGATGAGTGCTCCATTGCATAATGTTTGTATATAGCTACTTTCTCATATAAACCATCAGCAGAGTGTGATTTGTTTATGGTGTTTATCAGACTGGTGTGTGAAAAGCCGCTCCCTGAAACACTCATATCCTGTCTGATCTGGTGCTCACTTACACACCTGTGCAGGTCAGTCATTACTCACTAACCGCTGCCAGCTCCCTGGGTTATAACCCATCTGTCAGTCAGTGGACAAAGAGGCTTTTATAACTCACCTTGGTCTAGTTACTGATTCATTGGTTTACTGCACCAACACCCCTACTGACACAATAAAATGTAGTCTGATTCTTATACTGTATCCTATTGTCCTATTTATGGCTGTCGACATTAACATGATAATAACACGTTAACACAAAATAATTTTAACACCACTAATTTCTTTTGCCCAGCTAGCTCAGTCGGTAGAGCATGTGACTCTTAATCTCAGGGTCGTGGGTTCGAGCCCCACGTTGGGCGTTTCTATTTTGGGGGCGGCAGTAGCTCAGTCTGTAAGGACTTGGGTTAGGGACGTCACGGGTTCAAGACCCCCATGGACCAAGACCAACTGGTTGCTGGAGAGGTGCCAGTTTACCTCTTGGGCACTGCCGAGGTGCCCCTGAGCAAGGCACCGAACCCCCAACTGCTCTGGGCGCTTGTCAGGAGCAGCCCCATCACTCTGACATCTCTCCATTGACGCATGTATATGTAAAGTGTGTGAACAACAGAGTGTAAAACTGAATTTCCCCACTGTGGGACTAATAAAGGAATATCTTTCTTTCTTTCTTTCTTTCTTTCTTTCTTTAACGCATTAACGCAATGTATTTTTCGGAGGTTGTAACGGCCTCGATTTTAAAGCTAGTGTGAAGATAGTGCATCATCATATGAAACTAGAAAACCTACAGCATCCACTGGTACCAACCATGTCCAAGTAGCTGTTTGCGCTAGTATCTTGTGCTAAATGTAGGTGAGGAAAAACTGGCATGAACAATTTCAAAGGAGTCCCTTGACCTCTGATCTCCAAATATGTGAAAGAAAATGGCTTCTCTGGGTACCCACCAGTCTCCCCTTTACAGACATGCCCACTTTATGATAATCACATGCAGTTTGGGGCAAGTAATAATAATAATAATAATAATAATAATAATAATAATAATAACAATAATAATCGACAGGTGGAGCAATTATTTTCATGAAAGAGAAACAACATTTTTTGGGAAGCTGTGGAAATAATGTTCTTGGAACTGTGGAAATTTTATTCAGTAGTTATTATTTTATTATGAGCTTTTATTGGTTGACTAACATGCCTAATATTGTAGCCTGTAGCGGCAGAATATGGAGGACTAAAGCTGCCACCACAATAAATAAATAAATTACTCAGTAAATTAGGGCTGTGAAAGTTCATGCGATAATAACGCATAGTCAAGTCAGCACACTGACACTGACAGCTGTTGTTCCCTGTTTGGCTGCAGTTTGCCATGTTATGATTTGAGCATATTTTTTATGATAAATGCAGTACTTGTGAAGGTTTCTGGACGATATTTGTCATTGTTTTGTGTTGTTAATTGATTTCTAATAATAAATATGACACTGACAAACATGTCAGTGTTGCAGTTGTTTGCGACCAACGCCATTGGTCGAGATGGCTGTAACCACCGTATGAGAGAAATGCAGAGCGGTGGCCATCAGCTCACAGTATTAAATACTTGACGACAGCCGAGTCCTTTAAAAGTTGGTCAAATATATATGTGTATGTATTTGTGTATGTGTACTCACCAACTAGCTCATTGGGATCCTTTCTTTCTACTTCTGGGATCTGTAAAAGAAGAAGAGGGAAGAGGAGAGTAACAGAGAGATACATGGGATATTTAGGTCTCCTTTAGATAGGAGAATGTCAACATCAACCTTTAGTGAAGGGGAGCAGTGGTAGATATTATCAAACCGTGTTATCCAGCAAGGTTATAGTTAACTCCAGTGGATTACAAGCGGGTTGCTGAGGTGAACTGGCAGTTCTTGTGAAAGATGTGGAGCTGGAAACAAAAGCTCATTCCAATTGTACCTGAAACGTACAAATCACAGATGCTAAAGAAGCTGGCAGGAGAGCAGTTTCTAAGAAGTTAATAGAAACCAGGATGGTAAACTGAGGCAGTTTCCAGTGAATGCCTGAGCTCGGCAGGAGGAGGAGGAGGAGGAGTCTTGCGCAGCCTCTAAAATATGCCGCCTGTTGTGCCAGCTCTGTGGGCATAACACAGGTTCAGCACAAAGGAACAGTGCTGGTATTCACGGGCATCATGTCGTCACCTAGCAACTGCAAGGGCCACATCAAAGAATTGTCCTGAAGTTGGCCAAATCACGAGGAGGAGGAGGAGGAGGAGGAGGAGGAGGAGGAGGAGGAAGGGGTGGACAGAAAGACATGGAAGCACAGCAGATCCCGCTGGCAGAAATCCAAACCAAAAAAAAAAAAACAAATAAATGGCACCTGCTGTTTGAGACAGAGCCAATAAAATACTCTTCAGCTCACTGATCCACATCTGAAGTCTCTTTCCCATTTGGCCACCCTTCACAGGAAGGTCAGAGGTCGCATTAAGCTATAAAACTGCAGCACTAGAGCTGTCGGTATGATTCAGAGTCTTCAACGTTTTTCTGAATAAAGAATGTAAACTTCGCTGCCCAACACAGATCCAAACCAAAATCCAACCGTGTCAGGAATAACTGTGTTAAATACATCAACAATAACTCGCTACCCTGTAAACCGCTCATTTTCATCTCACTGTGTTCCTTGTAAGCAAAAATATACCACTTAGCTGTTCTTCTGAATGCCTAATTGTCAAAATGAAAATTTTAAAAATAAAACCTGATTCTTTTTTGGAGACTTCGGAGGCCTTTTAACCCTAGGATCGTGATGAATCAATGTCACATAAATGCGTAATACTTGTCTGCGAATATTTCGCATCAGAAGTATTCGTACTGGTTGCAATGCAAATTTACAACCGTTCAAATAGATTCAGGCAGGTGGAGGACCAACTACCAGGATCCACTGACCCAAAGCCGCTTTTTTGTAACATCCATGTTCAAGTACTGGACATAAACAGTCAGTTCTAAAAAAAGATATACTGGCATGCAAATTATTTGAAAAAAAAAAAAATCAAAGACCTTAATACTTTGGAGAAACCAAGAAACAAGAAGCTTTCGGTCATGCAGTATTTTGACTACAACTAAAAATTGGAGACCACACTATAAAAATAACTAACACTTCCAGTCAAGGTTATAATCTATTTTCACCACCAAACCACTACTCATTTCAGGCTCTGTATGTACTGTACACACCATCTAGACATCTGTATTATATAATTAGCAGAGCCACGTGGATTTGTAACCACCCTAACCAAGCACATACACAAACTTACAACAGATCAGTTTCTTAGTGCTTTCCCACCTTTTAAATAAAGTGTAATGCGATCCAACACAACACCACCACAAACTACAGTCTCCAAAATCACCATGTAGTAGAATCAATACCCCGAACACATTTATTTACATATCATGTTCAGTTTAGTCGTTCTGAGAACTACTCATCCTGCGACTCTGGAGGAGCTTTTTAAAGTCTGACTAAATAATGCTGATGATGAGCATAAATAAAGCGTGCATCACCAGAAGAAGTGGGCATTTAGTAGGTGGTGAGGGTCTAATGAATGATGCATTCCAGTTGCATTATGGGAAACAAAGGATTTGGTATTATTGAGTATGACTCACATTATGGACCAACAGCCTCTGCTGCTTCTGTCTCTTATGAATCCCCAAACCTTTATAAAATTCCAATACAAATTTGCTTGAGAACCCCTTTAGACAGACACGGTCTTCTTGTGCATCTACTTACTACAGGGCTTCATATGTGCTTATATTTATTTTTCTATTAGAATGACAAATAAATGGTAGCTCAGTGGGTCATGCTTTATTTTCCATCCAGAAAAAAAAAAAACACCCATCTAGCTCAAATAAGCCTAAGATTCTACCGTTAAATGCTAACATCACCATGCTAACATGCTCACAGCGACAACATGCTAATGTTTAGCAGCAGGTGTAACATTTACCAGGTTCACCAGGACTAAACACCACATAAAATTAATGCTAGTGTTGGTCACCTTAAGAAACTACCAAGCATACACTACATTTAACCAACTGAAAAACTGGTGCTCACGGGATGTAATGAGAATTTCAAAAAATATAACAAAAAATGTTTTTGACGAACATTACCAACCCCAGCTTTAAAGCTGAGGTCAGTTTTGCATCATTTGATCACAAACCAAAGTATTTGTAAACTGACATTTTAACCTGATGATGACAGTATAAGAAAAGTTTTCCTCTAGAAACTTTTAATATCTGTAGCAGATTTCATAGCAATCCATCCATCCAAGAGTTTCTCTCTAAACCTACAATGTCATTCTGCTAGTTGTACTACATGATAAGTCGGTGATCACCAAAGTCATCAGAATTGATCCTCTATGGAGAGTGAATGTCTCTGCAATACATTATGCCAATCCATCCAATAGCTGTTAAGATATTTCAGTCCAGACCAAAGTTGTGAATAGAGTCCGATAGACAGACACTCCCATCCTTAGAGCAAGGTGGTTGGCAATTTGGACACAGGACCCTGACACTCAGCTTAAAGGGAAACCTCCCTAACTATGTAGCATAACAGAAATGTTAACTAGGCTACATCGAAAAGACAAACACTTCACATAAAGACCTGCTGGCTTTAACCCTGAGATCACACCTCTATCTACAATCCAGCAGACAATTCCCCCAACAAAAATGTTTAATCTGAATTTAAGCCAATAAAAACTGTCAAACACCCCATAAATAATATATGTGCAACAAAGCTCTTTCCCAAATTAACCAGGCAAAGGGCCATGACAATATTTCAAAAAGTTCCTGAGTATTCAATCTAAGTCCCGCATGGTGATGACGTTCTTATCTACAGTTAGCCAGAACTGTATCAAACCACAAACTAACATTCGCGGTCAAAAGATAACGGCAAGGAAAAATAATAAAGTGGGAGGACAGCGTGAGCGCTGATAGAAGTATTCTCTTTCATTCTGAGCCAAAACAGTCTAGGCTAAACATCATCATGGTCTTCTTTATGGAGGACTAAAGCTGTCATTATCATAAATAAAAGACTTAACAAATAAATAACTAAATAATAAAAAAGAAATGTAGAAATAAAACTCAATTATCAGATAAATGTGTAGTCATTTAAAAATAAATATTGTAGGGCTGTCAATCGATTCAAATATTTAATCGTGAATCGATTAATTGCAAATGAATCACACATTTTCATCCGTTCAAAATGTATTATAAAGGGGGATTTGTAAAGTATTTAACAGTCTTATCAACATGGGAGTGGGAAAATATGATTGCTTTATGCAAATATATGGATATATGGTATTTATTATTGGAAATCAATTAACAACACAAAACAATGACAAATTTTGTCCAGAAACCCTCACAGGAACTGCATTTAGCATAAAAATGTGCTCAAATCAGTACATGGCAAACTGCTGCCCAACAGTCAACAACAGCTATCAGTGTGTTGACTATGTGTTACTATCATGTTAACTTTGACAGCCCTAATCTACTGAGTATTTTATTTATTTATTATACTGGCAGCTTTAGTCCTCCATATCCTGCTGCCACAGGTTACAATAGCATGCGTGTCAGTCAATCTGGGGCTGAATAAAAGACCATAACAACATAATAATTACTGATTAGCATGGAACAACATTATTTCCACAACTTCCCAGAAAATGTTGTTTCTCTTTCATGACAATAATTGTTCCTCCTGTTGAATCATGTATTATTGGGAAATCACATCATGGTACACAGTGTTACAATTACATCACTAAATCCTTACATTGCCGGCGCTGTTATCTCTGCGTCATGATGTGGCATACTGCAGAGATAAAACAGCAGCTTATCTGATTGTGATCAATCAAAGACAGGTTGTAAAACAAAGCCACAGACTGAGCAGACATCCCCTGACTTGTATTGTTTCTGCTTGTTGGGTTTGTGACTCACTCTCACCTCACTGACCTGTACCAAGCAGCACAGCAGGAAGCTGGCATGCTGTCCAGCTCACATGGCTTTACAGCACATATACAAACAAGGTGGGGTTAGTAAGGTGTGCAGGTTCAAGTAGTGTGCTCTAAGCTCTTCACTTCAGAAGAGGTTTAACACTCACTGTAAGAACAGGACCTGATCCTGACTACAATTAGCATTCATCTGACATACATGAACCCACAGCACCACCTAGTGAACATGCTCCCTCATAGCATGTGGTGACAGCTTTAAACAGTGCAAGCCCTTTTGGTTAGTCACAAAACAAAAGAGATCCTTTTCCAAATCCAATCCATCCCACACCAAGTGGGTGTTCAAATACCTCAACATCATCTGCGTCCCTCCCCTCGTCAGATTCGTCCATTTCCTATAAACACAAAAAATGCAGAGGGTTAACACCGCACGGATGAAAAAGAGACCAGAGCAGGACAGGGAACCAAGCAGCAGCACAGACCAGATGACACCCAGCAATGGACTACAAAACTGTGAACCCCCATTGCTGTTTTGCACTAGTTCTAGTGTTACAAAGTCTTTGTTAAAGGAACATCACAAACATTTTGACCAACGTGTTTGATGTCTTGAAGCCTTTCACAAAAGGCACAAATATCTATTTGGACTGTTAAAAAGTGATTTAAAGGGGCACCACATCAGTTTTACTAAAATCAAACCTAAACATGAAGGCAGTTATTTACTGCAAAACTGTACTGTAAAATCCCTTTCATAGTAGCAGTTTGTTGTGGTAGTATTTTGTATTTGACCGATCATAATTGAAATTATTGGCCTGTTTACTGCTGTTTTCAGCAGTAAAGGTGGAAAGTGGAGCTCAGAGCTTGACATGAGACATAAGAAATCAAACACACAAAACCAGCATAACATGTCAAAAAAGGAATATAATAGTCTTAATTATTTTAATAATAACCTCTTGGATAAATAAAAATATCAAGGAAAATAATACTACTACTATTAATAATAATAATAACAATGACAACAACAGATGGCAATAATAAGGAAGGAATTCAAAATAAATAATAGTTAATGAGTAGTTAGATATTTAGAAGTCAGCTATTGTAGTATTGTAGAATGGGGCCCAACATCTGTGAAATTAGTCTATTTGGTTGTTTTTAATGCTGTTTTTCTTTCTGTTGAAATGCACTCAGATAGTAGAAGGTCCCACTTGGATGTTGAGCATTTATCTCTGTCTTTCCAATTTAGTAATATTGTTTTTTTGTTGTTTTTTAGTGATTGTTAAGGTGACTAGTATGGGTTGTTCATATTTCACCAAAAAATAGTCACACAATTCCCTAAAGAACCTAAGAAAACCTCCTCAACGTGTTGTTTTGTCTGACCGACAGTCCAAAACCAAACATATTCACATACAATGATATAAAACACAGAAGAGTAGGAAATCCTCACATTTAAAAAGCTGTAACCAATAAATATTTTGTGTTTTTGCAAGACTTAAATTATTGCTGAATTAATAAATGTAATAATTAGCATTGTCAAAGTCAATGTGATAATAACATGTTAATGCAAACTGATGATACCACTACATTCTTTAACACATTAACGCAATTAATCTTACAGAGCTTGTAGCGGGTTCAGAGTTAAAAGCAGATGGAAGATACTGGTATCATATGAAACTAGAAAATATAAGGAATCCATTGATGACACAGTCATGGTAGTTTGTCACTAAAGAGGTTAAATAACGCTCCAAACTTACAGTAAATTTTGGTGAAGAAAACCCATCACGGCCAATTTCAAAGGGGTCCCTTGACCTCTGACCTCCAGATATGTGAATCAAAATGGGTTCTCTGGGTACTCACCAGTCTCCCCTTTACAGACATGCCCACTTTATGATAATCACATGCAGTTTGAGGCAAGTCATAGTCAATCAGCACACTGACACACTGACAGCTGTTGTCGCCTGATAGGCTTTAGTTTGTCATGTTAGGATGTGAGCATTTGGGGGTTTCTGGACAATATCGCTCATTGTTTTGTGTTGTTAATAGAGTTCTAATAACAAATATATACATATATTTACATAAAGCAGCATATTTACCCCCTCTCATGTTGATAACGGTATTAAGGAAGATCTCTGTCCCCCTACACCAGTGCACACATGTAATGATGCTGTTTGATGATTACACTTCACAAAAACGCATCTCGAATAAGATGCAGTTACTGCCACAACCAAACAAGCATCGGTGCATTCCTCTCAGCCTCCTCATTCCCCCCAGAGCTCAGTGAAGACTCACAATAGCTCAGTGAAGACTCACAATAAATGCCATCACAATCACATCAAAAAGCATGATATTCTCTCACACCACACCCTTTTTCTGTCACATAAAATGTTCACCCAAACGTCAGTGGAATCCAACTGAATGGTCAATAGAAATAAAACCTAGAGGACATCATGTTCCTCTCAGTAAGAATCAAAAGTTTTTAAAAATGGAGAACTCAAATACTGACCGAGTTGCTCTCCCTGCTGTCTTCATCTCCAGACACCTTGTCATCGGGACCCTCGGTTCGGTTCAAGTCATCGTCCCCATAGCTGTACACCAGACCACTTCCACGCACGTCTGATGATAGATAGGAAGAGAGAGGCACTATGTCACCACACAAATAACTA
Source organism: Pterois miles (assembly GCA_947000775.1). Classification (NCBI taxonomy): domain Eukaryota; kingdom Metazoa; phylum Chordata; class Actinopteri; order Perciformes; family Scorpaenidae; genus Pterois; species Pterois miles. Next base: position 1,716,202 of record CAMQGK010000525.1, on the reverse strand, counting down.
GAGGAGACAAACAGCATCACTGGTGACTGGTATTGAAGTAAGACAAAATTAATGTCTTGGCTCAGCATTAGCTTTAATGCATGCCAGCCCCACTATAGCAGTGTATCATTCAGGGCTACACACACACACACACACACACACACACACACACACCGCACTCAGGAGTTGAAAAATAAAACCCAAAAGTACATACTGGACTGGACTGGACTGGACTGGACTGGGAGCCAAGAAGTGAATCCAGTAACTTTACAGAAAAACAAAAGACTTCCATCACGTTTTTATATCCATTATGTGCTCGAGAACACCAACAACATCAAAACAAAACCAGAAATACCCAACTGAATTAACTGTATAAGACTGAACTTTGTAGGTTCATATATTTTTTACAAACACGTCTTGAAAATATTCGACACTTTGTCTGAAAACTAGCTCAGTTAGCTATAAGCTAACGTTAGCTACCGCACAAAATTCCGGGGGAAAATTCACACCTCGTTTTCTAGCCACATATAACCGAGGAAATTATTAAATTTGTTATCATATACCTGTCTCTTCTGGTTCGGGGTCAGAGTCGGGCTCTGTATCGTCTCCATAGTCTGCCAAAGAGGACAGCAGAGCACTCTTTTTTCCGCTCGCCATTGCTGTGTGTGTCGCATAAACGCCCGGTCGCAGAGTATTAACGTCAGTGAAGTTGCATTGCGTCAGCAGTGGCGTAGCCAGAGACGTATAGGCGCAACACTGGGAGATGTAGTCCTTTTGCTTATTTGGCAACGCTGAAAACCTACTGTGTGTGGCTTAACAAGGGGAAGTATTGAGTTTAACACATCATTATTATTTTAATGTGAACATTGATAATAAATAAGCACCATTAAAAGTAGTCAATTTTAGACCATACACTGCTTCTATACGGCCAAAACACTACATTTATACAAGCAAAAATGAGAAATGCTTGGTCTCACACCACCAGAAAGAGTTACCAGGAGGAGAAAAATTACATTTCAGATGCTCTGAAGCTCCTCTACATCAGTAAATAATATGTAAATATTTGCTCGAAACTTTCATTTCTTCTGAAAATTAGCATTTTTTTTTCTGTCCAACTGCTGTATTGCATACCGGACGAGCCCTGCTTTTTTTTGTGAATTTCTCCACTGTGAGACTAATAAAGGAATATCTTATCTTATCTTATCTTATCTTAACAAATCCACAATTACACCATCCCAGCCCCCTCTTCTGCTTCACCCAAATGTAAGACTCGTGATGCATCTTCAGAAATAAACCACAAACAGCTTCCTGTTGAGCACACACTGATTTGATGATTTGCAGGGTAAAAGACGTGTATGCTTGGTTAGTTGTTTCAATAGCAGCAATTTACTGTATTTCAATGTGAAGCAGGTAGTACAGTCATTATGTGGCACCTGGGCTGCCTGCAACATGAGTGATTTTATGTTTTTTTAAATAAAGTTCATAAATTTTTTAACATTTTCTATAGTTAATAAAATAGCTCTATTATGTTGGCAATTTCTAAAATAAAATAATCACTGACTTTGTACAGATGTTGAATGGTTAGTATTTAGAAATCTTATCAAGTGCTACCAGTCAAACAGTGATTTCCATTTGAAATATTATAGAAGAGCCTATAGAAGGGCCTATAGAAAGGTAATGCTGTTTCACATTGTTTGGTGAAATCTCCACCATTTTGATATATCACTTCCTGCCATCATTTGGTTGACAGTGACACACAGCTGCTACATTATGCTGCAGCCTGGAGTTCGTGAAGATAACTGACTACAAAGCTAGTTAAATCTGCAGTACATAGAATATCACTGGGCAAAAATTCTATAATAACCATATTGTAATTCAAGTGTTCCAGATAACACTAGACTTCTGCACCTCCTCGTGGCTGTTTTCAGGCTTTAGAAGGTCATTTCAGGTCATTTCAGAGAGACAGCGCTCCTATTGACTGTTCATTCAGTAGAGGCAGCTGTGAATCGCTTGCAAACTGCTAGCAAACTGCTAGCAAATTGGTCAAAATTGGCAGCGCTGATTAAATTTGACTCAATATTGTATTACTCTAATGCCTATTTCTCATGTAAAATGTTTTCAGAAACATCTTGTTGTTACTGTTTAGCTGTAAAATGAGAAAGTTTGTTCCAGCTGGTGGGCAGTGCTTAGTTTTTCCTCAACTGATATCAACATGGCGGCTGCATCAGTAACATTCTCATTTTATAGCTAAACAGTAACTACAATATGTTTCTGAAAACATTTGAAGTGAGAAATAGGCATTACAGTAACATAATATTGATTCATATTTGATCAGTGCTGCCTAGTTTGACCACTTGATCAGAGTTTGCGAGTGACTGACAGCTGCTCAGAGATGGCAAGGCTCCAGCCCGGCTCTGATTGGTTGTTTTCCTGCGATCTTGCAGATGCCATTAGGCGCACCGGAGGATGCAGAGGCATATACTTTTTTTCAGTTTACCTGTCTCATGCACCACTGTCAGGCTATAACGACTGTTATAAAAATGTATGTATGATGTGAAATGAAATGATGGAAGATTCAATCAAGACTTGCTTCGATTTTATGATGTCACCCAGGATACAAATACAGAAATGAAAACAGCAAAGAAATATTCCAACAACCAACATTACAGATGTTATAATATGAAAACCCTGGTCAAATTTTCACCACATCTCAAAAGTGACCTAGAAGTAGACATGATTTAGACAAATTCATATCAAGCTTGGTTTTACAGCATGAGTCAGTTCCCTTCATATGGGTCTAGATCACCCCATTCTTCGACTTCTTCTTCTTCTGGTTCTTGTCTTCTTGGCCACAGCAGCATCCATACAAAAGAGCAAAGATGACCAGAGACAGAGTTCCCAGCACAAACACTCCTATGACCACAACACCGCCCAGGGCCCACGGCTCCTGTTGCACCCGATAAAGGAACCATTCAGCCCAGTCCTCAGGTGACCCTGTGGGTTTGTGCTGCTCTGAAACACTGTACACGGAGACATAAACCAGATAAAGGCTCCAATGTGGACATTAAACTGATGAGATAATGTTGTTGGGTACCATTAGTTGCCACTCATAAAGCTTTATAGAACCCATGGAGACACATTACTGCTGATATGTCTGAAATAAAACATTTCAAACATGTTTATTAGCTCCATGGAAATTTGCTGATGTCAAACACTATTGCCACCAAACACATTCCTGTTCAGAGACTCACCTCTCCACAGCCATGTCCCGCTAAATGATCCTCTCACGGCTCAGCGACTCCTAACAGTGCGTAAATCTACTGTGTGAGAACAGATGGTTTCAGCCACTATTCTGATCCACTCGCAGTCCTGCTGGAACTATTTGAACACAGTCCAAACATTAGTTTACTATCAGTATGAGCACAGAGGAAGCTGTGCAACTCCAATCAGCGGCTCCAGGTCTGCTTCCAGGTGACACTTTCAGTTGCTCTAGGCAGGGCAAAGTAAAAGCAGCAGCTCCTGGTTAATGTTTACTCAAAAATATTGACTGTTGAAGGCAGAGGAGAGATTAGGTTTGCATACAAGGAAGCAGTTTCACTGGTGTGATTTAGATCAAAGCTTATGATAAAGCAAAGCAGATGCAAATATTGGAATAAACATCTTTACATTTGATCCTGTGAAAAGAAATAAGTCAGTGTTATATTTGTTTTTTTAATATATATTGAACATTTTTTACATTTCAGTTACATCTACAAATGCATTGCCTCAGTAAAAAAAGACAAGAAAATAACACCTAAATATAACAAGCACACATAGGTTGTCAAACAATGAACGGTTCATATTTTTCATTACAATATTTTTCTAAAAAGAGATCAGCCAGCAGAGGGCGCTCTGTTTTTTTTTTTTTTTTTTTTTTTTTACACAGCCAAGTTTCTGTACATGCACAAGTTGGAATGTCTGTACATTTCCCATGTTGTTTTTCACATTCCCTTGAATATCAGCAGGATACCAAACCAGTTAATAGCCGAGCCACTGTGACATTCAAATGCAAATCAGCTTTCTAACTCAATCGTTTCATCCATTGCTCCACTGTAAGGGTTTTTGTTGTTGGAAAAGGCCGCCACACACACAGTATGTCATTGTCCTGGTTTGAAATGAACCTTGATGTCACTCTGCTGGTTTATATGGATTCCAGTGGTGTGGCTCTCTGGATATGGATCCTGTCTTTATCCCAGTGCTGGAAACATCGTGAAAATATCCTCCCATCATCCACTTTGATGAATTTCATTTGATAAGTTCCACTGAGAAACTGACGACTCTGAAAAGGAGCATTTGTTTTGTAACTGTGTGTGATTAAATGAAGGATGGAAGAAAGGATGGAGGTAGTATTTATTTACTAGTGGCGTCTGTCTCATCCTCAGACGGGCTGGACTCTGGAGGCCTGGTATTTTGGCTTTCCACAGCAGCAGCAGTGGACGCAGGACAGCACGATCAAGAAGATGAACGTGGCTGAAAGGGGAAGACAGACAGCAAGAAAGAAGACACAGGGTGGAGGGTTAGGAGTTGGGTTAGCAAGTTATATATTAATTTAAAGGATAACTCAGATATTTTGTTTAACCTGGACCCTATTTTCCCATGTTTTTGTGTGTTACTGACTAAATAGGGACAACAATTTCTGAACTTGGTCCAGTTTGTGCACAGCAGCTGTGCACGGCAGCTGTTCATGGGCTGCAATACAGCGCTTTTGGGGCAAGCTGGCACCGTCATTTACGTTCACTAAGCGTGCTCGTTGTTGCCATGACAGGCTCTGATTGTTATTATAAGTGTCTGATATTATGGAAAGAGTCTCGTTCATTCGGAAATCTTGCCAGGTGATGTGTTGCAGGAAGAAAATGGCCAGGCAGACTTCGTTGTTTTGGAGCACCGAAAGCAGAGCTTAGAGTTATCTCAAAGATTTTCAGTGTCATAGCTGAATATTTTGATGATTTCCACATTGTGGATGAGGTCTTTGATTTCAATGGCCGCCTGTACTTGTTTGAACCAGAGTATACAGATAAAGAACGGATATTTTTAAGAAGTGAAAGTCAGTTTTTCTTTCCATTGCAACATTAGCAGAGCTACACTTCTGCCTATCGGACATCAGTAAATCAAAATTATTTCTATTCTATTGTCATAATCTTAATGTCTCTTCCAGTGTTGAATAATTACAATATTCTAAATATGCGTACTACTAAGTAATAAGATAAGATAAGATAAGATGAACCTTTATTAATCCCCGGAGGGAAATTCGGGTGTCATAGTAGCAGCAACAACAGTACAGATGAAACAACAGTACAGACTACAATATAAGTAAAAGAGAAGGTGCAATGAAGGAAATGGCAATAAAATAAATAAGATAAGTAAAGTAGTAATAAGTAAAGTAAAGTGCAGCAGGTGGGTGGGTATTGTATATTCATATACCATAACTATTTACTTAACGATGGACATAAATGGAAGTTAGAAAAATCAAGCATAAAGATTTTGAGAGCAATCTCAAACTTTTTCAAGTCAAGGATCGAAAACCGATATCCAATAGACCACAGACCATCAATGTATAAGCGCTTGTGTCCTGTGTGTGTTAGAAAACAGTCTACAACAACATTAAATTCTGTTGATGTCATGCTACTAGCACTAGTAGCTACTGGCCAACAGCAGGTTGTTTAGGAACATAGACGTTAATACATCAAGCTTACAGCATATAGCCCATGGATGTGCTATGAATTACAACCATATATCCATTATTACAGACATATACAGCTAGCAGGAAGCTGGGAGAACCGGATGTCATATGAGCGGTGGACCAACTTCAGAAATTATTGTCTCTATTGGTCACTGAGACACAAAACATGGGGAACTAGGGCACATAAACACCTTTACCTTTAAAACTGCCTTTAGCTATATGACCCATTAGTTGTCAACTGACTATGTGAAAATGGTCACCTGTGGCAACGAACCCACAGAGAATTATCAAATGATCCTGCAATTCCCCTCCAGGTGCTCTAGCTTCTTTCACTGAACATCACATAATACATCAGTGTCATATACTGTAGTTAAAAACTCACCAACAAACAGGATGAGCACAGCGAAGGCTCCCTGCTCCAGAGGACTGGCTTGTGGGAGACCCTGCAGTTTGGTCCACGCCTTCTGAAGAATATTCAGCACCTCCTCTTTCACCTCCATGCTGACTCTAAGATGTCTCTAAGATGTGCTTTCAGGAAACCTTGATGGTACTCATACAGCTGCGCCTGAAAGAAACAAGACGATGCAGTGAGTCAATGTACGTCTTCTTGTGAAAGGACGTTCTGAATGTAGAAAGTTATTTTCATCGTCAGCTCCACCCTTCACTACTGCAATTTCATACGTCCACCCTGCAATTACCCCCCAAGCCTGGTAAGCATATATGCCTTTTATCCCTAAATACGCTGTGCTTCGTGAGCAGTCACTCATTATATATCAGCACCCTGAATCAGCCCACTGATGAACTTCCTGTATGCATGGGTGTGTGTGTGGATACACCGTGTGATTCCCTGCTCCAGCCCAGTCACATTTGTATCCACACACAGTATGTCCTGCATGTTCGGTTTAATTATAAATACGGCAGACTATTTCAGGCCTGGCATTTCAGGATCGAGGCCTGTCATCATCACTGGAGCAGCTGTGTGTGGGTGACATCCCACAGGCTAACACTAGACAGGCTGCACACGGGATACGCACACAGGGCTGTGAAATGGCAACAGAACAGGACACTGGAGACAGCCAGTCATCAGAGATCAACGCTGCATGTGCTGTAATGACACAATCAATCATATAATGTGACTATGTTTCTTTAATATTTTGCATTTCTTTTTCACTCGACTACTTCAGATAAAATGGAACAAGGATCAGCAGCAACAGCCAAACAATAGGCCCTTTGCACAGCAGCCATGTGACATATCATAGCAGGGTAAACGCAGTTGTAATTGATAAAATTAATTAATTAATTATAATAACTAACGTTATTAATTACACCTGTGTTTACCCTACAGTGACATGTCAAAATGACTGCTGTGAAAAGGACCTTTACAATATACCTCTTCTTTATTTTGATTATATACAGCCCATAGTTTAATTGAATTAAATCTGTGAGTCAAAGACACGTTAAAAACATTTCATGTCAGGTGAACTGGGGTTATGTTAGCTACGACCTCGTTTAATTTACTTGTGTGGAATAAAAAAACAACTTTCTAAGATGTTGGTTAATGAAAATTTGTTTCAATTGCAAATACCGGTTTGGGGAGAAATAAATGATTACGTTAATTTAGCTAGTTTTAGCTGAGGCTAACAGCCAGCTAACAGGTTGCACTAACAGCTAGCTTGAGTTAAAACAGCTTTCCCTTGATATAATGTTAACATAGCTCACTTGAAACAAAGCGGGTATCATACCACTGGACTTAAAATTACACTTAAATGGAAATAACCAAGGCTAGTTATTATTAGTATTGCTGTAGTACCACCATTGGTCCTATAAACTATACTGTAATACTGTAATAATGTATGTGCAGGTGAGTAACAGTAACATGCAGACACAATATACACACAGTAAATGCAAAAAAACAAACAAAAAAAACACAAAAAAACAGCATACATATAGGTAAATACACAAATAACTAATATAGTAAGATGTTGGTTCATCAAAATAAATAGTTTTCAATTATAAATAACAGTATCACCTCCTGGGCACTGCCGGGGTGCTCTTGAACAAGGCACCAGACCCCTCGTGCACTGTAGCTACCCATTGCTCCTAGTATGGGTTAAATACAGAGTAAATTTCACTGTGTGCTGTGCTGGATAAAATGTATTGTGTGACAATAAAACTATTTACTTTTAAATTATGGCCAGTACTATAGTATATACTATAAATGCAAACAACCCATACATTATAGCAAATACACAAATAATATAAGGCAAAAGCCTATTATTAAAAAAAGTCTTGATGTTATCTATTTGTTCAGGAAGTGTCTGTGTGACACCAGACTGCTTCCTTGCATTGACTGAAGAGTTTTTTGTTAATATTTTGTGGTTGGCATACAGTCGCACTGTTTTGGTTAAGAGATAAAACAGTTTGCAGCTCGTACAGGAAGAACTAAATTTCCTGACATCACTATGTAGTGCAGAAATATTGTGTCACTGGATATACTGATTTTAAGCTCTACTTGATTCCTGAAATCCCTTAATCAATGCACTGGGGGTGTATTAAAAGTGCATTAAGAAGAAGAAGAAGAAGAAGATAGTCCTTTATTAGTCCCACGAGGGGAAATTCAATTTTTTCACTCTGTTGTTAACTTATACACAGTACATGCAGACCCGAACACACACATGCACAAACATGCAACAATGGAGAGATGTCAGAGTGATGGGGCTCCTGACAAGCGCCCCGAGCAGTTGGGGGTTTGGTGCCTTGCTCAGGGGCACCTCGGCAGTGCCCAAGAGGTAAACTGGCACCTCTCCAGCTACCAGTTCACACTTAGTTCTTGGTCCATGTCGGGACTTGAACCGGTGACCCTCCGGTTCCCAAGTCAACTCCCTACAGACTGAGCTACTGTCGCCCCCAATATAGCTACGTATATATGCAGGTACATAGATGTAAATCTGTTTATGGGTGTGTGCATTCTTGTTTGGTTTTCAGGAACCCTCTCCAGCTGAAAATCTCTCCTCTGCTGTCAGTCTGAAGGATATGTGGCCTCAGCTCCTCCTCTAAAACCTCCTCAGGTCGTCGTCCTTCCACTAACTGCACTCCCACACCAAGTTTCATAATTAGCAGAGAACATAGAGAACAAAACATGCAGCAGAAATCCTACTGGAATTAATTTTTTTGTGTTGAATCTTGGATTATAAGATAGTGTAAATAAGCGTGCATTTAGATTTGAGTACACTTGCTTAGATGCTTTACTTTCTGAAAATCATTTTACAGTTTACATATGAAAAGTAAAAAATAAGTCTCTCACCGCTGCAGTGAACGTGCTTCACTTGAAGAGCGTCACTGTTTCCACTTGTTAAGTCTTCTGTGCATGGAGAACCAAACTCAGCTGTACATAAAGACCGTCCCCACGTTGTTTCACAGACTTCTTCTTGTTTTCACCCTCCCCCTCTTCTCCTCTTCTTCTTCCTCTCATTCGTTTTTCTGAGGTTTCTTTCTGCCTGCTGGTCTCGGGTTCTTCATCTAATTAGCCTGATCCAGTTCAAACTGGGACACCAGCACTGGGTGTCTGGAGGTAATATGACTCTTTCAGCATATCAGAATCCGTCTGACTGCAACTGCTCCTGCTGTGGTGTGTGCTCACTTTCTCCTGTTCTCAGGGAATTTGTGTACCTCCTCCTCCCCTTTCACCCTCCCTCTCCCTCCAACCACCTCCCAAAACGACTTGCTCACTGCTGCTTACGCTGTCTCCCACTCCCACTCCCTCTCCCCCTCACCCTCTGTCCTGTCTGTACATCTGAACACTCATTCACCTCTCTCTCTCTCGGTTGCTAAAGACCAGCTGTGCCAGGGCCTCTTTTTTGTCTTCAGTCACCGTGGAGACGAGGCTCCTACTAAAAGGAATAAGGGGGGTGGTGTGCATCCATCTGGTGTCCCGCCAGCTGATATTTCTCAAGAGCATGTACCGTTTGCATTTTCTCCATGATTCACTCTTGTTTCCCCCATGTGCACACAGGAGAAGTTGTGCAACAGACATTTTCAGTAATGGAGAAATAAATAAATCCATTAGAGGTTGATTTCCCCCCTGCAGGTCCTCCTCCATCGACATCAGAGGTCTCCTTTGCTACAGAAAGGGTCTCAAAGAGTGAGAGGAAGAACAATGAGGCTGTTCCTATTTCTTAGTTATTGTTTGTTTTCATAGCGACCTGGCTGGTGTGTGCTTTGATGAACGTCAGATGTGTGTGCCTTCGTGCATTAGAGGATTTGGGCTTTCCCAGCCAGGCCCATGTATCCACAAATGGCCATTACTCATTTCCCAGAATTTATCGGAGCACCACGCAGAGTTCCTGTTGTGGAAGTGTGGAAGTTGAAGCTGATGACAGGTGATGTTAAGACTAAAGTTAGGCATCATATGGTCTCGTAGTGTACCGTTAGGGGTAGAGTTTGACCGATTAATCAGGCCGATTATTTGACATTTTTCCATAATCGGCATCGGCTGATGTTTGAGCATATTAAGCCAATTATCAAGCAAGTGCATAAATGCTGTTAAGTGCACTGAAACATTATTTTTTCATCCAAAGTTTAGTTTTTTTGATTACCTGTTTCATGTATTCAATATTTAGATTCTACATTATTTTTATTTAAAATATACAAAATGTAGATTGGAGAGACAGACCATAGGTGTTGTTCAATAAATGTTTACTGAAGTTGAGAAATTTGTTGTGTATCATTTATTATTAAGATGTTATATTTATCAGATGGAGGAAAAAAAAGAAAATCACCGCAAACCAAATTGGCCCCCCAAAAATCGGCATCATATATCGGCCATCGGCTATCCTGATTCTCCAATAAATCAGCAATAAAATAAAACCCATATCAGTCGACCTCTAGAGGCATCGTAGCCTCAGAGAGAGATCAATACGTGACTTTTGGGTGTGTAGTCTTTCTAATCTAATCGTATTTTCACAGTCAAAAGTTTTAAAACAAACTATGACTCTCTTGAGCTGCAAAATTATGTTTTAAATAGACCAACATCATATGTGTGATTCATGGTGCAATTCAAATGGGATAAAAAATTTTTTTCGATGACTATTGACTATTGACTATTTTTTCACACGGTGCTCCATACAGTAGCCGTGGATCTCTCGGCTACAACTAAAATCACACTCCTGTTTCCTCAAACCTGCTAACATTTCATTTATCCTCTGTTCTCAGTTGTCCTTGCAAATTCTTATATTTTTTTGCCATGAACACAACAAATACACAGGCTTTCAATTTACCTCTGTGAAGAAATAGGAACTGGACCAAAACCCAGTGGTTAGGCCGCTATCAGATCATTAAATGGGCATACCTCATAGATGTAGGTCAGTGGGGCCCTGCTACACCCACTAGTAGATTTTATCATTGATTCACATGGACAGTCACCGAATAAGGGCATAAAAATGATGACAGGGACCTCTAGCGACCGTAGTAATTATGACAGGAGCAAAAGCAGTAGACTGGCGCTGTAGTATAGACAGCATGACTCATCAACACATTCATCCCTGGACGGAAAAAAAAATTCTTACAGCTAGAACAAAAACAGCGTTTCATGTCCTTAAAAGTATAAAAGATAACTGTGCTTTGTAGCCGTGGCAGTTTGGAGGCATGAACTTCAACCTGCAACCTTAAGTCTTCAGTCATTAACTCACCCTCAATGTAAATTCACTCATCTCATCTCAATTCTGAATACTGGATAAGAAAAGATTGATTTGTTGTGGGGATATCGTTGACACTGATTGAAAGAGTAAGTAGGAAGCACAGTGTGCAACAATAGGCTGATTTGCATTGACCCCTGTGTGATAGGATATGGGGAGTCCTTGTGAATGGAGCCCAGCTGAGTCCGTCTCCATTCAGGCTTTGTTTTAGGCAGACTCGGTGTGTAACATGATAGCGTTTTAACCCTGTGACCCCCGACGCTGTCAACCACACTGTGCACTCTACACCCGGTAAAATCTTATCTGTAGCCTCACTGAGCCTCATACATGTAAGCTTAACTTTGTCTTTATATTTATCCTGATGTACAATTGTAAAAAGATTTTTACTGTTTAAAAAATAAGCAAAAATATAAAACAGAAAAAACAAATCCTCACATTAGAGAGACTAGAACCAGCAAACATTTAGCATTTTTATTTTTTCATTTGTTTGTTTATTGATTTGTTTTTATTGGTGCAAAATGTCAAAACAGGGAAACAAAAGCAAATATACAGTAATAATAGTAATATAATAAGAGTGATTGTTATTTTCTTAAAATTAATAAGATTATTATTATTATTATTATTATTATTATTATTATTATTATTATTATTAGTAGTAGTAGTGGTAGTGGTACTAGTAGTAGTAGAACTGATAATAACAACTCTGTTTATGGTAGTTTATAACAGCCCTTATTCCTTAAAGTTTATTTTCCTTTGTCCACACACTTAGCCTTCACCACAGCTGTGCCATTAGCTGCAAACAGCTCGTCCATTAACTCGCATAGTCAGGCTGACAAAACATGCATGGAGGGTACATAACACACATTGCTTTCATCACATAACACATCCAGTTGAATTGCTAAACTGGACGTTTCCTTCTGCTTTCAACTAGGACATAGCTGCTCTGATTTCTGAGCAGATGTCTGCTTTCAATCAAGTCTTTTTTAACCCTTGGTCAAACTTTCAGTGTAGTGTTACCTGAGCCAGGCAACCATTTAACTACGTGATTCAACTGTGGAGGACCATGCCACTTCTGCAGTGTCTGCCGCTGATGGGGTGTTATATACAGTACATACTATCATACAGTGCAATGTTCACTAACTTCGCTGCAGGTCACATCTACCTCCTGCTGCACCCTAAAAACGCCCCATTCCAGTCATAGCAACAACAGCTGGTATCGATAAGGCAGCTATTTCAGTATGAAGTTATTCACCCACAACCCTCAGAGGGCGTGGCCGACTCACAGCCATCAATCCCTGTGATGCAGAAGACTGCCATACTGTCAAAAAGAGTCAAAACAGCGTTTCTGTTCTGACCTGATCTCCAGTCTGAGTCGGGCTGCCATCTGCAGCTTCAGTGTCTCATCCTGCTTATAGATATCCATATGCAAATGGACATGAGTCAGTAATATCACATATACATACACATATCAGAAAATAATGCACAATTATTCATCATTAAAGATGACAAAAATGTCCTGCACTCTCTTTTTGTTTGGACAACACACTGATGTTCTTGTATTACTTTTATTACTTTTACTTATATGTACTTTATTACTCATATTATATTATATATATAAAAGTTGTAGAACTGACAAATATGCTCTGCCAGCTTCTTGCTAGCTGTATGCAGCTGTAATAATGGATATGTTGGCTGTAATTCATCACTTTTATTATCCTATATTACACCCACGGGCTGTATGTTATAAGCCTGTACAGTGGTGGATGTATTAATGTCTGGGCTTTGGCCTACTGGCCTCAGTTTTGGATCCTTGACATGAAAAATATTGCGATTGCTCTCGAAATCTGTGTGCTGGATTTTTCTAATTTCCACCTATGTCCATCGCTCACTTTATGCTCCGCTGGGAAGCAGCTGGGGAAAAAAGTTTAATAAATAGGTAAGTAAGTAAAAAGTTAGAATAGCATGCATATCTATATCTGTATTGTTCAACACAGCATATTTCAGTAGAGACATTATAATTATGACAATAAATAGAAAAATGTGTTTTATGTCTATGCAGCACTTATAGGTGAAGGTTTTACTGGCATCTGGTAGTCACTTTCGTCCAAGATGGTGGAGGCGAAATAGTGTACACTCTTTGTCTTCTTCACGGAGTCTCCATGTTGCTCCACCATTTTTCTCTAGCAGCCCCAAATCTGTCACATTTTAACGTTACCTAAGGCCACCGTAGAGGAGAGTGCAAAATCCTCTACCGCCAGCTCCACCTACCTCCGTTCTCCTAAACAGCGTTATTACAGAAATACCTCTAGCGAGCAACGGCGTTACCATGGTTTTGCACCACGCCAGTTACCATAGTCCTGAGAGGGAGGAGCAAGCGGAGGGGCTCTCAATTGGTTGCAATTTGCAACCACACCACTAGATGCCACCAAATCCTACACACTGTCCCTTTAATTAGCTGCAAGACTTGCAAAAGAAGTGACCCATATTTCATAGAACATAGAAATGTCTTTCATAGTGTGAAATGCAGGAGGAGGATGCTGAGGAGACATATAATAAAGCGCTATTTATATTAGGATTTGTGTCTTTTACATTTTATTTTCATTTTATTTATTCCAGATTTAAAACAGTGAGAGATCAGAATCTATGACTATTTTGACACGCAGTTCCCTCCAATTATCTATTATAATACGTATGTATTAAATAATATTTGGCAGTCATAGATAGACAACGGGAATTCCTGTGGACTGTAAAGGGAGTAATGCATGGAGGCATGACTGTATTTACTCTGGGACCTCTGATGTTACTATGGCATGTATAAGGCTGGAGGATACCCTCTAGTGGTGTAAATAACATGCAGCACTGCTTGTAGAAGGAGGGAGCTGAATCATTTTGCCCATCATTATCCACAGTCCAATTACACAAAACACAACACCTACAACAACAGTCTCACATGTCTAAAGCAGGGCCAGGAAGCTTGATTAAGGACAGGATAACATCTATTCTATGTACTATTCACACTACATTTCATTCTCTGAACATTTATCTGGGGTCAACTATAGACAGAACTATGTCACTAGAAACTGAATTTGAATCATTCATATTTGAATTTGTATTGTTTAACTTGAATAATGGCATTGAATTGAATTTGAAACTGAACAGAGATGCTATTTCTTCTTAAATTTTAATTCTCCTAATTAGTTTGATTAACTACAATTTGTCTACTAGTACTTTTAAAAAATAATAGGAACATACAGTCTCCCTTGGGGCCGGGGGGGCTGGAGCTGATCCCAGCTCATTGGGGAAGGCAGGTTTCACGCCCTCCTCTACAAAGAGACAAACAACATATAGACAGACAACCATTCACGCTCACATCCACCCATGGGCAATTTAGAGTCATCAATTCAACCTAAACTGCATGCATCTTTGGACTGTTGGCCGAGGTTTGTTGAGTAAAACCCCCCTTCACAGGGGGAAAACACAAACCCCCCACAAAAGAGCCGCAAGCTGGAATCGAACCTGCGACCCTCTTGCTGTGAGGCGACAGCGCTAACCACTACACCACCGTGGAGCCCTACAAAAAAAAAAAACACCCAGCTAAAATACAACGCATGGACATTACATATATCCTACAAGTCATTTTCTTCTTGAAATTAAAAAGATATTTGTATTTCCAGCTGTTTTTGAGAAAAGGCTGCAGCTGTTCTGGCAATGCCCAGACACCTGATGATCTTAACACTGATTTTTTGTTGTACTAGCAGAATCTACTGTTTGCTTTCTGCAACAACAACCGTAAAAAATGTAGAGAATTATTTTCATATATTATTAGTATTATTATTACATTTTTTTTTAAATTCATTTTTTGTTTTAAATTACATTAAAACCATTTTAACCTACAAAATAAGAAAGCTGCAAAAAACAGAAGAAACCCTTTATTGATCCCCAGAGGGGAAATTCAACTTTTACACTCTGTTGTTAGTTTTTACACAGCACACACAGACCTGAATTACATACATGTACAAACAGGACCCATATACATGCATTAATGGAGAGATGTCTGAGGGGCTGGAGCCAATCCCAGCTGGCATTGGGCAAAGGCGGGGTTCACCCTGGACAGGTCAAAAGGGCACATAGAGACACACCTACGGGCAATTCAGAGTCATCAATTAACCTGCATGTCTTTGGACTGTGGGAGGAAGCCGGAGTACCTGGAGAAAACCCACACTTACACAGGGAGAACATGCAAACTCCACACAAGCCGGATTCTAGCCTGCGACTCTCATGCTGTGAGTCGAGGGTGCTAACCACTGCACCACCGTGCAGCCCTGTATTAATGGCTCATTTATTTCTATATGTTGTCTAACTAAAAACCCACTGAAGAGTCAAAATGCTAAATCATTTCCAGGTTTTATGACTCATTCCTGTAGCACTCTATCGCCATGTTTGTTGTTTATGTACATAATGATCATTTTGGGGAAGTGGATTTGGAGGGAGGTCTGACGGACTTTTAGATCTAGTCTAAACCTAGTGTACTCTTGCTAATTTCTCAACATTACCAAACTTGGCTTTACGTGTCTATATGGGTTTACAGAACTCAGCAGTTGAAAGAAGAAGCCAGAATCCAGCATAGAGAGGCTCAGTGAATGTGGTCTGGACTCTGTGGAGGAGAGACATGGTTTCAGAGACACCGTAGAAGGACAGAATACCAGCACTGTGATCCAAGTACACTCCTACTCGGGGGGGACGTTTTTTGTAGAAATTTAATGCCCACGATTTGTCATTTCTTCCAAACTGACATTCGTCCGACCACCCTGCTCTGCTGATACTCTTGTACGCGGCTGCTACATAAACTTCTCTCCCGCTCCAGACCACCTCCCAGTAACAACGTCCAGTCAGACTCTCTCTACTCAGGACTTGGCGATATTCAGTGAATCTGTCTGGGTGACTAGGATAAGGCTGGTGTCTTGTAACGAATGTTGCTTTCCTATTCCCCTCAGATAATAACACCAGACTGTGTGCTGTGTTTGGATCCAGTGTGAGATCACGTGAGTATTTTAAGAATTCCGCTCTGGTTGTGGGCTGAGGGGAATTTGACAGTAAAACATCCACTTCAGTCATTGTCAGTGATGTGTTTGTCCACAGAACGTCCTGTAGTTTATCTCTGAATTCTGACACAGCCTCTTTCATGTCCTCAAAGTAGCGCTGAGGACGGATATTGATGCCGGATGTAGACTCGCTGAGTGGTGGCAGTGAGGGGTAGCTGAGTAGAAACTGGGTGTGATCCTCTATGAGTGACAGCTGCTCCAGCTCAGCATCTCTCCTCGTCAGTTCAGCGATCTCCTGCTCCAGCTTCTCCCGAAGCTCTTCGATTCGCCTTATTTCAGTTTTCTGCTGCGATCTGACCTGCTGCTTCACATCAGATTTTTTTTTTTCTCCATGAGACTGATCAGCTGGGCGAAGATCTTCTCACTGTCCTCCACTGCTTTATCAGCGGAGCGACTGACAGCCTCCACCTCCTGTTGGAGCAGCTTCATATCTCTACCTCTGTCCTGGATTCTCTGCTGTATCTTGAGTCGACTCACCTTCAGCTCTCTCTGCCTCTCGGTCCTCTCTGCTGCAGCTGAGACGGTGTCGTGGCCTTTATGTTCGTCCACAGGGCAGAGATAACAGATGCACTGCTGATCAGTACGGCAGAACATTTTCCTCACCTCATCGTGACGAGAGCAGATGTTCTCCTGGAGCTTCTTGGAGGGCTCCACCAGCTTGTGTTTTTTCAACGGAGCTGAGTCATGGTGAGGCTGGAGGTGTTTCTCACAATAAGAGGCCAGACACACCAGACAGGACTTGAGGGCTTTCAGTTTTCTCCCAGTGCAGACATCACAGGCCACATCTTCAGGTCCAGCATAGCAGTGATCAGCAGGAGCAGCTCGGAGTCCCGTCTTCTTCAGCTCCGCCACTAAATCCGCTAACATGGTGCTTTTCACCAGGACAGGCCTCGGTGTAAAGGTCTGCCTGCACTGCGGGCAGCTGTGGATCTTCTCTTCATCCTCTTCATGCCAGTGGGTTTTAATGCAGTTCATGCAGTAGCTGTGCCCACAGGGAATAGTCACTGGTTCATTCAATAGATCCAGACAAATGGAACAAGAGAAGTTTTCCGGGTACAGCTGGACTCCTCTCTGCGCCATTTTACCTCTCAGTGAGTTTCACTTTCCCAGAACCGAAACTAGTTTGAGCTCTGATCTCAACAACATGTGTTTGTGCAGTGAAGGAGGCCTGTCAGCTCTTGCACTTCACCACCATATCGGTTACACCCATCTTAAAACAAGAGATCTGAAAGGGAGGGAACGGAGCTGGCTGTGTTCATTCCAGGAAGAGGAGGGAGGGTTATCAATCTCTGATTCATTCCAGGAAGAGGAGCAGCATCTAAAATAGAGCCTTGGTTAAAACCTGCTCCCCGTATGAAAACACTGAAGTATAATCATTTTCTCACATATTTAATTATCTATTTTGAAGCACTTGTTTCAACACACACACACACACACACACACACACACACACACACACACACACACACACACACACACACACACACACACACACACACACACCCCTACATACACAACTATACATAAACAGAAAAATGCTAATGATTTTTCTAATGGTTTTCTCTGGGTTCTCCGTCTTCCTCCAACAGTCCAAAGACGTGCAGGTTAGGTTCATTGTTGACTCTAAATTATCTGTAGGTGTGAATATGAGTATGAAAGGTTGTCTATCACTGTGTGTCAGTCCTGTGATAGACTGGCGGCCTGTTCAAGGTGTTACCTGCCTTTGCCCAATGTCAGCTGGGATCGACTCCAGATCCCCCGCGACCGTGAATCGGATAAGGGGTTACAGAAAATACTACTAATAATAAAATAATAGAAAATAATAGATAAATGTAACATCCAGCAGCAGTATGTTCACTTCCTGTTTGATAGTGAAATCCTAACATCTCCTCTCGTTTCAGAGCACTTCACTTCCTGCCCTCGTGTTTCCCGCCTGAATGAATGAGTGACAGCACTGACCCACTTTTGTCTCCACTCACCTGCGTCTGATCTTCTTCCCCTGATTGTGTCCACCTGTCTCTCGTTAGTCACTCCCCTCACTGGTATTTAGTGTGTGTCTCCCCTTCCCTGTGTGCCAGTTCGTCTCGTTCCATTGTGATACTCTGCTTGTTTTTTGCCTGCCTCTCTGGATTTGTTTGCCTGTGCGTGTTGCCAACCTGTCTACCGACCCGTTTCCATCCCAGTGTGTTTTGAAACCTCCTGCTCTCTGAGTTTTGCTCTTGAGTCCAAACCTGCCTGCCACACCAGTCGTCACAGATAAATAAATAAATTAAAAACAGTTCAATTATAAGTAGATTAAAAGATGGATGAAAATAAGTACAAAATAAAATAATTATGCTTATATGTATATATTATGCTTATCTAAGTGGATAAGCAGTTAGATGAAAGAAAATATATGTACCTAGGACATCATAGCATCATTAAGAGGCACTTTGAAGAATTTGTGACAAAAGATATCTCCACAAATGAACACTACTTTCAGGATTTTTGAAGAGAAAATTTAATCACCAGAAGTAAAAAGCTAACATTAGGTTATAAATGAACTACACCACAGTAGGATAGTACCTGTATAGATGAGATGCTTATGCTTTATGACAGCATTTGTGATAGATAGAACATACATAGATAGATCGATTCTTAGCTGATGATAGTATTATATCCCAAGTTGGGAAATTGCTTGGTGGTACAGGTACCAGGTAGTATCAGCACAATATAGAAGAGAGAATATACACAACTATGTACACATACAAAAGAGAATATGCACAACTGTCACGAAGTGTGAAGTATCATACAGACAATCTTCTTATAAAACTAATCTAATCTAAGAAATGGAGCCATTATACACTAGAATGAGAAGAAGATAATAAAATTGATAAAATAAAATGATATGATATGATATGATGATATAGTATATAATGTAATGTTTTATAGCTTATACACGGTACATATGTAGGTATGTATGACACACACATGTACGAAACAGGATACGATGATACATATACATATATCAAATGTGGAATAGAGATATCAGAGCTGTGGGGGAATAATACTGATACAAGAGACACGGGGGGTGGGGAGTTTGATAGTAAAACTACAATTGTCTTAGCTGAGATATAACCAAGGGTAAAGCTTGGACCTGGCCAGCTACCAGTTCAGTCTCAGTTCTTGGTCCTCTGGGTTAACATTCATCTCTGTGTAACTGACCCAAATTTAGCCATCACCCCAGACAATGATCCTATATAGCTACAGGTGCCACCCAAAACCAGTCTGCTGGTAGGGCTTGTCTAGATTATATTGATTTTCTTGTTTGATGTAGTATTTTTTTTTCAAAGTTTTTTTGCAAGATACATTTCAAATGGTCAATTGCTATTGAATAATAACAGAAAATATTTAAACAATGTAGTAATATTTGTTTAAATTTCCAACACATGGCCTCTGTTAAAGCACTCAGGTTTAATATTCTTCTACATAAACTGGAAGAGGAAAGCATGTTATAACACAATCAAGGCAAATGTACTCAGTCAACTTGTGTAGTCTTTTTAATTAATTACTTTATTGTTTTTATGTTTTTACTTAAACACCTTTCATGTTAACTCAGACATGCAAACTTTTGTTAAAACCGTTCAGTGTATATATATAGCTTGCACTGATTGGACAAAGCATCAGGAAGCAGACAGATATTATATATGTACGGTGTGTGAGGTTTAAATGTAGATGTGAAAGTGTTCATGATCACTGTGATGGTCTTTGGTAAACCCATGCTCAGCATACTGTCCACACACAACTCATCCAACACCAGTGTTTCTTTCTGTGTGGATATTTCTTTGTTTCTTGGTACAGACCATTAAAACAAATATAATATATTTCTGCAGGATAAATTGAGTGTGTTTTTTATGGTTGAATCCCCTCCTGGGACTGTTTCTCTCTCTGTCTTCGCTTCTTCACGTAGGCCTGAGCGTCTCGCTCGCCTCTCCTGGACTCCAGTAGCCTCAGAAAGCTGTCCTCTGGAAAATGAGAAACAAGTTCAGGATTTGCAGTTTGCTCACTTTTATATGTTGATTAGTGTGACTTTAATTGGATAGTTTGGGTCTTTTAAAGTTTTGCAGTGGATATTTGTGTAACAGTAAATGAGAGAGAATTACTAGGCCTTTAGTTATAAACCCCATAGACCTAGGACTTTATGGGGTTTGCAGGAAGCCTCTTTAAAGGGATAGTTTGGGTGTTTTGAAGTGTTGTCGTATGAGGTACGTATCCATAGTCCATAGACCCTATACACCCCCATTTTGCAGCTTCTTTTTTGCAGTTTTTGATATTTTTGATCTGTGTTTAATCTGATTTAATAAGTATTACTTTACCACACAACAATTACCTCACATTTGGAGTCAACTAGTGTAGGCACACAATACAAGCACACAAATACAGAATATATTGCACAGAGGTGGGTAGAAAGCAGGTTTTAAGAGGGCCCTCTAGGGTTAATAGGCTAATCAGAATTAAACCCTGCTTCATTGGCCTAAACCTAGAAACAGATCATACCATTAGGTTTAGGATGCATCAGTGGCAAGCGGATTTGAGCAGGGATGTCATCTGGCTGTAAGGTGAGTCCGTCTCCTTCCCTTCGTCCAGCAACTCCCGGTATGGCCTTAAGGCCCAGGAAGGCCTCACCTTCAAAGTCGTCTGTCCTCAAGGTGTCGTGGTCCAGAACCGTCACCACCAGGCAAGCCCCCGGAGCCTGACACTGATCCAGGGATACCAGACTGTGACAGGGATCAGAGGTTGGAGTTAAAGGAGGTGAAAAACATCTGGAAAGTGGATGGCTGTACAGGTTCACTTGTGAGAGAGAAAACTGAGAAGTGACAGACAATACTGAAGAATACGAGACTCACAATTCAAAAGCCTCATCAAAAAGAGGATTAAGATCACAGCTTTTGATGCGAGTGCAGCGAGGCTCCACCTCAGGGAAAATGTGGTTAGGCTCCAGACACAGCTGCACAAATGGATCGCTGAAACCTGGCAAAGGCATCAAGGCGTTAGGCCATTGGGAAAGTTTGCACTGCAGTGTGCATCTATATGGCTCTGCATGGTCTTACCATTAGAGTCCATTGGTAAGAGGTTGACTGCATTCAACACCTCAACTCTGAGTCTTTGGTCTGATCTCCTGTAGCATGTGAGGAGGGTGACTGCACCGTATTTCTCTCCACAGTACACTTTCTGTCGCACATACAGGAGAAACAGAGTCTGAGCAACTAGCATGAGTTCGGCGTAGTCTGAGAAGTGTTTTTCGCTGGTGCTTGTCTCACCTGCTCCCATATTTTCCTTTCAAGGAACTTCTCCACAAGCTGCCAGCTGCTCAGAGAGTTGTCGGTCAGGTGAGCTTTGAGAGCCTGGAAACACAGGAGAGAAACGTGACGCACATCACACGGTTTTGTTTTATCATTTTAGTCTGGAGAAATGACAAATGACACGTTCCTCACCTTGTACTCATCAGAGTGGAGTGTATTCAGAGGGAGTCCATTTCCCTCAGCGAGGAAGCACTGCTCCAGGCACTGAAACACACACAGCACTAAATAAAATGTACCATGAAGCTATGGCCCCCGGTACCCCAACCCCAACATGCTGCATGTTATTGTACAGATTCAACAAATAATAATATAAAAGTTGCTTTAGAGGTTCTGATAAGTGGATTTACTTGGCCTTTGGACTGAGGCACGCTAGCTCTTTCCCTGTACTTACATTCTTTCTGCTGAGCTAAGCTAAAAGCTTAGCTTTCGCTTACCGGGCTTATTTCCTGAAATACCAACCTGATACTGGTACTGGTGCTAAATGCGACATTGGTAATATTTCTGTTGCCTCTGCATGGCTCTCAACATGGTGACAGCAAGCCACAGCTAGCAGCTAACAGTGATAAACAGTGCAAACAATGCTGAAAGTGCTGACGGAGCTAACAGTGTTTGCCAGTGGTCATGCTCATCACCGGAGTCAAGCAAGGGGGCTGCTGGCAATAGCTCGGGACTGGCAGCTGTAGGTCGACCTAGGGAGACAGCTCAAATTCCCAGATATGGTCCTGGTGTCAGAAACAACAAGGCAAGTGGTCCTGCTGGAGTTGACTGTTCCCTGGGAAGACCGGATGGAGGAGGCATTTGAGAGGAAGAGGGCAAAGTGCGAGGAGCCAGAGGCAGGGGACGGAGGACCCGATGCAACCCCATAAAGGTCGGATACAGAGGATTCATCGGCCAGTCTCTCATCAGGGTACTCAAGATGCTGGGAGTGAAGGGACTTCACAAACAGTAGAGCCATCAAAAACATCACTGACGTGGCAGAAAAAGCGTCACGATGGCTGTGGTTCAAACGGGGAGATCCGTGGACCACACAAGCTACTGAGACACAAGCCCAGACTTGATCACCCCAACTGGGTCGCCTGGGCTGATGTTGCGAGACCCGAAACACCCAATGAACCCAGGATATATCACTGATGATGTGTCTAAGTTGCACCAAAAGTGTTTATTAGAACAAGCACTGAAAGGCAAATAGTTGTTGCATATTTCCCAAAATGTCAACTTGGTACTTTAAAGGTAGTAAATGTGAGATTGGGAGCATTTCCATTGCTTTCGCATGGCTCTCAACATTTATTCTCTGGATATCATATATTGCACTTTTAAATTTGAAACACAAAGTAATCTAATACAAAAGCTTTCTTCTGTAGTTGAGACAACCCCATGGCTGAGGACTGACCTGCAGTGTGTACAGCAGTCTCTGGCAGAACACCATGAACCCTCCTTGCTGTGGATGCTGAGTAGCCACCTGGAAGAGGATCTTCACTGAGTTATTCCACAGAGGAGTCAGGAGACTGCACATGAGAGAAAAAGATTCACAATTTCACGAGGTGGAAAAGTGGATCAAATCCACGTAAAACCATCAGAGCTCACACTGACAGAATTGTGATATGTACCTGTTGAAGTTCTCTTGAACCAGATTTTCATTCATGTACTGCAGCTCTTGCTCCAGGTAGCGCATCAGAGGGTCTGCAGCCTAAAACAGAAGAGGATGGATATCAGGCATGCATGAAAGATCTATATTTGTGTTACACTGGCAGTGATGTTCACCTACATCCTCTGTGGATTTGGAGGGAATCCTTCGCCTGGTTGACATGTTGCGGACATGAGTCTCGATGTCTGTGTTTAACTGGAGAGGCAGATAGAGAGGTCATGTTGAGAGTTTCTTTAGATAATTGTTTCATTTTAGTTTCAAGGATTTACTGATGGTCAAATGCTACCTTTTTCCCAAGAGTGTCTAAAGCGGAGCGAATCTCCCGGCCGAGGACGCCCTGGGCTTGCTGTAGCTGCGAGGGCAGAGTGTTGTGGAACTGGCTTTCCCCTATCACAGTTTGGGTCCGATCTCGAAGCCCTGCCCAGTTTAGCTGTGTGGGAAGTCTGGTCAGCACTGATCGCAAGTGCTCCAAGTCATTCACCACCACACACAACTACACAGAGAGGAGAAAGATAATAACATGTTAGCGCAAATTTGTTTTTAAGCCACTGATTTCTATAATGCATTAATGCAACTTGCGATTTTTAGGTTGTAGCAGTTTGAAAGCTACTGAAGATACTGACATCATATGAAACTAGAAAACCGAAGGAATCGACTGGTACCATGTCATACTAGTCTGTTGGGAAGGAAGTTAAATAACTCTCCAAACTTACACTAAATTTTAGAGAGGAAAAACTGTCAGGGCCATTTTCATGGGGGTCCCTTGACCTTTGACCTCAAGATGAATGAAAATGGGTACTATGGGTACCCACAAGTCTCCCCCTTTACAGACATGCCCACTTTATGATAATAACATGCAATTTGGATCAAATCATAGTCAAGTCAGCACACTGACACACTGACAGCTGCTGTTGCTTGTTGGGCTGCAGTTTGCTTTGTTGTGATTTGAGCATATTTTTTATGTTAAATGCAGTACCTATGAGGGTTTCTTGACAATATTTGTCATTGTTTTGTGTTTTTAATTGACTTATAATACTAAATATATACATACATTTGCATAAAGCACATTTGCCCACTCCCATGTTGTTAAGAGTATTAAATACCTGACAAATCTCCTTTAAATGTACACTTTGAACAGGTAAAATATGCAACAGTCAATCATGATTTAATATTTCAATCGACTGACAGTCTTAGTAACATTAGAAGTGTTTCTTTTCTCGTTGCCTGCTCTTACCATGTTGATGGCGCTGCCGTGGTCGGAGTTCTCGGACAGCACCCTGACCCTCTCCTTCAGGATGTGACAGTAGTTCACCACAATCTTACACACATCCTGAAAACACACAGGAAGCAGAGATTGACCTCAGCCAGTTATCAGCATCCCCACAATCACATAATCTGACCAGTCCAGCATCAAGTGTAATTACAGATTACTGTACCTCAGTGAGTTTGACCATGAGCATGAAGGCCTCCTCGGGGTCGGGCCAGGACAGCTGCTCCCACAGCTTGCAGATAGGTTGGATACATGCCACCAGGTCCACTGCAGAGGAGCTGTGTTTTATGGGCACGGCACCAGACTGCAGGGGCTGGAGCTGAGTGGATAGTTTAAAACATATGCAGTTAATATTGCCTCTGAATGAAATTAACTATGCTTAGAAATTTAGCATCAAAATAGTGAATAGAGTGTTACCTGGTCCACCTGCACGGCCCTCTCCACCCTGTCCCGAGTTGTGCTGAATGCCTGGTTCAGCCAGTAGGGCAGCGCCTCTCTGAAGCCCTCTTGAAAGTTCGTCAACTCAAGTAATCCTCTGAAACAACAGAAAGATCTCCTAACATGTTGATGTTTGTTCAGTAGGAAGGGTGGGAGTGTTCTTCCATAGACTGAACTATATATCTTTATATACACTCCATGATAATAGATCAACAACGCATCTCCACTTCCTTCCACTGAGCAAAAATGAAGCCAAAATCCCCATAAAACCATTTTATGGAGTAATATCACTAATAAAAACAAAGGTTTTGCAAAGGTGGAAAGATAAAAATATCATCTTTATAATCTATGATTTTTGTTTTGATACAGTAGTAGCGGTCATTTATTAGGCTGAGGTACATTTTTAAAGGTGAAAGCCTTTCCTGTGCCTACTATTTACAATATGGACTTAACTCAGCTGTACAATAATTTGTTTGCCATAATTCAACTGTGCAATACTGCTTCTATACTGTCCATGTCAAGAAATACTCTTTTTTAATTATATTTATACCATTGTGGCATTTTTGTGTAACACACACTATTGAACCAGTTTCTCAGTATATTGTATTTATTTTTAAGTCTTTTGTAGTGTCTTTACTTGTACTCATGGTTATACTATATATTATGTATTGCACGTCTAATATTTGTACATATTTCATATTTATTATATTCTTATTTTTAAATGTATTTCTGAAATTTCTTTACATTCAATGTATTTATACTGTAGCATTTAGCACATAATTTATGTTACTTACTCCTTTATTTCTATTTTCTAACATTTCTTCATGCTATATAAGATCAACTGTAACGCCCCAATTTCACCCCAGTGATCAATATATTGTTTCTGATTCTGATTTGTGACTCTGAAAACCCTTGTTACTCATTGATGGGACTGAATACAGAATCTAAAATGTAGGCTACAATTAAACACATATGAGAAAGTTTTCCATCTAAAAAGCAACTGCAAAGTGCTCACATACATCCAAATGCCACTGAAGGCAGAGCCACAAAAAAGTAGATGGATCCGCCCTTTAACTACCGTAATTTTTGGACCATAAGGCGCGCAGTCAACTTTTGAGAAAATCTAAGGATTTTAAGTGCGCCTTGTAGTAAGGTCTGTTACTAGGTACTTTACAGATGAAGATTTTACACGTGGTTCATAAAATACGATGCACTGATATACATTACCAGATTAGTTCAAAATAGCTCTACATTGACCATCAGTACCATTAAAATGATGCTTACATGTTACTGTCTCACTAGTAATATTTAAGTGTGTCCTGGCCATAAACTGACTGACCTTTTCTGTAAGAAAGCCTTGTCTTTGTGGATGGCCTGCAGGCTCAGGTAAACAGGGAACAGGCTGTTGGCTAGAGCCTGCTCCATCTGATCCTCAGTCAAAGACAAGACCTCCCTCACTTCCTTTGCAAGCTGTGGAGCAGAGAAGAGGAAACGAGATGAAATAAGTTTGTCAAGTAAAGGCTTTGTCTTAGATTCAAACGGTTCCATTTGCTACTTACCAGGGAGTCAAACCTCTTATAAACCACGGTGAACACATCCACTTGCACGGCACTATAACGATGGCAAAAACACATGAATGATTACAAGGGTTAAAATGTTCCTCATGCGATTTGGTTTGCTACTGTTGAAAAACAGTTGTTTCTACCTTTTTTGGAAGCAGCTTTGATTTTTCTTCTTTTTTTGAGCCATTAAAATTTACCATTAAATTAAAGAGGACTTAAGGGGGAATAACTATTTGTTACTTCACTAATTGTGCCAGCCCAAAGCCTCTCATGCATTAAAAC
Organism: Pterois miles; assembly: GCA_947000775.1. NCBI lineage: Eukaryota > Metazoa > Chordata > Actinopteri > Perciformes > Scorpaenidae > Pterois > Pterois miles. The sequence goes on along the minus strand of CAMQGK010000525.1, from coordinate 1,689,170 downwards.
CCAATTTGACAGTTTGACATGTCAAAGCAGGAAAAGCACAGGTGTAATAACAACACCAGGACTCTAAAACTGATCATGATCAATGGTGACACCAAGTCAAAGTGTTTATAAATGGAGAAAAGTCTACACCACTATCTCCAGTGGTCTCAGTTGTCCCACCTCACCTGACAAATACCCGATTCCAGGCATCCTTGTTGTGTTTTATGTCTGCCTGCACCTCCCCAATCAACCTGGAGAGGGCGCTCACGATCTCTGACAGCTCCTGTGTATCAGCATGGTGCAAACACAGCATGACTTTAGTTCTGGCAAATAAAATGGAGAAACCACAACACCATCAACTCCATAATGTGAATGTTTCACCTTAGTCATTGGCTGATGCAAACCCTTTTTGATGGTGAACCACTCCTCTGTACCTGTCTGGTATAAAAGTCATATTAGGAGTAATTAAAGATGTGTGATATACATACAGTACTGTTGGTAATAATATTACTAGTATGATTACTGACCTGTATGGCATCGCAAACCTCATCATGCAACTCAAACTGAGCTGGGTTCAGTTTCTGAAACACCTGAGTCTTACAGATCTGGACCAAGATTCTGAAACAAAAACTTGAACTGCTTAATGTCTGTATTTAATGACTATGACAGCCAATATATAAACACAGCTATGTGTACCTGAGCAGTGTGTGTAGTTTGGGAGTAGCGCTGGGATTCGGGGGGAAGATGTCTCTGTATTTGGCCACCAGACACAGTCCGTACTGCAGGAAACCGTGAAGAGAGTCGCCAAGTTCCTGTTTCTGTTAACAGAGCGCAACACCTTTGTCAACCCTCATGTGTGCTGGTTTAGACGGTAACTCCTGGTTTCATTTATATTTAGAGGGCCCAGGAAAGTCTGGCAAGAAAGAGCTCTACAAAATATGTGCCAAAATAGAAAAATTATAAATTTATGATATGGTTTGAATAGGCAGTGAGTGACAGGTAATCAGATCCTTAATCAATCAACATGAATCATTAAGTGTCAAAAAAATCTTGCTTTCGAAAATGTATTTTTAAGGAGTATAAAAGTAGTACACATACATATGAATTAAAAATAAAATACATTTTTTTGGCCACCACATACTTATTGAATTATTTTTAGTGAAACGATAACATATAAGCATTGTTTTAAAGAAACTGATTGCCAAGATAGAGTTAATCTGAGCTACTCTGAGTAATTTTATATATAACATTGGATCATATATTATGAACTGATCACGTTTTCTGTGTAAAATATTTATCTGTAAAGTAACCAGTGAAATACCTTGTCAAATAAATGTAGTTAAAGGGTGAATCCATCTACATTTTTTTCTCTGTACTTCAAATGGAAACGCCCACCCAGCCATTAGCAAAAAGCAGTGATGTACGCTATCAAGGTAAGCTAGTTGTGCTAATTTTGGAAATAACTCAAAGTTATGGAGTGGGGTTGAATGAGTAATACTACATTCTGTGAGGTAAAATTACTGTTTTTGTGAACGGAGTCTGGCGGGTTTGAAGAGATCTTCAGTTACTGTCAGAAAGGGGCGATGAGGTAAAGCAGCTGTGGACGGGAACAGCACAAAAAAACGTATTCTAGCCACCCCAAAAAAAAAAAAAAAAAAATCAATAGTAGTTTAAATGTACGCTGTATTATAGATATATAGAATATTGTCACCACGTTACCTCGCCATCCGACAGTCCTTTCCAACAGGGAACTGAGGCCGCTATAATGATGTCTTCAAAGCCACCAGACTCCATTCACAAAAACAGTCATTTCACCCCGCAGAACATGGGAGCTGCTGGGTTATCACTGAATCGATTGATTATTTTGTTGGTATTATTGTGGGACTTTTGGATCCGAACTAACATGGCTGCGTTGATACTCTTGTCTGCTTCTCTGGGAGGATGCGAATCGCCATCTAAGTTACTGTAGGTAACGTTAAAACACTGACTATGAGGATGTACAGTACATATACTGTACATATAGCAGCATTATCATGTAGAAACCTGTCCGTTCACATAAGGAAAATTTTTTATAAGGGCTTGGCAAAATGTGAGTTTGATACCAAAACATATTTGACCAAAAATTGAATGTTCAGATTTGAATACATAAGGAAGCTACAGAATAACCTTTAAAAATAAATAACGGACCCGCCCTTTAAAAAATACAATATTTCCCTCTGAACTGTTGCAGAGCAAAAGTATAAAGTAGCGTAGCATGTTAGTACAGTACTTAAAGTACATGATCAATCTAGTTGTGTGGATGTACTTTGTTACTTTCCAACAGTGACGGTGCAGTGAGCACTTGTACCTGTTGGTATGGCAGATCCTGCTGGTGCCAGTGGTACTCTATGCTGGTTAGCTGCTGGAGAAGCACAGATGAGTCCACCTCTAGACTCTGGTACAGCTTGCTGTAAGCCACCCACTTCCTATTAAGGTACACACATCCACAAAGTTACAGAGAGGTGCAACAGAAAGCCAAACCACGTTGAGGAGGAAACAAAGAGCCGGACTGTATGTTAGAAACTGCTGTCATGATATCTATACAAGTATTTCTGTGTATACACTGGGAATTTTTACTTTGATTTTAAATACATTTAATAATATTTGATGCTCAGTGCAGTATTACTTCCTTTGTAAAAAATGTTCATATCACCCCATAAAACACTACTGAAAGCCGATATAATATTGCTTTGTAAAAAGCATATTTATGGTGCATTTCTTGCATTTTTTTCTCTGCTTATGGTTTTTGTATGTGCTGCATTTTTTTTCAGTGTGTGTCGGGCTTCAAAACTGGTCTTAAGTTCTTAAACACTGGTACACTCTCATATAATATGGTATAAGTGTGCGAGATGTTAACAAGGTGCTTACGCCAGGTCCTGAAGAAAAGGTGAGAGGTCATTCTGCGTAGCGTAGAGCTCCAGCAGAGTCTGAGCTTCGCCACACAGCGCCCCTTTCCACGGAGCTGAACTCTGAGATCAATAAAAGATGGGGGCAGTTAAGAAGAAAGAAAGAAAAATAAGGTTTTTCTAAATTTGTTGTACTTGTCCTTTACCTGTTGCTTGGTGATGTAAGCCTGAACAAACTGCTGCAGAATCCCACAGTAGTTGGTGTAAGCACTGCGGCCGGCGCTCAGCGTCCCGTCTCTCTGTCGGTCACACAAATCCACAATCCACAAACATATGCCTACAGTTAAATACATTATTATCATATTTTATGTCCGCTTGTTTCTCATAGTTGAACTCTGGTGTCATTAAGTTTACTAGACCAGCATTTGGCATTTCATTGGTGCATTTTTTTTTTCTTCATTTATTCTGACATTATCATGCTGAAATGTTATATGTCCTTCAACCAACATTGTGGTACAGGGTGAGAAAGTACTGTTTACCGCTTTATGGATAAACTTGATATTCAGGTGGCACTGGCCGCGATCAGGATATGTCTCTGTTCTGGGCTCCAGATTGTACCAGTTGTCTTCAGTACAGTGGAGATCCTAAAATAAGATGATGATACAAATAAGTATAAGACTTGGGAAAACAGTGAAGAGTAATATATCCATCCATCCATCGTCAACCGCTTATCCCGTTAGGGGTCGCGGGGGGACTGGAGCCAATCCCAGCTGGCATTGGGCGAAGGCGGGGTACACCCTGGACAGGTCGCCAGTCCATCGCAGGGCACATAGAGACAGACAACATAGAGACAGACAACCATTCACGCTCACATCCACACCTACGGGCAATTTAAGCATCAATTAACCTAAACAGCATGTCTTTGGACGGTGGGAGGAAGCCGGAGACCCGGAGAAAACCCACGCTACACGGGGAGAACATGCAAACTCCACACAGAAGAGTCCCAAGCTCGGATTCGAACCTCACCCTCTTCTGTGAGGCGACAGCGCAACCACTGCACCACCGTGCAGCCCAAGAATATATTAGATATGCAAATAATAACATTTACTACCTGTAGTTTTAGGACCACCTTTCCCAAAAAGTCATCTGTGCCTTTCTCCTTTTTGGCCTCCTTGATCATCCTAAACAGGCAGAAGCTGGTAAGATGTCTGCTTGTTTGGTCATCGGTTTGTGTGTGAGCTACAGAGAGTAAAATACCTTCTTAAACTGTTAATGTTGGTTTTGATCTCTTCCAGTTTCTGAGAGAGTGAAACCTCTTCGTCCTTATCCCTGAAACAGAGAGAGCACCGTTAAGGTCCTGGGTGGATTTTCAGACAATGGGTTTAAGGGCACAGACATGCAAAAGGCACCACCACGTCTCCTACGTAGGATCAAGACAGCTTTTAAAGTTTATGTTTATTCTCTTATTGTTGTTTTGTGTCCCATTGTGGTAATTCTGTGTCTATTTGTGGTCATTTAATACGTCTTTATAGTTGTTTTGTGTCACTTTTGAATTGTTTTGTTGTTTTTGTAGGTTTTTTTTTATCTGTGGGTGTTTGTTCATTTTTGTAGTGTGTTTTGTAGTCTCTCTGTAGTCATTTTTGGGTCTCTTTTTATAGTTGTATGTCTCTTTGTAGTTGTTTTGTGTCTCTTTGTAGTCATTTTGAGTCTCTGTAGTCATGTTGAGTCTCTTTGTAGCTGTTTTGTGTCTCTTTATAGTCTGTGATGTTACATCTAACTGAGACAGGGAGACAATTTGAGTCTCTTTGTAGCTGTTTTGAGTCTCTGTAATATATTTGACATTGTGGTTGTTTTGAGTCTCTTTGTAGTCATTTAGAGTCTATTTGAAATCACTTTGAGTCTCTCTGAAGTTATTTAAGTTTCTTTGTAGTCATGTTGAGTCTCTTTGTAGCCGTTTTGCATCTCTGTAGTCATGTAGTTGTTTTGTGCCTTTTTGTAGTCATTTTGAGTCTTTATGTGGGTGTTTTGTGTCTCTTTGTAGTTGTTTTATTTACCTTTGTAGTCATTTGCTTTGTGTCTCTCTGTGGTCATTTTTTTTATATATTTATAGTTGTTTTTGTGACTTTGTGATGGTTTTATTGTTGTTATTTATTGCCCCTTTTTATAGTCATTTTGTGTCTCTTTGTTCTTGTTTTTCATCTTTTTGTTGTTGTTTCTTTGAGGTCATTTTGAGTCTCTTTCTGATTGGTATTTGTCTGACATTTTGTACGTGAAGGCCAGGGGAGCCCCTGACACTTTGGGCCCCTGGGCCTGCGCCTGATTGGCTGGTTCAGTAATCCATCCATGATTACAGTGAAAGTAATGAAGAGGAAGATTTCAAAACTGAAAAAAGGAGCTTTGGGTGTTTTCCTCACCACATCTCGAGGTGGAAGCTGGCACCGGCGATGTCTCCGAACTCTCTAAACCAAAAAGAAAAAAATAAAAGATAAACAATTGGCGGCAGTAGCTCAGTCTGTAGGGAGTTGGCTTGGGAACCGGAGGGTCACCGGTTCAAGTCCCGACATGGACTAAGAACTGAGTGTGAACTGGTAGCTGGAGAGGTGCCAGTTTACCTCTTGGGCACTGCCGAGGTGCCCCTGAGCAAGGCACCAAACCCCCAACTGCTCGGGGCGCTTGTCAGGAGCAGCCCCCTCACTCTGACATCTCTCCATTGTTGCATGTTTGTGCATGTGTGTGTTCGGGTCTGTATGTACTGTGTATAGGTTAACAACAGAGTGAAAAAAAATTGAATTTCCCCTCGTGGGACTAATAAAGGACTATCTTCTCCTTCTTCTTCTTCAACCTGGTTCACTTGGTACAGTAAATATACACATTTGGACTCACAATATGAAGGTCTGGTTCCAGCTGGGGTTAAGAGTCTGCTTCTTTATCTCTGACTGGTAGATTTTATCATCGGATACAGCATCCTTTACAATAGATTTACAGGGTTTGGCTCTGGACCGGCGTGTTCGACTCTCCGCCTCATCCTCCATTATGGTTAGCAGGCAGTATGGGTCACTTAAACCTGTTCAACACATACGTAAGAGATCTGTAGTAGATTAAAGTCATAGAGTACAGTGACACAGTATTTTATAATTCAGACTTGCTGCCCGACAACATATCCTTATCGTAACCATTCAAGGTCAACGCCTAACTGTAAACTCACAAGAGTTTCGTAAATCAAGGTTTGGCCATTTAGCCATAACCATAAAAATTCTGTTAGCTCAGCGGATATTTGTTTAAAAACCAAGAGATTGGACAAACTGTAAATTTGGTCTAAGGGGAACATGAATGTCCAAAATTCAATGTCATCTATTCGAAAGTTGTCAATACATCTCCCTGGATAGCAAAAATGTAAATCTCCTGGTAGTGCTAGGTGCTAGTCATTGGGATACATCATCAGGAAACCATGAATGTCTGCACCAGATTTTGAGCCAATCCACTGATCAGATGCTGAGATAATTGTTGCATGAAAACAAGGGCCGCTGGTGGCCCTAGATGCAAAGGCGCCAAAGTCATTAGTATTCATCCTTACCACTGACGTCCTTTCCCAGGATTCCTTTGGCTTCCTTTACAGTGGCCATGAGGCAGTATACTGGGGGCTGTAAGGGTCAGATAGTGATTCAGCTGTATTTTTGCGGCAAACATTCAGATGACAACATTTCCGCCACTGGTAAACTAAATGGAAGGAGGTGGAAAGTTGAGATGTTTGTATAGATATTAGGGTCTCTAAAGACGCGTTCATTGGAAGAAACATGCTGACTTCCTTTTCTCACCTCTGTGCTCTGTACACTCTCTGTCAGGCTGTAATGCTCTGACTCCGTCATAGTGAAAGCCTGGTAGATAAGACAGACGGAGGCAAGAGTACCCACGTCAACAGTCATACACCGACACAACAGCGGAGTTATATGCAAAGTGTGAAGCCAATGTGTTTACCTCCTTGATGTACTGATGAAGCTGGCTATCTGTGAAGACCTCAGTTGATGACGGTTTACCCATCTTATGAGCGATGGTATACAACAGCTCTTTATACAGAGGCTTCAACTTTAAACAGAAATATACAGAGTGAGTCAGTTGGAAAAAAAAAAAAACATGTAAAGGACAGCACATGAATGGTGATACCTCCAGCTCCTTGTGTCTCCGTGCTTTCTCTTCTGGGTTTTCATCATCTTTGAAATCCTAATGGAGAAGAACAGTACATTTCCACCATGAATCTGACAGATGTAAGACGTAAGTTTAGATATTTGGAGGTTAAATTTAAGGTACATGAGGATCATGGAGTGCTGCCTACCCTCCTTTCTCGCATTTTCCTCGTCCACCCCAGTTTACGTACATGACCAGGTGACAACTGGCAAGAGACAGACAGAAAAAAGTCGGCCATGACAAGACATATATACATTACATTACCATTTTCCAAACCATGCTGTATGAATGCATATCTCCTAAACAGCCATTGGTTTCCATTCATTTCCATACAGAATCAAACTTTGACATTAGTTATCACGAGCCCCTCAGTAGAGCATTTAACACAAACAATCAGGGATCTCTGTAAGGGGGAAGTGTTGGTTTTGCACTGAATTGCATAACCGGACCACAAGGTATCTGAGAAGATGATAATAGTGACTGATTGTGAAATGTCTCCGTGAAGTACCCACCATTTCACTTTTTGCAATGGGTATTTAATGTATGTATTAATGTCTATTACAGTGAATTAGACCTTTAGGTAGAAATCCCATTGATGTTTTGGGGGTTTGCAGAAGCCTCGTTGACTCTAAATGAAGTAGTGATTGAGGACACGCCCCATCCATAATCATAAAAGCTGAACACTGTGGAGGAATAGTGGCTCATGGTGAACATCAGCACCTGAACAGAGCCATTCTCCCAGTCACTCCCACCATTATGGTCTGTCTGACACCCTCACAGACAAGGGGAAGGTAAATGTCAAGGATGGAGGGTAAAACTGGGATGTATTTGATAAACGCTAATGAACCACTTGGTGTTAAGTGAACATTTCAGCTGCCATCTCTAAATGTCTAGTTGCAGAGAAAAAAAATATGATTACACACATTACATTTACGAGGACAAATATCCTGACATTTAATCCCCAGCTCCAAAAACACTGGATTTTACATTCCCCATAACTCAGTGGTGTCTATGGTTGACCCGTCCTGCCTGGTAAATGTCTTTCAAACCTCAAACTCACGATTGAGGAGCACAGGCTTTCTGTTACAAAACTATAGTTACAAATCTTCTATAAGGCACACAGAAAAAAAAATGACAGTTTGAAAAGCGAGGCTGCAGCCAGTAGCAAGTGTTTTACCTGTTTGAGTTTTGTTAAGCCATGTTCCTGAAAAACAGTAGATAAAGGTGTTTAAATACAGGGTCATGTTGTCAGAATGCATAGTTGTTTATAAAGTTTTTAAAGGGGACATTTCACGAAAACTTTTTATGCTCATACGTTTGAGTATCTGGAGTACCTACCAGCCCACAAACTACGAAATGAGACAACCAATCAGTTTTTTGTGGGCCGCTTGGATCAGAAAACATGTGATTCAACAAGCCATTCAGATTTGGCTCTCCTTCCTATGTCACATGCAGGATCATTAAAATGGGCTCGCTCGAGATGAGCTGTGCCTCGCCTGGAAAGTAAACAAAATCAGGCGGCAGCAGCAGAAAGCACAAAAAGCTACGGCCAAGTCGGACAGGTTACAGCCCTTTCCAGCTGCCTTCAGAGAAACTTAGGTTAGATCTGATTTGTAGGCTAATTGTAGTTTGCAGAACAAGCAAGATTTAACTGTATTTATTTGTTAGTAAATACTGAATATGTGGAAATGTGTGTGTATCTGGCATTGGATTCTATCGCAGTAAACTTCAAGTCATACTGTGCAATACTCTCCGGTGAAATTTCATTTCAATCACTGTGCAATATCCATTTTTCCACTTCTGCTAATGTGTTAATAGTCTGTTTGTTGTCAATATGGTGTATATTGCTCCTATTTTTAATAATGCCCCTTGTTTAAATTGTTTCTATTTTTATAATTCATTCTCTTTACAGTATATTGTCATATTTTATGTCTATCTAGTTTTGTTTAGCATCTTGTTTTTGCACTATCCCCTTTGGTGCTGTACAAATTCCCCACTGTGGGACCAATAAAGGAATATCTTATCTTATCTTATCTTATCATATTCTTTATAAATTTTATGTCCGCCTTGTAAAGCACTTTGAAATGAGCACTTGTTTTGATAAGTGCTATATAAATAACCATCATTATTATTACTAGTAGTACTAGTAGTACTAGTATTAGTATTATCAACCACACCAGCCATGTTTGCTAACAGATGAAACCGTCATTGTACAACATGAGACTAATAACCTACAATCTGGTGTTAAATATTACAATTACTCAAAAAATTTGGACTTTCTACAACATGGTGGTGTTTGCTGTCAAAACTAAGAGCCAATCAGCTCTCTGATCAGGTGACAGTCATTTCCCATAATGCCATTGTCACAACTATGGACTCTTTGTGTTAGTTTTTCGATGAGTTTATTCCTTTTGGTGCTGTCTTGTTATATTGAGTTTTTGTTCTAGTATATTGTTTGTGTTTCACTCCCTGTCCTGTTAGTGGTGTCTTGTCTTGGGTTGTTTCCTGTTTTATTTTGAAAGTCTTGCGTCTTTATATCATTTCTAGTTTTACTTCCTGCCCTTGTGTGTTTTCCCGCCGTTTTCTTGGTTCACACCCCCTGACCTACTTTCCCTGATTGTTTGCTCCTCCTCTGATTAGTTTCACCTGGTTGTCTTTCCCTCTTGTATTTAAGCCACCCCTTTCCCCTTTGTTCTTGTCGGTGCATTTGTTCAAGTCCTTGTGATCTCCCCGTGCTCTGTATCCTACTTCTACTCGTGCTTCTCTGTGTTGCCTGTTTCTTTTCCCTCCTGGTAGGGTTGCACTCTTGGGTGTCATGAGTTTCAATTGTCTGTGTTTGTGCATTGGTGTATCCTCCCTGTCTCTCTGTGTATTTTAGTCTCGTGTTAATTCTAGTTTTGATGTATTAGTTTCTTGTTAGGTCTTATTAGTTTCTTCGTGCTTAGTTATTTCTGTCTAGTTCGAATTATTACTTTGTATTATTTGAATTAATTATTTTCAGTCTAACATTAAAGACTCGACTTTTGTTAAATTCGTCTGTGTGTCTCTGCGTGTGGAGTCTCTGTGTCTCTCTCTCTCTCTCTCTCTCTCTCTCTCTCTCTCTCTCTCTCTCTCTCTCTCTCTCTCTCTCTCTCTCTCTCTCTCTCTCTCTCTCTCTCTCTCTCTGTTAATTACCCAACCCCTTACACCATGGGTCTTGCAGTCGGTGGAAAACAACTGCGGCGTCTTGCTCTAATATCTGCGGCTGCCTCGATCTTGAGAGGTTATCGTTGCCCCCGTGTGCATGACGTCGGTGACCACCATGATCGATTCTTTGCCGACCAGGTTAATCTCGACATGTTGCCCAGTTTAAGAACTACCTTAGTAAAGGTGCAGCATATTTTGCTCGATAGCCATTCAAAGTAGAGTGGGCTTTTTTAGGTCGAGGGGTCTTAAAGAGACAGGGGCTAAAATTAAATGTTTCAATAAGGATGTGAATACAGGTAGATGTCGACTGATATGTTTTTTTTATGGCCGATGCTGTTTTATTGATTTATTATCAGGATAGCCGATGGTCGATATATGATGCCAATTTTTCGGGGGCTGATATGTTTGCGGGATTCTCTTTTTTTTTCTTCCATCTGATGAAAATATAACAGCTTAATAATAACAAATGATACACAAAATTTCTCAACTTCAGCAAAATTTATCGAACACCTATGGTCTGTCTCTCCAATCTACATTTTGTGTCTGCACTGCAGAGCACTTATGTATTTTAAATAAAATAATGTATAAAGTAAATGTTGAATACAGTGACAGGTAAACATTGTCAAATAAACTTTTGGATGAAAAAATAAAGTTTTAGTGCACTTACCAGCATTTATGCACCTGCTTGATAATCGGCTTAATATGCTCAGACATTGACTGAAGTTGATTATGAAAAAATGTCAAATAATGGGCCCGATTTAGAGGTCGACCTCTAAATGCAGGTATATTCAGACAGACAGGATGAAAAAATAAATTACATAATAGTGTGAACCAGAGATTTGTTTTTGAACATTAAAGGTCACATCATCAGCTTTGATGTGCAAAAAGACCTTAAAATACCTCCAGTTGGCAAAAAAAAGCGTCACGAGGCTCAAGAAACACTTTTTTTTCTTTTTTTTTATTCTTGATAAGGCCTGCGTCTGTATGGGACTTCCTCTCTTGCAGATAACACAAGTGACTTAAAGGCAACAACCCACTCATTATCAAATTCACATTAAAGGGAATGACTAGTAAACCATCCTAAAATAAGTATGAAAATACACCTGTATCCCAACCACATCACACACATGCACGCATAACTATTTTTATAATGTTTGTAGCTGGATGCTCAAAACATGGCTCAATTAACATTACAAATACCCTTGTAAATGTGTCGGCTGTCTTCTGTGACATGTAGCCTGTGCTTCATTCTGCATCATCTGATCCAGACATGCATGTAAAACAATTATGAATCATAGTCACAACATCTTGAAATAGCCATTTGGACAGCATGACTCAGTGTTTCTGTGTGATTTCTTCTAACGCTGTTGTAACTCATCTGACAAATTTAGGTTTAGGGATTTCACAAAGAAAAAGAACAAACAAAACAGAACAATTTCAGAAGAAACGTGGATCATATTTTAACACATTTGACAGCATCATCTATTTGGCCATCACCACAGCCACATAAATTAAATGGTTTGCAACTGGCAGAGAGACAAACTGAAACAAAAATGTAGTATACCGTATTTTAGACAATACATACAAGTGCATTGTAGTCCATACCTGTTCAGGTGTTTGCAGTAGATTGTCTCCCGTGCTGGTGGATTCACTTTGACTTGACATAATGATGCTAATGTTTGGCAACCAGACTTCTGCCTGGTATGCTGTGTGTGTGTGTGTAATATGGGGAAGCTTTGTGCGCGATGCGTTTCTATGAACTATCACACAGCAGCCGGAAGTCATCACTTCCTGTAGAAGGTGGTAATAACTGTAACTTATGGTTTATGGTGTCTGAATGCAAAATAACAGTCACTCAAAGCTAAAGCACAAACTCAAACTGTTCATCACCTCCTTGGTTGTAGTTCGGGGTTTTGCATGTCAAGTTGGTGCCCAGGTCTACTGTTAGTATTTTACTGTTGGCAGTATTACCGTGGATAACACAGTGCAAATCTCACATGACAGATGATGAAGTGCAGCTGCATGAGGTAATGAAACAGCATGTAACATGAGGCAGTCCATCTGTGGTTTGTGTATTGTTAGTGCTCCCTGTATTCATCAGGATGGATCCTATTTCAAAGTTTATTTACTCCATTTAACTCTGATGGTCACTGCACTGAGGCTGGCTGTATCTCCAGTGTGTATTTACAGACACATCTATACATCTTTATCTGTAGGCTTTCTATATTTATTACCAGCCAAGACAGCATATCGCTGGTTTTCACCTTATGAATCTGTATATGAGTCATTGTGGTGAAATGTGGTCCTGGAGACACCTACTGTAGCAGGAACTACCACAGAGACGGTTATGTGTACTTCACAGGATGAATGCAGGATTAGCTGTTGAAATGGTGCCTTCAAATGTTGTATTCACCACCTCATAAGTGGAAAGTTTCTGAAAGCTCAGAGTTCACGACTTGTGACATGTTTGTTGACGTGAGAAATGGAGGAGCCCATGGAGGTTCGTATCTCGGTGCATAATAAGTTAATATTGTACAGTATATTGTAATTTTAGTCATATATTGTTTTTTTTGGCAATTTTATAAATATGTCTGAGGAAAATGTTGATATTCTCAAAGGCCTCATCTTTCTCCCCTGTCATTACGACTTCCCATCTCGTAAACACGGTAAACACGACCCCATTTGAAGGCACCATCAGGCATCATCATAAACCTCCTTTGGAAAGTAAAGTTTAACTGCACCTGCCCTGCTTTGTAGAAGATTTCACTTCAGGGACCTCCATTTAAAATGTTTGGTTGTTTGATATGATTATCACCAGAGTTGTCAAGTACAGCTGAAGAGATAACTGGAGGATGAAAGCCAACTCTTACTTAGACTTACTTATATAGGCTAGTGAATTAATGGTATTACTGTATGTATGTAAACAGAACATACAGTATATTGTGTAAATGTAAAGATTCAATATAGAGTAGGAAAATCTGAAACATTCCACATTTATTTTGTTGTCAATAAACGATTATTTTCATCATAATTTTAAACAGTTGATTATTTCGTGATCGATTTATTATGAAATAATCCGTTTATCCTAAAGCCCAGGATGACATATTCAAACTGCTTGTTTTATCCTATGAACAATCCAATGCATGTACTGTGTGTGTAGGCATGAAGACATGAGCTGTATTGTAATATTCACTTATCTATGATGTACTGCATGTTTGATGTCATTGACTCTTCTTAATGTGAATTTTAGATGTTGGCACTAGTTACGTCACATCCTGTGTATTACCACATAGAGGTAAAGAGTTACCACATTTGACCTGCCGATTTGAGCTAAAAATGACAGATACACAACTTACACAAGAAAAGGTCAGTTCCATTCAGTCCCACTTTGTGGCTGGGACTGCATATGTGTGTGTGTGTGTGTGTGTGTGTGTGTGTGTGTGTGTGTGTGTGTGACAAAGAGAGAGCCAAACAGACAAAGACCTCCACTATTGTTTGCCAGCCCACACCATGAAGTTGCATCTTCTTGCATCTTTCACAAGCATGTGGCTACTTTTGCAACCTGACCGCTATCCTTGTCTTGACTCATTCTGACAAGAGCTGCTACTTACTGTAAATGGCACATGCACAAGATACCAAAAACATTACTCCTATGACCCTGCTGCCCTATTCCTCTGGCAAAGCATTTAAAGTATTTGTGTGCACCTCAGTTTGACATAATATTGTCAGGATAGGAAAAACACAGACGTAAATAATCAGATTAATGATGCCTGAATTCCTGTCAGATCCATTGTTAGTGTTATTAGTAACACCTTTTCTCACTATAAGTCAAACTGTCTGCTGTGAGAAAGGCCTAATTACTCTATAACAATGGCACCGTGCAATAAGAGTCTACTGTATTAACCTACATGAATAAAATCAATGTATTAACACAAACATACAGTATGGAAATATTTGGTAGATACAAATGTACATATACAGATGCATTTCAAGGATACATTTCATGTAATATCTGAATGTATTTATGTGTCATGTAAGTACAGTTTTTATTGTATAGCATATGTACATTCAACACGCTGTAAGTGGTATAAAGTACTTAATTTGCTGCCTTTTAAAACACATCCAACTGTGGTGCAATTCTTCTTATGAATGTGGACATTTTCCTTTAGTACATAATATCCATCAAAATATCTATCTAAATATTTTAGACCTAAATAAACAAAAAATGGCATATGGTTTCCTTTTCTAATCCATCCATCCATCCATCCATCGTCAACCGCTTATCCCGTTCGGGGTCGCGGGGGGGCTGGAGCCGATCCCAGCTGGCATTGGGCGAAGGCTGGGTACACCCTGGACAGGTCGCCAGTCCATCGCAGGGCACATAGAGAGAGACAACATAGAGACAGACAACCATCCACACCTACGGGCAATTTAGAGTAATCAATTAACCTAAACAGCATGTCTTTGGATGGTGGGAGGAAGCCGGAGTACCCGGAGAAAACCCACGCTTACACGGGGAGAACATGCAAACCCACACAGAAGAGCCGCAAGCTGGAATCGAACCTGCGACCCTCTTGCTGTGAGGCGACAGCGCTAACCACTACACCACCGTGCAGCCCCCTTTTCTAATCCCCACACAAAAAATTTTACTGGATAATACCAGTACATTCAGTGTAACACTGTACTTACTTTACTATACCCACCTTTCATCACCGTCATCCAAGTGACCCAAACCTTTCCCAAGGCAAATTCTACAGTGTCTTAATATATTGTTATTCATGTACAACTAATGTGCACTTTTCCATTAACATATTCTTTATTGTTCAAATGCTCAATTACAGAGGTGAAAAAAAGAAAAAACTAAAATATTACATTTACATTTCATAATGTCAGAGTTTGTGTTATCATATTATTAATTTAATAAGTTAAAGGTCTTAATGGCTTTTTTAAAATGTAACATTAGGTAAAATGGTGCTATATTGTTTGACTAGATTAATAAAGTACAGGAAAGTTGGCTTGGTTCCTGACAGTTTTTTCCGATGAATGTACAATTTTCCAAATAATAGAGAAATAATTGCATGATATACCGCATAGACATACGGTATACGCCGCATGTTATTTTCAAACTTCCTTTTTTTCAGAATTTTTCTTTATTGAACTCATGCTAATTAACAGAGGTACAAACATATACATAGACAATTGAAAAAAAGACAAAACAAATATAATTACATATTACATTTCATAATGCAGAGTTTGTTATTTACATCATATCATATTAATCTGACAAGTCTTAATGGCTTTTTGTTTTTAATATTGGGTATGATGATGCTATATTGTTTGAGTGCAGGGAAGTTGGCTTGGTTCTTGACAGAAATACAAAAATAATAAATAATTGTATGATATATTGCATAGACATATACCGCATGTTATTTTCAATCTTTGTTTTTCCCAGTATTTTTATAATGTTTTCTTTATTGAGCTCATGCTAATTAACAGAGGCACAAAAATATACTACACAATTGAAAAAAATCGAATAATTTCAATGTCTAAATGACTTTTTTTGTTTTTAATATTGGGTATGATGGTGCTATATTGTTTAAAGTATGTCTGCAAAAATATTTTGAAAAGTATTATATGCTATTATGTTATTTCCAATCTTATTTTGACTAAAATATAGGATTACATTAAACATATTTATTATAATATTTATGTTTCTTTTGGTAAACCATCTTTTTTGAGGATGTGTGACGTCACGTGGTGGGCGTGTCCTGCGTGTGGCGGAAGAGCAGGTGCGACACCGACCCGAGCAGCGTTTTCACAACAACCGCTATCATCGCAGAGGGGGAAGCTGCCGAGGCTGCAGACGGGCCTGCAGATACGCTTTCTGACAGAGAAACAACACTGTTAATCTTTCCGTTGTCGGAGAGTCCGGAGGTCCGGCGACATGACTCTGAACCAGAACCACTCGGAGTCCGGCGGAGTCATCATCAACAACAGTGAAAGGTAGCCGTAGCGGCTGCAGCCGTGGGCTGCGACGGGCTAGCTAGCAGCCACCGTTAACTAGACGGACAAGTTTTACGCTCTCCCCGGTGAAGACGTCACACCAAACTCATTTCAAAATACAGCCTAAATAACATGTCTGTGCTAACCGGTGAAGATACTTCAACGTTACCCACCAGGACCACTTGCAAAGTCGACATTTCTATTTTAACACACAACAGCTAACTAACGCTGCACAACTTTTAGCATCTGTTAGCTTATTTTTCATGCGACCTAGTATAACTGATCGATCAGAAATATGTTGTCGGCGGCGTCAAGCACCGTGTAGCAGACATTATACTTGTCATTTTACTTTAACCAAGTGCTTTATGGTACATCACACCTAAGCCGAATTGAAGAGTGGCTCATAATTAGTGCAAAACGACCCCAAATATACATATTAATGCTAGACAGCAAGCAGGACTGCATTAATTGTTATAGCGCCATGTCTGTTATTCTCGTGCATTACGGGACAAACATGGCCTTCAACCTTATATCATCACCGCAGTCAACCGTAGCAGGCTTCACGTGATTACATACACTTGTTTGACGTTATATTTAGTCAAACTTGGGTAGGGTAAAATGTTATTTAACCATATTGTAAGTGTAACTTAGCATCTGTTATTGCAGTGCTGTGCTGCTGCATTGCTGACTATCTACAGTCTGCACTTTGGCCTGCTCTACTATTAATCGTTTGTTTTGTTTTGTCACATCCAGACCATTTCACCACTTGACATGAATTAACATCCGATTCTTCTAGAGCATACTGGAGCGCAATGATAAACCTATTACAGCTAACCCAGAACCAGTCATAAGCAGTAGATGGCATGTAAGCCTAATCCTTTTACTATAGTACTATTTACTGAAAGCATGGGCCATGTTTAGTAACTGGACAGTTGCACAATAAACCAGTGATCTCATTTTTAAGCTGTTAAATCAAAGATAGTCTATATTGTTAAGAAAACAAACCCCTGTATTAATAATGTTGCTTTTTATTTTTCTTTTGTACATTGAAAATATAATGTTATAGCAATGATTATTTTAATGATTTGATTATTTTTAATAATCAAAATTCAAATTTTGTCCTGTGATTTACTGATTCTGTTTATTTCTGTCACCAGTGTTTTGATGAACTATGACAATGTGGAGCTGGTTTTCTGTGATGCCGACAGTCTGCCTGAAGCATTCAGAAAGAGCAAGAAGGGCAGTGTCTACCTAACGCCATACAGGGTGAGAGACGGGACCCAGATGTCTTATTTGTTATTAAGCCACAGCCTCATGCTGACATAATGCTGTCACCATTGACACCAAGCACACAATGGCCTGCAGAACTCTGATCCTGCTGAGTAGGGCTGCTCGTTTTTGGCAAAAATCCTGATCACGATTCTGAGCAAACACTAATAAAAGTATTATTTGCATTTTGGCACATAAAACAGCAAACTAAAACTATGCACAAACTAGGCAGGCATGATAGGAAATGTGGGCCGTCTGTGGCTATAAAACTCAGGGCACTTCCTGCACGTGCCTATTTTAAACTGCATGCGATAGCCTAGACGTTCATCAGTTAGTTAGTTAGTTAGTTAGGTAGACAGGTAGTTTTCTTTACTCATCATAGCTTTCCTACTCTTACTTGGTTTGCGGTTAAGTCACTGAATCTCCAGACAGAACAAAGCCTACATGCATTTCAACATTGTCGAATCAGAGCAGCTGTTATTGGTAGCAACAAGCTAGCTGACTAATGGGTGCCATCTCTCAGCTCTGCGCACACAAACTCCATCTCCACCCTCGGTGAGAAACAGCGATCAGAAGAGAGAGAAAGAGAGCGGGGAAAAAAAGAGAGGAGAGAAACAGGCGTGACAGTAAATAAATAAACAAAACCATATTTTCGTAGATTACAGCACACTTGTAATGTGCGTCAGAAGGATTAATGTTTTGTTTTTGCAGCTTCTTATATTTTACAACAATTTGTAATGACAGTTGTCAGGGTATAAAACCTATGATCTGTTGATCTTTACGGATTAAGACCTCATAGTCTAACAATAACATTTTAAAATAAAAAATTTTAAAATCTTAAAATGGAAAGTCAAATTGAATTGTGGTTTTGGAGAATTGTGCACCCCTTATAGATGTGAATGGTGATGACATGGCAAAAAAGTCACACCCACAAAGCATACTAAACGAGACAGGGTCCATGTTTCAAATCGGCATTGCTGCAGAGAGGTCAGTCCACACCAGTTGAGAGTCACCCAGGAGCAGGGAGCTCAGTCCGTCCGTTCAGGGAGAGAGAGCACAGCGAGCACTAAGCTGTGAGGTCCAGGCGAGAGGTGCTCTAAAGCACCACCTTCACCGGGGGCCTTTCCAAGCCAACATAGAGCCAATTGCAGCACATCTCTATAGAGAAAATCAGCCGGTGAGGGCCAGCCAGTGCCAGGGAGTTCCCACGAGGGGACTGTCCCACACCGAGTGGATGTCCCTGGCCTTGCTAGTGGGGCAAAAGCTCACCACTGTAAAAGGGGTGCACTTGATTTACAACACAAGACTAAACAAGAGCATTGTCACAAAATGGACAATGGAATTAGGTTTAGCTTTCCAAAAGTCTGATAAGGTAGTAGATTGAGACTGTGTTGTGAGCTCATGTGAGTGATGAGTTGATGCTAGTTGCTGTTGTTTTCTCCCAGGTGATCTTTCTGGCTAAAGGGCGGGATGCGCTGCAGTCCTTCATGATGCCCTTCTACCT
This sequence comes from Pterois miles, assembly GCA_947000775.1. NCBI lineage: Eukaryota > Metazoa > Chordata > Actinopteri > Perciformes > Scorpaenidae > Pterois > Pterois miles. Next base: position 1,670,162 of record CAMQGK010000525.1, on the reverse strand, counting down.
AATAAAGGGCTGTGAGATCAAACAGCCTGTGTTGGGAGCCAATTACATCAAGGGTACTGTCAACGCAGAGCCTGGAGGTCGGTATATGTGTGTGCAGGAACATGTGTGTCAGCTAGATTATACAGTATTTCGTGTCTGTTGTTTGGCACACAGTAACCGCATGAACGCCTCCTTGTGTTCTGTCTTACAGGTGGCTGGGAGGGCAGCGCTACGTTCAAGCTTGTCTTTGCTGCTGGCGGAGCTATTGAGTTTGGCCAGTACATGCTGCAGGTCGCAGCTCAGGGTATGGTTACAAATCAATGACGGCTGCTGGCGGCTGCTGGTGTGGTCACGGCTACTCTAGCCAGTGCTTGTGATTCCGCCAGACACAACGTAGCACGTTTCAGAAGCAGCTCTCCGCTCTGCTCCGCCAAAAATACACGACTAGTCTATTTTTCACGGAGCAGCCGTTTAATTTTCAAAATAAACACCCTCCTGATAGTATCACATCACTGCATTCATAAATCATTGATTCATGTCGTTCATAACTGGACTTCTAACGGTATTCACGTTGTCTGTAGGCTACAGAACAACAAAGTAGTAACGATAAATACAATTAAAACAGACTGAAATCTGCATTTTGCAGGCAAAATGCTGTTATTGTAATATGACGCCCTGTGGAGAATTGGACAAAATATCGTCACAGCCAGAACGCGAAACGGGCGCATCCGGTGGAATCCTGGTGTAAAAGTCACATCATAAAATTCTTGTTATAGTTCGGGCTACAGCTGTCAAAGTTCGGGGGATAATAACACGTTAGTTAGGAGACAGTAACACAAATTTGTTTTAATGCCACTAATTTCTATAAAGCATTAACTCAACTTGCGATTTGTTTAGGTTATAGTGGGGTCAGTTTTAAAGCTAGCATGAGGATACTGGCATCATATGGAAGTAGAAAATCTAAGGAATCCAACCATGTCATTGTAGCTTTTCAGGAAAGAAGTTAAATAATGCTCCAAACTTGTGCTGAATTTTGGCGAGGAAAATCTGGCATGGCCATTTTCAAAGGGAGCCTTTGTCCTCTGACCTCAAGATACACAATGTGAATGAAGACAGGTAACAGTGAGTCTCCCCTTTACAGACATGCCCACTTTATGATAATCACATGCAGTTTTGGGGCAAGTCATAGTCAAGTCAGCACACTGACACACTGACAGCTGTTGTTGCCTGTTGAGCTGCAGTTTGCCCTGTTGTTCGGGTTGAGCCGAATGCTTTGAAGCTTCAAATGGTATGCCATGATATTCAACCTCCGAATCAGTATTTGAATGCTTTGTTTTTACTTTTTTTTTTCATTTTTACATGAACAGTTTGTATGTAATAACGTATAAATCCCAAAATAGCCCAGGAAATAAGGAAAAATCCCACAACAGATTTGAATACCTTTGAATATTTTTCAATGAAGCTTTGAAGCCCAAAAAATGGTATTTTTATTTTGACATCCCTTCATGTTAGGATTTGAGCATATTTTTATGCTAATTGCAGTACCTGTGAGGATTACTGGACAATGTTTGTCATTGATTTGTGTTAATTGAATTCCAATAATAAATATATGCATACATTTGCATAAAGTAGCATATTTGTCCACCCCAGAGTATTAAATACTTTACAAATTGACAAACATTGACAAAACATTTTGAGCAGATAAGAAAATGTGCTATTAATTTCCGATTAATCGCAATTAACTGTGGACAGTCATGCGATTACTTGCGATTAAAAATTCTAATCGATTGATAGCCCTAGTTCAGATGTTTTGGCTGATTGTCCGTCATTGTTTCTTCACCTTTTGCCTTCTCCTGCTTTGTGTCTTGCAGCTTCAAGAGGTCAGCCAGTGACTCCTGGGTTTGGCGGATGCCCCTACATGGCCAACGGGGCCTATGCTTACCCTCCTCCTCCTGCTAACGGGATGTACCCTGCCGGACCTCCACCTGGCTACTCCTACCCCAATCCTCCTCCACCAGGTAGGGGTTGTAATGATCGCAGCCGTTTTCATTATCACTGCGATTTCTCCATACAAATCTATTTCACGTCTGAAAGCGTTCACTGCAGCTCTGTGGCCCTGCTTTCCAGGTGGATTCTACCCCAACCCTCCAGCGTTTGATGCCTCTGCATCCTACATACCTCCGCCTCCTTATTCTGCTCCTCTAGGCCAGCAGCCCCCACATGACCCAGACCTCCCCTCCTCAGCAGCAGGTGAGGCTCATTTGAGCTAAGTGCTGATAGCTGCAGCACACCCCAGGTGTTGATGCATCAGCCTAAATGAAAATGTAAAGAAAGTGAGTTACTTGTGGAAGCTTACATTGGGAAAGGATTGCCTTTGACTAGTATTTTTAAAATCTTTTGTATTAAATCTAAATTTGTATAATTTATTGTATTGCCTTTAATGGCTATTATGATGCCATTTCTTTTGAATCCTATTGTCTTATTGTTCCTTATTTTAACCTATTGATTTGGTTTGGTTGTTTTTGAAGAACCCACCTGTAATTCTGCTACGTCTTACTAGGTCTGGGCAATAACTGAGCATCTTTGTTTATCATCTTTCAGTGGTGTCCTGTCATGATATGATCAAACCCTGTTTATGGTTGAAACTGCTGATTATTTTCATTACTGATTAATCTGAGGAATATTGATTAATCATTTGATCTATAAAATAAGGAATATTGCTTCATCACAACACCTGAAGCCCAACGTGATGACTTCTCATTGCTTGTTTTGTCCAACTAACAGTCTAGAACCCAAAGATATTAAACTTGATATCACTTAAGACAACACAATCAGTTCAGAAACTGAAATAAGGAACTTAAACAAGTTATTGATTTTCAAAGTAGCTGCTGATTATTTTTGTCAGTCAATTTATTGATTTCACTAAACTTTTCAGCTCTAATTGTGTTATTGTTTTACAAAATAGTGAATCATTGCAAGAATATTATAATTAGAAACTAACAAAATGAGTTGTTGAAAGTTTTTGAGAGTCTAGTGTTAAAAATATCAGTGGAACAGAGTCAGTCAATGTGATGATTTTATATTAGAGCAGTCAAGTTTATCACATATTTTTATCTGTTCAAAATGTATCTTAAAGGGAGATCTGTCAAGTATTTAATACTCTTATCAACATGGGATTGGACAAATATGCTTTCTGTCTCTTCTTTCTCTATGCTCTCTTATTATTGGAAATCAGTTAACAACACAAAACAATGACAAATATTGTCCAGAAACCCTCTCAGGTTCTGCATTTAGTATAAAAAATATGCTCAAATCAGAATATGGTAAACTGCAGCCCAACAGGCAACAGCAGCTGTCAGTGTGTCAGTGTGCTGACTTGACTATGACTTGATCCAAACTGACTGGGATTATCATAAAGTGGGCATGTCTGTAAGGGGGAGACCATAGACCATATGGGTACCCATAGAGCCCATTCCCATTTTGCTCACACCACATCACCATGTCCTACTAAAATTTAAAAAAAAAATGTTTGTATTGGTTTGTTTTACACATTGTAACAGTTTTATTAGCTCAAACCACAGAGTAGCTGCCTCTGAATTTCAGCTTCAGCCATCTCATATGTAAAACCATGTTTAACTTCAGTCCTCCTCCCCTCTCTCGTTCTCCGTCTCTTTCCCAGCGGAGGCCAAAGCCGCCGAGGCAGCAGCGAGTGCCAGCTGTGCCACGCTGCCTCCTACACATGTGTACCTGCCACAGGTAAGCTGTTCCCCATCATTCTGCTACACACCTGATGTTTAATTGATCTATCTACAAGTTGGATGAGGTGTGAGCTAGTGGGTGTCACACTTGTGGCTCATTTTGGAGTTTTTTTCAGCCGATTCAGCACATTGAATCAGCGGCGGAGCCCAGATAACAGACATGCAACAGGCAACATTTCTCATCTGATCATTCCAATACACAGATATTTTCATAGTGACACGGCCATCTGGAATGAAATGGTGAATGGTGTGAAAATGGTCAGCAAATACCACTTTTAACAGCTTTTATATCGGCCGTCCTCAGTCTTCTGGTGTCCGTTATGAATGATGAATGGGAGTTATTTCATCTGACGCAGGTGCATTACCTACATAGTAGCTGGCTGTCAGCTGTTGCTTTTGCGATATGTTTGAGTACAACCTTTTAGCCAAGATGCAGCTGACGTGAGGCGATTCAAAGGTCCACCTTCATCACCACTAGTTCTCTGATGTTGGCTTGGTGTGTCTGGCATTCCCTGTTTAGCAGTGGCATCTGTGGTGTAATGAGATTGATTCAACTTTGCAAAGTGAAGCAATATCTGATAATGCAATATCAGAGTGGCCCTTCTTAAAGAGGAGCTATTGTGTTTATTTTCAGGTGCATACCTGTATTTTGGGAACATGTTTACATGCTTTCCTGCCCCTGCCCCCTCAAATTGGTCACCTGGCTCACTGTTCAACTCTTCAGACTTGCTCCAGCTCTGCTCTAACTAGCTTTGTTTGAGGGTGTGCCAAACTAGCCGCTAGGCAGGTATTATGAAAGTGTGTTACATGGTGACATAACCATTCAAGCGAGATGTTTCAGGCAGTTCAGGAGCTGTGGGGGACAGTAACTCCCAACACCTTTTACATGCACAAAAATATATTGAACACTAAAGGAGAGGGGAAAAATCACAAAAGCATAATAGGTCCTCGTTAAATGCAGAGCTCTTCTATATCTCCAGGGCATAGTCACTGTTATCTTGTCCTTTAATGGTGAAAAAATACTGTACGACACTGTTGTCTCAAACCATAACTGTCCTGTCTCCATAGGACAAGCCTCCTCCCTACTCCCCTCCAGAGGACAAGAAGAACCAGTAGACCTGCTTGATCTCATTCTTCTCCGTCTCCTGTCGTCTATCCTACTGGATCACCTCATTTCTCATTCCATTAACTGGACATCAGGAAGTTTTCCTTTTTAACATGATCCCCCTCTTTCTCATCTCCTCCCCCACCTACTAATTCCAAAGCATTCCCACCTCAGCCTATACCTTTTACATTCCTTTTATTGATTCCTATGTTGTGATCATTCTCCTCAGAAGCACCTTTACTTGATGGAAAGTAAAATATTGGTAGCAATCTTTGAGTGAAACAAGATTGTTCAGGGCAACTTTGCCAGGATCTGGGGGCTTTTTTTCAATGTGATTGACAGAAACTTTTTAACCTGACCAGCTATTTTAGCATTTATTGCTTTGCAGCTGTCTCAAGAATCATACCGCAACCCTAAACTTTAGATTCAGCTTTGTTGTGACACTCGCTTATAATTTTTTTATGACTAAACTAGACTGAATCTAATGATAATAATTGCTTCGCTAATCTATTCAGAGGCCAGCTGAATGCAGTGTTTTATTTTTCTATTATTTGTGTGTACAGGCTTTTAATATGTAGACTTTTAAAAAATGAGATATTTTCTCAAGAACACTAACCCAGAGGGGGAAAAGAAACCTAGCTTTTGTAAAGAGAAGCGGATTGCAGTGGCGGCCTGGTCTGCTTTGCCATGTTTTAGCGGACCACAAAGATTAGAGCAGCGCCGCTGAGCCCCCACAGCGAATCCCTGATCCCGGATTAGAGCGGAGAGCGAGGTCGACCGGGGGCCTGGAGGGACATACTGCCAGGAGGTATTATCTTCATAATGTGCAAGAGCAGAGCAGTCACCCAGTGATGTCACTTCCTGTTTTGTGATGCCTCTGAACATTCGAGAAAATGGTCAGACTTACCGCCAGCCTGAGTCACCTTTCATTCTTCTTTTAAACATTATAGAAACAAATTAGATGGGTTTTCGCACCATTTCAACTTTCTGTGATTGTGATCTTTAACTCTCCAGTTTGAGGTCAGTCTTTAAATCTGATCTGAGGACCTCAGTATCTGAGCCTCTACTCTTCCTTCCTCTGTATTCACTTATCTATATACTGTATCTGTGGCACATCTGTGGCTGATTCTTTGCACTCTCGGAACGCTATGCATCGGGCTCCTGTTCGCTCCGTCATGGCTGTGTGTATAATAATAAAGCTCTGTATTTATTTCAAACTAATTTATTGAACAATTCATGTAAAATGGCTCAAGTAAGAAAAAAAAAAAAACAAAGCATGATCTCAACTAATGCATGTGTGCATTGGATTGGATTTTATTAAATGGATCTTGATTCATGTGAAACAGAACTCTGTCTTTATTTCTACATGGAGCGTCGCTATATATATTGATGGGTATTCCATTTTAAACACAACGTAGTCCATCAGCATACTTAACAGCGTAGTTCAGGTGTTTTGAAGTGCAGTTGGATGAGGTACTTATCTATAGTCAGTGTATTAGCTGCAGTAGATGATGGTCAGCAGGCCCCCAGTTTGGAGAAACAGACATAAGTACTAGCACAGAAGCAATGTACTGCTGTGGACGGGGCTGTTGGCAAAACATATTTTAGCCACCTAAAAAACTGAGTGAGGCAGCGGTAGACCAGCAACTCCTGTGTTCTGTATAGTAAAATTAGAGTTTTTTCAGTGTAGTCTGGTTGCTTTGGCATAGATAACAGCTTCAGGACCCAATCACCCAAACAGACTGTACAGCTGTCAAAATAGTGAAAATATTCTAAATATAGCATTACACTGATAATGATTTTTTTAGGTGGCTAAAATATGTTTTGCTGCCCCTGTCCACAGCAGCACATTGCTTTGGTTTAGTAACTCCTGTCTGCTTCTTCAAACTGGGGGCCTGCTGCCTGTCATCTACTGTAGGTAATACACTGACTATGGATAAGTACCTCATGCACTTCAAAATACCCAAACTATCCCTTTAATGTGAACATGTTCCAGAGTCAACAGGAGGGCTTATGTTTTATGTCACCGGGCTAAAACAGCCTGGAAATGTGCTTTTCCCTTCTCAGAGTCAGTAGTGCTCGTCTGCGCTCTCGGACAACTTTGTGCAAAATCCACAGCAGTTTTCCCAAAGACTGACGCGTGATGTCCTGAGCCTCGAGTACCTCGACATTCCACAGGTCACAGCGATGCCCTCTTAAGTGCTCATGATTTAAAAAAAAAAAAAAGGCCAAAAGCCTAAAAACATTTGTACAGTACAGCAGATTCTATCACAACACTGTCAGCATCACAGGTTTAAGAAGAAGAAGAAGAAGAAGAAGAAGATCTGCCTTTATTAGTCCCACAGTGGGGAAATTCAATTTACACTCTGTTTAACTGTTTCTGTAACTCTGTTTAAGACTGTACAGGCGACGCCATTTGTTTGTGCATTCATGCAGAGATCCCAGGATGATAAAAACGGTGATCCAGCTCCAGTTCTGTATTGTCAGTAGTGATGTACGGCCTACAACGATTTCACCCACATCGCTTATGGTACAACAGAGAGGGTTGTACCTTTAACAGGACAATGTCTCACAAAATGAATTATATCCACTAAACCCTGCAGTGGCTTATTGTCCTGTACGCACAACATTATGAACTGGCTCACATCCTTCTGTGGGTTGAATTCCACCTAGAAACAAAAACATGAGCATATGTTTTTACTATATTTTCCTATAGTATAACCAGATTTGTCAGATTTTCAGACATTAAGGGCAATGTGTTAAGTTATGATTTAGCAGTTCCTCCACAAATGACTTCTCAGAACATAACAAAAAGATCCCTTTCTTTCTTATGCTTATTTTACTGCTATGACTTCTTACATGTGTGAATAGAGGCTCTGATCCCAGGAGGAAATACACGTGTCAGCAGACGATTGATACAACTCTGTTTGGAGAGTAGTATAGATCTTCTCCTCTAACTCTTAGCAAGAATAACTAAATCTCCCAAAATTATGAACCATTTCTTCAAAGTAAACAAGTGTCGGGTGCAGTAAAATCTTATATATATGTAACGCAAGTTGGCAGCGCACACTCTTTCAAGGTTATATATTTGTAAGACCAGCCAAAAAGCACTCATTTAAAGCTGGGGCTGGTATTCTTTGAATGCATTTTTGTTGTATTTGTTGAAAATCTCATTACATCCTGACAAGTGATGCTAATAATTTAACGTTTAACTGTTAATCAATAATTTAGAATTTTAACCGGTTAATGCTTGGTTAAATGGTTAAAAGAAATGTTAAAAATTAAAAGGAGCTGCTTGTCATTTTAAGCAGAATAGCTGGTCCACCTTAACAGCTCACAGAGTCTGAGCTTGACTTGGGTGTGAGGAGTTGTAACATTTATTCACCGACAGATGAACTGTACACACACTGTAATGCTACGTTCTCAGCTATAACACCAACGACAACCCCACGTTCGCTGCCGCCACACACACACGGTATGTCAGACCCCCGCTGACGTTAAGCCGGGCAGACTAACAGCATGTGTGACAATGGCGACCATGAACCCACCAGCAACGCTGCCTCTGTGAACGTAGCAAAAATGCACACAATCTGTCAGACACTCGCTAACGTTACGCCAGGCTGACGGACGGCTGACAAACTCACAGCTAAACGAACGGGAAAGCGGCTGCATGTGTCCACGATGCTACATGCAGCATCATGGCTGCTACAGTAACTCTCCCGAGCTGCACTGGGGACTGAGTTGTCTGTTTTGCTCGTACACTGCAGCTGGTGATAAATGATGGATTTAACCTGTTTGTGCGTCAGTTTATTGTTGCAGGTGAGCGGCTTGTTGGGCACTATAACCACTGCACAGCTGCATGAAACACTAGTCTTGTCAGTTCATGGTTAATAATCGTTTAATGAGGGTCAGTTATCGGTTAGAAAAAAAAAAATCTAAATTCTAATCCCAACATCCGTTTATCTGAAACCGCTTATCCCGTTAGGGGTCACGGAGGGCTGAAGCCGATCCCAGCTGACATTAGGCAAAAGTGGGGTACACCCTGGACTGACAGACAATCATTCACGCTCACATTCACACCTATGGGCAATTTAAAGTCAACAGTGAACCTGCATGTCTTTGGACTGTGGGAGGAAGCTGAAGAACCCAGAAAAAAAACACAGGGAGAACATGCAAACTCCACACAGAAGGGCCCCAAGCCGGATTCAAATCTGCGACCCTCTTGGTGCGAGGTGACAGTGCTAACCACGGCACCACCGTGCAGCCCGACAGCGATCAATAAATCTAAATCAAACCTACCAACCTGCCTTCCTGTGTGCTCTCTACTCGCTCACAAGCTGCTTAACGTGGCAGCTGTGAGTACTAACAATGACCATTTTCATGGTTTGCATTCATAATGATAACTTTGGGGGAGTGGCTTTGGAGGGAGGCCTGACAGCGTTGCTGACTTTCTTGCTTGATTTAGCGCCTTTTGGAGCTAGTGCTGCGAGCTACCTTCATAGGAAAACACAGGACTTGATTTTTCAGTTGGATCATTTTAAAAAGCTAGCGTAATTATGCTAATTTCCTAATATTTCCAACCCTAGCTTTAACACTAAGGGTTAAGGAAAATAAAGCAGGAGTCAGTTTAGTTGTAGCCCAGCACCCTCGATGTATTTTATAATGTTGTTTGCCTGTAACCACCTGTAATAGATGTGTATTGCCTTGCAGTAGAACAAGGAAATTCAATTTTGTGTAGTGAATTTTAGTATATCAGAATATACTAAAATTGGTTATTTCATACATACTTTGAAGACATGAAATAGTGCTATATGGCCCTTTAGCACCAGAGTTTGTGACCATTTCCTTAGCTATATTATTATTCTGTGGTAAGTAGTGATGTGAAGTGGGGAAGGTCCATTACAGCCAGTTCTTCTGCTTAAAACAATGTAGGAAGGCAGTCATTAAAAAGACAAAAAAAATAAATTTAAAAAACTCCTAAATGTTTGAGGGGGATCCTCTATGTAGAGTCAACTAGTGCCCATGTTTGATTGCTCAGCTCATGTGGAGCAGAGGGTGATGCTGACCCCCTCTCCTATCCAGCAGGCGGGGAACAGCTCCTGGCTGAAGGCACAGTGGAAGGCGTGGAGCCTGGTCTGCCCGTCTCCGTAGTAGGTGAGCGTCCCCGCCTCGTAGTCCAGCAGCATGCCGATGCGGCTGTGCTGCGAGTGGCCGGCCAGGGTTTCCCGCCGGCCGTTGTGCCAGGCGCTGAGCTGGTGCTCGTCCAGCTGCAGGCTCCAGGACAGTTCGTTCATACCCACCATGCACCTCTTGCCTTTCTCCTTCCTGGGGATGGTCTCGTAGGTTACCTGATGAGAGGCGGGGGAGAGGAAACGTCACTAATGGCATTTCTCTGGGGACCATGAATGTATGTACTAAATGTCAGGGCAATCTATCCAATGGCTGTTGAGATATTTCAGCCTGAACAAAGTGGTGAACCAACAGCTTAAAGGATGAATTGTAATAAATTGAGTGATCCTCAGATCGTTCCTCTTGTCCAATACTTTGCTTTATGACCAAATACCTGCAGAACTAATGACATTCGCTTCAGCCTCAGCTGTACTTTGTGGTTAGCGCTTACGTGCTAAACTAAGACGGTCAGCATTCTACCTGCTTAACATCAGCATGCTGCCATAGTAATTTGGAGCATGTTAGCATGCTGATGTTAGCATTTAGCTCAAAGCACTAAGTGTACATTCTCACAGAGCTGTTAGCATGGCTGGAGAGTCTTAGTTTTAGGAAACTGCCGCAAAAAATTAAAGGTTAAATGGACATGTGTTTATATAGCACTTTTCTAGTCTTCCAACCACTCAAAGCACTACACTACATGTCAGCATTCACCCTTTCACACACACACATTCATACACTGATGACAGAGGCTGCCATGCAAGGTGCCAACTTTGCCCATCAGGATCTAATCTAAATACTCATTCATCTCATTCACACACCGATGGCTATGCCTTTGGGAGCAATTTGGGATTAAGTGCCTTGCTCAAGGACACATCAATATGGGACTAGAGCAGCCGGGAGTCAAAACTACACCTGGACTGTAGGCAGAGGGAGGCGTGCATCTACTCATGGACAAGAGGCTTGTGACAGAATGAGATGAAAATATTAATGGTACCCTCCTCCGCTGAGCTGTAATGTTAGCTAGCTCAGTGGTGCTAGGTGAACTCCCTTCTGCACGGTGATACGGTTGGTGGGTGTAGTTTGGTAGAAAGAAAACAGTTCCTATATGAAACAGTGTTGATTATCTTGAGTAACAGGCCATGATTTCTGGAAAAAGATACTGTTATGGAGTTTTTCAAATTTATTTTTTGGTGCTTTGAGCACCACAAGCCGAATCCCATCTAGTTCCATCATATTGGAGAGAAAGCAGACGTCTCTTCGGCCGATATCTGCAACACTCAGCAACTCACTCCACAACTTGTTTGATAAATAGCACTACAGGTAAAAGGACAAATGTGTAGTTTTGATTTTGGGCTGAACTGTCCCTTTAAGATCATATCATTCATCATCATCGTTCTTTACCCCGACGTAGGCCCAGGGCTTGGACACCTCCAGCTCCCAGTAGTGCTGTCCATGGGTGAAGCCCTGGAAGCAGAGCACCTGCCAGGTGTGGTCGAAGCGTGCTTCGTGGGCCGGGACGGGGCGCGGCCCGGAGGTCAGGTGCTCCGCCCTCCGGTTCTCCTGCGATAGAGACAGGTGCCCGTTGGCTGTGCGAGGGTCAAAGGTCAGAGAGCACCGGTCTGTAATGAGGAAGAAATGAATCAGACAGATTGAAGCAGGAACAGATATCTACACTGTTAACACGCTGTTACAAAATCATTCTGTGGTCACAGGAGGAACAATAAGGAGCTGTTTGACTTTTGCTGTACCCATCTTTGACTGCTCGTAATTCATAACTCATCAAAGTACTTAAGCTTTTCCCCTGCTGCACTTTTACAAATATCTTAGATTTAAAGTAGGGCTGGGAATTAGATCAAATATACTCAATGTATAGCTGCTTGTTCTACGTGGGATGTAGTAAATGACTCACAAAAACTGTGTACAGATATTAACTGTAATTTTTTTAAGGTGTTGACTTGAGAGGTTTTGGTGTAACTGACTTCAAAATAAAATGATCTGGTAAATGTTATTAAAAATTTCCCATTCATTCAATAAGTCAGTCAATCAAAAATAAAAAAAAAAAAACATGAATGAATATCGATGGTATTCCCAGGCATTGCTATCTGTTTCGGGACTAAAAATGTTGGATCGGTGCATCCCTAATTTCCAAAGACCAATCTGACTTCAATATGACATTACACCACCTCAGAGTGTTTAGTTATTTTGCTAGAATCAAGCTGGTGTGATCATACACATCAGAGTAAAATCAAAAAGTTTTTTTTTTTTTTTAAATATACCGTATATCCAGATATAGCCTAAAAATAGCGAAATATTATTTATTAGCCATATCGTCCAGCCGTAATTCAAAGAACCAGAGAATCAGGTCAGTCCAAAATGTTAGATTGGACGTACAAGCACTGAGGCCCTCCTTCCCTCCAGGGTGGCACGGAGCAGCCGGACTGGGGACCACAGCTAGGATCGGCCTCTTATCCTGAGGAGAACCTGGAGACCCAACGACAAGCTTGAGAACACAGAGCAAGGATTGGGGAACCAACTGCTAAAGAGGGAACAAACATTCCCGAGGGCATATTACCATCTTTGTCCGGACCCACAGCGGCGCTAACAGCTTTCTCTAGGTCCTCAGACACCAGCTTGGAGACTCTGGACAGGACGTCTGTGACACCATTTAATCGCTCTTGTAGGTTTGGCGTTACATCTGTGGGAATATCTTTGAAACGTGGAACTTCTAAGACCATTGATTCCTGTGAAGAGATGTGCATTTGAAAGAGGACCTTGACGATTTTTGATGATTCCCCTCATGTTTGTAGACGGGGGCATCTGACTGTTTCTGTCTGAATGCAATATAGTCGTAGTGTTACATTACACTCTTTCTGTTTAAAGGGATAGTTTGGGTGTTTTGAAGTGGGGTTGTATGAGGTACTTGTCCATAATAGATGTATTACCTATAGTAGATGATGGTCAGCATGCCCCCAGTTTGGAGAAACTAACAATAGCACCAGCATGAGAGCAATGCAATGTGCTGCTGTGGATGGGGGCACCAGCAAAATGGATTTCAGCCATCTAAAAGAAAGGCTCACCTAAAAAATCATCAGTTTTAAGTGTACACTATATTTTTCCATGCAGAAACTCTTCTCTGCATCGCTATACTTGGGGCATGCAGATAGCCATCTACTGTAGGTAAAACACCCCGCACTGTCTCTTTGAGCTAAATGATAGTGTAAAGACAGGGTTACAAACCTTGATGAGCTCTGTATCAGAGAGGTTATGTACAGCTGCTATCTGTCCCTGGCTCTCTCGGAGTATCTGGGAGCGCTCCTCGAGTTCAGCTAGCCGTGCCTCCGCCTCCGTGATGGCAGCTTCTTTCTGCTCCTTGATAAAGAGCTCTGTAGCCTGCTGCTTCTCGCCCAGTATTTTAATCAAGGTGCAAAACTTGACACTGACCCAGGTGGACGTCTGCTGAAGAGTCACCTGTTGACAGAAAATGTAGAATTGCACACCTTCGAGGAATCTGGGAACACACAGTTAATGGTATCTGGGCCTTATTCTTTGTTCCTGTCCATTTTTTTTTCAATCATCTACAATGATATCAAGCTTCTGCCGTAGCCAGTGATGGACTCAGGCTGTCTGAGGGATAGGGGCAAAAAAAATAATAAAAAGGGTACTAGCTGCATGCGATGGAGCACTGGCGTGCATAAACTTTTCAAGCATGTAGGACATTTTCTTCATTTCAAGGGACCCATTAGTGCGTCTCTACTGGAGAGGCATCCAAGAGAGCATTTTATCATGTCTACTCTATTAGAAGGGCACCAAGAGGGCACTTCATCATGTTATATCTACCACAGGGGCATCCAAATAGGTTTTCACTTAAAATGGGGGTTTACCTTAGCTTGACTGATATTCTCAGCCAATTCATTTATACTTTTCTGCGTCTCTTCAGCGAGTTTCCCCACCTCCTTACTCTTCCTTTCCAGCAGCAGCTGTAAAGAACACATGTCAAGTTGACACAGTAGACTATACAAACTCACAGTGATGCTGGAGTAAAGAAGACAGTGTCATAACTGGAATATTACAATAGCAACTAAGCAGCTGTGGGTGGCATTGCATTATTATACCTCTTGATTTTCCCTCTCTGCCTCCAACATGACCTTCTCATGGTTCCCGCATTCAGAGATGCCACACTCGCAGCACACAGACATCTTGTCCTGTCTGCAGTAATAAACCAGAGGCTTTTTGTGGCGATCGCACAGCAGCATGGCTCTCGCCCCTTCGCTTGCCCTCATGAGCGACTCTCTACAGGGGGGGCCCGTGCTGTTTGCAGCTTCTGTCAGAACTGACATGGATACATTACGCTTGAGAACTGGCCTGGTGTCGAACTCCGCTTTGCAGACTGGGCAATGAGGTCCGATACCAGACTTGCTCTTGGTGTCCCAGTGAATGCTGATGCAACTTTGACAGAAGGTGTGACCGCAGGGGATGGTTACAGGGATCCGGAAACGGTCCAGGCATATGGCGCAGATCAGGTTTGGATTCTGAGGCTCCATCTCTGAAGGAAGAGTAGACATCCCTGTAAGGAAAAGAAGTGGTTGGTTATGATGTGACGAAACTTAGAAAACTAGATCAGTGTATCATATCCATACAACATCATGACAATAATGTAACTGCTTTATCATCACTGTATTAAGAGATTAATAGCACATTTAAGCCCTTTATATAGAAACAGTCTCTCAGAAAGGCAGGGGAAAAAAGCATTAAATTTGTATGAGTGCCAGTTATCAGACTGTGCAATAGCAAAGCCACGGCCAAGCAACAACACAAGGCTCAGTCCAAATGGTAACGTTGTCTACCACACGATAACTCAGCCAAGTGGAAGGAAATGCTAACGTTAGCTAACGTTAGCCTGGAATCAAGTCAGTTCACGTTAGCTAGGACGCGGGGACAAACAATAATAGTCAACACATTAAAACAGTCCAGCTGTTTAACCGTACATTAGCGCCCACTTTTACACTCAACATTATATATGACACAAAACGACAGACTGTACAGTCTTACCACTTCAACAGATAAATACATCCGTGCACAGCATCAGTGTGAATCATGGATGTAGAATATCGTCAAATGAAGCTTCCCTGATGACGACAGACGCAAAAGTGATACCTTCAGGTACTGTCGGGAAAAGACATAAACACATGTAACAGAATATGGACATTGTCATTACTACGGTATAATACACGCCCATACACTGGACACTGCTATTGTCACTGTGTTACATTTTCAACGATGGTTTTCACTGTTTGCTCTCATTTAATAATTTAAGTTTCATTATAATAGTGCAAATAATCCTGAATGGTTTGACAGTCACTAATAATTAATCACTAACCAAGAAGTATAAATGTTCTCTTTTGATTATGTGCAACACAAGTGTGCTAAAATAAAGAAAACGTATAATGTATTTACTGATAGTGTCGGCTAGTAGATAACGGTTAAAAATGCACAGAAAACATAAAATGTGAACGGACTCGTTTTGTCTCTCTCGGCCACCGTAGCTCCAGAAAAAAGAAGAAGAAAAACTCACTCCAAGATGGCGCTGCGCACTGTTTGCGCCGCTTCCTTGCGAGCTGGGACAGATTTAGGGGTCACTAATGCGAGGACGTTTGTCACAACAGGTACTGTAACGACATTGTTAAAAACTATTGTGTTAACATTTAGGAGGTTTGTGTTTTGCTTCACTATTGCATGTATGTCAGGTCACATTCGTTTGTGAGTAAACCCCCGTTACATGCTTTCCTCCTCTGTGGAGAAACACACCAAATCCCATAGACACATGTGACAATTAAGTGTGAACTTAGTGGTGCAGTGGTAGACGAAGGGAAATGTTTCTTAAGAACAAGATAAGAGACAAGAGGGGTATGTACTTCACGTATCGGTTACCATTCAGGGGTTCTCCATTCGTTCCCACCATTGGTTTGAGGAAAAACAAGGGGAACCAAACATGTGTGACTAACTAACTGTTGGGGGTGTTTCCACATAACAGCGTTCCTCTGCAGACGGATACCTCCTTTGGGTCCAATGCCAAATGAGGAGATTAACGTCGAAAACCTGGAGTCATTAGAGAAGTATCGCAGCTACAATCGTTATTTCCGACAAGCTGAGGAGACGAAGAACAAACCTGCCTGGTGGAAGACTTACAGGAGCTATGTGGAGAAAGCAGATCCTGACCATGGTGAGAAATAAAGGTTGGCAGTGATGAACGTGTCAGTGGTGAAGAATATGACCTTGTCACGCTGAAACCTTTTGAAAGCTCACAGTCTAAACTAGTCTTGTGTTGTTGCAGGTGTGGAGAAAGTTGACATTGGACTGCCATACTGTCGACCCAACAGGACCAAAGAAGTGAGGGAGAGGAAGCAGATGATGAAGGACAACAAGAAGAACATTGAGCTGGAGAGGGCTACTCGTCTGCGCACTTGTAAGCTCACACATGCTCACCATAAAGGGAATACGGTACTTAAAGAGGAACAAACTGCAATATGGTGCTATTGGGGCAAGCTGACACTGTCAAATATGTCCATTAAAGGTGCTTGTTTTTGCCATTACGGGCTCTGATTGTTATTATAACTCTTCCAATACCCATACTAGCATACTATTTAGTATGCCAGTACCCATGCTACTGTACTATTTAGTATGCCGATACCCATGCAACCATACTATTTGGTATACCAGTACCCATACTACCGTACTATTTAGTATGCCAATACCCATACTACCACACTATCTAATATGCCATTACCCATACTACCATACTATTTAGTATGCCAGTACCCATACTACCATACTATTTAGTATGCCAGTATCCATACTACCATACTATTTAAGATAAGATAAGATAAGATATTCCTTTATTAGTCCCATAGTGGGGAAATTTACACGTTACAGCAGCAAAATACAAATAAAATAAATTAGTATATACATAATAGAAAATAGAAAAAAGTAAAGACAGAAAAAATGTGTCCATCATATCAATATTAGTATGCCAATACCATACTGCCAGACTATTTAGTATGCCAATACCCATACTACCATACTATTTAGTATGCCAGTACCATACTACCAGACTATTTAGTATGCCAATACCCATACTACCATACCATTTAGTATGCCAGTACCCATACTACTATACTATTTAGTATGCCAATACCCATACTACCATACCATTTAGTATGTCAGTACTCTGCATGCAACAGTACATACTTTGTAAGGACAGCTGCTGTATGTAAAGTAAAAAGACAAAGTATGCAATTTTGAACATAGTCTGTAAGTGTCTGACATTATTGTAAGAGTCTCACTCAAGGAGAAGTTTTGTTCTGAAATCATGTAGCCAGTACAATGGTGGGATAGTGGAATATATCCATGGTGGATACGCGAGTGGCAGCCTGGCACAGTTTGTTGTGTTGGAGTACAGGAAGTGTTATCTAAAAAACTTTCAGTATCATGGCATAGATGATCTCGACAATGTGGGTCAGGTCTTTTGAATTCAATAATGGCCCATATTTATTAGAGCCAGAGTATATGGATATTCATAATGCTACTACTGCCTTCATGCACAGAAGGCAAGCTATTATTTGAGCGTTTTGCATCAAATCCAGTTTCCAGCTCTGCTTCCTGTGTTTTCAGGCATGGTAATATGGACAGATTAATTCTTAAACAGCCATAAAACGGTCGTCTGGACGGGGGTCATTTCAAAAATTGTTGTCCCCATTGGTCACTTAGACACAAAAATATGGGAAAATAGGGTCAAGATTGAAAAATACCAAAGTTAACTAAGCATTTTAATTGACAAATGATTAAACTGTGGTATTTTTTTCCTCTTTATGCCACCAGTTAAGATCCCCCTGGATAGAGTGCAGGAAACCTGGGAGAAGAGCAGCGGCCCGTTTCAGATAAAGAGACTGGCAGACCACTACGGAGTCTTCAGAGATCTCTTCCCCATGGCATATTTTCTACCTCAAGTCTCACTCCGGATCTGCTATAGCCAGGACAACAGTGGCCAAGTGCATTATGGGAATCGGCTGACACCAACAGAAGTGTGTAAAAGGACTGGAGGTTTTAGCCTATAATTGCTATATATACAAGGGTCAAGGACACTTAAAGTTTAACCTTCTTTCTGCCTCCTCTAACACATCATTCCCTCCCTGCATGTCTATTTAGTTTTATTCACTTTTCTGCTCTGTGCCCACCTTCTCTGACTGTATTCTTTGCCCCATCTTTGCTGTACTTTTCTCTTAGGCAGCATCTGTCCCTCAAATCAGCTTCGATGTGGAGGAGGGCTCCCTGTGGACCCTTTTGCTCACCTGTCCAGGTCAGCATCAGCTATCACATGAGGCCAACAGTCTGTACTGCTTTTTAGGAATGAAATCAACACAGATAACTAATGGAGTCTCAGCATTTACAGACCGCCTAAAATAATTCACCTTATTTTTTCAGATGAGCATCTTCTGGATAATGAGGCTGAATATGTCCACTGGCTAGTGTGAGTACTTAAAGTCAGTGTGTGCTCTTATTTCTACAGCATAAGCTGACCAAATGGCTTTTACAAGGAGAAATATTTGCAGGAAATATTTTATATTTCATGTTGATTACGCCCCATTGTGTAAAGGCCTGGGCTTTTCAGTGACTTCAGAGACATCTTGTGTCTGGCAGTTCAACTTTTAAGCAATAACATTTGCTTATTTATAGATCTGGATTTTCTTAAATGCAATATTAAGAATCCTTAACCGCTACAGCCTGGAATGATGTTTCTGTAGAGGGAACATACCGGGTGGAGCAGTGCAGGCCGGAGAGGAGCTGTGTCACTACCTTCCCCCATTCCCTGCCAGAGGAACGGGCTTCCACCGCTACATTTATGTCCTCTTCAAGCAGGAGGGACCCATCAACTTCCAGGAGGATATCAGGCCATCGCCATGGTGAGCCATCCACTCAACATACAGACAGGAAGCTGGTGCATAATATGAAATATATAATCTATTTCTAATCTTCATTCACTTATCAGTGCAGAGGATGAAGTCATCATATTGAGTTTTTCCTTTTCTAGTCATCCAAATATATATCCTTTTTAATATGCTTTGCGCATTTTTTGTTGTTATGCTCGAATAGAATATTCTGTGATGATCATAATTATATAATTGGCCTTAATCGCCAGATTTACCAGCATGAAGTGATATATTAAAAATATTACAGAAATAGTAGATTTTCACATAATTTAACCCTGTTTTTAAAGGGCGGATCTATTATTAGTCTATATGACTAATAATGGTTGGTATGGTTTCTACATGATAACGATGCTACATGTACAGTATATTTGCATCCTTATAGGCAGTGTATTTATGTTGCCTACAGTAACATAGACGGCGGTCAGCATTCTCCCAGTTTGGAGAAGCAGACAGGAGCACCGTACATGAAAGTCAACCGATGTACTGCTGTGGAAGCCATGGTAGTTCAGATCCGAAAGAACCCAAACAAACAAACCGATCAAGGCAAAGGTAGACCAGCAACTCTGTTCTGTGAGGTAAAATTACTGGGTTTGTCAAAGGAGTCTGGTGGCTTTGGCAATACACCGGCTTCAGTGTCTCATTGGAAGGGACTGTCTGATGACAGGGTAAAGTGGTGAAAATATTCTAAATATAGCACACACTTAAACTGATATTGATTAGGTGGTTAAATTATGTTTTTCTGCTGCTCTGTCCATAGCCGTTTTATCTCACCATCAGACAGCTCTTTACAACGGGAAACTTGAGCTATTATATCACTGTCTTCAAAGACAAGATTCACAAAAATAACAATTTTAACTTGCAGAACACGGGAGCGTTCTTTCACCTTCACCCCAGAATATCCAAACTAACCCTTTCAGTTGTTTCCAAACTTAGCATAGGTAACTTTAACTCAGCTTGTGCTAGCGTTCACATTATTCATAACCTTATTGGTTAACTTAATTTGGTAAACTACGTCACTGCTAAGTGGGTATTTAAGATAAGATAAGATAAGATAAGATATTCCTTTATTAGTCCCACAGTGGGGAAATTTACAATTTTTCAAATTTCCATTTGAAATACATGGAAAAGAATGCAGATGCACCCGCCCTTTAAGCATAAGAGTGTGTCATTGTCAGCAGCCATAAAATCTATCAGCAAACTGTTTTAACAAGCATAACATTAGTCCCTGTTCATTCATGTTTAATGCAGCTACAGAAACACTAAGCGGCATGTGTTGGCTCTCCTCCCTCAGCCATTCTCTGGTGGATCGTTCATTTAAGACGATAGATTTCTACAGGAAGCACCAGGACAACATGACTCCTGCAGGCTTGGCCTTCTTCCAGTGCCAGTGGGATGAATCTGTCACCAACACCTTTCACACCACACTCAGTGAGTCATGCTAATGCTCACAAATAAAGCACAACTTTGGCCATGTGACAGTGTTTTTATTCTACCTAGATTTTAGGACCAAAAGTTTGCCTGCGTTTGTCATCTAAAAACCTATTTCTTGTATCTTCTCCCTGTAGACATGAGGGAGCCAGTGTTTGAGTTCATCCGGCCTCCAGTGTACCACCCTCCACAGGTTAAATACCCTCATCGGCAACCCCTGCGCTACTTGGACAGATACAGAGATGGAAAGGAGCACACCTATGGAATATATTGATCGTGAGATACTCAAAGTTGAGAAAACGGGTGCATTTCCTCGCAAATTTGTTGTCATGCTTGGCATATTTATGTTAAAGAAATTAAAGCATTTTTCAACTGTGCTGTTCTGTTTCGTATATTTGCTAAGGAGGTTGTGCATTTACTCCCATTGGATCAAATATCTGATTTTTTTTTTTTGTTTTGTTTTTTTTTTTTTGTTGGAAACCGACAGCAGGATATTTCATATATTTGTTTTGATACAATGTGATGGAAAGGTTGGGTGAAAAATCAGCATCCAAGGTTGTGCTGGAACACATTATTAGTGATGTCACCTGAGGTCACTGGGTATTTCGACATCATGCACCCTCATTCAGGTGACCCAATCAGGGTTAATCTGACCCCGACTTGTGCCCCAGCAGCACTGCGATCCCAGATCCATAGACATTTCAATACCCTCTCAGCAGCCTTTGTGATGGACTTCATGTTTTTTTTTTTTCTTACCAGGTTGGGTGTAGACTCCGCAGAGCGAACGGGCTGCAAAACCTCTGCACCCTACCTTGATGGGCTCATAGCGAGCTCACATTGATTTACTTATGGAGAATAAAACTTGCAGCCATATTTGTCAAACTGCCAAAAATGAAATTTGGGTTTTAAGAGACAATGTGTAGGATTTGACAGCATCTAGTAGTGTGGTTGCAGATTGCAACCAACTGAGTACCCCTTTACTCACTCCTCCCGTTCCAAGATTGCCGTAACGTAAGCTGCCGAGTGCAAAACTGTGGTAACACCATTCGTCTTTCTCAGAGGTCATCCATACCATAATAACACTACTTCAGGAGCAACAAAGGTCAAATGGTGGCTGGCAGTTCCACGGCCTTGCACTCTGCGGCTCATGTTACCGCAGTTTCACAAGCGTGCTGGACAACTACTTTGGCCTTCAGGTAACATAACTCACGTCAAGTCAATTTTATTATAGCCCAAAATCACAAATCACTATTTTGCCTCGGGGGGTGTTACAGTCTTTACAGGATATGACATCCTCTGTACCTAAAAATGTGACTTTCTCACATAAAAACATGGAAGTCTCTCTCTAGAGCCAGTGTTTCATTTGCCCGTTGGGTGACTGTAGAAACTTGGTGGACTCTGTGAGGAGGACCTGCTCCTTATGTAGCTATGAATGGCCTATTATAATGAAAACAAAACAATTCTTAGTTTCAGGTGATTATGCACTAATTAAAAGATAGTGATGAATACTATATTCCATTTCTGCTAACAGTTATCCTGTAAATGCTACACACTCGCCCTTTAAGGTTAAGTCCTACTCTCTGATTGGCTGTTCCTGCAGAGCCGCCATGCAATCACTTAACTGGTTTTAGTGATCCTTGGAAGAGCGATACAAACAAACCCAGGATATAGAATCCATTCTCAGGCGAATGTCTTCCAGGACTATTTTTCACCATTGCCATGTGGCTACAGATCCAAGTGCAAAAGAGACATTTTTTAAAAACTTCTTCTGTTGTTGAAATGACAGATTTAGAGGATTGTGAATCCTAAGAGGAGGTATGTGTATTTATTCATTCTCCTCTCCTTAGGAGAATTCTGCATTATTATTGTTATTATTATTAATTAAAAATAATATTTTGTTTGTTTGTTGTTTTTGTTTGGGCAAAAAGTCCATAATAATCTTTCATCATATTGTAATTTGAGTGTTCTTAGAGAAAATTAGACTTCTGCACCTCCTCATGGCTCTGTTTTTCAGGTGTGATGGAAGACTGACCAATCACAGGTCATTTCAGAGAGAGAGAGTATTCCTATTGGCTCTACATTCAATAGAAGCAGTTGTCAGTCACTCACGAACTCTGATCAAATGGTCAAACTAAGCAGCACTGATTAAATATGAATCAATATTCCATTATTATAATGTCTATTTCTCATAAGAAATGATTTCAGAAACCTTGTAGTTACTGTTTAGCTGTAAAATGAGAAAGTTTGCTCCATCTGGTGGGCGGTGCCTGGTATTTCCTCAACTGATCTCAACATTGCTGCCAGGTCACAACCTTTATAATTTTACAGCTAAACAGTAACAACAAGATGTTTCTGAAAACATTTGAGGTGAGAAATAGGCGTTACAGTAACAGAATATTGATTCATATTAGATCAGCGCTGCCTAGTTTGTTTGTCTGATTGGTTGTTTTCCTCTGGTCTGTGAAATCTTGCAGATGCCATGAGGAGCACCGGAGGACACAGAGGAACATGTTCATTTTTTGTAGTTACCATCCTCCCAAATCAGCCTTTATTGTTTTTATAGCTGTCTGAAGAGGATGGATATCTGACTTTTTCTTCCATTTTCCTTATTTATGGAGCTTTCTCAGTGTTTGAACCTAATGTGAGATATTTAATATTATGTCCTTAACATACACCCAAAACAGGTATTATGGAATACATAGCACATTTTTATAATCTGACAAATTGTATCAGTGCTGAATCTCAGCTAACACTGACTCTTGACAGAGAGCCAATTAGAGCTGATCAAATACAGCTGTGTTACCAGCATGATGGGAGTTTTTTTAATCTGACTTGGCACTGGCAACAATTTTTCGTGGTGACTGAAGCGATGGGAGCTGTTTGTGCCTTGTTTATTTGTGTGCTCACTGCTTTGTTGGCCAAAGGTATTTTATATCCCCTCTGTTTGAAGCTTGTATTCAATGAATTAGTAGTGGAGTGTAGCAAGTGTCAAGGTTAATAACTCCTGAAATGTCTAATTTGTGATTAAGTGCCATCAAACAGCAGTTTGATTAAAAGAAACTGCACTGTCCATAGGCTCTTGTTTGCCAGTTGGTGGCGCAAATGAAAGACGTGATAATGGGCTGCAGAGGAGAATAAGAGGTAAGTATATAATTAACAATCTTTCTGGTGCTACTCCCTGACACTAACTTTCTTTCTTTTGTACTTCAGATCTGTCTCCCAATGAGATGTCCATACAGAAGGTCCTTGCGCTTCTCCAGTCAATGGAGTCCATGTTGGAGGGAGATGCAAAAGAAGGTAAGCAGGTTCTGTTAAACCCTACTGGAAAAATACAGGTTTGTGTTGCGCCTATATGTTACTGGCATCACAATGTGGTTAAATTATTCATTAATGTTTTATCTGGCTTTGGGTGGTAGGATTTCAATAGTATTTCTGTCTAATTAAAGCTACATTGACATACAATGTCAGGTATGCCACTGCTGTTGTCTACTTAAGATCATGTAGACAATTGTATTATAGTATAAACACATACTACGATGATATGGATGCAGTGAAAGCTCAGTATATCAATGATCATGCTGTAATAAAACCAGTTTACTTTAAAGGGGAACTATGCCCATTTTCAAAATTTGGTATTCCTATGCTCTAAGGCAGTCTAAAAATATTAGAACAATTGAATGAACAACTCTCCCAAACCCAAAAGCTGGAGTGCTAAAACTCAAACTTGTGATGTCGATAGGGTATAAAGTCTGGAACCACCAACTATAGACAATGAATTAAGAGAGATGTTATATGTATATATGACACTGAGAGCACCCATATACACAACACACGCACAATATACAGTATGTGAACATTTTCTGTTTCACAACTGACAACCCCTCAATACAATAAATCTCAAAAACAAAACAACAAAAAAGAAAACAACCAGTCTCCCATTTATTGTCTATGGAAGAGCTCCTGACTTTATACCCAATTACATCACAAGTTTGAGACTTCCTTCTCTGGTTTTTGACTTTGAGAGAGTAGCTCATGTTCACAAATATTGAACTTTACTTGGTCCTGGAAATACCATACTGGAATCCTTAATTTGGGTGGTCTCCTCGAAGTCTTTTGATGCAAATCTAAGTTAAGTCTGAGAGCAAGTCTGATATCTAAGTTTTTGCTTTAAAGTCTTTTTAGTATAGAATTCTCACAGTACTTTATAAGTCTTGAGAATGTGAACATCACATCACTGATTTAAGTTATCAATTGTTTATTAATCAAATTATTTCAGTACAAGAGGAAACCAGTGAAGTGGAAGCTGAGGCATCAGTTGGCCACCTGGAACATCCTCTAAACAGCACTGGCAAGAAGAACCAGACCGGCGGCGATGGCAGCCCTGGCAAGGAGAACCAGACGGCAGGCGATGGCGGCCCTGGCAAGGAGAACCAGACGGCAGGCGATGGCAGCCCTGGCAAGGAGAACCAGACAGCAGGCAATGGCGGCCCTGGCAATGAGAACCAGATGGCCAGCGATGGTGGCAGTGATCAGGAGAACCAAATGGGCAGTGGCCAGGAGAACCAGATGGCCAGCGATGGTGGCAGTGATCAGGAGAACCAAATGGGCAGTGGCCAGGAGAACCAGATGGCCAGCGGTGGCAGTGCCCAGGAGAACCAGACGGTCAGCGATAATGGCCAGAAAAACCAGATGGCCGGCAATGGAGGCCCTGGCAAAGAGAACCAGATGGCCAGCAACAGTGGCATTGGCAAGGAGAACCAGACTGCCGGCGGCCCTGGCCAGGAAAATCAGACGGCCAGTGATGGCGGCCCTGGCAAGGAGAATCAGACGGCCAGTGATCGTGGCCTTGGCACGGTGAACCAAATGGCCAGCGACGGTGGCAGTGGTCAGGAGAACCAAATGGCCAGGGGCAGTGGTCAGGAGAACCAGATGGCCAGCGGCGGTGGCGGCAGTGCCCAGGAGAACCAGACGGCCAGCAGTAGTGGCCAGAACAACCAGACAGCCAGCAATGGAGGCCCTGGCAAGGAAAACCAGATGACCAGCGACAGCAGCATTGGCAAGGAGAACCAGACTGCTGGCAGCAGTGGCCAGACGAACCAGACGACAGGCAATGGAAGCCCTGGCAAGGAGAACCAGATGGCCAGCGACAGTAGCATTGGCAAGGAGAACCAGACTGCTGGCAACGGTGGCCAGAAGAACCAGTTGGCCGGAGGCCCTGGCCAGGAGAATCAGACAGCCAGTGATGGTGGCCCTGGCCAGGAAAATCAGACAGCCAATGATGGTGGCCCTGGCCAGGAGAACCAGATGGCTAGCAACAGTGGCAGTGGTCAGGAGAACCAAATCGGCAGCAAAAGTGGCAATCGTCAGGAGAACCAAATGGGCAGTGGCAGTGGCCAGGAGAGCAAGATGGCCTGCAGCTGCTGCAGTGGTCAGGAGAACCAGATGGCCAGCGATGGCGGCCCTGGCAAGAAGAACCAGATGGCCAGCAATGGTGGCATTTTCAAGGGGAACCAGACTGCTGGCGACAGTGGCCAGAAAAAACAGATGGCCAGCAACCAGACAACAGGCAATGGAAGCCCTGGCAAGGAGAACCAGACAGCTGGCAGCATTAGCAAGGAGAACCAGACAGCCGGCAGCATAGGCAAGGTGAACCAGACAGATGGAGGCAGTGGCCAGGAGAACCAGATGGCCAGTGATGGCAGCTTTGGCAAGGAAAACCAGATGGCTAGCAGCAACGGTAGTGGACAGGAGAACCAGACGGCTAGCAGCAGCAGCAGTGGCCAGGAGAACCAGACTGCCAGTGCCAGTGGCCAGAAGAACCAGGCAGCAAGCAATGGTGGCCTTGGCAAGGAGAACCAGATGGCTACCGACGGTGGCATTGGCAAGGAGAACCAGACGGCCGGTGGCAAGGAGACCCAGATGGCCGTCTACGGTGGCATTGACAAGAAGAACCAGGCGGGCAGTGGCAGTGGCCAGATCAACCAGACGGCTGGCGGCAGTGGCCAGAGGAACCAGACAGCCAGTAGTGGTGGCAGTGGCCAGGAGAACCAGACAGCTAGCAGCGGCCAGGAGAACCAGACAGTCAGCAACGGCGGCCTTGGCAAGGAGAACCAGATGGCTAGCGACAGTGGCATTGGCAAGGAGAACCAGGCGGCCAGCGGTGGCGACAGTGGACAGGAGAACCAGACGGCCAGCAGCAGTGGCAAGGAGACCCAGACGGCCGGCCACGGTGACACTGACAAGAACCAGATGTCCAGTGGCGGCGGCAATGGCCAGGAGAACCAGACGGCTAGCACCAGCAGCGGCCAAGAGAACCAGACAGTCAGCAGCAGTGGCAAGGAGACCCAGACGGCCGGCCACGGTGACACTGACAAGAACCAGATGTCCAGTGGCGGCGGCAATGGCCAGGAGAACCAGACGGCTAGCACCAGCAGTGGCCAGGAGAACCAGACAGTCAGCAACGGCGGCCTTGGCAAGGAGAACCAGATGGCTAGCGACAGTGGCATTGGCAAGGAGAACCAGACGGCCAGCGGTGGCGACAGTGGACAGGAGAACCAGACGGCCAGCAGCAGTGGCAAGGAGACCCAGACGGCCGGCCACGGTGACACTGACAAGAACCAGATGTCCAGTGCCGGCGGCAATGGCCAGGAGAATCAGGCGGCTAGCACCAGCAGCGGCCAGGAGAACCAGACAGTCAGCAGCAGTGGCAAGGAGACCCAGACGGCTGGCCACGGTGACACTGACAAGAACCAGATGTCCAGTGGCGGCGGCATTGGCAAGGAGAACCAGATGGCTAGCGACGGTGGCACTGGCAAGGAGAACCAGACGGCCGGTGGCAAAGAGACCCAGATGGCCGGCTATGGTGGTATGGACAAGAGGAACCAGACGGCCAGCGGCAGTGGCAGTGGCCAGGACAACCAGACGGCCAGCAGCAGTGCCCAGAGGAACCAGACAGCCAGTAGTGGTAGCAGTGGCCAGGAGAACCAGATGGCCAGCAACGGTGGCCTTGGCAAGGAGAGCCAGATGGCCAGTGATGGTGGCATTGGCAAGAAGAACCAGACGTCCAGCAGTGGCGACAGTGGACAGGAGAACCAGACGGCCGGCAACAGTGGCAAGGAGACACAGATGGCTGGCCATGGTGACACTAACAAGAACAGGTCCAGCAGCAGTGGCAATGGCCAGGAGAACCAGACGGTCGCCGGCAGTGGTCAGGAGAACAATATGGCTGGCGGCCCTGGCAAGGAAAACCAGACAGCCAGCGGCAATGGCCAGGAGAACCTGGCTGCCAGTAATGACCTCAAGAACAGCATGGGAGTTGATCAGGAAGCCACAGAGATGACACCTGATGGTGACACAGCAGCTGAGGCGAATGTGGTTAGAAATGGAGTTGCATTTGGTTTTGGAACCCCAGAACTGATTACAAACCTCACTGTGTCCACATCAGGGCCTCACACGGTCACATTTAGTGTCCATTAAAAAGTAGGGAATGGGTGTGAGGAACCATGCAAGAGTATATTTTGCATCTAGGATATTTGTGTACACCTGCTTTTATCCATCTGCTTTAAATAAACCTCTTAACTGATATCTTATATTTGTCTCCTTATTCCTCCTGTGGGAGGGTCTGACATGGGATTAGATTAGTCTGTATTTGTTCATCTTCCATATTGTGTTTTATGCACCAAGCATGTATTTGTCCAGATCTAGAACACTAATATCCATGGGGTACATTGTAGATTGTAGACTGTAGTTTGTCCAAATACTCAAAACCAAGTCATTGCAAATGGGAGGCATGTCTATACTTGTTATGGACTTATGAAAATTTGTTGCCTGCAGGCATTGTACAAGGTTTCTGTCAGTTCCTATATTCAACAGAGAGCAGTTTCCTGGCAACATTAATACTGGTACTGACCTGACTTGATTTTAATGACTGCTTTTGATTTGTATACTATTGGGGCTCACATGAAGTGACGCTTGAAATAAATAAGGATAAATTACAAATTTAAAATATTTGAACAATGACGTGTGTGAACTGTGTGACTGTTCTCATATAAGTGATGTGGAAATCAATTAAGTGTATTTCCCATAATGGAAAACCATTCGGGGTCTCACAAACAAATATTCAAAAGGATTTTAGTTTTTCAGATACCCCCATCTGAGGTAAAACAAAACATTGCAATGTCTTTTCATAGCTTTGATGATGGTCATAATAAATATTTTATACAGAAAAAGTGAGGAAATTGGTTGATACATTTGCTCTCCTCATAGGTGAGAAAGTGCAGAATAAAACTCCTCTGGAGACAGAAACCAGAGAAGTCTCAAACTTCTGATGGAGCTGCTCCATAGACAATGAATGGGAGGCTGATTTTGTGGACCCACAAAATGCTTTTCTTTTTTTTTTTTTATACCCAAATGAGTTTTATTTTATTTTAGTTTTCTTAGTTGTGAAACTGGAAACATTGCCATATACTCAGAACATCTCCCTGATCTCTGTCATCTAAAACATCTCTCCCAATTGTCCATAGAGCATCTCCACACTTAATACTGTAATTTGTAACATCAAATATTTGAGTTTAAGAACGCAGTTTTTGGAGTCTTTTTTTTTTTCCTCACTTTTTTTTTATTAAAACATGTTTACATGTTGAATACTGCAGAAAAGGACATTGCATTTTTTTCAGAATTTTCCACCATTTTTTCATTCATTTTTTGTTAAGGAAACAGAAAAACAAAATCAAGTATAATAAGATAATCCCCATGTTAAAATAGTAATAGTAATAATAATAATAAAAAAGTAATGATAGCCAAAACAAACCAACATTAGACAAGGTGTGTGTTCATATATGTGCGTGGCGGTTTAGAGTAAACAAATTCTATAGTAAATGATGATGAAACCAAGTCATACTACAATCTCACAGCTGCTCAAGCAGATATGTAATGAAAGGTTGCCACACATTGCTCGTAGAGCAAATCTCATTGTTTCTATCTTTCAATATTGTAGTGCATCTCTGATCCAGTGTTTAAAGGAGAGAGGGGTAGCTTCCAATACAGTAAGATGAGTCTTCTGGCTAAAGGAGTGCCATAGTCAATGCAATTTGACTGTGCCCGAGGGAGATGATCGTCCTCACACTGGATACCAAAAATGGCTGTAAGAGGGTTTGAATCTATTGGTCTTTCAAGTATTGTGGACAGAGCATCAAAAATGGAGGACCAGCAAACTGAGAGTCTCAGGCAAACGAAAATATTGCAGGGGAATTTGTCCATCTCCACTTTAGACATACATTTTGTATCTATCTTATATCATAACGTGTATGAATCTTGGAAACAGGCCTTGTTCCCCTTTAAGTATAGATCTAGAGCCGGGAGTTGACCAACATCTCCAGATGGGGGCGGCAGTAACTCAGTCCGTAGGGACTTGGTTTAGGAATCGGAGGTTCACTGGTTCAAGTCCCAACATGGACCAAGACCAACTGATTGCTGGAGAGGTGCCAGCTTACCTCTTGGGCACTGCCGAGGTGCCCCTGAGCAAGGCACCAAACCCCCAACTGCTCAGGGCGCTTGTCAGAAGCAGCCCCCTCACTCTGACATCTCTCCATTAATGCATGTATGTGTACTGTGTGAACTGTGTGTGTAAAAACTGAATTTCCCCTACGGGGATTAATAAAGGTTCATCTTACAACAAGGAATATAAAATGTGCAACAGAGGGGCACGGAGACTTGGAAGTTGACCGGCAACCAGCAGACTCCATTAAGTCATTATTAATTATGTGGTGCATTTAGAGTTAATTAAAATAAAAATAACAAATACAGTACATTAGATTAATCAGTTGTTTGTTATTTTTTGAGAGAAAATGTACTTTTGATCCATATACATTTACCACTAGATCTTATCTTAGCCTCCACAGTTTGCCATAATAGTCCTTTATGCATCTCGCACACGTCAGCAAGTGAAATGTCCCTGAAACATTTCCTTTAAAACTTAACATTTATCAGTGAAACAATGTGATTAATCTAATCTGAACAAGACAGTGACACATTTAACTAGAATCTAATTTAGCCTTTTGTCTACTAATCTGCTCAGTCACCCATTTAGTAATAGTGTTGAGCTCAACACGTGTGGAGATTCATCATAGCTCGTTCTTTCTTCATGGGATTACCTGCTGCGGACATCTCACCTGAACTGAAGTCATTATCAGTGCAGGAGAGATTGTTGTTGTCAATAATGGAAAACCCCAACCGCCTCAGTACCAACTGTCACTGGGCCAAAAGCAAAGGGCTTTGTTTACGGTGCAGACTGTGGTTTCAGGAAGGCGTCTTACTTTCAGTTAAAAAAACAATATCAGATGTGAAAGTATTTACATACTATTTGTTCACAAACAACAACAAAACAATGTTTTCATGAGGCATAGCTACAGTTTGGACTCATATTTGACATTTGACCCACATTTAGAGAAATTTTCTTTCTCTATCCTACCCACCCGCCGCTCTCTCTCTCTGTCACATTCCCATCTTCCCTGCCCTTTAATCATTTCATCTCCTCAGCTGTGTGTGCAGTTTCACATTTATACCAGCAGCAGTGTATTCCTCCCATACAGGTGTGGCATGTGGGTTGAAAGCTTTTATTCAGAATCATTCCCAAATACTCACATCAGCGGGACGCACGCTTTGAGGTAAGTACCTGTCTTTTTATGTGTATATATAAAAGTGTGTTGCTTTTCTGCACTTTTCACTTTTCAAGCAGTTAATGAGCCAGAAGCTCATTCATGGATTTTTAAGCGTAATGGAGTAACTGATCCAAATGGGTTAATATACAGCGTGTGTGGATGTGATGGCCATACCCATGCTCATTTATGCCTCATAAATTGTTACACCAATTTCTGGGTTGATATCATTTGTGACAAAGATTTGGTGATAAATATGAGATTTTTTTTTTTTTTTAGTGATTGGATGGAGAGAGCTTATGTTATAGGACCTGCTCAGAAACCACTTTATTGTCAATCTACATAGGAAAGCCATCCATCTTCTGCATGCTCTAGGTCTCTGGTTTGTGGCTATAAAGTTTCATGAGGTTGTGAGTATCCTAGAGGTCACCACAGGTCATTTTATACAGTGAGGTCAACTTTTAAAAAATGGTCTCATTACAATTAAATGGCTACTATGGGGACTAACATTGTCACACATGAATACTAATGGGCTCCACAAGAGTCTCAACTCTATAGTGATACCTGATTTAAGTAATTCTAAGACTGTTTAGGGACCCCAGTATGTAGAAATATGCAAATACACCATTTTAGTATTTAGTCAAAAATAACACATTTGTAGTGCATGCAAGAAACTGCATGGTTTCTGCCATAAACACATACATAAAGTGTAAAGGGGAGACTTGTGGGAACCCCTTTTTAATTCACACATCTTGAGGTCAGAGGTCGAGGGACACCTTTAAAATTCGCTACACTAGTTTTTCCTTGCACACTACTTTTAGCTAAAATGTACCTACCTGACAGTTTCCCCAATCTTTAACACAGTGTGACATTAGGTGAGTCTTGTTCAGATCTATCAGGCTGAGGCAGAACAGTACACGGGCCTCTATTCTTAATATCATTTATTGTTTTCCAGTTTCTGAAGGCAGTGAAACTTCCAGGATGTCCTGCCTGTGGTTGTGTCCAAGTCTGCTTTACACTGCAATATTTCTACAGAGTACAACCACATCATGTGCAGGTATTTTATATTGTTTAGACTAGAAATAAATACACTGTAAATTCATTGTGAAGTTAAAAAACAAAGAGAAAGAAATCATTTATTGCATTTTTCTCTTATCCAGGAGTGTCCCTGACGTGCAACGAAACAGTGGAGGTCATTGCTGGAAATGCAGTGACACTAAACTGCACCATAAATTGCGCTAAATGTTCCTTGACACAGCATTGTGAAGGTATACGCTACAGCTGGAATGATAACACACATGGAAACATACCTTGTAACAGTGGCTTGAAGGAATACAGCTGTGAATGGGATGGTGTGACTTATGTGTCGCTGACTATCTCAGATATTGTGAAAGAGGAAAATTACACCGTTTCCATACAGACAGACTGTGGTATAGCTAAATCGTCTGCTATCAGAGTGCAGGTTATCCATAAAGGTGAGTAGCTTCCGCTGTCTTTCAGCAAATGTATGTGAATTAATGTTTGTGTGCATTGTTATTATCCATTTCTATAAATTGAAAGTCTCGTTCGGACATACAGAACAAGTTGGATTTAATCCACATAAGCGTATTTTTTCTTGCCAGGTGAACCCGTTGAGCCGACCACCCACATGACAGCAGTTTTATGTGGTGTTTTCGTCACCCTCGTTGTTTCAGCCATTTTGTATTTCCTGTTTGGAACTGACAGAGGCAGAAAAATAAGGAAATGTATCAGGAATAAAAAGACACAAGGAGCCCACTGCAGCGAGGACTGAAGACTCGCTGACTGCCTGACACATTTTGAAATTTGTGTTTCAGCATCTGTGTACGTTGTGTTCAGCATCTGGGAGGTTGCTCACTGCTGGCTGTGTAGCTTCCTGCCTCTTTGTACATATTGTTCTATGTAGATGTACTCCCTAAGACCTATTAACCAACCCATTGGTTGGTGGTGGATAAGTCAAACAAACACAGGACTTTGGTGTCCCATGTGAAACTAAAAGTGACATTGATTTATTTTGTCACGTCAATCGATAGTCACTTGTCAGAACTGTCAGTATTGTAAATCTCGTGATTCACATAAGTTGTTCGTCACATGAGTCGTTAATATTTCAACCCGTGAATCCTGTGAGTCAATAGCTACAAGTCGTTAGTACTGTCAGTCTTGTGAATCGCTACTTACGTGAGTTGCTAGTATCATCAGTCCCATGAGTCTCGTGAGTCAATAGCCACAAGTCGTTAGTACTGTCAGTCTTGTGAATCGCTAGTTACGTGAGCCGTTGGTATCATCAGTCCCATGAGTCTTGAGAGTCACTAGTCACAGGAGTCGTTACTATCGTCAGTCCTGTGAGTCACGATAGTCACCTGAGTCATTAGTCACGTGAGTCATTAGTGTTGTCAGCCCTGTGAGTCGTGAATCATTAGTCATGTGTGTCCTTAGTATCATCAGACCAATGAGTCATGTGAGTTGCTAGTCACGTGAGTGGTCAGTATCATCAGCCCTGTGAGTCAGAGCAGTCGCTAGATACATGAGTAGTTAGTATCGTCAGCCCTGTGAGTCATTAGTCACGTGAGTCATTAGTATTGTCAGTCCTGTGAGTTATGTGAGTTTCTAGTCACAAAATTCACAGCCAGTGAAGGTAATGCCAACCACTATTATTTCCTAACCCTACCTAAGTGGTTGCCTAAACCTAACTTCCTGCGAAAATAGAAATTTATTTTGAAAGGACACTATGCATGTAAAAAGCGTATATTGAGGCGCCGCCCCTGGTTCGTCCAAAAGGTACCCCATGTGTCTGTCTCTGATGCCAATGGGCTCTGACAAAGTTGCGGTATTTGACGAGCTGGGAGGAAGAATGTGTTGTGTAAACAGACTCTGATGTGTAAAATTGGTTCCCCTTTAATTCTGAAAAAATAGCCCCAATGATATCACCAGGGTTATTGCAACTCAGGCTTGGGCACAACAAACATATAATGGAAAAAGTGGGTTACGAGCTTTGGCATTTGGGCATTGATCGGCAGCGGAAGTCTAAAAAAAAGATGCTTTTGAGTTGCATTATGGGAAATGTACGCTCCAGCATTTTTGTAGCAACATAATTTTATTCATTTCGTATCGTGCCTAACTTTAGTGGATCGTAACATATTGGATATAAAATTAATCAGATGCTCCTACAAAGGCCAAAATGTGGCCTTTAGCCCAGCCAACTGCCATAAATGCCTAGCAGTTATTGATCACTGACAGCCCCTAGTGGCTGGTTAACAGGAGCAAGGAGTCAGCAATCAGAGATGGTATAACAGTCGATAAAATATTTTTTTTTTTTTATAAACTGTGAATTACTGCAACTATGAGAGGACCTTGAGCATACAGTCAGAAATAAGCATATTAGGCTGATGGGTCCAGTAGTATGCAAGATTAGCTGTGGACAGACAGACAGATACACGCCCACATGACCAAACGCATGATCGCCACACAGGCCTGGCAGAGATAATAAAAACAACAGTAGGAATCAAAGTAAATGTGTTATTGTGTCCTGTGAAAGGAGTGATTCTACTATACTGTCTAATGTACTGGATATACTGTGTGTGTAGTTTAGAGTGTACGTTAACTGAGCCTCTGTACATGTAACACTTATCTTCAAATAAAGTTTTGTCAGTAACAAGTGCTTCTGCATCTGGTAAAGCAGCACAACACACACACACACACACACACACACACAGCTGATAAACAACAAGTAACAAGAGTCAGTGTCACATTTCCTCTGTACACCACATTTCATGCGACAGTCAGCTAGGCTGAGCCTCGGTCTGTGGTAACCCACCTGGCTGCAGCCCAGCTTGCGAGATGAAGGCCCACTGGTGGAACTGTGTGTTGGGATTACTCTGCATGCCTGCTGAGGTAATGCTCACCACCTGGACAGGTGAGTGTGTGTTAAAGAGAGAAATGATGGATACATTTTTGGTTAAAGATTCAAAATGATAAAGATGTTTTTCAAGGTGAGTCATCTTTTCCTGTTTGTTGTAGCCACGTCTTTGCAGCGTGTCTAAAAAGCAGTGATGGGAAATTGGCTCGTTATTGATTCTTAAGTACAAATATAACAATGAATTACAAGTAACAGTCCTTCATTTAAAATCTACTTAATTGGAAGTAATTTTATCAGCAAAATGTACTACTGCAGAAAAATATCCTAACAGATATGTTAGCATTTTATTGTTGTACCTGGTCATAGTGAAGCTAGTTTTAGCTACTTTATATAGAGTTACCATATGTAGTTTAGTCCAGTGTTTCTGGTTCTGGCCCCCTCCAGTGGGTCAAAGATAAACCTGTGGGGTTGTGAGAGTATTAATAGTGCAGGAAAGAATAAACAAACAAGGTTCTGCTATGCAAATTTGTATTTTTCTTTTTGGAAATAGTAGCTTTTTTTGTGAAATATTGAATAATCGAACAATTATTGAAATGAAACTAAATAAGAAGTATTTCATATTCATCAAAAAGTTACTAGACACTATGTTTGTGAGAAATCGCAAGCCAAAAATGTTGGGAGCCACTGGTTTAATCTTTGATAATGGATTGCATTTTATCTATTAAAATCTGCTATCTAGTATTTTTATATAAAAATTTCACAAAAAAGTAGGAACCAGTAACTGTGGCTGTCAGATAAATGTAGTGATGTAAAAAAGTACCAACATTTCCCTCTGAAATGTGAAGTCATTTAAGGCCATACTGAATAAATAAATAAATGCCTATGAAAAAGATTATATGGTTATGAAGTAAAAGTCCCCAAAATAAATATAAAAGTGGCATTATGAAATAAAAGTCCTCAGAAATAAATAAATCTGTCTTTAAATTTACATTTATTTCTATATTATTTATTGCTTCATTTACTTATTTCAGGATTCATTTCATAGCCATATTTTATTTATTTTTATTTTAGCCATATTTATTTATTATTTTATGTTTTTAGGTTTAACAAAAGTAGCATAGAAATGTACCTCAAAGTTGTACACATGTACGTAATTACTCTCCTCTGTCTGAAACCATCTGTTAGCTCTCTTTATGAATTCCCTTTAGTGTTTGAATTGATCATTCTTTTAAGTTTCCTCTGATATTATGATCTGCTTATCACCATACAGTAAATGGAAACTTGAGGTGAGGCGGTCAGTAACAATCCATCTCTCCCTGACAGTTTCTCAAAATCCCCTGTCCATCTCTCTAATGAGAATGAACTCATCTGCTGAGATCAAATGCTCCACATCGCTGTCTGACCCGATGGGCGTGTACCTACACAGGAGTTTTCACAGCAAAAGGGACATTGTGTACCTGTCCATGGAAAAAGGACAAGTGACCAAGAATACCACAGCTGCAGAATTTCAAGGCCGAATTCACGTAGCTGCAGACCAGCAGACCGGGGAGGGCTATGGGTTCACCATGCAGCTGTCTCTGCTGGGGATGGAGGACACAGACCTGTATTACTGCAGCTGGAAATACTTCGAATCAGAGACGTCGTCACTTAAAACCCTGCCCAGCATTGGCACCATTATTATTGTCAGAGGTCAGAGTTCAAACATGCATGATAATCTGTGGGGGGGATATTGTGTTCCTCTGCCTCATTCAAGTGCTCCTAATGGTATTCGCAAGGCTTCAACAGGCACAAGGGAAAACAGCCAACCAGAGCCGAGGAGTCCCTACATCAGCTGTCAATCACTGCTCCAAAAACTCCCAAACTCTGATCAAACTGGGCAGCGCTCATCAAGTTCTCCCCTCAAATGTTTTCAGAAACATCTTGCGGTGTACATTTTTATCTGTAAAATGAGAAAGTTTGTGACCCGGCCACCATGTTGACAACAATCAGTAGTCAAAACCAAGTACCGTCCACCGGTCAGAGCAATTTTAATTTTACAGGTGAAAAATAGGCATTACAGTAACAGAACCCTCATTCATATTTGATTAGCCCTGCCTAGTGTGACTGGCGTTCACAAGTTCACAACCAGTGACTGACAACAACTGTAGAGACTGCTCTGCTCTAATTGGTTGTTTTCCTTTGACAAGGTTTGCTATGGCTTGTGGGCGGTGCTTAGTATTTCCTCAACTTATCTCAAAATAGCTGCCAGGTCACAAACTTTATCATTTTACAGCTTAACAGCAACTACAAGATGTTTCTGAAAACATCTAAAGCGAGAAATAGGCATTACAGCAACAGAATATTGATTCAAATTTGATCAGCGCTGCCTAGATTGACCGTTTGATCAGAGTTTGCCAGTGACTGACAGCCACTCACAGACGGCAAAAGCTCCAGCTCAGCTCTGATTAGTGGTTTTCATCTGGTCTGTGAAATCTTGCAGACGCCATTGGGAGCACCAGAGGACCAGAGTGTCTCCTGCACTACTGTCAGGATATAGTGACCATTTTATAAAAGTAACTTTTTTAAATCATGTTTGCTCCATTTCTACACACTCCTGCTGTGACTCTCACCTTCTGCCACTTTTTCCCTAACAGAGAGAGATCCCCAGGAACAATGCAGGGACCACATTTTGGATCTCACCCTGATTGCCCTGAGCGTGACAGCATTCGCTGTCGTATTGTTCCTCTTCATTGGAGTACTGATTGTGAGATGCAAACGAGTAAGTACAACTATTACTGTAAGCAGATAGACCTGCTTTAATAATCATGCAATGATTATTAAATAAAATAAAATAAATAAATAAAAATAAATAATCTGCGGGGGCGGCAGTAGCTCAGTCTGTAGGGAGTTGGCTTGGGAACTGGAGGGTCACCGGTTCAAGTCCCGACATGGACCAAAAACTGAGTGTGAACTGGTAGCTGGAGAGGTGCCAGTTTACCTCTTGGGCACTCCGAGGTGCCCCTGAGCAAGCACCAAACCCCCAACTGCTCGGGGCGCTTGTCTGAGCAGCCCCCTCACTCTACACCTCTCCATTACTGCATTGTGTGTGTGTTTGTGTGCATTACCATATAAGAAACGAGTGAAATTGAATTTCCCCACTGTGGCAAAAAGTCATCTTCTTCTTCTTCTTCAAAGACAGCACCACAGTGTTCCAATTAATATGATTTCTTTGTGTTTCCATAGTTTAAAAAGCACTTCAGACCAACTACAGCTGTGAAACCACCCAGACCTAACAGGTTTCAGCACGTCTGTCCTCAGCAGGAAGCTCAACATTATCCCTACTTAATCACATCTGCAAATCCTTTGGACTTCAGAGGCATTCTGTAAAGATAAGAATCAATGCAATGATGATGACAAGAGATGATTCTTTGGAAAAATCACTGTCAACTATACAGTAAATTTATCGCACAAGGAGTTCGAAACAGATGACTGAAAGATCTTTTGAGTCAGCGGCTCGCCTTTGTGCTCAACCCATGAAAGATGTCTCACGCCTTGCCCCGCTTTCCATTTCCTTTCATATACAAATTTGTGTTTTGTTTGCAGAAAAGTGATCGAGCTACCACATCCTGGCTTGATGTGAGGTGTACAGGTGTGATGCGTGTGAACAGTGTTGGTGAAGGAAAAGTGCAGAGCAAACATTTTTGTTATTCTGTATGTTGCATTACATGTTGGCTTCATCTGTTGATTTTTGCAGAATGCTTATTTTATGTGTTTCCTGTGTGTCTCATAAATAGAGTCTAAACTTGTGACCCACAGAGTCCTCTGTCTGAATTGATATGTACATGATTACATTTTAACCTTTTCCATTTTTGCCATACCTTTGAAAATTCTTAAAATGCATAGTGTCCCAATGAAAAGAAATTAAACTTCAAATGGTATTTACATTAAATTTCTTTGCATTGCATCATTCATGCTTCTTGTCTTGATGCTCTGATTTCTATCTTTGAGAGACAACTTACTAATAGATTATTTAGACAATTCATCTTTT
This sequence comes from Pterois miles, assembly GCA_947000775.1. NCBI lineage: Eukaryota > Metazoa > Chordata > Actinopteri > Perciformes > Scorpaenidae > Pterois > Pterois miles. The sequence goes on along the minus strand of CAMQGK010000525.1, from coordinate 1,631,183 downwards.
CCTTTCCTTGCATTATATTTGTTGCATAATATATTTTATTTCTTGTATTATTTTTATGTTGTGAAAAATATTTGCTGATTTAAAAAAAATATTTAAAAAAAAATAAAAAATCTGAATTAAAGTCTAAATAAAGGTGAATAACTTAAAATAATTACACAAAAAAAGTACTTGGCACTGCAAGCTGTCAGAGGAAAATAGCTGCTTAATTAATCTTAAGGTGTACAACGACTGAACACTATGCATGGATTATTATACGTTGTTCCCGTGGAACCTGCGCACTGAATTGTCGGTGTTCCACGGACTGTTGATGGTGTAACACAGGGTGCAGCCTTGAAAACAGTCTGTTTTGATGATAACGCTGTAGCTAACTGTGTGATAAAGTTCATATTTGTAAAATTAGCGTGGTTGGAAACGCGTTAGCTTAGCATCGGTTAGCTCGCTAGCTAGCCAGCTGAGAGCACGCAGCCCAGGACAGATAAACGTTTTTCACCTTGGCTTTTGCTCACAGTCCTGCTGACTGACTATCCAAAGCTCAGAGCGGAGGCAGCAATGTGGAACCGGTTACCAAACACCAGTACAGCAGCTCAGTGGTTTTAGCTGTTTCAGAGTTTAACGCCAGACAGCTTTTAGAGGAAGATGAGTGGACATAAGATGCTGTTTTCCTGGTTGAAGTTGTGGACTTCGGGGAGAAGTAGATGGATAAACCGACTTCATGATGGTGAGGCACTTTGAAGCGTGTGTGTTGACTCAGCTCTATTTACTGCTTAATATGTTCAGTGCGTTGCGTGTTAGCTGTCTTGTATGGGGGCAACACGCGCCAAACCCAGTGCAAATATACGTCAATTATTATTGGTCAAAGTCGTCTTTCGACAAAGCTACATATTTACTTTAAAATAAGCCACACGTTTAACAAAGTGACTTCACTCAGCAGTTCGGCGTGTATCCAATGTACCAAGCAGCACAGTAAAATATAATATTGCACTACTCTATGGTGACTCAGTGGACAGTAGTAACGGAATAGAGGTGTCCTTTCCCCTGGTTGTCTGTGAACTGCACATGAATTTGCCCGGGGAATTATATCACAATGCCCAAATAAGGTGCTTCAGTACAAGTTCAGTCCTTCCTTTCTAATGTAAGTCTAAATAGTGGGCCAGTGAAACTGAACGATTGTGCATTTCGCGATAAAAGCAGCACATTTGGCAGAGATGTAGGTTTATATGTTATGAAAAGATATAGTGGAGATATCAGGGAGCTGCAAATTTTGCCAAACATAGCAGTCATTTTTCAGAATGGCCACAACATTTTACAAAATGTTTTAGAGAAACGTATTTTATGAATCTTGATGATTTCCAAGGTGTGTTCAAGTTGATTAGATCAGACGTCAGAAGATCACAGACATGTTTTTAAAAGCTTTAGAGCTGCAATGGGTAGAAATGGAGCAAATGTGATTTAAAAAAAAAAAAAGCTATTTTTATAAAATGGTCACTGTGTCCCCACAAGGCCTTTTTTTGGTCGATAAGTTGCACCTGAACATACTGTAAAGACTACAGCCCACAGCCAGATGACATGTACGATCTGCGCCTGCATGAGAGGAAATAAGTCTGCATTCGTTGTTCAAATGGGAAACCAGAAGACCGAGGATGGCAGATATTCAAGCCGTTGTTATGATACATACATGAAATAAAGCTCCCCCTGATTCAACATGCTGAATCAGCTTGACTAGAGCCAACATTGCGTGACACACCTAAAAAACTGGGTCGACCGATGCTCATCGATGCCCCAAACTGTCCGACGGCCGGCTGTTGACTGTGTGACGTTTTAGAGACCAGACTAATATCAGCTCCCTTGTTCAGATTTGAAGGCCATTGCAAAAATGAAACGCTGTATGAAACTCAATCGCTTACCCAAACTAAACAGTTCATTCATGCGACCTGTGACGAGAGGTTACCACCATTCCTTTATCCAGTGAAATCTGTCAGTTTTACTGCTAATGAAAAGAGACAGTTGAAGATCTTGCCGTTCTAGAGTGTATTGGTTGTCATTCTATCATGAAGGCAAGGCGGTGAAGTTTGACATCTGTGCCAGATGTGTTGCTTTTACCACAAAATGCACACTTGTTATTAATATTTCAACTTAGCGCTGCCCCACTAAAAGAGGATTTGTTGTGCTTCTCTGCTTCGCCCCCTCTACTGATTCTGCAGGGATAAATGGACGTGGAAATGCATCTTTTTCCTCTTGCAGCCCAAAGGTGTGCATTGTGGGAAGCGGCCCAGCTGGTTTCTACACGGCACAGCATTTGATCAAGGTACATCCGGTTTTTGGTCATGTTGGAGAATATAGGCAGAAGGAGTGGGTGATAGCGATAAAGCCTTCTGTCACAGTATCATTTCATAGTGTGAACTGATATATACTGTATTGTTGAAAAATAGAAGCTGACACCTGACAAATCGAGGTACTTTCATATTTTATATAAATCCAATATTGCCATGATAAAGCAATCCAGCTCACTGATTTGAAACCTCATACACCCACATATATTAAAGGGTGGATCCATTATTTTTTTTGTTTTTTGGTTGAAGTACATAGGTTTTAGCGTCAAAATGCTATTTTCCCAAGCCCTTCTAAAAACCTTTTCCCACTTGACCTGATGCAGGTTTCTGCATGATGAATACAGATTTAATGAAATTATTTGACAGAAGTCTCATTAAATAACAAAAATATTTATTGATACATATTTGAGTTATTTTCAGAACATAAATTGACTTAAATGTGCATTTGTACTATTATTTAACCCCCAGCTTCAGTACTTGGTGGAGCATCCCTTTGTCTTTATAAGTTTATAACAATAAGCATTTTCTGTAAGTGCTTACAAGCTTTTTACACCACTCTACTGGAATCTTCACCCATTCTTCACATGCAAAAGCTTCTAGCTCGCTGATGTTTGAAGGCTTTTGTGCTGAAACTGCCTTCTTTAAGTCCCACCAACGATTTTCAGTTGGATTTAAATTTGGGGACTGAGAAGGCCACTCCAGGACACTCAAGGATCTATTTCTTAACCAAGCTTTGGTTGACTTGAAAGTGTGCTTGGGATCATTGTCTCGCTAGAAAGTCCAATGATCACCAATTTCAATTTGCCAACAGAAGGCATCAGGTTTTTTCTTAAAAAGGCCTGGTACTTCTGGGAATACATGATGCCAGTGACAAGATTCCCAGCTCCTGAAGCAGAAAAACATACCCGTATCATTAGTGATCCACCCCCATGTTTGACTATGGTTCTGTGTTGTCCTGATTAAGTTGCTATGGGCTCTTGGTGAACGGCCAGGTTTGCACTGTTCCATGCGTTTATCCCAGCAGCTTCACACTCGGCTGTGAACCGATCCAGCGAGTGCTGGCTGTCGCAGATCGATGATGCCAGCAGGACCACATCATCTGCAAAAAGCAGAGATCCTCAGCACATTGATCTGCAAACCCGCCTCCCCCCGACTACGCCTCGATATCCAATCCATGAATATTACGAACAGGATTGGTGACATGGCGCAACCCTGGCGGAGGCCAACCCCCACCTGAAACGAGTTCGACTTACTGCCGAGAACCCAGACACAGCTCTCGCTTTTGGAGTAGAAAACACACTTAATATTATATTCCATTTCTGCCAATGAATAAATGCTACGCACTGATCCTTTAAATCCTGTAACTAAGAGACTAAGAGACTTCTCTTTATGCATTGCATATCTTCAACAACTGTAATTTCTGGTTTACATGTTGTGTCTCTCTGTTCTTTCATGCTTCCAGGCTCGTCAAGATGTTGAGGTGGACATTTACGAGCGTCTGCCCGTCCCCTTCGGCCTGGTCAGGTTCGGGGTGGCCCCTGACCATCCTGAAGTCAAGGTCCTTGATGCTAAATAGATGTGTTAGAAACTATTTGGGTATTTACAGTATAAGAACAAGGCTCTCAGCAGGTTTTGAAGTAGCTAGCAGGCTCTAGCCTTTGTGGTACACTGAAATGCACACCTACAAAAAAAGAAAATATGTCTTTGTAATGATGAGGTTTAGTCTGCCTTCTGTGATCGTGAGCTGTGGTGATTTCTTCTCTTGGCTCCAGTGTGTCTGGAATAGTTGGACAAAAAAAACTGAAAACCTCAGAAAAATCTGTTTGCTAAAGTCCTCTTAGCAGAGCGTGATGAAAAATTAGTTTCACCCTGACATCCGTCTAGACTGTTGACACTCCCTGGCACGTATAATGGCACATAACAAACAGCCACTTAATAATGTGACAAAAGAAGATGCTTAAAGTGAAGGTGAAGTGTGTGATGCAATGTGAGTGTTGGCTCTGCTCAGAAGATTCCCAAACTAACAGTGTCCCACATGTAATGAAGTGAAAATGAAAAACAAAACAGGCTTGCTGAGGACATATGACTCACATGCAGGGAGAGAGTGTGTGCCTTTTAGTCTTTAGTAATTAAAGGAATAGTTCAACACTAATATGCTTGTAATATGCTTATTTGCTTTCCGATCTTTTCTTCTCCTCAGAACGTCATCAACACATTCACACAGACAGCCAAACATTCACGCTGTAGTTTCTATGGGAATGTGAATGTGGGGAAGGACGTGAGCGTCCAAGAGCTGCAGCAAGCCTACCATGCAGTCGTACTGGTAAGAGCATTAAAACACACTGCTGCGTCAGCTGCCAGTAAAAGCACTTTTAAATAATAATAATAATAGTTCATCTCATGACATGTGTGCGTCCACGTGGATGTCTCATATATTTTATGGTAGAGTTACGGGGCAGAGGGAAACAGGAGCATGGGTGTGCCAGGAGAAGACTTGGCTGGTGTGTACTCTGCCAAAGACTTTGTCGGCTGGTACAATGGGCTGCCCAGCTGTCGAGAGGTAATGCCTTATAGACTGAGGACGTCAGCTAGAGGGTGTTTTCAATCAATCATCTGGATGTCGACTTGTGTAAAAACATCAGCTCACAGGTTCTGGCAGATCATCAGATCATGTTCTTCTTCTTGTGTTTACTTTTTATCTTTTCACACAGCTGAGTCCAGACTTGAGTTGTGAAACAGCAGTCATTCTGGGACAAGGCAACGTTGCATTGGATGTTGCCAGAGTACTGTTGGCTCCTATTGACATTTTAAAGGTGAGAAACATACAGCCTTGGTCATTTGAGATACAGTATATAATATGATATAATATAATATTGTGATAAACTAGAATTAACATCTCACGGTTGTATACCTCCGCCAACCAGTCCAGTTGCAGTTTAAATCCATGTCTGTCCAAAATGTGATCGCTTCATCATTTTATCCTGTTAGACACCTGTGAAATTGTGACCTTGACCTTGACTAAATCAGATCATCAAGTGGACATTTGTGCCAAATCTGAAGAAATTTGCTCAAAGCGTTCCCAAGGTATCACATTCACAAGAATGGGACAACCCGAAAATATTACTCTCTGGCTACGGCTGGTGCGGAGGCATAAAGAGCCAAGCAACCATGCAGTATTATGTATAAAGGTTAGTCTAATAGACTATTAGGATCTATTTACTAGCTTTTTTCATGATTTATAGCCTCATCTCATGGTCTTCCCCAGCAGTCGAATATACTGTATGTCAGGGGAAGGTAACCCCTTCTCTATTAAAAGATTGTGAAACGCCAAATGTGTCTCCCTAAAGTAATAATATGCAGTATTTTATATAACATACTGTAAGTTCATCTCTGAAGACCCAAAACCTAAAAAAAAAAAAAAAATTGAAAATTTGGAAAAGAAAATTGGAAGAAGTGATTGATGACGCGTCTCTGCTTCCTCCCACTGCACAGAAGTGAAGCCAAAATATTCCAGATACGGGAGCTGCCATCTTAAGATTTTGATGTTATTTGGAGCCAGAGTCTAAATAGTAGTGACCGGGTAGCCGCGTTATTGTGCTCAAAATATAAAAATATAATAAAAATATAAAAACAATAATAATGATTAAATAAATAAATAAATAGTTTAATAAAAATATAAAATATTTAATCCTGATTAATTGCATGATTGTCCATAGTTAATTGTGATTAATCGCAAATTTTTTTTTTTTCTGTTCAAAATGTACATTAAAGGGAGATTTGTCAAGTATTTATCACTCTTATCAACATGGAAGCAGACAAATATGCTGCTTTATGCAAATATATGTATATATTTATTATTGGAAATCAATTATCAACACAAAACAATGACAAATATTGTCCAGAAACCCTTCTGCATTTAGCCTATATGCTCAAATCATGACATGACAAACTGCAGCCCAACAACAGCTGTGACTGTGTCAGTGTGCTGACTTGACTATGACTTGCCCTAAAATGCATGTGATTATCATGAAGTGGGCATGTCTGTAAAGGGGAGACTCGTGGGTACCCAGCGAACCCATTTTCATTCACATATCTAGAGGTCAGAGGTCAAGGGACCCCTTTGAAAATGGCTGTTTGGAGCGTTATTTAACTTCCTTCGCGACAAGCTAGTTTTCTAGTTTCATATGATGCCAGTATCTTCAGTCTAGCTTTAAAATAAAATTGTATTTACATGTTATTATCTCATTAACTTTGACAGCCCGAATTAAAATCAAACTTATTAGAAAAAAAATCAGTGTGATAAGAACTACCTAAAATGACAGAAACCATCTCTGGGACAAATTTATTTGACCATGACCCATCCACTAACATGGAGGGGGTGGGATTTATGACCTATACTGCAGCCAGCCACCAGGGGCGATTGAGATGTTTTGGCTTCATTTTAGGGGAGCTGTCATGTCATCGAACTTTACATACAGTCTATGGTTTGACCACTAAATACACCTCCAGTCAACACAATGTTAAAGCAAGGATTGGTGTCTTGAGAAGCTGGCAAGAGTATGCTAGATTTTTTAAATAACACAAAGTGTATTATCAGCTTTTTTCCTGTGAAAGTAGCTCCAAATAATCATTTACAGTTCTGCGACAGCCACAGGTGCCAGACTTTTTTTTCCCTTTTTGGTCACAGCATTTGATTCATGAATTGATGTCTGGATATAATGAGAATTTAGAAATGTAATCAAAAATATTTCTGAAGATCATTACTAGCTTTAATGAGAGTATTGCAGTCTGCGGTGTTTTGTTTGGAATAAGAAGATTGAGCTCCAATGATTGTACAAACAATGAAAGTGGGCCACCGACAAAACCTCCTCTTTATTAACAGCAAATTTAAAGCAAATGACGTCACATGACCAACAGCATCTTTTTTATTAACAAAAACCAAAAACCTGACATAATTTTGCATCAGAAATTACACCAGATATAAAGAAAGCCATGTATCTTTTGAAATATCGCTTTAAATAGGTATCAACTTTACATCCTCGGGAGGAAAATGTTGTTGTTGAAGAGACTGAAATGGAAAAATATCTCCCGTTTTTCTGCAGAAAACTGACATCACCCAGCCAGCCGTGGAAGCTCTGGCAGAGAGCCAGGTCCGCAGGGTGCTTATAGTTGGCAGGAGAGGACCCATGCAGGTGGCTTTCACGATCAAGGTGCGTGAGAAAGTTTATTAGCTAGAAGAATGAAAAGTATTACCTATTTTAATTTTCTTGCTTTACTACCACTACTCCAACCCCACTCTAACCAAGACACCGTGACGTCCTTAAACCCGGACATGATCTAGCATTTTAGCACTTCCCTCGTCTTGAATGTATGGGCTTTTAGTTAGATGCCTGAAATACGGTCTGTGGTTAATACAAGCTTAAGAGATTTTAACATTTTGCTCTACGATATAAAATATGTCAGTAACTGTCCCACTCGTGAATTTTGAAGCTTTTTTACAGTATGTCATCTGTTTAACAAGTGGCTAAATGACACTACAAAGGTGGTCGGAGACATTAAACATCATCACGCCAAACATGGAAACTCTTACTAGCGTAAGTTTGTAGCATTATTTAGCCTCCTATGCGACAAGCTAGTATGACATGGTTGGTACCAATGGATTCCTTAGGTTTTCTAGTTTCACATGATACCACTATCTTCACTCTAGCTGTCCCAAGTCGCATTAATGAGTTAAAGAAATCTGTGGCATTGAAATGAATCTGTGTTAATGTGTTATATTCTTCTATATACTTGATACTTCTTTGTACATCAGTAGCAATGCGATCCCAGTAATCCCATCTCAGCAACTACTGTGGTCAGTCCAATGTTGCCATAACCAATAGAAATGATGGCTTTTAAATTAATGATCCTTTAAATTCACTCAGAGACAGACGCGTATTTCCAGCTTTAAATGTTTTTTTTGTGCAGCCCAGTCATCCCTGCTGTGTTCTCCTTGTCTACAGGAGCTCAGAGAGATGGTGAACCTGCCCAACACCAGGCCTGAGATGGTGGCGGCTGATTTTGAAGGTGTCGCAGAGGCTCTCAAAGGTAAGACATGAAAGTTTATCTTCATATTTTCCCTCTTTTTGAGGACGGATCTTCCTTTTTACTGTCTCAGTCAGTCATTGCCTCCGCCAAGGAGGTTATGTTTTTGCCGGCGTTTATCTGTCTGTTTGTTTGTTTGTCTGTTTGTTTTGGTAAATGGGACCCAAAAAAATGTTCATCAATATCTCTGGTAATTGTTGCCCATAGCTCATGAAATTTGACTCAGGGATTTACAATGTGTACTTCTATCAAATCCCACGCTACTTCAACAATAATCAACATCCGTAGAATTGTTGAAGCTGTTATTTTTCTACCATGCACAGTTTTATCCTTTAAAATGTAATACTATATTGTTTTAGAAATAATGATTCGATTATTTTTCTTTATTTATTTCTATTTTCCACTGAAAAAATTCTTTTTAAAATAGTTTATTTTGCGTGATTACAATATGGGGGAAACTATGGTGCTTGGCGGGCTGCGCCTCCAGTGCTTTTCTAGTTCTCTCTATTTTTGAACTAAGTAAGAAGAAAAAGAATTTCACATTTTAATTCCACTTTGTATTTTTCAACCATTTCCCATTTTTTTGTCTAACAAAACAAAGTGGTTCAGCATAGAGAACGTTCTCACTGCTCAATTGGAGCTATTGGGCAAACTGGCACTGTCATTTATTCCATTTAAACTTTTAACTTTTAACCGGGACACAATAAGAAACAGAAAAGATCAAGAGGGTCTGGAGCCGTGTATTGGCAAGAATCTAGCGAACGAATGTACATGACAGAGTGCAACAGATATTCAAATGAACAACGATATTTGTTTTTCAATCACATTTTTGAAACGCAGAAAAAAACACACCATATTCAAAAAATAATCAGAGTAAAAGAAGAGAATTTTTTATGCAGTCAGAAGAAATAGAAAAGACATTACAGTAACGTGATTGACAGCTGTCCAGAGATGGAAGATGGACGGCAGACAGCTCTGACTGCTTATTTTCCTCCTGTCTCTAAATCTTCAATCCATTAGACACCGGAGGACACAGGAACACATTTTTTCAATTACCTTCTCATACACTATTACAAATAAGCGACTTTTAAAAATAACTTTTCCAATCATATTTCTCTAATCTCGCCTACTTCAGCTTTAACGTCACTTACAATGTGACTACTCAAATATTTCTCCATCTCACTACTAAGATAACGCTAATAGCAGCAGCAGCAGAACAGTTTGTTACATCCTAAGTGAAGTGACTGATGTGTCGGCATCATATCAGAGTTTCTATTGGCCCAAAGCTAACATGGGTGGGATTAATGGAGAAGATATGCTTGTTTTATTGTTGAAAATGGTCCCCATCTGTAGCTAGATATGCACTTTTAATCACAGTGAACATTTATATTAATATTTGCGACCCCCTGACAGAGTGCCGCAGGTCCCACTTTGAGATTTACTGACTTAGACACAAAAACATGGGAAAATATAGTCCAGGATAAAAAATACAAAAGTTACCCTTTCAGTTACCTTTTTATTATATGCATTATGCAATACAACAGAATAACAGAAAGTACGAGTTCAAAAGAATATGTCTTAGACTATTGTAGATTGTTGAAAATGTCACAAGGAAGGACGAACTGTATGCTGTGGTTAACAGCTGCCCACATACCCTATAGAGCCCATATACGGTGAAGCGAATGGAAACTGTCACCCAGTATATACAGGGTGCTAGATGTAATGTGTAAAAAACCCATAGGCTGTTGTCATCCCTTTGGTCGGCCTTCGTCCTTGCTGGAGGAATGACATTGGACTGATTGATGGTGCTGAGCATGTCCAAGCTCAGACTGATAACACTCTCCTCGCCTCTGTTTATGGCTGATTAGGAGAACCTTGATCTCATCTCTGGTTAACCTGATAAGCAGTGAGTGAAGGATGCTATTAGAAACTGTTTTGTTTTCACTTCTGCTAAACTTGCCAGTGATAATATTAGCAGCGCTGTATTGGTTTCTGGTTTCTGGTTATGTAGCACGCACTGACAGGAAGTGCATGAAGACCAGTTGTCTTTTGTGCGGATTGTTTTTCTGTGTTTTTGAGAACATAGCATTTCTCCGATGCACCTACACACTTTCCATATTTTTAAGATAGCAGAGACCACACGATCATGCATATATGTACAGTATGCTCTGCGCACATACGCAGATGAAAACACATACACATAATGTTCACACCTGAGCACTATACATATGTATACCAGTGTTCAGTTTACCAGTAACTTTGTCCTGTGATCAGAAGTCTACTGTGTGTCAATTTCAGTCTGATTTTTATTAAAAAAAAAACAAACAAAATGTTTTAGTCTTAATAAAAAAGGGACAACAGCATTCTGGTCTCTGGTCTATACATATTTTAGTCATTAAAGGCAGGGTAGATGATCTTGAGAAACTAGTAAGAGGACACTAGATTTTTAAGAAAACTCAGCCCAGTGTTGCCAACTCTTTTCCAATTAAAGTAGCTGCAGTAATGTCTCCAAAAGTCACTAAATCTAGCGAGAAAGTCGCCAAGTGGGCAACACTTACAGTCCCTCTCTTCAGGCCTCCCCCTAAAGCCACTCCCCCCCAAATTATTATTGTTTATACTCACAGCTGTCAAGCTAGCAGCTTGTGGAAGACTGATGATACCGAATGGCTGCACGCAGGTAAACAGATAGGTAGACGGGTAGGTTCATTACAGTTCAGATACCCGGAGCACGGGCGGGCAGGTGGAACAAAAACACTGACACATCACCAACAGCGTGATAATAATGCACTTTGCGTGCCTAGTCTGTAGATATATAGCCTATAGATAAGATATATTTTAATAAAATGCACTTGTACTGAAAAGAGAGCACAGAAGCTGTTTCAATGCCACGAGGCAGACATGCGCTTGTGTCGGTCTGTCTGTTCACACCAGGAGCGCAGAGACCTTGGAGATCCCACAGGGACGTCAGTCCAGTAGGCGATCCAGGACATATTCACGTATAAACTACTCAGAGAATGTGGCCATATGTGACCCTGACCACCTCTGAATGTGGTCCGACTGATCAGATCTCAGTGCGTCGAGCGCATTTACACCTGTACTTGACCACTTGTGATCTGATCACTCAGGAAGCATCTGAGTGATCAGATGTCAGATCTCCTTCCTGGGTTACCTGATGCTCTGAACCACGCTGTTGCTTGGCAAAGGCAGCGGTGCCGGTGGCATGGAGGTCTTCGGGGTCCGCCGGTACAATAACCTTATATTTGATGTTAATAAAATGTTACCAAATTTATGAATACCTAGTGTATTACTGCTGACACACATTTATTAGTATGTAACATTATCTGCTGTATTAGCCACGTGTTTAGTTTGGGTTTATTTGTACATAAACTGTGGAAGTTAGATTGGACATATCTTGAGTGACCAGGTCTGAACCGAGACAAATACGCATGATTCAAGCACCCTGAATTCAACTACTTTAAATGTAAGAATAAAACAAAGCTGACAGACGTTCATGTTAAGCATAAGTATCTGTGGCGTGTCAGATTTGCCGAGGCCCAGGAAGCGTCTGACGGAGCTGATGTTGAAGACGGCTCAGGAGATACCGGGAGAGAAGGTGCAGGAGAAGCGAAACGAGGCCTCCCACATCTGGGGCCTTCGGTTCTTCCGGAGCCCCGTTGAAATCCTGGCTAACCCCGACCACAACCGGACTGCTGGCATCCGACTGGCGGTCAACAGGCTGGAGGTGAAACAGGATTTGAGTTTTAAATGTCAACCTACATTGCATGCATTAGTGTGGTTAAAGTTGGCTCCCTCTGTATGAGCAGGGCTCAGGGGAGGGAGCTCGGGCAGTGCTCACTGGAGAGGTGGAGGATGTCACCTGTGGCCTGGTCATCAGCAGTATCGGATACAAGAGCCTCCCCATTGATCCATCAGTGCCATTTGACTCCCGCAAAGCCATCGTCCCAAACAGCATGGGCCGCATTCAACAAGCTACAGGTACTCAGTAAATTCCATACAGATCAAGACCACTTACCTGCAGTACAACCTTTTTAAGAAAAACTGATAAAAATGTAGTGAATCCATCTTTCTTTCTAGGTCTGTATTGTAGTGGCTGGCTGAAAACAGGCCCCACTGGGGTGATAGCCACTACTATGAACAATAGTTTTGATACCGCACGATCCTTGATGGAGGACGTGGACTCAGGAACGTTGGACATATCTGCTGCCAAGCCTGGTTCCCAGAGCATCGGTGCGCTGCTGGAAAAGAGAGGTACTCTACTGTCCCTTTGGTTGTTTCACTGCTTCCTGCTCAGCCCTGTTATTTGACATGGAAGTTTATATAGCCACCAGTCTAAAGGCTTTTACACGCCAGGAGTGTGTTTTTTTTTGGTGCCATTAATTTGCATCTCAATATATTTTTTGGAACCGTTGTTTTTGTCATGAGTACTTTCACACTGAACGCAAATATTTCACGGTGAAAAAGCATCCAGAATGAGGTTGGAGTTTTCACGCTGTGAATAAAGGCATCAACCAATCACAGGGTTGCGCCTTTATTTATGAAACAACACCACAGCGGCTCCATAGACCAGATCCACTCCTTCCATTCTTACCCTACACAATAAAAGCCCTTGACATGTAATATTTGCATTTTTGTGTCGTAGACTCCGGTGTGTAAAGGCCTTAAACTGTGGTTGAAAGTACTGAAATACATGTATTCATGTACTGCACTTAAGTACAATTTTTTACATTTTTTCTGCTACTTTATACTTCTATTCCACTACATCTCAGAAGGAAATATTGGACTTTTTATAGTACTACATACAGTAGTTCCTAGTTCCTTTTCAGTTAATATCTTGCATAAATAAATGTAAAGAATACAATATACTATATTTTAGGGATGCACCGATAAAGGATTGGATATCGAGCTGATACTGACTCAAATAGCTGGATCAGAAATTGTGACAATGAGGCCGATCTGTTGAGTACAATTCAATGTTTATATACTACTGTATATACAGTACATTGTAGACTGGAATTTTAATTCCTGTTTAAGTTTTAACCAATTTGTTGCTGCATTAAAAAGGTTTACATTTGAATTGTAAAGATTTTTTTTGCCAAACTGTTTATTGTTTTATATTATTATTCAGTTTATTTATCACATTTTGTTTTACAAAGTTAGGAAAGCGACGTTTAAGTCAAGCCTGATGTTTCCTTGAACATAACAGAATGATCCCAGTCACTTCCACATAGTGAGCTCATTAATTAAACACTGGAATCAGATCAGTACTCGCTATCGGCCGATACCCAAAGCCCAGGTATCACTATCAGTATCAGGACTGGGAAAATCGTATCAGTGCATCCCTACTATATATTGTATTCTATAAGTTTATTGATATAAGATTGTAATTGGGATGAAACCGGTGGTCTGGCTGACTCCCAGGTTGGGAAGCACTAGACTTTACTACCTCATGTTATATCAAGTAGTTTAAAATGATGAATCTGTATTCATCTGTTGTGTAATAAATAGTATATATACTTTTACTTTTGATAACTACATTTTGCTAATGATACTTTTGCACTTTTACTTCAGTAAGATTTTAAATGCAGGACTTTAACTGTAACAGAGTACTTTTACTGGAGTAGCACTGACCTTAAATCAGTTTACAGCGTGTCTGCATTAAACTACACTATGTGTCTGTCTTCAACATGGTCACCTTGTCAACCGTTCCGCGGTCCTATTGGTCCATACAGAGTCAAACTAGATGAAGTCAAACTCCATCAACGGAGTCAAACTAAACAAGGCAAAAACAGTTCGGACTCTCATCTTTTTGCCAGGACATCGCGTGGTGTACAGCGTCAGTCGTGTCCCGGGTACAGCGTCCTCCCACTGCGACACACTGTAATGGATAAGCCGAGCAGTTGACCCTCGTAGCAGGAATGAGTCCTAAACCCAGAAATAAGTTAGCATTTTAGTACTTTTGGTTTTTAGTTTGACTGTAATAAGGTCTGTGTTTTTAAGGTCTGATTTTTAACGTTTTGTTCTACCCCATTCGCAAATTTTGAACCCTTTATGTGTCTTAAAAAAGACGATTGATAAGTGTCTAAATGAGACTTCATCATGCCTACTTACTCACCTATACAGCCTTGTTGTATATAATCACGCTCATGCTAACGTGGTGTAGTTCGTTTATAGTCTAATGCTAGCTTTTTGCATTCATGCATGGTGTTCATTTGTGGGTATTATCTTGGTGAACAGAATGTGTAAGTATCATAAATGTTTGTTTGTCACAGAGATTGTTTTCTACAATAACCCAAAATGGAAAAATCTCATTGGCTTTTTGTTGAGGGAACCCAGGGCGATGCTAACTTCCTGGTTGGTCTACAAAAATACATCATCTCTAGAGCACTCTGTTTCCATTCCTACATTCCTTTGCTAAGCCTCTCCCTCCTTGGTTACTGTTGCTAGGACTCTCACGCTTTCACGCCCCGAATGTCTATATGGCGTTTTCAATGATCAATCAGTAAGAGATATTCTTAAGGAAATAATGGCAGATTAATGGAATAATAGTTGTGATATATCAGAGAGATGTTGACAGAAAGGATTACAATATGCATTTGAGAGTTACATTCACAATGTAGGCTAACCTAAAAAAAAAAAACGTTAACCGTTGATATACAGACGTCATTTTCCCAATTTAAGTCTATGGCAAAATGGCTGCAGGGGCTCAATGGCATCACATGACACACTGAAGTTGTAGTACCACCATCTTGGCCACTATGAAAATTAGCTTCCAAGCCCGGTGCTCATCCTGGGGGCTTGAGCCGGGCGCGTCGTCCTGGACGTGCTCATTTGCATAAAGGACTGTTCCGGCCTTTTCATTTTGAAAGCGCAATGGCCAACTCCAGCACTTGGCCGACCAAACTTAAGTGACAGACTTTTGTATTTGTAGGAGTAGCCCTTTGTGGTCCAGCCAAAATAAATCCATTAGCCAAATCGGATATGTATTTCATTCTCTGTAGGAGTGAAACCAGTGACTTTCTCAGACTGGGAGAAGATTGACAGTGTGGAGATGAGGAGGGGCGAAGCCTTGGGGAAACCCAGAGAAAAACTACTGACTGTGGAAGAAATGCTGCAGGTGGCTCGGAGATAACTGAAGACAAGACGCTGTGAACAGGTAAACACTGCACACAGAGGACAGCATACTGATGGGGATCAATGACTGACCTCAATGGGCAAAGAAAAGAAATGGCCTCATGAAGCACTCAGCGTGAACCTAATTTATGTTGTGCATATTAAAGGCTAGTAGGTATACTTCAATTTACCCCTAAAGTCTCATTTGTCACGACTTGATCAACAATATCTTCAATCTAAAGCACTAAAAGACTGAGCACTACTGAGCTGTGGTTTCCTGTTGCACCAACCTCAAAAAACAGGACTCTGATGGATGCTATTAATAATGATGTATGATGATGTATGTATGTTAAAGAGTAAAAACAATGTGGTGGCTGAACTATGATTTTACTTGTGAAATAATATTCACCATGTTTTTATACTAAATAAAATGACATATCCTTTTATTCCTGTCCTGGAGTACCATTGCTACTGCTGTATTATAAATATTTACTGTCCAACATGGTGGGTTTTAAGACATTAAGCTGTTCTGGATCGTACAGAATCTTTAAAAGTGCCAACAGTATCTATTATAGTGGAGATTGGACTGTCGAGTTTACATTTTGAAATATTGAGCTTCAGCCCTGGTTTCATGGAGTTAAATTGTCTTTTTGCTATATCTCCAAAAGCATATTTAGTTTTACTTTTTTTCTAACATACTATACTAGGACTAAACTTTTTTTTGACATACTATCACTTTTTTTTTACTTGTTGACATTATACTGACTTTTAAAAAACTTTGACATACTATACTGACTTTTTAATAACTTTTCAATATACTACTGTATACTATGACGTTTTTTCAGCATACTCTGTTTTTGACCTTTTTGATATACTATGACTTATTTTTTTTCAACATACTTTTTTTTTTTTTTTACCTTTTTCAACATAGTATACTATTTTTTTTTTTACTTTTTTTGAACATACTATACTTTTTTTAATGTTTTGACATATTATACTGACTTTTTAAAAACTTTGACATACTATACTGACTTTTTAAAAGCTTTTCGACATACTACCGTATACTATGATTAAACTTTTTTCGGCATACTATATTCTGACTTTAAACACACTTTAAACACTTTTTTCATATACTATGACATTTTTTTCCTTTTTTTCAACATATGTTGAAAAAAAAAAAAAAAAAAAAAAAAAAAAAGTCCTAAACCTCCTAAACCTTGTGGAAAACCTTCCCAGAAGAGTTGAAGCTGTTATAGCTGCTGTTAGCAATACTATTGGCAATATTATGTTATTTTTTTATTCATATTTTTTTTTAAACCTTTTTCAACATACTATACTATAGACTTTTTTAAAGTATTTTTTTTACTTTTTTGACATACTATACTGACTTAAATTGTTTTTGATATACTGTACTATACTGATTTCTTAAAATTAACTTCACTCTTTTTGACATATATTATGACTTTTTAAAAACTTTTTCGACATATACTATGACTTTTTTTTTACTGTTTTCAACGTACTATACTATGACATTTTAAAAACGTTTGACATACTATACTATGACTTTTTTCAACATACTATAGGCGTAATAGGCCCCTACTAACCCACATCTATGAGGCTAATAGGGAGTGATAATGCGCATTAATGAGATAACAGTCAAATCGGTTTGTGAAAAGTTTGAACTCTACAGAAGGCAACAGTGACGTCATCCACAGAAATGAGACAACGCTTCCCTTTTTCAGAATATTTTAGTACTTAACATGTGACATGTATGTTTGATCTTGTAAAACAAAAACAACACATAACTTAAAAAACACAGGAACAGGAATAAAGTCATGATACAATTTAAATCATCTTGTACCATTAAAAAATAATTCACTGGGACGGATAGACCCATAAACACTGGGCTGGTAGTTAAACATATGCAAACACTCACTGTTGGGTTGCTGTTATTAAAAGGAATCACGCAGCAGCAACTGTTGAGATAAGACGATCATACTGTTGCATAGTTGTGTTTGAGAACACGTCGCCGTCTTTCAGCGAGGAACAGCGGAGACAACTTCATGTTTCATATTTGGACGGTTTAGATTTAGACTCCTCAAAATGTACATTCAGCGCAGGTTCAGGTCAGGAGCTCCACTGGTGTTTCCCCACTGGCTTATTGCTCAGTAAATGCAAGTTGCACTTGCTATAAACGTCCTCATTTCTCAGAACAGCTGGCAGATCAGGCTGACCCTGTACCTATTTTTTTAGCCACAGCTTTTTGACATCACTGCTTCAGTTGCATCAAATGTGGTTTTCTGGACTCCAGACCTTCATTTCTCCTCAGGCTCAGATTTGGCACAGGAGATACTTATATTAAACATAGACATCGCCCCCCTGTGGCATAATGGAAGAACTGCACCAATTGAGACTGCACTTGCTGGTGCAGTGCAGTATGGTCCCTTGGCTTGTCCTTCTTGGTGCCAGCATGAATGATGAGATGGTCCAAGCAGAATAAGAGCTAACCCAAGGAAGCCCCCACTCAACTTCCATCACGTCTTCGAAGTAAAACGCCGTCGTTGTCCTCACCACTGCATGTGTGGGGGCTGTGTGTGGACCTGACTCCTGTACTGGGTGTGCAGGAGCGTGCCGGCCTGCGGGGAGTCTTGGCCCTGCAGCCAGTCTTGATAGAGGGTGTGCAGGGTGGGGTTGACCTCCGGGAGACGAACCGGCAGGCTGCTGTAGGCATCCTCCATTTGCTGGACCAGGACTTTATCCACCCGGCCTCCCGCATCGCTCTCTGCCTGACCGCGGCCGCTCAAGCACCCTGCCACAAAAGAGACACAGGCAGAGCAGCTCCCAGGTGAAAAAGACAGCATTTAAACATTTATAAGCAATATTTTTAAAAATCATGTTGGTAGTTTGTTGTGTTACCTCCTGGGCAGGACAGCACCTCCACCAGCTGGTAAGGCACACGTCCCTTTCTCATCCGGTGAACCAGCGTCTGGATGTTCCTGAAACCGTAGATGGCAGCAAACTGCAGCAGGGTTTCCCCGTCCCGCTCCAGAGTCACTTCCTGAAAGTCCCGGTTCCTATAAAACCAACATGGTACAGGGGGAGGGTTTTCAGACAAAGACAAACAAATTAACATTTCTCTAAAGAAGAAGTTTCAGGTAATTTTAGTCTCTGGACTACTTTTCAAGGAGCTAAAATCTCTTCTACCGCTCGCCCTCTCAGCTCGCTTACACAATCTCTCTCTCTCTTTTTCATGCTTCTTTTTTAAAAGGGTTGCAAAGCTGATAGCAGAACCTAACTTTACTTTTAATGTTATGACACAAGGACAAACGTTCTCCCTTCATCCTAACGTGTTCCTAAATCATCTTTTTATTACTATGCTCCCCGTTTATGGAATAAGCTGCCTGAAGATCTGAGAGCGACATGTAATATTAATAGTTTTAAAAGTAAGCTTAAGACCCATCTTTTTAGTCTGGCCTTTAACTAAAGTTTTAATTTAATCCATTTTAGGTATTTTAGTTTATTCTATTTATTTTATTTTATTTCATATATTTTTTTTATTTGTTCAGTTTTATTTCTTTATTATTGTTTTAATATTTCAAATTTTCAGTTAAAAGCAAACTTAATCTTTTTAGTCTGGCCTTTAACTTTTTTTTTTTAATTAAATCAATTTTAGGTATTCTATTTTATTTTATTGTGATATACATATTTTTAAATGTGTCCAGTTTTATTTGTTTTTATTATTTTAATACTTTCAAATTTTTCTCCTGTGTTTCCTCAATTCATTTCATTTCTTTTTAATTCAAGCTTGCCGCTCTTCTGAGTGGAGTTTGCATGTTCTCCCCGTGTAAGTGTGGGTTTTCTCCGGGTACTCCGGCTTCCTCCCACCATCCAAAGACATGCTGTTTAGGTTAATTGATGACTCTAAATTGCCTGTAGGTGTGGATGTGCGCGTGAATGGTTGTCTGTCTATATGTCGTCTGTCTCTATGTGCCCTGCGATGGACTGGCGACCTGTCCAGGGTGAACCCTGCCTTCGCCCAATGCCAGCTGACGGCTCCAGCCCCCCCGACCCCTAACGGAAACGGTTACGATGGATGGATGGTATTTCCTCAGTATTTAGTTTTGTCATGATGAAACGTGATTGTTGATTGTGTGAGTGTGTGAGTGTTGATTGTAAAGCACTTTGTGTGACATTTCCTTTTGTATGAAAAGTGCTATACAAAAAAGTTATTATTATTATTATTATTATTAAATCGATATTAGAGTACTTCCTTCTTTTATGAATGAAGCCGTTCAAGTTGAAGCAGCGGCTCTGTGTGTTATACCAATCAACAACGATCATCCTTACAAACCCCATCCTGACAGTTCCTGTACTTTCAGTGAGTATTATCCCAAGACCAGGGCCTTTTTTGGGAGTAAAAAACCCAGAACTTAATTTAGAAACTGGTCCCTGTACTCAAAACGCAAAAGGTTCCTAGTTTCGGGGGAAGTTCCTGTGGCCAAAACAGCGCATAAAAAGTGTCGTATAACTGGAGTCCATCAGTATATTGGGGGCGGCAGTAGCTCAGTCTGTAGGGAGTTGGCTTGGGAACCGGAGGGTCACCGGTTCAAGTCCCGCCATGGACCAAGAACTGATGTGAACTGGTAGCTGGAGAGGTGCCAGTTTACCTCTTGGGCACTGCCGAGGTGCCCCTGAGCAAGGCACCGAACCCCCAACTCTCGGGGCGCTTGTCAGGAGCAGCCCCATCACTCTGACATCTCTCCATTGTTGCATGTTTGTGCATGTGTGTGTTCGGGTCTGCATGTACCGTGTATAAGTTAACAACAGAGAAAAAATTAATTTCCCCCGTGGGACAAAAAGGACATCTTCTTCTATATTCCAGCAGAATACGTGGCCCCAGTGTGTCTCACCTGAGGGTCTTGTACGTGATCTCGTGAACGTCCAGACCGAAGAGCTCTTTGGCAGCGTGTTTGAAGATGTGTTCCAGGAAGCCTTCAGATCCTCGGCCCTCGTGCCTCACCAGCGCCACGTCTCCGGCGTCTCCCAGCCTGCAGTCACAGCACAGCCCACTCTGACAACAGCCTCCATAACTACTCAGTGAAGATATGCTAATGTGAGTTGGATGCCATTTTAAATAACATGTAGGGTGGATGGACAAAATGATCATCGGGTGCAGTAGCAAAGTAAGTAAGTGACTTAAACCTACAAATTACTTGCAATAGCAATTCTGAAACAATAGCATGTATATAATATCTTTTTCTAGTCAAACACAAGTCAAAGCTGTACTGAACTACATGGATCACAGCACAGTGACAATCACAGCATCTCTATACAGTGAAATTACCAGACTGTTAAAACAAATGTGGTCAATAAATACTGAGTGAGGGTGATATCAATATAATTCAGCTACGCTCTTTAGAATACTGTTTCTGTTACTAATCCATCCTTATCAAATACCACCAATTTTATTACTGAGTATTTTTTAATCTTTTTCTCACCAAAGATACCTGATTGGACGACTACTACTCCAACTACTCACACATGGTCCAGTGGAACCGAGTCCAGCTCCTCCACTGCAACCTGCCTCTGCTCCATCAGGTAATAGATCTCCCCTGAAACATCAAGCATCACTGTTACCATACGTCGCTGTTATTATCTAATGCTGTTGTCAAACTACTATGACTGAGTGGAGCTACGGAAACCAAAAAATTAGTTCCTAATGTGCGGGATGTTTGTGATCCCGTGTGTCATGTAGTGTGATGTACAGTACATGCTAGTAGAATTATATAAATTTATTGTTTCTCTCTAGTGTTAAACTATCCAATAAATGTAAATGCCATGAAAATGGTGATGAAAATGCATGTGAAATGTAAAATAGAGATGTAAAAATTGATGTGAAATGAAAAATGGAGTGGTAAATTAGCAATTGATTTGATTCATTTTAGGAGGCTGCACGGTGGTGTAGTGGTTAGCGCTGTCGCCTCACAGCAAGGCACAGGTATTCCAGCTCGCGGCTCTTCTGTGTGGAGTTTGCATGTTCTCCCCACCATCCTCCTCCCACCATCCAAAGACATGCTGTTTAGGTTAATTGATTACTCTAAATTGCCCGTAGGTGTGGATGTGAGCATGAATGGTTGTCTGTCTCTATGTGCCCTGCGATGGACTGGCGACCTGTCCAGGGTGAACCCTGCCTTCGCCCAATGCCAGCTGACCCCTTTTTTGGGGGTGCAGGAGCGTCGGCCTGAATCAATCCATCCATCGGCAACCGCTTATCCTGTTAGGGATCGGCCCCACCCCCCCCGACCCCTAACAGGATAAGCGGTTGACGATGGATGGATTGATTCATTTTAAGCTGATTTCACTAAAACACTTGTGATATGATGAAAACAGAGCCATGTTTCATAATTTTCATCTTACCTTCATCATCCGCAACACAAAATTGCCATTTATCATTTAAGGGCCTACCTTGCATTTATCGTTTTTTTAATCACTTCCACCCCAAATTGTTAATCAAAAACCACGGCAACTGACTAGAGTAGTTCGCTGAGTAGTCTGTTGTTTTTTTGTGTGTTTTTTTTGGTGTGGTTTTATTTATTTATTTATTTTTAAAAAGCTTAAGTATAAAAAATTGCGTGCTGTAAACGATAAATGTCAGTCAGGTGACAGTTGATTATCAGCACTGTTTCAAATAAAATGTCAATCAAATTTATCAAATCAATCGACAATTTATCACTATTTTTCAGTCCACATATATTTTTATCACTTGCCTTTTCTTCAGTTATTTTGTTGCTTGCACCCTTGAGGCCACTTTTCGTTTAAAAATAAATGGCAGTTTTGTGTAAATTATAAAACGTTTTAGTCAAATTGGCTTTAAATGAATCAAATCACTTGATAATTTATTGCTGCACTTTTCATTTCAAAACAATTTTTACGGCTCCATTTTTCAAATCACATTCACTCCATTTTTATGGATGATTTTTTGTTACTTCCACCCCTCATTCACAAGTGCTGACTTCCTGGTGCAGTCTCAATGGGACAGAATGAAAGGAGGTGTGCATCCTGTTGGCCTGGTGATACGTGTAATGTGTACACTAGCTAGTTAGGGCGTGTATGTGATAGTTGGTCTCAGACACTTTTTCCATTGTCTGAGACCTACTACGATGTGAGGAAAAGAAAAAGTCAAGGCTCTATGTTGTCTGGGAATATACAGTATTTTTCGCACTTTAAAGCACACTGGATTATAAGGCGCACTAGCAATGAACGTGTCTGTTTTCATACATAAGGCGCTCTCGTCATTATCCGAGTCATTCTCGTTGCTGTTACTTAGCTGTCCAGTGATGACTCTGGCCTTTAGGAAAGCTCGGACGACACCTGACACTGATACCTTGGCCCAGGCATCCACGATCCATAGGCAGATAGTGGAGTAACTCGCCCGGCGTTGCCTCCCTGTCTTTGTGAATGTGTGCTCGCCTTCTGTCACCAATATCTAACGGTTGGAGTTCTTTAGTTAATCCACCCAGAATGATGGCAAGCTCCGAATTAGTTTTATTCACTTGGGTTTTGACAGTGTCGGTGAGTGTCGTAATGCCCCGACAATCCATCCAACGGTGTGGCTTTCCAAAGTCGTAATAAAACATTTTGACAGGTTTTTGAGCACCCTGTACCACATAAAATTGGTTCGAGGTCAGTAAGCACAACCAGAATTGTACATTAGATGCACTGGATTATAAGGCGCACTCTCAATTTTTGAGAAAATTAAAGGATTTTAAGTGCGCCTTATAGTGCGAAAAATACGGTATGATAGTATAAAGACAAAATGCATGATGATAAGACTATCATCCACAGTTAGGGTTAGGTGAAATAAAAAAGGACTGAACCTGAGGTGAGGACACAGTCCACATCTCTGGTCTCCAGCAGGCTGTTGTAGAACTCCTCTCTGACAGCCTCCAGCTTCTTATCAAAGCAGGGAGCCACCAACACGTGGTAGACTGTCTCTGGACTCAGCTTCTGCTTGGACACGAGGCAGGAGGAAATTTTACCCAACATTTTCTCTAGGCTCAGAATGCCCTTGTTTTTTTTTTTTTCGCATCTGAACAACAGAACATCCGTTACATCAGGGGTCGGCAACCTTTTTGATAATTTTCTCGTTAATTAGTGTGCAATATTAACAGTGAAGTTATTATGACACCACATCAAAATTCAAAACTCCAACAGATCGGTAATTTTATTCCATCCATATACTGTAGGCAACATGCATAGCAACATTTTTTAAAAGCATTCTGCCCCCATAATCAGGACATTGTAATTCTATAGGTGAGCATTATACAAGAAGGCTGTCATCCTTATGAAAACGTACACAAACCTCCACCAACCTTGTACATCAGCAATAAATGTAAGAAATTCAACTAGTCCTGGCCAATCAGAGAGTAGGGCGGATCTTTGTAGAGTACGGTGGGGAAAAAGTCAAACTATCTGCAATAAATAACAGGCCACACCACTGATAATGGCTGTGAAAGAGGGAATTTAGAACAAGAAGAAGAAGAAGATCAACCTTTATTAGTCCCACAGTGGGGAAATTCAATTTACACTCTGTTTAACTTATACATGGTACATGCACACAAACACACACACACACATGCAGAATGGAGAGATGTCAGAGTGAGGGGGCTGCTCCTGACAAGCGCCCCGAGCAGTTGGGGGTTTGGTGCCTTGCTCAGGGGCACCTCGGCATGCCCAAGAGGAAACTGGCACCTCTCCAGCTACCAGTTCACACTCAGTTTTTGGTCCATGTCGGGACTTGAACCGGTGACCCTCCGGTTCCCAAGCCAACTCCCTACAGACTAGCACTCCGCCCCCAATTAACACACAGATGAGAGGGCACTTCAACATTTCCCAAAAACTTTCTTATTGCTAGTGTGCCATTGGTTAAGCTACTGATCTAAAGTATCTGATGTGAAGGTTCATGACTGTATTAGTACACACTGCCCACCATTATTAATCCGATACGTCCCGCTTCCTTTTAGCTATGCTGCCACTGTATCAACCAAACGTTAAGTGTTGCCACTGATGTATAATGGTTATCACTGACAATCTAACTGCATGCTCACCTGCTTTTTAGAGAAGTAGTCTTTGACCAGACAGCCCATGATCTGCTGAGGAGACCTGGCTGTGCAGATATGAGGGGTGACCAGACTGCCCAGGACACGCTCTGAATAGCGGATCCACCCTGTAAACATCACAAACACCCAAACACACACACACACACACACACACACACACACACACACACACACACACACACACACACACACACACACACACACACACACACACACCCCCTTAATAACCCTTACCCCTCTCTCTCCAACTTTTATTTATTATATACCACACCTCCTCTACTCACATACACATACTCCATATATTACTTCATACTTGTGTGAATACACAGCAGTATGTATCTGTTGGGACACACTGCACAATAAGTTACATCATTACCTCCTCAGAGCCTCCTTGCCTGTAGGAGACGTATAACCTGTGCCAACCTCATGCGACCAAAATGATGATTTATGAGAATCATAAAGTCTGAACTAATTTAAAATCTATATTACGCCTATAGCAAAGTGGACTCTGGAAGCGTTATTGACATTACTGAGCTGTCCGTCGCTGTCTGTCACGAACATTGACATTACTACTGCACTGGGATATTTATGCTGCCGTAGTGTCTGCCGCTTGAATATTGTAAAATTTCAACAGATATACTATGCATTTCACATACTACTGGTTTCATACATACTAAAAAAAACTTACATACTGTCTTAGTGTACTAAATAGCATATTAGTGTGGAATTTTGGATGCAGCCACTGTCAAAACAAGCCACTGTAACAAGCTTTGTGGTGTACACACAGTGTAAAATTGAAAACCTTCCCATGAGATTCCAGACCAATACTAATATTTTACTCCTTCCTGTTTTACTAATATTATTACTGGATGAAGTCCATGACAAGTTGGGCTGAAAATCACAATCAACAAATAATAATCTAGCTAAAACAACTGGGTCAATTAATTAAGTCATTTATTGAGCCAAATCAATCAAAAATGCCCCAAATTCTCTGCTACCAGCTCCTCAGTTGTGACGATTCACTGCTTTTCTATGTTTTACATGATTTTAAATGTAATACATCCTTGGCTTTTGGATTGTTAGTCGTTAATTTTAATACCTCTTTATACCCTCTGTCTGAAACTGAAGCTCTGCCACCTCTCCCAAAAAGTCGACTGAACCAAACTCTTCAGACTCCGCTCCAGCTCCGCTCTAACTAGCTTTGTTTGAGGGTTTGCCAAACTAGCCGCTAAGCAGGTATTATGCAAAAGTGTTACATGGCGACTTCACCACTTTAGGGAACAAAAAGCTGGATTTCAAGTGAGTCGTTTCAGGCAGGTCAAGAGCAGCGTTTCAGTAGGGAGTAACTCCCTTGTGTTCTGGCACTGTAAAGACTAAATAATTAATCAGTTAGTTGAAATAATCAATATATTAATCACTAATTAAAATAATTGTCCCTTGCATCCCTGCAATAATAGTAGATTCCTGTAAAATTAAGTAATTAGTTTTCCTAATGATCCCACTCCCCCAGCAGTTTCCTTGTCTGCACTTGAGCACTTCGTGGCCATTCTAGATATAGTGTAAACTTCAGTGGATATTTGGTGAGCCTTTCTTTTAGGTGGCGAACGTATTTTTTTCTGCTGTCACCGTATGTTTTTCTGCTGTCGCCATCCACATCCACTGTTTCTCCAAACTGGGGTGTGCCAGCCGCCATCTACTGTA
The DNA here is from genome assembly GCA_947000775.1 of Pterois miles. Lineage (NCBI taxonomy): Eukaryota > Metazoa > Chordata > Actinopteri > Perciformes > Scorpaenidae > Pterois > Pterois miles. Next base: position 1,604,818 of record CAMQGK010000525.1, on the reverse strand, counting down.
AGTAACACACCTACTATGGCTAAGTAGCTCATACAACCCCACTTGAAGACACCCAAATGTTCACTTGAACTCTTGCTGTTCCTATCTCTGATGAAGGGAGTGGTGAAAGAGGAGCTTTCTATCTTTCCCCAGCAGCTCACCACTGCTATCTCTACTCCTAAAAACAAGCTCTGTCTCCCCATATTCAACACACTGCAAGCAAATTAACAGCCTGAGGAGCAGCAGAAGAAAGATGCAAAAAGATGAAAATTGAGGCAAATATTAGGTTAGTTCAGTTGGCTAGAAAATCAGTGACAGGTGGGGAATAAAAAAGTAAAAAAGAGAGAGAGGAGAATGAGGAGAGGACTGGGGGAAGGGAGTTTTACCTGGGCAGGAGGAGGTGAACATGGGCAGGGCGTGGGAGTCGTGGTGCCTCCTGCGAAACCTCTGAATAAACTCCTTCTGACTCTCCAAGATGCTGAAGCCTGCCGCCAGCGTGGTGTCAAACACATACTGCACTCCTGCAGAGAAAACCCAGAGACATGAGGACAAAGACAGAGGACAAAGACAGAAACAGAGAAATGATAGATACCAACAAGAGGGTGGAAGTTTCTACACACCAGTCATGAAGAAATATCTTAAGCGGTTTCAGGGAGCTAAATTTAAGACATTTTAAAGGTGCTATTGATAACATTCAGCCACAAAATGGCACACTCTCCCTCCCCTGTTCCATTGCATTTACTTCACAAGTAATTGCCAGGCACTTACCATCAATCTCAGCCATATATCTGTTTTTCCGCACTTGACACACAACCCAGAGATACCACGTGATACCAATGTCATTTTACTGTTAGAAGTGGAAACCAAATGTCAGATATCTTCCACAGAGATAAACAAAACATTAATTTTGGACCCACCAATTTTTTTTTTTTTTAAATGATTAATTCAAAATCCTATTTTTTTTTTCAAGGAAAAGCAACACTTTTATTTGGCACCTTTCTAAAGGCTCTGAGGATGTATTATTTTTAGGGCTGTCAGAGTCAATGCGAGAATAACTCGTGAACGCAAATTTGTTTTAACGCCACTAATTTCTCACAGATTGAAGAAGAAGAAGAAGAAGATAGTCCTTTATTAGTCCCACAAGGGGAAATTCAATTTTTTCACTCTGTTGTTAACTTATACACGGTACATGCAGACCCAAACACACATGCACAAACATTGACCACATTGATTGACCACAGCAAGTCACAGCAGTTGGTAATCTCCTCTCCTCCACCCTCATCCTAAACACAGGAACCCCACAGTGCTGCACCCCCATCCACACCTCAAACTCCGTAGTTAAATTCACAGACACTACAGTAGTTGGGCTGATTTCAGATTTTGGTGGATCACCTGGTTGAGTGGTGCGAGGACAACAACCTGGTCCTTAACACCTTAGACAAAGAAGACGACTACTGATTTCAGGACAACAAAGAAGAAAGTCCACCTCCCCCTCGACTTAACATTCCTTGGATTCAATAGCCCTGTTAGGACCTGTTCAGACTTCGTATTAACATGCGTCCTGGGTGATCTGATCACAGGTGGACAGCTTTCAGTCCGTCTGTTCACACCTTGCATTACAATGCATCTCCATGTGTCTTGAGTGACCACTTGTGATCCAATCTCACTTTCCCGCTCTACAGTATATGCAGATAAACACATAGTAAACACATGGCCTGTAGTAATATCCTACATTGAATTGCTATCATTTCACAGGGAAAACATAATAAGACCTCAAATAACATAAAAGAGCACTTGAATACTGCATTAAGATTTTTTGTATCGTGGCAGTAAAACAGCGATACATGAATCCCACCTGCTCACCTAAACTCTTGAGGAAGCCACAGAGCTTGTGTGCAGCCTCGTTGACGTCCAGACCAAACTTGACAGCAAAGAAAGGCAGAGACTGTGGACACACCGACGCTACCAGGACCTTGTGCTTCGTCACGTCACACTTCTAACAAAGACAGAGAGACAATGGGGACAATGTAAAGTATTGCTCAAAGTGCGACAAGACACCTCCTTGACCTTCTCAGGTTTCTGTTTGGTTGCTCATTTGTTGTACCTTATTGAGTGCCAGAACCCGCTCTACTTCCTCCAGGCTCTGCTGAGAGATCTTCAGGCTCTCCTCATCTGATAGACAGCCATCACAGGACAGACAGGCACTCAGCAGCAACTGGGATCCGTCATGCACCTTGGGGGGAAAAAAAAAGAGTGTTTTAAAAAGAGACACACTGTATATTTTAAAAGGGCACTTAAGCAATTCAGTTGTGCATTTCCAAAAAAGCATCCTCTACTCACAGGAGATAGATTAAAAAAAAATAATGGTCAAAGCAACAGAGGTCAAGATATCTTGTCCTTTAGTAATTGGATCCTACACTTCCCATAATGCAACTTGATACCATCTCCCCTTCCCAGGCGGCAACATCTGTGTCTGAAGCAAATGCTGCCTTAAAGTTGCATTCTTTCTAACAGCCAGCAGGGGGCGACTCCTCTCAAAAAGAAGCATGAATCTATAGAAGTCCATGAGAAAATGAGCCTACTTCTCACTTGATTTATTACCTCAGTTAACATTGTAAAAATGAGTTTATGGTCTCAATCGCTACTTTCAAGTCTTCTTCAATACAGCATGATGTTCACTTAGTAAATTATGGTCCCATTTAGAGTCAAATACACCATAAAGCAGGGGATACTTGAGGACGTGGCTACCTTGTGATTGATAGGTTGCTACAATGGCGTTGTCCGGTCTGGGACTTGTCCCTGTTTTCATCTTAGAACTTTAAACCTTTCACAGTGTTTTCAGTTCATGAAAGCAGGCGACGGCCAATAACCAAGACTGCAACAGCCAAAATGCCAAACTCAAAGCTTCAAAACAGCAGTCCATAAATCAATGGGTGACGTCATGGTGACTACACCCCCTTCATATATACAGTCTATGCTCCATCCACGCCTGGTAAATGCACACATGCTTCAAACGGCACACACTTGTAAAGAAGCTTTTACAAACTTGAGTGTCAAAATGACCCAGGTTATCTATCAGACTTTAAAAACATTATACAACTGCTTTCACAGTCTGAGTAGCACTTTGACATACTGATGAGTAAATTGATTTTCATGTATGAAATACGTGGAGTGCCCCTTTAATAAACAGACAGTACATTACATTTATGTGACACAGACATTACCTGTCCATTGACTTCCTCTCTCTCCTGGTGTGAGTTGGCACCATCATCACTCTGTTTCTTGTTGCACTGTGTGTGGAAGATCAATGAATATTAAACACACAATTGGACAGTGAGACAACGTTTTTCAAATTCAGCATGCATACGAGTGATATATAAAACCAGAAATTCACCTGTTTGGTGCAGTTCTCACACTTCTCCTTGCGCTTTGGTATGTTGACCTCTGACATTTTCCTTGGTGGTTGTCTGTAAAATAAAGTTTAACCATTCACCATTAACTTCCCAGGGTTGATCATGTCCTCACAACCCTGGCATAACGACTGACTGCAGCCTGCTACCCTGTCATGTTTTGTTAACTCCACCCTCCTCTGAGTGTCCTATCACAGGCAGCTCTCTTATCATAAACACAATAACAGCTCTGTAATGGTGGGAAACTGGCAATGAACACAAACTAGTGTATCCTGTCATTAAAATGGAAATGGATCACGTTAATCATACACACAGTGCCAACAAAAACAGCCATAAAAACATAATTCACAGTCACACAGGAGCTATCATTCTGTGAAAACCCTCATATATTATGAACACAATATGTCACACTATGTAAAGTGTGAAAATGAAGACTCTGAAGTTAATATTTTATCATAGCTAACGATATCTTCGTCCCCGACTAGCTAAGAAAATATAATTTCTTATGTACCTGAACGCACCGTATGTCGAATTGTATTTAGCTAATTTTAAACTACGCTATTGGCGTTTTTTCTTGTGACAGGTAATTTAGTCACAGTGTTGGTTTAACCGTGTGTCGGTTCAACAGTGTGACAGCAGGCCCTGTGCTACATTACAAGGTCGAAATTTAAGGTAACTCACCGGATTTCACTGCTCTGTCATAGACAAAGGCATGGAAAAAATGCAGAGGACATTCAGAGGAGCAGCACTGGTAAAGGCAGACAAGCAGCACAGATACGACACAGGTGAGCTTAGCAGCTAATCAGCACTTTTTTTAGTTACTAGTCAGGTCGTCTGTTCTGTTGGGGGCGTCATCGGCACTGCTCGCTTGAACCTGGGCGGTTATTTCATAACGCCGGTACACAAACTAGCGCTTTCACAAGCGTCGGAGCTTCTAGGATTCAAGCCAGTCATGTTGTGTACCCGGTGAGTCGACGACGCATGCGCAAGAGGAGAAGCGGTCTGCTCCGGAAGCTTTGATTGTTTTTGACAAACTACCGTGCGGTGGGGGTGTTAAAAGATGTGCTTTTGACCTCGTTGTGGCAGATAATCAACAAATTATGATATGTGCAGCGTTAAAAACTCCAAATCGTTCTGCAAGTTTATCCTTTACTCGACGCGGGAAGCTTTGCAGGATGCACGGGCCATGGCCAGATTTGATTTTTCAAAGTATTCCACAAAAGGAGACGAAAAATGTAAAAATAATGGAAAAATTATATCAATTTCTCTACAAAACTCAGGAAAATGTGTTCCGAAAATGCCATGGTGCTGTAGGAAACGAAATACTTGCGTGGTAAGTGGACTACGCAACCAAATGCATATTTTCTCTCATATTGATGCACGTAAGCTTTTATTTTGAAGGCGGTGAGAAAGCGAGCCCGTCCAATCAGAGCAGAGCGACCCAGGAAGGAAATATCCGGACAGTTGTTGCAATAATATGGACAGAACTTCCTTATAATTCACTACATGTGTTTCCTCGTTCAGATGCTCTTTTGTTAAACTATAAGGCGAACAGTTACAGAAAGAAAGACGAGTTTAAGGTAAGTGATACAAAATGTCTCCTCGTTGGTGTCCCTATAGTTCTGGAGAGACAGGAGCATCTCATCTTGTTGGGGTTTCAGATTGAATTAAAGGGTCAGTTCACCAAAACTGCAAAATGTTACATCTTTTTCTCTCCTACCTCTTGTGATGAAGTCATGCAGATAGTTTGGGTTTCCTGTGTTAAGATATTTAGATATCCACCTCTGAGACTTCTGCCCTCACCCCAATACAATGGAGGTCAGGTGGATGGACTTTCATTTGTGCTGCTCAAAGGGAAAGATAAATGTGTCAAAACAGGAATGTGTCTCTCTAGTAACAATGTCCTGGATAATCCTCAGAGCATACTGTCAACAGATTTCACCTTTTGGACTACTGGAGGACAAAAGAGTTCCATTAAAAGTTGTGGTTGTCAGTAACTTATCTAGATAGCTAGGTTATTCACACTCTTTGTATGCAGTTTTAATATGGTAGAACACTACCAGGCCCAGTTTAATATGATTAAACTCATTTAGAAATAAGCAACATACAAGCTCAAAACTGAAATAATGAAGATCTTAAAATTAGATTAAGACACAGTGAGGCTCTGTCTCTCACCAGTGACTCACAAGACCTACATTTAGCTATTCAGCTTTTTTGCCTAAGTGTGTTATAGGTTTTATTGTGTGTGTAAAAGCTCTGCAAAGTTACAAGCCTACATTTCACGCTAGAGGAAGTTTCCCCCACAGAAACACTGCTCCTGAACTGCCTCATTTTTGTGATTTTTTTTTTTGGTGAACTGGCCCTTTAAGGTAGGGGTATTATGTTCATGTGAAATAGGCTTTTTGTGTATGTGAAGTACATATTTATATTCTTGCCTGTGTTCAGATGGGATACATGACAGTAGAGGAGCACAGCTCCACCCTGCTCCACCTGAAAAGGTCTCCGGGCATTCGATCCTGGTCTCTTCTTGTCGGTACGTGAGGGTGCAAATATTCATACAAACAAATGAAATAAACATCCACTATCCCCTCAATATATTCAAATTCTGAAATGAAAACATCTCCTCTGCTCTCTCCCTCTTTTGTCTCTAACAATAAGCCTCTCATTTTAATTGCAGGTATAGCATCTGTAGGCTTGGCAGCGGCATACTACAGCTCAGGTACACACACTGAATTTACCTGTATCTGTTGATTAATTTGTTCAGCCTCCGATTTACATAACTTTCCACATTTGCTTGCTCATAACTTTTTATTGTATGTGTTTTGTGGATCACACAGACAGCATCCTGTGGAAGCTTTTCTACGTGGCAGGCTGTCTGTTTGTAGCCATGCAGAACATGGAGGAATGGGAGGAGGCTGTGTTTGACAAAAGCAAGGACCTGATTGAGCTCAGGACGTTTAGCTTGTACGCGTTAGTCCTGACGATGTGGAAGAAGGGGCAAGAGAAAGGTCAGTAACATCACAGAGCAGGTTAATCAGTGCAGTAAACTGTACTTGTTTGAGTGTACAGAATCTTAAGATTGCCCTTTCTCTCTCTTAGTTGTGTTGGATCTGACACAGCTGTGTGACATCTGCGTCCAGGAAGAGAGGGTTCGCTATTTGGGGAAGGGCTACCTGCTGATGCTGAGGCTGGCTGCAGGCTTCTCCTACCCGCTGACTCAGAGTGCCACACTGGGGGGACGCAGGTAGGCCTCTGCTGCTGACACCTCCGACACATGAAAGTTAGAATCCGTAAGATTTAGTTAAATCACATCCATCACAACAGTCTTGAATTTATTCAGCAATGGAGTGCTACAAGAATCCCAGAGTCCTAAAACCCAGAAATGAGGTAGCATTTTAGCACTTCTGGTTCCCTCGTCTCAACGTTTTTGTTTTTTTTTTTGAATGGGTTGAATGTTAGATGCCTGAAATAAGGTCTGTGGTTAATAGAAGCTTAAAGGTGCAGTGTGTAGGATTTGGCAGGAATTAGAAATGTGGTTGCAGATTACAACCAACTGAATACCCCTCCGCTAACTTCTCCCTTTCTAAGACTACATTAACGTGAGCGATTGAGAGCAAAACTGTGATAACTCTGTTCCCCTCACTCGGAGGCCATCCTTACCATCATAACACTACCTTAGGAGCAACGAAAGACAGTCAGCGGCTAGCGGTACCACAAAACACAATAAAATAAAACAATAAAACACACTCCGCGGCTCAGTTTCACAAGTGTGGCGGAGGACTACGGTGGCGTTCAGGTAAAGTAAAAACGTGAAAGGCTCTCTCTAGAGTTATTGTTTGGTTTGTCTGTTCTGGGCTACTGTAGAAACATGGCCGAGCAACGTGGCAGACTCAGTGAAGAATACCTGCTCCCTATGTAGATATGAAGAGTGATTATACAATAATGAAAACATAAATATGAATATTATATTCCATTTCTCCTAACACTGTAGGTCCCCCAAACTGTTCCTTTAAGAGATGTTAACATTTTGTTCTATGACATAAAACACAGTAAATAGTAAATACCCCACTTGTTAACTCTGAAGCTTGTACATGTCTTTGAAAAGGCAGCTGCTAACAAGTGGCTAAATGACACTACTAAACATCAACATGTTGAATACCCAAATCAATGAATGCAGTTTCAAGTGTACTGTATTTTATTTTTTTTTTTTATTTATTTATGTGGATCCACATAAGCTGCCACAGCATCTACAACATCTACTCATCCTGGCATCCACAGAAAAAGATCATATTATGAAGAGTCAGGAATATATTTACAGTTTTTGCCCATAGATGTCATTATAAGTAAATGGGATGCACGATGATATCACGTCATCGGTATTGGCTGATAAAGGCTTTAAAATGAAATATCGTCCGATGTGACAGGCTGATAAGATGAATGCATATGTGGATCTGACATGAACCGTTGGGAGTGGAATAGTTGCAGCATAGTTGCTATTTGCAATGATTGCGCAACATCAGTCGTACCAGGATTAGCCAAATTGCGTTCCTTCAACACTACAACGTTAATTACCCATTTAAAGAGCTGTCATCCACTTCCTTGTGCCTATTTTCAGGATTGTCTCAGGGACAGCATCATCCAAGCCTGTTAAAGTAGAATGAATTTTCCAGTTTTATTTGAACGTTACATAAAAATAAATATGACATGTATTACGTACAACCCAAGTTGAGGTAGTTTTCTTATTTTGTCTAATGAATGTGTACATTCTGAAAAGCATTGTAGTTTATGTCTGCATCTGCCAGTAGGTCATCACGATAACAGCAGGAATAATATTATGTTTTATTCCACTACAGGAGAGATCAGTTGGAAAAATAAGTGCATACGATACAAAGGTATTGGCGTTGATAATCGGCCAAAATGAGCTGGAAAATATCTGCAAGTCGGTATCAACAAAAATCGAATATTGTGCATCCCCAGATATTAAACCTGGATTCAAAGTCTTGTTATTGTTTATTATAATTGATTTGTAGAACCAACATAATATATCCCTGTTCTCTCTCTGTTCTGCCTCTCACCTGTCAGTGATGTGGAGGCATTGGCTGCGTTACTGAAGCGCTTCCTGGGGCTGGAGGAGCTGCAGCAACGCAGGCAGCAGGAGGAAGAGGCAGCGTATGGAGAGGAGGAGGAGGAGGAGGAGGAAGATTCTCTGGACAACAGCAGCGCTTCAGATGGTGAAGCAGACAAACTCTGATCTCTCTGTGTGATTTACGACCTTGCTGTAACTTTGGGTGGATTGATTTCGGGGCATTACGACATCGCTACAACATTACAGAGTGCAGTTTTAGTGATGCCCTCACTACAGGTTGTATACAGTAGCATGTTAGCATGTGCATGAAACACCACGTATGCACTCAGTTTCTCCTCAGACTTCCTTCCTTGTCTTTGTCTTTATGTCAGGTGACGTTACAGCAGCCGCGGGAGGCTAGAGGAAAATATTTTATATTTAATTTTTATTTGAACTGAGATGGAAATTAAATACTTGCAAATGTTTTGTGGTTTAGTCAAAGGTTTCTAAAACACTTCAAGGGAATATGGAAAAAGAGACTCACACTGTAAACGCAGCTCTCTGTAAATGAAGCTTTTTTGATCTAATTACTATTTGGGAATACACTCCATCTTCCAGATTTACCGTGCCTTCCTACTGAACTCTAATGAGTGTTTGTGTGTAAGTCAATGGAAAGTGCTTTTCCCACAGTTTCCGGGACCACCCAGTTGATAATCACCTTTCGCATGTTTATTTATACCCAGTCCGAAATGAGGATGAAAGCATGTGCAAACTGTAATCAAGCGTGAGTGATTCTCGTGGCTCAGTCGAGAGTTAAGTATCTGTGAAATGCTCTGGCCTGTTGTTCTGACTCTTAACACTCATATACTTTTTGTGAACCAAAGACTGAATCTCAGGCAAACACTGTGATGCTTTGGACAAACTATTTTTTCCTGAAAAGTGGCGGCAATCATGGCTGTTAAATGGCTGATGGTGAATGCCGGTGTGTTCTGCTCTGCTTGAAAGAAAATGGGAAGATTTCGTTTGATGTTTATTGTCTCTGTTTACTTTGATACATCTGGAGGAATTATATAAAAATGTTTTATATGTAAACCCAAAGTGTCCTTTTAATATTATTTCCATTCTTTGCTACAGTTTGTGCATTTTACTGTACATACACCAGTTTGCGCTTGGATAAGTGCAGATTTACACAAAAAATCACTCCTGTTAAGTGCTGGTTGCAAAAAAAAAAAAAAATTAAAGCCAGGGTTGGTAAACTTAAAGAAATAGTCTGTATTTGTGTATCGGGTGCGTCTCAAAGGAATCTATTAGCAGATATAGATTATAATAGTCAGAACTATGTTTTCATTAGTGTATAATCAGCTGGGATTTTTATAGTCCTGCAACAGCCACAGAGCATTTGATCTATTGACTGCTGTTGGGATGTATAAGGATTTCAACAAGGGGTTGGACGGTTCATAAAATTCACGATTTGGTTCGGTTCATGGTTTGGGGTCATGGTTTTCAGTTCGGTTCGGTACAGTGGTAAATGGTATTTATGGTACAGCAAGGAGGCCAATTTCAATTTGAACAGCTTTTCATTTATTTTATTTATTTTTTTTTTATTTTATTTTTGCCTGAACAACAGTAGACTAGGCTAACATAAAGAACAAGTGCCACTGTATTATTTAAAAATAATTGATAAATAAAAAATAAATTATAGGCTCAGGCCATCAACAAAAAGTGCATCAGGGCAGCAGCACTAGACCTTTTTAAAACAACAGTGACATATGTCTCTCTATTCCCTGATATTTAAAAAATAATAATAAAAAACACACAGATGTTAAGGGCATCAACATAAAGTGCAGCATAAACCAAACATACACTGTTTCAGATCAACTCTGCTCTGTTCATTTTATTTTCATGTTAAAGGTTCATCTCTTTCTCTTTCTACTAGAAGATTAGTTTGTCCACATTCAGCCTGGATGTCCATCCGTCTGTAGTCAGAGCTACATGGTCTGTGTTGGACACTTCTTTAAATTCCTTGTTGGGTCTGTTCATACAGCTCGGGAATTACTGTGTAGCTTATGTGTCTGTGAGCCGGCATATTATAGCGCAGCCCAAGTACCTGAATCATATGCTGAAATCCAGCTTCCTCTACAACTGCTTTCGTTGTGTTTTTACTCTGTCTGAGTCTGTATGTAGAGGCTGTTTAAATGCTGCTGGGATCATCTTGTTGGAAGTATTGCTGCTAGCATAATCCACATGTGTTGCACAGTGCTTACACACAATGTTTTATCCACCACTTTTTTCCCCATCGCTGTCATATGTAACACCAAATCCATAATGCCCCCACACAGCAGAGCGAAACAACGCTGGTGGTGTCCAATCCCCATTTCCTTAACGGAATGACAGCTGTACTCTGCACTTCATCAATATCTCTGCCAACTGAGAAGTTTGAGGAGGAAGGAGGCTGGGTCACACGTCATCAACGCATCGTATCTTTGGCGGTACAACACGTGCAGTAAAATCTGGTTCGCCGTCGCCAAAATTGAGCCAGTAACAACACACGACCGCAGCTTCAGTTACACTGCTCATGTTATACCTCATATTCCTGTCCGCCCTTTTTCCACTGGCCTTGATTTCTAGTGTGACAATAAATGGGTTGAAAAAAATATACAATCAGCCTCATAACCTTTTTCAAATGAACCGAACAATACATACACAAACCAAACCATGACTAGTAAACCAAATATTTCGGTTTTTTTAACCTGAACCGTGCCCACACCTAATTTTTTAGAAGATTACCAACCCTAGCTTTAACGGACCAGTATCACAATTCATCAAAAAAGCTTTTTGATTCTTAGCTGGTGAAATATTCTATGGCACCATCTCATTCACACAGGCTCTGATATCCTCTGTTATCCTCTGTAGAGGAGCCAGTACAGGGCTGACATGTTCCTCCATCCACTCCTGTGCTGTTGAATCTGGGTAAAGACGCACCATCTCCTCTCTCACTGCCTCCATCTTCTCTTGTAACATAGTCAAATACCTGAGGAGACAAGATCAGATGGGGTTTCTGTTATCACCAAACCGTGTTTCAGGAAGGCAGAGCGTAGATGTATTATAACAAATTTTTCTCACGTTGATACTTGGCTGTGAATCTGCATGATGATGAGAGGGTTTACCATTTTCCTCTGCCGGTGGTAGGGGCTGAACCATCCTCTTAAATACCTACAGTAGCACAGGCATACAGTTATCCAGCTCTTATTTTACATACAGAAGTATAGAAGAAAATACTTCTATTTCTGCAAAGGTTAAAGGTTAATATGCTTATTTGCTTTCTTGCTGGAGTTAGATGAGAAGATCAATACCATAGCTTGGCACAAAGAGTAGAAGCAGGGGGAAACAGCTAGCCTGGCTCCATCTCAAGCTAACAAACTCCACTAGCACTGCTAAAGCTCATTAATAAACATTACACTATATATCGTTTGTTTTATCTGTACAAAAAACAATGTCCAAATCAACTTTTTATCAGAGATTATGCGCTGGACTATTTCTTAGTCTCGTATTTCTCAAAATGTGAAACTATTTCTTTAAAGGTTTAAAATTCAAAATTTAGACCACATCTATTGCCTCCACACAGCTCTCAACATGGAGGCGGCCAGTGCTGGAGGAAGTACTCGGATCTTTTACTTAAGAAAAGTACTCCATTATAAGTGAAAGTCACTCATTTAAAATTAAAGTAGAAGTACAGAACTATTATAATCAAAGTGTATTTAAAGTATCAAAAGTAAAGATACTTTGAATCATATATTATATTTATGTTATATATCAGTAGTTTAATTCAGTTGTTCCCAATCCTGGGATCAGACACCACAGGGTCACAAACATAAATCTGAGTGGTCGTGAGATGATTTATTGCGTACAAATAAAAAGTTCTGCTATACAAATTTCTGTTAATATTTTGGACTTTTCTCCAATCTTGAATTTTTAGTGAAATGTTGAATTTGATCTCTGTGGGATTATTGAAATGAATCTATCTGAAAATTAGTTTTATTTCTTTTATTGACTTAATTATTAGCAAACAGTATTTTATAAACTAATCATATGTTTGTTTTTTGCAACTAGTAACTATATCTGTCAAATAAATGTAGTGGAGTAGAAGTATAAAGTAGCATTAAATGGAAATACTCAAGTAAAGTACACATACCTCAAAATTGTTCTTAAGTACAGTACTTGAGTTACTTAGTTGTTTTCCATCAATGGGTGAGTACTACGTTTCCATGACAACGCTTTGGGTTGGTGCGGCGTTATCCGCAGTAACTGCCATATGAACACAGCAGTGCGGCGGCTAGATATCAACCACACACCAGACTCACACGCACTAAATTGTTGCAGCTTAAAAACGATCAAATTTACAGGCATGTTTGAAACTAGCTGTTTACCCCTGTTTTCAGTCTTTATGCTAAGCTAAGATAAGCTAAGCTAAGGTATGTAGCTGCTGGCTGTATCTTCATATTTAACGTACAGGCATGTGAGGTATCAATCTTCTCATCTAAGTCTCGGCAAGAACGTCATACTATTATTTTAAGGTAGATGAGACACTGGAATTATGATCTTGTGATCACTGCCCACAACTCACATGTTGTTTTCAAAAAATTGTATTTCCTCTGAGTTCAGTAGTGAATCGAGCTCCACAGTTAACTCAGCCAGCCTCCTTCCTGGGAACAGCGAGTCATCCACAGAAGTCCTAAAAGCCACGTGGAATGAAATCCTGTTAACCTAGTGATACACTAGGTCACTATAGTGAGAGTGTAGTGTAATTCATAAAACAGTGTCAGGCCTCACCTCTCCATAGATTTTACCTCCACTGAGGAGATACCCAGTCTTGCAGTCACTTCACTCTGAGCCTCAGCACTGAACTGACCGTGACTGAGTGTCTGGAGACAGGCTGCTAGCGACGGCAGGGCCACATGCATGAGCTCACACAGCACTGACAGGTGGTCATACCTGACAGCAGGGAAGCGATAGATTATGTATAAAAGTTCTGTGTTTATTTAACATCAAATGAAGAATTCCTCTACTACTTACCTTTGCCAGCCTGTGATGGCGATGCCCTGCAGGTTTACAGCAGCAGATAAAGAAGCAGCCACCTTCAGCCACTGCATGTGATTATCCACATGTCTCTGCGTGCTGGGCACACAGGTGTAAACACTGGTGGAGCCTTTAAAGGAGCTGGCTGCCCACAGGTGTGACATACCAGCACTGCAGTACTTCTCCAGCAGAGACACTGGATGACACGCAGAATACACGTCACTACTAACAAACCTCTGTGCATGTTGCAGACCATTTGTCAATGCATAAGAGCCCAATGTGTGAATACCAATTTCGAGAGTCTACGGTTCTTACCAGTTCTGTCTACATCCAGATTAGGGGTGTAATCCCACAACATGGGCTGGACGAGTCCCACTAGGCCGCTAGCTGTCATATGCAATAAAAACAGAAAATATTCATATTGAAAACAGTCAATTTAAGAGACACTGGAGTAAACGAATACTAAAACCAGCAGTGGTTCTAAAAATGGGATCTAAAGACTGCCAGGAATCCTTCAGATGGTCCCAGCAGGTCTTCAAGAAAATCAGAAAACTTTTAATTTTATACTGTATACTTACTATGTGGGTCCCTTTGTTCTTTATGTGTGTCTGTAAATTTGCCACTGTTTTTGTAATATTTTATATAATTTGTATGCAGTGTCTACTGTTAACTAAAAGACCAATAAACTGATATGAAAATAAATAAATACATCAATTATATTAAGATGCCTCTTTCATGCTGTTTCTTGGTAAGCTGCCTCATTACATGACTCATTACATGAGCTTAGTGTGATGAAGCTTCGACTGATGTTCAATCTGAGATCATCTACCTGATTTAATGCTGTCACACCTGGTATTTCTTAGCTATTGTTTCCTGACAACTTTACTTAATCCTGATGATGATTTTAAAGGTACCATTTTGTAGAAAGTAGTCTAGGTGCTAAATAAGTACTGTGAAAGTCTCAAAACGGAGGAATTCAGAAACTGTGTTTTTAAAAGAGCTGTCAGGACTTCTGTAAGGTTTTGATGTCACACTACACAGATGTTCCTACCGGCTGCAGTGACGCAGTGAAGATGGCGATGGTGCAGATGCGGAAGCCTGGAAAATGCTGACCTTAATTCTTAAAAGATAGGTACTAAAATGGAGCATTTCAGACAAAGTGTGAATACAGACAGACAGTATGGGAAAACAAAGTGTTCTTTGAACATTAAAGCATGTAAGCATGTTCTAGTGGAAACCGCCGAATATGTGCATGAACCTGAAAATGAGCATATGTCTCCTTTAAAGTCAGAAAGCTTCAAACTGCAACAATTCAGTCTCAGTGTGGAGTAACTCTACTCATACCCGGTTTAGCAGGGAACCAAATATCTTTTTATCTCACCTTTTAGTGTGTCCTGGCTCATGCCTCTCATCATATCATCCCACATTATGATGGTCATGTGTGGCCATGTCTCCTTGATGGCCTGGGCCACCTTGGTCACATGGCTCAGGAAAAGATGCTCCACCGTACGTCCAGCTGAGGCCAACCACAGTTTGGAATCCTCCCCCTCGCCGAGCATGTACACCTTGAGGAATTTCAAACGAGGATGTGAAATGATGACACTTTCCCCCCTAACCAGTACATTTTTGGCAAAAGACTAACCTCATCTGCTCCGATGTGCAGTGTATTCAAGCCTGGATGCAACTCCACCACCTGCCTCAGCATTTCCATCACCAGCCTCACCCCTTCCTCTTTGTGGGGATTCAGGGTGCCCACGCAGTTGGCCATCTCTCTCAAGCTCCACATGGGTCGATGCTTCAACACAAACTATAACAGAAAAGGACCAGGGATTAACACAGACACTGAACACTATCTCAAAACTGTAACCAATATAAAGAGTTATAAACAGGAGAGCAGGATGTTTGCCTCACCTCCATGTGACCAAATGTCTGCACAAGTGGGATGACCTCCATGCCCTTAGATTTGGCAAACTCCTGCATCGATAACACCTCCTCTTGGCTGGAGACAGAGCAGACATAACTCATTGAACTTGCTGAACCAAAGCATTTTGTGACATGCTGGATTCTAAGTTTATTACAGATCTCAAAACACAGTGAGGCAGATTAA
Source organism: Pterois miles (assembly GCA_947000775.1). Classification (NCBI taxonomy): domain Eukaryota; kingdom Metazoa; phylum Chordata; class Actinopteri; order Perciformes; family Scorpaenidae; genus Pterois; species Pterois miles. The sequence continues at coordinate 1,589,181 of CAMQGK010000525.1, read as the reverse complement.
AAAGGTACATACAATTCCACCTAGATCATAAATCAGGAATGCAATGACAGGTAGTGTCCGGTGTTTACAGCCCTAACTGCACCTGTAAGCAGGCTGCACTGTGGCCTGCAGCAGCTTCAGCTCTCCCTCATAAGGAAACATGTCCTCATACTCCACCAGCAAGCCATCGGCTCCCAGCTGAGAGAACAATTCGATCAGCTGAGGAGATAAAACACATATTAGTGAACAGAAAATATTAATATATAGGTGCTAATATGTGCAACAGGATACTGCCGTGTGCTGACCTTGTGAAGGTACTCTACTCTTGGGGGGGCACCTTTCAAATCCAGGTGGACTAGTTTCTTTCCTTTAGGCCATGGTGGATACTTCATTATGCCTGTTACAGCCTGCACAATAGAGCTTCACATGAAGAGCAGCAGTTACAGGTGTGTGTTTATGTTTGTGAATGAACTCACCAGGACAGTAGAGACCAAGATAGATGCAGATACAGGATATAGGAGAGGACTGGCACTCCTAGGAAGACGATCTTGTGACGCAGCTCAGTCTTTCTGCACAAGAAATGTCTTCAGCTTCCAGTCGCTTCAATGTAAACACAGTGTAGGTCATCGATTAATTTAGTCTTGGGCAGAGCAATGGATGGAAGAATACGCGCTACGTGCTCTAAGAGTTAAACGTCTGTGAAGTTTAGGACAGAATATCATATATAGCTTTAACACAGAGCTATACTGTAGTCTGGTTTGTCTGTTTTTGCAAGTATGCGTTGTAGTTGAACGCCTGGATATGATCCAATGAAAACGCAGCTTTCTATTACGGAGAGCCAATGAGGTGGCGAATCCGCGTCCACCAGGAAGTGTAGAAAGATTCAGGTGGTGGCGGTAGCTGAGACGCTGGTGTACCGTACGGTATGGTTAGCCAAGGCAAGAATAACGGTGTGTAACGGTGTTTTGTAAATGTACGTAGAGGACTTTTTGGGTCAAAATGGCGCTGCTGCGAATGAGGAACGCACAGGGCTCGAATGCCACAGAGATAGAGAAGAAAATTAAAAGGTAAGTGAAGGAAACGGGGCGTGGGGGGCGAAGAAGGAGGGGTTGTGCGAGTCAGGTAGCTGTCACCATGCAGCTGTGTTAGCATCTAGCTAAAACCTGATAGTAGTGTGTGTCAAACTGATACTATTATGATTAGAAATGTAGTCTTCAGAAACTAGAAACAAAACACATAAAGTTGCATGCCAGTAGTAATTTTATTTTTTAACACCGCTGCTTCCACATGGAGGACGAAAAATGACAACCATGTGTATAAAGATATGTACATAAATAAACGTTAAATGTGGTTAACAAATATATACATGTATAAATAAATGCTGTCTACTATGTCCACTATGTCGTCTGAATTATAAGTTAGTTGCATAAGTTAATAAATAAATATATGTTGGTAAAAAAGTGACACAAAATGAATAAATGTCTTCAATTTCTTAGTATTTTGGAGGAGGAAAGATGACACCACAAAATAAACACAAAAATTACAAAATAAATATATAATGAAATGAATAATTAAAGCAGTGTAGTTGCTAACAAATAAAAAAATATGCATGTATAAATAAATGCTTAAATAAATAGATTAATTTAATAGTTGCATAAGTTAATGAGTAAATGTATGTTTGGTGTGTCATGGCCTTTACATCACTTTTGTTTGACGTACTCCCACATCCCAAAGTGTCCGTCTTCCATAGAGATAAGCAAAACATCCATTTTAAACTAGTTGAGCTACTCTACAGTATTTCCACAAAGAGACGTGTGTTTTTCTGTCTTTCAGAGGTAATGCGCTGCGGCAGGGATCTGCATGGAGGGGCTCCCGAGGGTTTGTGGCCTTGTTGCTGGTCGTTGTGTGCGGGGCGGCTACGTGGCTGTACATGGCCTCTCTGGACAGTGACATCACAGAAACACTAGTCAGCCAGGGTGAGCTGGTCTCTCCCCAGCCCAGGGTCTACACCGTCCAGTGCTCCGAGGACTACCACAACTACAAACGCTATCCAGGTGAGGCTCTGGTCCTTGCACTGGACTGTGTCAGGTGATAAGCTGTGTAAACGTGACTGAGATGGGATAAAGCCAAGCCTACTTGTTAACCCCTTACCAGTCTGCCTTTTTTTTGGGGGGGGGGGGGGCGTACAGGGGAAGCTTCAGAAGTGGTGTACATCATCTGAAAGCTGGGAACATGAAGATTATTTTGAAATACAGCTCAGCACTGTGTGTCAAGTTGTTCTAGTCATTAATAAGAAATAAAAAATAGTTAATAAATGAATTAATCAATTTAAGTTTGTGATGGCCATCCCCATGCTCTGTTATGTCTCATGAAGTGTAGTAAGTTTTGCTACACAGATTTCACTCGTGGATTGATAAAAAATGATCAATAATCACTCCAAAATACCACATTAAGACACCAAGACCTTGAGAAACGCCATATAAAAAGCCATGGTGTGTTTTGGTATCAAAAACTTTTGACATTTTGAGATTTCAACAAGAATTGCCTTTTTTGGTGACTGGATGACGAGCAGCTCTGAAAGACAGAACAGCAGCCGGGCCCAGCAGCGAGCCGTCGGAGCCTTGAGGGTTTAAATACCTTGTTAATCCCCTGTTGGATTCTGCTCTGGCTTTTACTAGTTTTCCATGGTACTGCATAAGAGTGGGTCAGTCACAAAATGTTAGAAGTTTCTCTGGAACACACCATCATACTGAAAGTTTGTGAATTCTATTAAAACTGGTTATGATCCTGAGTCCCGAAGCAGTGTGACACAGCATCCACTAGGTGGCAGTATAACACAAGCCTAGCCTAGCTGAACATAATGTTACTGTATCTGTACTATAGGATTACATATTTGATCATTGAACCCACTTAAACATAGAAAAGCAAATATAACCAGTACCAATTTGAGCTAAAACTAAGACTAAACTGAAATAAGGTTCAAAGATGAAAGTGAATCATGAATGTTTTTTTCTTGACCTTGGAAATAGTAGTTTTACAAAACAATCACACTGATGTTCTTCTCAGACATGGAATGCATAACAATGCTGACATCATTAATTATTAGCTCTTAAAGCGATGGCTTTTTATCATTCAGACACATTTTTATGTAAATGTTCCTCATCGGTTTCATCCTTTTGTTGGATAAAGATTTTTGCTAGATTTAAATTAAAGCTAGAGTGAATATATTGGTAGCGTATGAAACTAGAAAAACTAAGAAATCCACTGGTACCAACTATGTCATACTAGCTTGTCAGGAGGGAGGCTCAATAACGCTCCAAAGTTAGGCAAAATTTTAGCAAGGAAAAACTGGCATGGTCATTTTCAAAGGGGTCCCTTGACCTCTGACCTCAAGATATGTGAATGAAAATGGGCTCTATGGGTACCTACGAGTCTCCCCTTTACAGACATGCCCACTTTATGATAATCACATGCAGTTTGAGGCAAGTCATGACACACTGACAGCTGCTGTTGCCTGTTGGGCTGCAGTTCGCCTTGTTATGATATGAGCATACATTATTTTTTACACTAAATGCAGTACCTGTTAGGGTTTCTGGACAATATTTGTCATTGTTTTTTATTGTTAATTGATTTCCAATAATAATTATATACATACATTTGCATAAACCATTATATTTACCCACTCTACTACTAAATACTTCACAATTCACTCCCTTTAAGGTACATTTTGAACAGAAAAAAGTGCAAGTAATTGCGATTAACTTTGGACCATTGAGCGATTTAAAAAAAAAAAAAAAAAAAAAAAAAAAAAATACTATCACATTAACTTAAAAGTTCTAACTCAAATATTTGTTATCTTATGGGAATCAAAGTGTTCTGGATTCCCTTCAAATCCAGATGCAGCTTACTTTAATGCAGACACTTTATTAATGGATAAAAGTAATCTCCTGTGAAATTTGAGACTATGCTTGGCAGAAAGAAGAGAACAAAGTGGAAATTTGTGTTGTTAACATGTGGGCTGCTGGGAGTTCAAACTGTGCATCTCCACTGTCTAAAAGAAACACAGCAGGCGGGGGCTCAACCTTCAAGCATTGAATCCTATCGTCAGGAGGTTGGAGGGGGAAGCCTTTAATTCTGTGGCATTAATGTGCAGAACTCCAATAAACTCCCTACACTGCACTTTGTTTCTCTGTGTTATGGGCCCCAAAGCCTCCAATACCAGAGGATACTGCACCAAGATACTCAACTGTTATTTCAGATCTTCTCTCGCATCTCTCTCTCCCAGGATGCACCCCTCAGAAGTGTGGCCGTGCGGTCACGGACACCGTGGTGACGAGGGAGGAAGCTCACATCCTCAGGAGGTAAACACTTATCCTATAAAAAGTGCAGCATGTCTCGTTTCCTTCTCCCCTTCTCCCCTAGTTGTTTCTCCCTTCTATCGCTACAGTACAGCTGAGTCATTTTGAGTGCTTTCTGTCTGCGGCATACAGGCTGGCGGAGAGAGGGCTGGCGCTGGCTGGGTCAGAGGGAGGAGTGAGTATGGCGCCAAATTAAATAGTTGAAACAGGAAGGTAGGGATAATACATGCTTGACTAAATGGTGTTTATTTGATCAGTAAGCCATTCCTCTACTTGTTTATTTCTAGTCATCATCTCTTTGTGAGTCTTTTGTCTTTCTCCTTGTATTTTTTTATAACGGCCCACATTGGTATTTTTGCATTTTGTTACTCATTAGCCCTCTGAAACCCTCAACAGAGCCCTTTTTTATCTTTTTTAGGGGGTACAAGAGGTCTTTAGGGGGAGATGTACATCATCTGAAAGCTGTGAACCTAAAGATTAAATTGAGATGCAGCTCAGCTCTGTGTGACAAGTTCCTGTCATAAATCAGAAATAAATTTAATCAATTTAATTAATTAATTCTTACAATGTAACATTTTATTGTAAGTTTATGATGGCCATTCTCATGCTCACGTATGTCTCATAAATTGATGCAGCCATTTTTGGGTTGATACCATTTGTTACACAGATTTGGTGCTAAATTGAACCCTTTTTTACCATTCAAGGATTGATATTAATGATCAATAATCCCTCCAAAATACCGCATTAAGACACCAAGACCTCAAGGAACACCATAGAAATAGCCATGCTGTGATTTGGTTTAAAAAAAAACTTTCTGCAAGAATTGGATTTTTAGCGATTGGCTGGAGAGCACTTCTGTTGTGTAAAATGGTCAGAAACTCTGCTGTCAATCTACCAACGAAAGCCATCCATCTTCTGAATGCTCTAGGCCGTCTCTAGTTTGTGGCTGTAAAGTTTCATGAGGCTGTGATTATCCTAGAGGTCATTACAGTTCATTTTATACTGAAGACAAGATTTTAAAAAAGGTCTCACTACAGTGAAAGGGCTATTATGGGGACTAACATCATCACACATGACTACTAAACTGATTGAATCCATAAGAGCCTCAGCTTTAAAGTAATACACCAGTTATGCAAACATGTTTGACCATTTTCCAAGGCATAACGTAAATGTAAGAATGACCACACATATACATTCACAATAAACTGCAGTGTGTGTTCCTTGTAATTAAGGAACATGTCACCCAGTGCAAGTGTGGCTCATTGATGTGCTTGTATTCGTTTTTAGACAATAGTGCTCAATGGCACAAATAGGCTTTGATACACAGACAACCCAGTAAGGAGGATATATTTGTTGTTGTATTTTCATGGGATTTATAAAATTGTAAAATTAAAGGGAACATTCATCACCTTATATGTGGATGTTTTATCACTGTTGATGGTAGATGTAGCTGATCAAAGCAATAAAATTCCTCAGTGCTGTATTGACAGGGAAAGATGAGTTTGCAGCCGCAAAACTGGTTGCTCTTCCTACATCCAGCACCGTCATTTGTTGTGACAGTGATGTGGTTGGAGGCAGGAAGAGCTACAGGCTTTCTGCAGGATTTCTATTCTCTGCATCTGGGTAGCCAGGGGGCACCGTGCTATATATGCAGCTCAAAAACACAACACTCGTTTTTCTGTTGTACTGTACGTACGTCGTTCCAGGGATGATAGAAAATGTGTTTGGGAGGTAGTAAACTGTTGATACACCATATTTTTTTTCCCTGCTAGTGCTACACTGTGAACAACAAATCTGTATTGAAATTGGCAGGACAGGTACTAGTTAACCATAGCTCCGTGCAGGACTGCGCTGCTTACCGGCTGCTAACAGCTAACACTAACTAGCTCTCGTCTTACTGATTTCAACACGGGTGGTGCCTTTGATTTACGTTATGATGCATTCAGGCTCCATTCAGTAAAAATGACAATCAGGCAAAGGTAAATTGTAACTTGGAAAATGTAGTTTTTGGAGAGAAACCTGAATTGTTATAAGGAGATGTTTTCACAACAGTATAAAATACATAATACAGGGAGTGGATGCTGAAGTACATGGGATTTACTGTTTTTCTTTATTATTTTTTTACCATGGTATTGAATTGGTATTAAGAATTGTGAAATTTCACTTGTATCAACTACTAAATTTCTGGTATCATTACATCCCTAGCATGAACTAATACATTTATTGCTTCAATGGACTACATTTACTGTCAACACTGATTGGACATCCACTTAAAGTGTGGCAAATTTTCCTTTTAACTGAAACTGAAATTTCAAGCAGTGTTCCCATTAACATGTCTCCGTTCTTCACATAGAAATAATAACATAACTCTGTCTGAATAAACAAACTGCCAGCTGTGATAGACCAGCTGTACCTTGCACACCACCGATAAACCTGAGTCAAATATTGCCACCAGTATCAGACTAGAAAGCCCATATTTGTCCAAATTTTATCTGCATCCAGTATGCGCCACATTCCTGAGACTCCCTGCTGTAATGACCCTCCGTGGACATTAGGAGGCAGGCTGGCACAATAAACAGAGCTCCAGCTTGATGAGCCTCCTATATGTCTGGATGTCCCTGGCATGCCCTACGCCTCCCAGTCCCCAGCAGGCCAGGCCCTCAGCCAATAAATGTTATGGTGTCTTAAAGTGAAAGGATGGGAAAACATAGCAGAGTCCCAAAGGAGTTGACAAGCAATAACAAATAATGGACAGAGTGAGAACACCACATAGGGAACAGCACAAAACTTTGAACCAATGACTGTGCCATGTATATGCAACAACATTCAGCATTTATTTGTCATTTGAATTTCTTTTGACCCCTGCAGGCTTCCATACTGGACCTGCACTCAGGAGCGTTGTCGATGGGCAAACAGTTCGTCAACATTTACAGGTGGGAGAGTACATCCTGTCTTTCTTTGTGCTAGTGTACACTCTTGGTCTGCCTGCAGGAATCCTGCAAAATATGTAACATTTTCAGAAATATATTCACCAAAAATAGACAGTTAGGCATCAATCTTACTGATGACGGTCCTTGTGAGTGGTTTTCTCCAGGTCCAGTGACCCGTACGACCCTCATTAATCACTGCCAGCAGGACCCAGTTTTTTTGTTGGATCAGCCTCCGTTCACCCCCCCCAGTTTCCCCTCATCTCTCTCCCTCTCGTCCCACTGGGCAGGTGGCTGACACGGGAACCCCAGGAACCGTTCGGCAGATTTTAATCAGGAAGTGATAGCACTCGCGTCTTTCCTCATGTGAAGCAGTCACAATTTTACAATCAGCAGTGTTTTGATGGCTGGGTGGCACACCCGTCTGGCTGGTGGTGCACTGTGCCATGCTGCGAAACAGTAATTTATGCTGACAGAGTCCATCTTCTGTGCTGTGTGTGTTCTTGTGTTTTGTCTGTCTGCTCATGTGTCTCTGACTGTCTGTCGCTTTGTGGCTGCAGATATTTCGGAGATCAGATCAGGGATGTGTTCACGCAAGAGGATTTCCAGCTCTACAGGTGACTAAGGAACCATAATTAAAAATCAGTCATGTGTTCACTGCATTCTTCAGAGTATTTGATTCCTGACATTTTTTAGAAAAGTGACATAAACTCAAATGATATTACTTTGTAGACAATAAGAGCTTCCTCATAATGTTTTTGGCAATTATTAAATATAAGCAAAAACAAAACATCATGAGCACCCAAAATGAAAAGATACTGAATAGTCAAACTATTTGCTTCTTCAGTCTTTATAACACCTTAGCTGCTGAACTCCAGTCGAATTGCAAAATTGGATTTGCTCATGTATAACTAAAATCTTAACACACTAAATGGATAATTTACACAAAAGTCTGTATATAAAACAATTAAAAAAAATCTGCTTAATAGCAAAATCTATCAGAAAATTAGGCTCAAATTCATATTTGTTGGCAAAAACAAAACATAAACTAATTTATTTAAGCACAATAAAGATGAATCTATTTGGGCTCTTAAACTATTGTCATAAAATGAAATAAGTTGTTACAATAAAAAGATCATATTATGTACCTCCTTGGCAAATCTGTCAAGATGTCATCACTTTATTTAATGATGAAACTGACAAGTGGTGTTCATTAAAGAAAGCTGATTAAATAAAATAACACTGAGGATTTTGCTCAAGAATTTGTAATTATTTCAATCTGACATGTCTGTGTTTCACCGTTAGAGATGTACGTGGGCGAATCCAGGCAACTATTGCTGAGACGTTTGGTTTGGACCCAACTCTGATGTACCTCACCAAGCCCACCTTCTTCTCCAGAATCAACAGCACGACAGCCAAGACCCAGCACGACGAGTACTGGCACCCACACGTAGACAAGGTAACGCAACTCCTTCGGTCTCATAAATTGTAGAGAAGCTCTGATCTTGTACGTCTGGGCTGCACGGGGGTCGATGTTGACTTCAGCAAACAGATAATGTATCGGGCCAGATGTGAGTCTAATTTTTAGGATTGGTACTCGGAGCAAAACATCTGGATGGGTATCCCTTATGACATGGTGTACAGTTCATCTGGTCCCTTTAAATGGTTTGATGGGAATCATCTTCATATCTTGAATGGATTGGCTGAAGCTGAAAGCAAAGCTCTCAATTTTCCATCCAGTCTGCTTTCCAACCTTCCACTATGTTTATGCGGTTTCGGTAAAAATTGAAAGAATTTGGTTTCAAATGCAAGCTCCCAAACTGAGGCCAGCATGGCTCACCCTTAGATATAGGGGTAGAAAGGGGTTGCTAGTGCGCTGTAGTGCTTCTGCCCAGAATTCACTCAAAACTATCTTCTCTTCTCACATTTTGCATAACTCCTGCTGCTTTGTGACTGACTTAGCATTTTTATTTGGGCTGTCAGTCGATGACAATATTAAATTGCAGTTAATTGCACAATGTCCACAGTTAATCATCACTAACAGCAAAGTAATTGCACATTTTTTATCTGTTCAAAATTCACCTTTGGTTTGTCAAGTATTTAATACTCTTATCAACATGGTAGTAGGCAAATATGACGTATGTATATATTTATTATTGGAAATCACTTAGCAACACAAAACAATGACAGATATTATCCAGAAACCCTCACGGGTGCATTTAGTATAAAAAATATGCTCAATTCATAACATGGCAAACTACAGCCTGACAGGCAACAACAGCTGTCAGTGTGTCAGTGAGCCGACTTGACTATGACTTGATCCAAACTGTATGTGATTAACGTAAAGTGGGCATGTCTGTAAAGGGGAGACTCGTGGGTACCCATGGAACCCATTTTCGTAGGTTTGGAGCATTATTTAGCCTCCATTGCGGCAAGCTAGTATGACATGGTTGATACGAACGGATTCCTTAGGTTTTCTAGTTTCATATAATGCGAGGATCTTTATTCTAGCTTTAAAACTGAGCCTACTATAACCTCCGAAATGGCATTAATATGTTAAAGAAATTACTGGTGTTAAAACGCCTGGATGTAATTTCTTCAGAGTTCTTTGGTGGTGAAAGATCGAGGTCACTGTGACCTCACGTCAGTCCAATTCTTGTGACATCTCAGGACCGCCTTGATCAGATTTCTGCAAATTTGGACTAAAGGATGAACTGATTAGATTTTGGTGTGGTCAAAGGTTAAATGTCAAGGTCACTGTGAGCTCACAAAACACCTTTTTGGTCAAGAATTCATATGCTAACTATGACAATTTCACAGAAATGTCTAATTGGATTAAATGACAAAGGGATGACATTTTGGACAGACATGGATGTAAACTGCAACTGGACTGGTACTGAACTGAGCTACAAAGCAAAGTTACCACATTCAGGAAGACATGAGGAAAAATAAGGAAGGTTGGTTTGACTGAAACCCACTTATCCACCCTTCAAAAGGCAACACCAGGCAGCAGGGCACTAATAATTGGTATTTCCCTTCAAGACAGATCATTAATTTCCTATACCCCATGCCAATGTTGTGTTATGTAATCTGTTCACGTCAGATTTATCGTTCATTCTTTATTAATATTCATGGAGTTCAGCTTTTTTTTTTTTGTCACTGCTTTAATCTCAGGCTTTCTCTTTGCACTTTGTTCATTGTCATGAGACATTAAAGTTGCTCTTGGATTGAGAGAAGACCTTGAAGCATGTTTCAAACTAAGAAATGGGATGTCTGTCTGGGAAGACTAACTTTCAATGCTTTACAACTTATTTAGTTCAACAGTGGAAATTATTATGGTAGGTAACTCTTGAATTTATAGGAATTCCTGTTGGGATTATATTTGATATTTACTGATATTTACTAAGGGTATAAAAACAGATCATTGCTGTTTAGTGTAATACAGCAGTCACCCCTAAATGTTTTTTTTGTTAATATACGTAGGCCTGGGGGTTGTTATTTATTGGCATCTTTCATAAAACTTTTGAAGCATGAGCTGCCTCAATATTGATCTATATTCGGGGTGTTTAACTCGGACGCCCCATATGCCAAAGGCTGAAGTCTTTGCTGCAGCGGCCAACGGGTTCAAATCCAGCCTGGATCCCTTTGCTGTGTGTCGTGTCCTCTGTCTCCCCCGCTGTCACTGTCAATAAAAATGAAAAAACACACTCCAACAAATATCCTTTAAAAAACAAAAAAAAAAAATACTGATCTATATTCCTCTCTTGGAGCAGTCCATGGAACGTAGTGTTTGCAGTGCCTCGTCCATATTAATATTTGTCACCTCATCCTCCCCAACTGGCCCTCGACAGCTGTTAAATTGTAATCTGAAAGGGCCCTCTTCTCTTCCCCATCTGTCCCTGCCGCCATTTTGGGGCTAATTGGCTAATCCAGCCCTCATTTAAATGTAAATGGCCTCTGACGTCTTGGGAGGTGAATTTTCTCCCCATCGATCATATTGCTGATACGGTGTCATAGCACCAGTCGTAGTATGACAGCACTGAAAGTGTGTTTTATCTCATTCGTGGCAGGAGCTTGCTTTCGTAATGAAAGTGAATGATAGCCGCAGGAACTATTGTCAAATGTAGAGTTTTCCTTCATGACCTTGTCTCGTTGCTGAAATGAATATGCACACCAGCTTGTTGATATACAGTGCTGTGAAAAAGTATTTGTCCCCTTCCTGATTTCTTATCTTTTTGCATATTTGCCAAACTTAAATGTTTCAGATCATCAAACAAATTTTCATATTAGACAAAGATAACCCAAGTAAATAGAAAATGCAGTTTTTAAATACAGTACGGATGTCAAAATGAATGCGGTAATAACGCAAATTTGTTTTAAATCCACTTATGTAGTGAGATTGCAGATACTGGTATCATGAGACCTAAGGGATCCACTGGTACCAACTATGTCATACTAGCTTGTTGAGAAGGAGGTTGTCAACGCACCATGTTGCTGGATGTGCTGATTGGTATTTGTTAGCTAACACTTTTACTGTAACAAATGTATATGGTAATATTATATTGATATGAGGATAAACTGCAGTTATCGATAGTGCAAGAAATACAAATAGGGACAGCCTCCTTTGCTGCGAGAGGTCCTGATTGGCCATATTTGCCAGCCCTTCCGATTTTCCCAGAATACTCACATTTTCCTACCGGTTTCCACCCAAGGTCACAATTCTCCCATTTTTCTCCCAATTTATGGCACATTTTCATACTTTCTAAAAATGTTTGTTATCTTAACTTGTTTCTGGCACTGTATAGCTTGTAAAGTATAATCCCTACGGTTTCCACCCGGTCACCAACTGTCATTTCCCATCAGAAGAGATCGGTCTATGCTCCAGACACAGCGCAGTTTTAGCTAATGTTTGAGCTGCACCCGCCACTTTTTGGGTTTTGTGTGACGTAGCAAAAAGCTGGCGTAGCGCAAGCCGGTTGAAATAATGAAGTTCACAGCGCAGCGATGCCGTTGTCGCTTTGTGTCTGAAAGGATGCTCAGGTAGTGAGACACAGACAAAGAAATGGAGAAAGCTAACTGAAAGACATGCCCAAGCAAAAAATTAATAAAATCTGATGAACATTAGTGTATACTAGAGATTAAAATGCCACGTTTATGATGTCTTGTACCCCAAAGATATGATGTGATGATGACGCGTGACCCAGCCTCCCTTGATAGGCCTTGAGCAGATCTCAATATGGCTGCTGGTCACAAACTTTCTCATTTTACAGTAACAACAAGACATTTCTGAGAACATCTGAGGCGAGAAATAGACATTACAGTAACAAAATATTGATTAATATTTGGTCAGCGCTGTCTAGTTTGACCGTTTGATTGTAGTTTGTGAGTGATTGACAGCTGCTCAGAGACGGCAGACTCCAGCTGAGCTCTGATTGGTTGTTTTCCTCCGGTCTGTGGAATCTTGCAGATGTCATTAGGATCAACGAAGGGCACAGAGGAACTTGATTTATTTCAGATTACCTGTCTCATGCTGTAACGTCAGGATATAATCATATTTGATCCAGTTCTACCCACTGCTGCATTAAAGGTTAAATTGATAGTTAAACATAAACATTATGTCGCAGTGAATTTATTATGTTGATATTTTCATTCTTTTTAAGTCACCAGAACGCCAGAAACTCAGCCAGTCACTAATGAATCCCATTGTGTTATTGGTTTTATGGTGCTGTCTGTGCCCTTTCACACCTATTTATGTGGAGGCAGGATCAGGAAGCTAGTTTTAAATGAGTGTGTATTGCAGCTGGGATGGCGGCAATCAGGAAAGAGAATACAAAGTAGACCCGTTTTTGCGGTTAATGATTAATTTGCTCATTAAATACCTTTTAGGTTTGTGGCTGGAGAGACAGCATGTAGCTGCCACTGGTTAATGATGCTAATGATACTCTGTTAGTTTCATCAAGCACCCCTGGCAAAGTATCATAGTACCTTTTTATACCAGTATACATGAGATCTGTATGCAGCTTCTCTGTACTTTGTCTTCTCCATAGTCCAAATTGCTGTCTCACCCCGTAAATTCACAACCAGTTTACAATTAAACATGCCTACAACTTAAAGCATCCTTAATGAAAAGGCAGTTGCAGGTAAAGAACATACATTCTGATATTTTCTATAAATGGTTATGTAATGTAAAAAGTTGCATGCTGAAATTGTGGAAGTCAGTTCCACATTTCCGAGTGATCTTGAACTAGGGTGGTTTGAAGTTGTCTCAGCGATTCATGAAACGGTTCGCTTTGTATTTCTCTCTTTGAGGTAAGATCAAGTGAGAGCACTTAGACTTCAATTACCTTTTCACTCTTTGAAAGTCAACCTCTCCTGGTTCTTGTTGATGTTTTGTTAAGACTACACACTGCATGTTTTAGCTGAGTTTGCTCTCGTGGATCTGAGCATCTCTTATTAGTGCTGTTGTAACATTTGTAGCATAAACAGCCCACAGCAATTCATTTTGCATGAATGAATTGCATCTTAAGGAAGGGCTCCACAATGTAGGCCCGCCTTAAGACTACAATAAATCGTCGTTGACTATTTAATCCCTAAGGTTGTATGAGGAGAGCAGTTCAGGTGGGGACCCAGCAGCGAGCGAGAAGACAGAACATTACTCTTTCAAATGGGAATGTCTGACACAGTGTCCACCCATGTCTGAGATACTGCAGTGACAGGAAGCCCAAGCATTGTAGATCATGCAGCACATTGTACTCATGAAGCACCCTTACACTATGAAGAATCACGTCTTCAGGGACATGCTGTGTGAAGTGATCAGGATGCAGCACTGCAAAAGCTTTTTGAAACTTTTGAAATTGGTGCGGGATAACCTTTCACAGAATACATTTGGGGAGCTAAAAAAGTGTCAATGTGACTCACAGCAATGTAGCTGTGTGTGCACAATTCATAGGAGCCACATTGAAATGGGTCCCCCAGCAAAGCGATTCAATGTTGTACTGTCAAAATTGCCGCAGGTGAGATTGAGCTACCGTGACTGTTTGTTCCTTGTATGTGTGAAGTGTCAGAAGATGGATTGGATTCCACACTTCCCATAATGCAACTGGAGAGGGTCTCTTCAGTCAACTAACCTTGGGCTGGTGCTCAATTTTAACAACGCTAGCGACGTGGCTCAAGGTATCGGTACCATAGTCAATCATGATTAATCTCAAATTAATCGCACATTTTTAATCTGTTCAAAATGTACCTTAAAGGGAGATATGTCAAGTATTTAGTATTCTTATCAACATGGGAGTGGACAAATACGTTGCTTTATTTATATACTTATTTTTGGAAATCAGTTAGCAACACAGAACAATGACAAATATTGTCCAGAAACCCTTATAGCTACTGCATGTAGCGTAAAAAATATGCTCACATCATAAAATGGCAAACTGCAGCCCAACAGACAGTTGTCACAACAGTCCAACCCTATCAACAGCGTCAGTGTGCTGACTAGGGATGGTAATAAGGAGTAGCTCATCACTCTAAGCAGAAAAGCTGGTCCACCTTAAGAGAGTCTGAGCTTACAGATACAGGAAGTTGGCTCGTGAGCGAAGGAGTTGTTGCTTGCAGCCTTGTAGCAACCTTGTCTTCACAGCTATAACTCCACGGACAAACCCACACTCACCGCCGCCACACACATACGGTCTGTCGGAAACTTGCTGAAGTTATGACGCGCTGTCGGACCAGTATGTGTGTGGCAGGAAGCTGCCGGCAAAGCTAGAGCTAGTAACGTAGCAGACGCTGTTTGTCAGACCCTCGCTGTCGTTATGCTGGGCAGACACACAGCTGACAACCTGCTACACTAAACTAAATGTGCGGTGGAGACTTTTACTGGGAAAGTGGCTACATGTCGAACACTACACACAGCACCGTGGCTGCTAACACTCCCAGAAGGGTTAACTAGGGACTCAGTTGTCTGTTGTGCTTATATGCTGCAGCTGGCACACCACTGCATGAGACACACTAATCTTATCGGTTAACGGTAAACAAACGATTGAGGGGCAGTTATCGGGTAAAAAAAAAAATTCAGAATTAGCTTCGCTAGTGCTGACTTGACTATGACTTGCCCCAAACTGCTTGTGATTATCATAAAGGGAGACTCATGGGTACCCATAGAACCCATTTTCATTCACATTTCTAGAGGTCAGAGGTCAAGGGACCCCTTTGAAAATGGCCATGCCAGTTTTTCCTCGTCAAAATTTTGCCTAGGTTTGGAGCGTTATTTGAACACCTTGGCAACAAGCTCGTATGAAATGGTTGCAACTGTTTCCTTAGGTCCTCTAGTTTCATGTGATTCCAGTATCTTCACTCTTGCTTTAAAACTGAGCCTGATACAGCCTTAAAAATCACAAGATATTAAACCTCACTCACTCACTCATCTTCAACCGCATATCCGGGGTCGTGTCGCGGGGGCAACAGCTCCAGCAGGGTACCTTAAACTTCCCTTTCCCGGGCCACATTAACCAGCTCTGACTGGGGGATCCCGAGGCGTTCCCAGGCCAGTGTGGAGATATAATCTCTCCACCTAGTCCTGGGTCTTCCCCGGGGCCTCCTCCCAGCTGGTTGTGCCTGGAACACCTTCCTAGGGAGGCGCCCTTACCAGATGCTCGAACCACCTCAACTGGCTCCTTTCAACGCAAAAGATCAGCGGCTCTACTCCGAGTCCCTCACGGATGGCTGAGCTTCTCACCCTGTCTCTAAGGGAGATGCCAGCCACCCTCCTGAGAAAACCCATTTCAGCTGCTTGTACCCGCGATCTAGTTCTTTCGGTCATGACCCATCCCTCATGACCACAGGTGAGCGTAGGAACGAAGATTGACCGGTAGATCGAGAGCTCTGCCTTCCGGTTCAGCTCTCTCTTCGTCACAACTGTGCAGTAAAGCGACTGCAGTACCGCCCCTGCTGCTCCGACTTTCCAGCCAATCTCATGCTCCATCGTTCCCTCACTCGCAAACAAGACGAGGTACATGAACTCTTTGACTCGGCGTAAAGACTCATTCCCTACCTGGAGTAGACAGTCCATCAGTTTCCTGCTGAGAGCCATGGCCTCAGATTTAGAGGAGCTATTAAACCTAAACCAGCAAAACCCCATGACAACTCCTGTACTTCATGTTTAGGGTGAATTAGCAGACGTTAAGATGGTATTAATGGTTAATATTTATCCGCTAAAGCTCAACATTTTAAAGTAATATAGATACTGCCTTCCTCTCTCACTCTGTCAGGTGACTTACGGCTCTTTTGACTACACCTCCCTCCTGTACCTGTCTGACTACAACTCCGACTTTACTGGAGGAAGATTTGTCTTCATGGACCTAAATGGCAACCGAACAGTGGAACCACGGGCAGGTAACAAGCACCTACTAAATACTAAATCCACCTAACGTAGTGCCATGTAGGGCTTTTTCCCACCTCAGCTCCAAAGACAGCGATGCTTGACCTGCTGTAAGGCAGGAGCTAAATCCAGACATTCAGTACTAATACCTGGTAACCCCTGGATTTGTCTATAAGCCTATTAATCCACACTTAAATTAAGTGATGTGAAATAGATAAAGGATTTCATTATTACAGCCGCTAATTATAATGCTGTGCTCAGCTGCATCATGAATCTGGAGGTGGTTTTAGTGGGCGTAATCCTTTTGTAAGTGGGTAATCAGCAGCACAGACTGCTGCACAGTGAAGGTGCAGAAATTAGGCTTTAGCTCGCACATAATACCCAGAGGGTTTGACATAACAGCATCTTGATCTCATAGGAAATACTCTGTCTGTATATTTATAGAACATAAAGAAAATATTGGGTAAGGCTGTGAGTCAGTGGGTATTTTAAAGTACCATGGGACTGCAGAGGCAAATGTGAGGCATTTAGAAAACAGGAAATTGGATCAATTCTCTGGGGAACTTGTGCAAAATCAGGGAGGTTTCCAAGCTGCTCACTTTAAAAGGAGTGTGCCAGAATGAGTTTCCCAACCTTTTACAGACCATGCATTGAACTAGATGGTGAATTTTCAGCCATTTTGCTCTGCTGTTTTAGCTGTGTCCCCCTCTCAACTTTGTAAACTTTTCAGTTTCACTTCCACTTTTCTTTGACTTTCCATGAGGGCCAAAGGAGTGAAATGTTTGCGTAATTCAAGTCAATTTTATTTATACGCTGTAGGCCAGACTAATAAATTTCTCTCAAGCGGCTTTACAGTCTGTACAACATGACACCTTCTATCCTTAGATGTCAAAATGAAAGGGAGTAGACCGAAGTAGCAGTAGTCAAATTTCAATATGGAGACATAGGGTGCTAAAGGAATGAGTCCTAAAACCTGGAAATGAGTTTGCATTTTAGCACTTCCAGTTCCCTCATGTGGAAGTCAATGGGTTTTTAGTTAGACGCCTGTAATAAGGTCTGTGGTTAACACAAGCTGAAGAGGTTTTAAGGTTTTGTTCTGAAATATAAAATATGTCAGTAAATATCCCACTCGTGAATTTTGAAGCTAATATATGTCTTTAAATAAAGGTGGTTGCTAACAAGTGGCTAAATGAGACTACCAAACGTCATCACGGCGAGTCGTCCTCCTTTACAGCCTCGTTGTGTATACTCACACTCATGCGACTGTGGTGTAATTCCTTTATAGCCTAATGTTAGCTTGTCACTCCTGGCAATTGCATACACACTTCAAAAATCAGAGAAGAGGTGCTCATTTGTGAAGATTATCGTACTGAAAAAAATGTGCAAGTATTATAATCATGTCTTTGCCACAGGGCTTATTTTCTGCAATAATCCAAAACCCAGTGGAAAAATGTCACTAGCTTTTTGTCGAGGGAACCAGAGTGAGGCTAACTTCCTGGTTGGCCTACAAAAATCTGTCTCCCCTGCAGCACTTTACTGAAGTATGATACTAAGTAAATAAAATACCTGACATATAGTATTGATTGAATATTCAGTTCTATAAATTAAGGCCTGTTACTTAGACGGTGGCGCTGTGAAATTCATCCACACATCACTGTGAAATGGGGGGGCTCTAGAACCTAGGGTAGATAGAAAACTAATTTAGCTAGTGAGCTAACACCCTTGCAAGTTGGGAACTTGTTAGCACAGTTTATTCAGGAGATGTATTTCTACCATTGACTCGTATCTCATGACTGATTGCAAAGTATAGATCTTTATGTAGCAGTTTATACTCCAGCAAATGTGTTATTTTGTCTAAAAGCGGGAGGTTAGCACTGTTGAGGAGGTATTTCGTCTCCTCTGTAAACGGTGTGGGTCCTGAACAGGCTAAAGCCTAGTGAACCTGTTCAATATGGAAAACATCTCCTGAGGCGGTTTCCTCTTCCTGACAGCATTCCTTCCACTTTATCATATCTGACAGTGAACCATCCTCTGCCGTCTCTGTTCACCTTGTCCCTTCTTTCGCTTTATCCTCTGCTGCTCTGCCCTCTAACCCAACTCCCCTTCCACTTTTAATCAACCGCAATCCAAAAAAGCAATCACTCTCTTTCCTCACCTACAATTTTTTACTTTTCCTGTGTCACCTCGGCTCTGCCCCATCAAACTCCTCGTGTGCCAGTCAGACGCCAGCCTTTTACCAGTAAGCAACAGCGAAGCATCTTGGGCCTCTGACAGCACCCTATGATGATGGAACAGTGAGGGACGCTGACTGAAGGACATATGGTAATAAAGAGCGAGTGTCGCCTCGTCTCCCGTGACAGCCATCAGCGAAGTGAGGATAGCATCAAGACTGCAGAGAGAATGGTGACAGTGTGATCTTAAACCCAATGAAACCTGCTGGGTGAAGAAGTAGAAGAAGGGAGGAGACGAGAGAGAAGTGAGGCAACCGCTCACTCGCTACAGTCCTCCTTGATCGATTTCTAATTCCCAGCGGAGTTGGAGCATGCTGGAGAATTCAAATATGAGAGGCCTGTCAAAGCCACTGGTGAAACCCAACCACTGTTATTACGCCTGTCACTGTGATTTTTATTTAGAGAGGTGCATCAAGTAGGAGACACAGCGAAGCCCCATGCATAATGCATCAATAGCCAAGATCATTTATTTGTCTCTGCTAAAACACACCTTGTGTCATTGAGGAACCCTTTGGGTGGCATGCTGGGCAGTTGACTGACAGGCTTTGACTAGGTGAGAGTCTCATCCTCATATGTGCGGATGATTAGTTCGCTGAGATAATCGCGGCTCTCTGAAGTGACAGCGACGAATAAGGTGTAATTATAACACCATGACGACAATCAGGACTCAGAGTAAAAGTCAAGAATGTAATGAGAGTGAGAGCCGGGGGGTGCAAGCTGAATTGTTCAAGTTGCGGAGGAGGAAAAAGAGTGAAGGATTAGAAGAGAGAGGGTGAGATGACTGATGGATTTGCTGGATGTGAAAACATCCCCTATAGGGCAAGGAGAGAGAGAGTACGGAGGGCGGACACAGACAGAAAATGGCCGGGAGATGGATGAAGAGTAGATATGTGATAGAGAGATAGGGTGTTTGGCTGGAAAAGACAGATACAGACAGCAAAGGAAGGACAGTCAGTGGAAAAAGGCACATCTGCCATTCAGAGGAGCCAATAGGGGTTAACCTGCCAGCTTAGACAACCACAGGGGAATTAGATAACCTCAGCTGGCCTGCCGCCTCAAAACCACCAGCTTGACCTTGCCGGTTACGCTTCTGCAAACGTAGAGACACTGAGTACAATGAAAATGTCTGGAGTGATTCTTGGCATATAACAGGGCGAGTTCCTGTTTTACAGGGCGCTGCGTGTGCTTTTTATGCATGCAAACCTGTCACCTTTCGGCAAAATTTGCCATTTCGAATCGAAAAAAAAAAGGTCACCTACGTGATTCATGATGAGTCATTGAGATTTCACTTTTTTCAGTTTCAGTTTGGATTTGTATTGAACATGAGACTAAAGGCATTTATACAATGGGGGTTGGACGAATAAACGACATGAAAATGCAAAATACTTACCTGCGACTATTACATGTCTTGGGTTTTGAAAGGTTTGAAAGGGCTCGTGAAAGCCAAGAACAGAAGGATAGGATCTGGTCTGCGATGCCAAAAGTTTGCCGTCTTGGTTTGGACTACGGAGCCTCCGTGTTGTTGTTTCATAAATATAGCTCAGCTCGTACCGCACAACGTAATAGGTTGATGCCTTTATTCATTGTGTGAAAGCTCAGAAAATCTACCAAAAAAAAGAATCAACGTACCTTAAGGTACCTTTAACTGAAGGTACATTTTATATTTCATAAAGCTGGATTTGTTAGGGGACGTGGTCTTTGTTTTAGGTGAACCACCACTGTATAATATGCTGAAAACCCAGAAATCGATAAGCAATAATGTAAACAGTGACGTCATTGCTGAGAAGGATGGCAGCCTGTATGCTGCTTTATAAACAGATGCATGGTGCAACAGGAAACAAATAGAAAACGCTTTCCCCTCCTCTCTAGGGTTTTAAGTGGTAGCCCTGGGCTGAGTCACAAAGTAATCCAGGAAATCAGACTTGGGAACCTATTTTCCACCAGAAAGCTATCCGAAATGTTCAAGCTCTTTTTTAATTCAAAGTCATCTACCTTTAACTTCCATCCCAGCCTCCCTAGAGACACCACACAGCCTGTGTGGTTCATCCTCCACTAATTCATTACGAGGCTGTGGGAATAGTCAGCACACATTGTCTCGATGTGGCGTGCGCCTTGGGAGCATGCCGGTGGTGTTTATGAGCATTTCACTATTAGCAGCAAATCCTGGTAGTGGTGTCGCAGAGTCACGCACCGTTTAGCATCTTGTTAGCATTGCACACTCGTCCACGCTGGGGTGTCTGGAGTTAAAGACCTCACGAAGTGCAAATTGGTGACATGTGGCTGTTGTTAGAAGCAAAAATACAACAGAAACATTACTTGAAGCACAGGAGTTAGTGTTGAGCAGGTATTAAGTATCCCCCCGGTTAATTTGTTGGGTCTCATACTGTCAGCTGCCCGAGTTTTCAACTTTCAACTTGCTGTTACATTACTGCCCCATTAATACAGGTGCAAGAGAGTGAACAGTTTTTGATGGCAGTGAAAATGTTGTTTTTGAAAGGCTAAATGCCAACAAATTTGGACTGAAGCAGAATATTTTGTTATATAAAACATGCTGATCTTTTATTTCAATAATGTTTCTGTAAGTTATTAACAATCATTCGAATGTCAACTTTCTGAATGAAGCTTCAAACTTTTTTGTGCAGCCCTAGTTTATCTTATTTTCTTTTGGTTACCATCAGCTGAGCATGTTGGCTAATTCATCTCCGAGGCACCGTCTGTTTTCCTTTTTGTCCTTGTCAAACATATGTCCATTCTGTAAACCTGCAGAACGTCAAAACACGAATTCAAACATGTAAAATGCATATGCTTAATATAACTTAATATACAAAATAATTTGTTATAACGAATCACACTTGTTAAAATCTGATACCTACATTACCCATGATGCATCCACAATTAGTATGTATGAATATGTTATGCTAGTAGTGGCTAATGTAGCCTGGAGCCTCTAGCCTCATGCAGAGGTAAGCAGCGGGCTACAGAGGTCTGGTAAGCTCACTTCTTCCTTACGCCTCAACCCAAGATTGGTCTCATTTTTTAACTCTGAAGACTCAAGTGACAGCTCCCTCTGGAGACACAACTGTTGTCACATATATGCAGTATTACTCGCCAAGACCTTTAAACACAGTTTGATGTTATGATGAGGGATGCACCGATCCCGATTTGGGGCCGATACTGACTCAAATAGCTGTATCGGGCCTATTCTTTGTTTATATACTACAATATACTGTATACTGGACATTATATATTGGAATTTTTGACCAATTTGTTGCTGCATTAAAAAGGTTTACATTTGAAATGTACTTCCTGTTAATTTTGAAGATGTTTTTTACAAAATTGCTCATGCATGATTTGTTTTAATTGTTTTAATAATGATTAACAATTCAGTACATGTACATCTGTACATTTATTTGTTTTACAAAGTTAGGAAAGAAATATGTGAAGTAAGTGAAACATAAGTTTTCCTTAAACATAAAACAATGTATACCACACTGTGAGGGGTTCACAGTGAGGTATACAGCTTATTATTTATACTGGTTTTCAGATCAGTATTGGCTACAACACCAAAAGCCCAGGTCGTCTTTCTTCTTCTCCTTTTGGCTTTTCCCTTCAGGGGTCACCACAGTGAATCAGTTGCCTCCAATCTAATCCTGTCTCCTGTATCCTCTTCTCTCACACCAACTACCTTCATGTCCTCTTTCCTACGAACACACCTTCCTCCTCTCCTTCTTCCACAAACAGTAGTCCAATTTCCACCTGCACCCTGTACGTGAACAGCACCGATGGCGGTCGTTGTTAACCCGGGCCTCGACCGATCCGGTATGGAAGTCATAGATTTGATTCGCATGTTTGATTTGGCAAAAGTTTTACGTCATCATTATAACGCATTACAGGCAGTTGTCCTGAAAAAGCTATTAAATTAGTGTCAGGTTTTGATATGATAGGCAACCTAAGCCTCCAAAATGTGTTATTTTCATTGTCTGATGTTCCACAACAGCAGAGGGAAATTTGTAATTATGAGTAACTCGCAGTTATGTTCAATTATACACTAAACATGGTGAGAGTTCTTGAATGCCTCCTGATGGGAAACAGCTGAGAATGGCAACACTTGTGGGATTTAGTGAGCTGAAACAAGCCCGAAGAATAAATTGCCTTCGAACAATGAATGAAATTGCATATTTGGTTGTGCCTACAATTTAGCTTGCAAACAAAAACTTACTGTGAGTAAATGGAAAAGGTAAACACGACCATCCTTGCTGCTTTGTCCAATCTACAATACAGTATAGCAAGCTAGTGTGACAAATCCAGTGTGTAAAGACACAGTACAGCCATGACCACGGATTTTAAACCTAAAAACTATGCATTATTTATTAATGGAGCAGTGTCACACAGCAGAAACTGTGCTAGTTCAGCTAGTTTGGCGATTTGAGAGGTACTTTCAGTCTCCCTTTGACGCCTGCTGGTCAGAAATTACATCGAAATTACTCTGTTAACCCCCCCACCCAACTGATGCGATGCAGAAATATATAAATTTCTCCAGAGGTTTCTCCTGGTACTTAATTTCTAATAGACTGCTGGACCTCATTGCTAATGGAAGTCTAAGTGCTACGGGGCCAAATAGGGAAAAGATTCAGTCTCTTAAAATAGCTATCTTAAAGGAACCTAACTATTGGCAGAAATTAAATATAATACTAAGTATGTTTTCATTAGTGTGTAATCACCTGAAAATAAGAATCATTGTGTTTTTGTTACCTTAGAATGAGCCATTTACTGTATTATCTTGTACTTTACTGTCCTCTTCATGGAGCCAGTCGCCGTGTTTCAACAGTAGCCCTGAATAGACAAACCAGAGATTAGATCAGATCCTGCTGTCTGAAAGCCTCTGAATGAATGAATGTGTGAGAATGGGTGAACGCTGACATGTAGTGTAAAGCGCTTTGAGTTGTCGGAACACTGGAAAGGCATCGTATAAATGCAAGTCCATTTACCAAGTCCATTTGGCACACAGGAAAAGTTTCAGTTCAATCTACAGCCTCACCGCGAGATGCTGCCAGGTCGTTCCCACTGCATCTTTAGGGGCCGTTCACATGCCATAACTAAAATCATGTGGAAAACACTAGCTGTGCCATTTTCCTTTTACCCAAGATGCTTGGGAGCTTGTGCTTGTGTCGCGCCTGTTGTTACTAAGCAACAAAAACCAGCACACTGCGAGAAGTTGTGGTATTTTAGCAGTAAAACCTCACTGACTAAACTAAGATAAATGGATATACAGCACCGTGAATCGGTTGTCAGTCTGGCTCACCTTTCAACCGGATGTAGTGACGTCGTCAGACGAAAAGGATGAAGCAAGTAAAATAGTCTGTGGGACAGATCATAAATCTCTGGGTAGCCCTGCACTATAATGATAAACTTCTCCTACATTTACCATAAACTGATATATATGGAAGAAAGAAAAGATATCTGCTGACTGTGATTGGTTGTTCTTCATCACATAACATGCGGTGTGCGCTGCAGCATTTCAAAAGTTGAAGTATTTTTATCTCGAGCCACAGCCGTCACGCCCTGAAAAACAGGCGCTAAGGACCACTTGTGCATTGCGTAGACATCACTCTTGCATTTGAGCGCACTCTCCGCACGTCTACATTGAAATCAGTGGATTTGAGGGCGCAAAAAATACGGCATGCGAACGGCCCCTTAAGCTCTTACGCTCAAACAGAATGTAAATTTGTGGCTTTATTCTCATAAATCTCTTGCAAATTCAAGACTTTATATGTCAGATAATATCCAAGTTTTTTTCTTAAAAATAGTAAATTTACGACTTTAATTTTGGCCTTTCCGCATGGATTTTCTGGATTTTTTTTTCCAGTTTCGTCCAACCACCAAAAGATGTATGTGCCTTGAGTGGGATGCATGATACATATCAAAGTTATGTCAGGAACGTCATTTGACATAAAATCTATGCCGTGTCAAATATGTGGATCACAAAAATCAGATCTCAGGTGATCATGGCGACCCCTAACGGAAACAGACGAATTACAAAAAAAAAAAAATCATCATTTAATGTTTTTTCCTCTGAATATTACCTCCCTCTCCGGCTCCGTAATTATTTTTTACCTAATGGCCCTAAGACGCACTGTAGAGACTGTGAGACTGAGGCTGTTGCAAACCAACAGCTGTTGGTTTCAGTCATGTAAAATAGTTAGCATACTTGCCATCACAGCCTGTAAACTATGTGCACCCTTGTGGACTTGTACGCATCTGTTTCTAAGTTAAGCCGAGTCAAAGTTTATTATAGCCCAGTATCACAAAGCATGCCTCAAAGGACTATACATATAATAAAAACAGCAGTGTGCAACATTAGCAAAACAAACAACAAACATATATAAGTGATACAAACTACAAACACAGAATTACAAATTGAAAACTTAAACACACAATATATACAATAAAAACAATAGCAACATGAGCAAAATATGATAAAACATTTTTAACGAGTGTTAAGTTGGAAAACCGTAATTAGTATTTTAGGTAGATAAAGTGAGGTTGAAGGCTGATGTGGAAAAATGTGTTTTGAGTTTACTTTTAACTAATTCAGCTGAGGTAATTTTGGTAAGAGGTAAGAGAAAGCCCTCCACCTATCGATGTTTTAATTATTTTTGGGATAGTCAGAGACGGGCATTTTGAAGCAGGTATAAGAGGACTGACTAGGGGTGATGGTCCCTGTAATATTTGATAAGTTGAATGAAGTAAGAATGGGTAGTGTGATCAGATTTTCTAGTTTTGGTTAATATGCTAGCAGCAGCATTTTGCATAAGTTCTAGTTTGCTAATAGTTGATTTAAGTAAACTAGACAAAATAGTATTGCAGTAATCAAGCCTTGATGAGACAAATGCATAAACAACAGTGTCAGCATCAGCCATGAAAAGAACGGGACGAATCTTGGCAATTTTTAAGTATAAGTATACAGTCATAGTAAGATTGTTTATGTTCTTCAAAGGAGAGACTGCGATCAAATGGGACTCCAAGATTTATAATACAAGAGCGCTGTGAAATTGTAGAGCCAGCTATTTGTTGAATGAGATCACAGAGTTTATTTTTTATTTTTTTATATCTAAGAACAGAACTTACTCCAGAAACACTCCACAAGATGAACAACATCGTTCCCCAGATGTAAACTGGATTACAGGGACGCTTGCAGACATATAGAGTTTAGATATGATATATGAACAGTGCTGGGAGTCAGGGGTTCATAGTTTTGCTGATCCAGTCTTGTGCCCGTCTGCCTTTAGAGACAGAGTTTATTAAAATGGATTAATTCCAGGAAACAAGTATATTGCTATGAAATCAGGAGAACAACAGAGTTTCTGTTTCGATGTGGCTCGAGAAAATAGTTTCATATATGGTCTCAGTAAGGTTGTTGCTGACACTTTATAATGGCCATCATTTATAAATGGGAAAATGACAGTTAATTAAACTCAGTTAATAGTTATTTAACTGTTAATAAACAATAAAATAATAATGTTTAGTAATTATTAGTAATGCTATAATTTCTATTATTCTGTCATTAGTATAATATAAAATAATTAGTTTGTAAAGTTTTTATTGTATCATAGCTGATAGGAGACAACAATTAAATTCTGATTACATTAGTTTTACAACAGTTTACTGTTACACACATTCTAACAATTTATAGATTATGTTACATATTTGTTAGTGATTACCAAAATATCTGAAACTTTTAAGAAATTGTAATTCGTATCTATAAACATTACATAGATAAATGGACAGAAACTGATTTACCATTGAAAAACTATTAACTACTATCAATGCATCTATAAACAACAAATACTTGTTTATAGATGCATTGAAACTGATTTATTAACCATTTACCAAGGTATTACAGTATAGTAAGGTATCATAGGCATCCCAATGTTTAGAAACAGTTTACAAACCATTAATCTATACAGTGTTTAAAGATATTTTACAAAGAATATCTTTAAGGATTACTTGCCTTAATAATCATTAACAAAAACTCATATATATGTATCTATATAGTGTATAAAATGTTATAATATGTGCAACAATAAATTGTTAAAGCAACATAGTTTTCTGGTAAGTTTGGTTTTATCATGAATTTGTCATGATTGGCTCTGAGTCTCTCTCACTGACAAGCCACGGCTCGCGATTGGTTCGGGCGGATGTGTAGGCGGAACGTCGATATCGCAGCTCCAGTCCCCGCTAGTGTGCAGACTTTGGCTCCAATTGACGTCAAAATCTCAAGATGGCTGCTCCTGTGTCCGGGATATTTTGCCTTCACCTCTGTACAGTGGGAGGAAGCGCAGACACATCATCCACCTTGATACACAGCCTATGGTGTACAGGCTAATCTGATTGTTAGAGACTATCTTTAATCATCCAAACAACTCTGAGACTTCCACACAAAAAAAGGTATCCCTTATTGTTTTTGAATAATGGCACTGGCATTCAACCCTGTTGAATTCCTCTGTGAATATCCCTCCATTGTGTTGCCACTAATCTGCTCTGCTGACTGCACTGATTTTCCTGGGCCCTTCACAGTAAAAACTGGGAACATTTATATTGACAAGTGCGAGGGATTATTTTGACAGATTATTTCATTGTGCACTTATCTAAAGCTGTGTGGCTAATGCGAGGCCCTTGAAAATGCCCTCCTTTTCAATGACATAAAACAAGCGGACCACCACTTATTGTCTTGCTGCTCACACTCTTCTTTGTGCATTAACTCTCATTCTTCTTATTTCCCATTCTTTGGGTTTTATGTGTACATTCTGTTGTTTAACTGCGAGCACTGATTTCCCCTGACGTCCTCCCAGCCAATGCCCTGCCAGGGGGATTTACCCTCCCACGCACATGCACACAGATGAACACACAAACACAAGTCATCAGCGTTTCTTGGAGGGCAAACAGAGCAAACAAATTGGTGCACAATAACTTTTTATTCATATTCACATAATGAGATCCCCTTCAAAGGGCGAAGAAACTGGAGGTTTTGTAACAAGAGTCTAAATCTGTTTAAATATAAATCTCTTAATTATGGGATGCAACTGCAGACTAGCTACGTAAACATTAATGCAAATGTCTATGTAAGACAGAGCAGGTTGTGTTTAGAAATGACTAGACCGGCTGGTAAATAGAGTTTACCCAGAGGCAACCTTCCCAAGTTCACACTGTGTGTCAGTACAAGAAAAAAATGTTTAAAAAAAACTTTAAATCAGTCAAAAGAAGGCATTTCAGCGTGGCTAAAATACAATCCTGGAATAGGTCGGGTGTCCTTATATCGCTTCTAGTTTCTCAGGGTTCTTTGTCTTTTTATGCGTATACTGTAGACTGGAAAAGGGAAAACGGTTAGTGTGGCTCTGTTCAAAGTTTAAAAAAAATGTTCGCACCTCTAAAGCTCACTTAATATGTGTCTTGTATAAAATGTGGCAATTTATGAATTTAGGGAGAATTACATATTAGAGCTAACAAAAGTTTAGCTGAAGTCAGGACATATTTAGCCTAGCTTAGCATAAAGACTGGAGGATAAAGGAAACGGGTAGTTTAACCACCCGTAACCCCGTACATGGACAGACATGTCAATTTGTGATTTTAGAGAGGATTACATGTTGGAGCTAACAACAATTTAGTTTAATTCAGGACATATTTAGCCTAGCTTAGCATAAAGACTGGAGGAAAGGGGAAAGAACTAGCTTAGCCCCCTGTAACACCCCGGATATGGACAGACTTGAAAATGTGACATTTTGCAATTTTAGAGGGAATTACATGTTGGAGCTAACAACAATTTAACATAAGTTAGGACATGTTTAGCCTAGCTTAGCATAAAGACTAGAGGAAAAGGGAAACAACTAGCTTAGCCACCCGTAATCCCGTATATGGACAGACATGTTTATGTGACAATTTGTGATTTTAGGGAGAATTACATATTGAAGCTAATAACAATTTAGCTGAAGTCAGGACATGTTTAGCCTAGCTTAGCATAAAGACTGGAGGAAAGGGGAAACAGCTAGCTTAGCCCCTGTAACACCCCATATATGGACAGACTTATTAATGTGACATTTTGCTATTTTAGGGAGAATTACATGTCGGACCTAACAACAATTTAACTTGAGTCAGGACATGTGTAGCCTAGCTTAGCATAAAGATTGGAGGAAAGGGGAAACAACTAGCTTAGCCCCCCACAACCCATAAATGAACAACAGCCCTGTCTCCTAAATATTACGGTCTAGTACAACAAAACTGCAATGTGAATTACATTCAGAGGGAAACGTATTTTCTTGCAAGTAACTTTTAGTTTTTGATGTATAGCAAATATGTTTGTAGTGATAGTTTGCGTAGGGAGGAGGTTTGGGTGGTGTACAGGTCAAAAAATTCCAACCAAAAGTAAACACTCGCCAATTTAAATTATGATGTTTTGTTGTTGTAATTGAGAATACTGTTTAGTTGTATGCAAACATAATTTTGTAGGAGATAGGGTTGTGGACAGACAAATGTGATGTGTAAATGTGACAATTTGCAATTTTAATGAGAGTTACACATAACTGGTGCTAACACAACAATTTCTGTTCAATGTATAGGCTAAACCAAAAGAGACGTGTTAAATATTCAACTTTAGAGGTGTCTGTAGGTGTTCTTTATTCTGCTTTCTCCAGAGCCAGGCTAGCAGTTTCCCCCTGCCTCCGGCCTTTTAGGGATGTCACAAGAACTGATGTTTCGGTACCAACTCATTGGTTGATGATGGTAGTTGTATTTCGACAGTACTGCAGGTATCGTTGCAGATCAAGACTACCGTCATCCTGGGGATAGTACCGTATTTTTCGCACTATAAGGCACACTTAAAATCCTTTAATTTTCTCAAAAATCGACAGTGTGCCTTATAATCTGGATTGTCGGGGCATTACGGCACTCACCGACACTGTCAAAACGAAAGTGAAGAAAACTAATTTGGTGCTTTCCATCATTCTGGGTGGATTAACTAAAGAACTCCAACCGCTAGATATCGGTGTCAACAAGTCGTTCAAAGTTAAACTGCGAGCTGTGTGGGAGCGTTGGATGACAGAAGGCGAACACACATTCACCAAGACCGGGAGGCAACGCCGGGCGAGTTACTCCACTATCACGAGACGAGAGCGCCTCATGTATGAAAACAGACACGTTCATTGATAGTGCGCCTTATAATCCTGTGTGCCTTATAGTGCAAAAAATATGGTAAATGTGTATGGGACACAGTAAACTCACTATTGACACATCTAGGAGACGCACCCTGTTTTTACCCTGATAATACTACATTGCAAACAACAAATCTGTGTTGAAATCGACAGGAATCTGCTAGTTAGTTTTAGCTATTAGCTACCTGCAGTACTGTGCTACTTACCGGCTGCTAACCGCTAACGTTATCTAGCTCTCGTCCTGCCGATTTCAACACAGGTGGTGCCATTGCCACATTATGATGTGTTCAGGCTCTATCCAGTAAAAATGAAGGTGTAGACTAAAGTTCTGATGTGTATTCTTGTCAAATGTACTTTTTGGCGAGAGGCTTGATTAAATCCAGTTGTTTGAAGATGTTTTCACAGTAATGTAAAATAGATAATAGAGAGAGAAATATAACCTGTTTAACTTTCTAACAAAAAACAGTATGTACAGTAATATAAAACAGTAATATAGGGGTGTGTGTTGAAGTACATGAGATTTATTGTTTAACTTTTTTTACTGTTATCAAACTGGTATCAAGAATCATGGAATTGCTATCGATTACTACATTTTTGGCATTGTGACATCCCTTGTCTTTATACCAAGTTAGGCAAACCCGCCCTGACTCCAGTTCTGTGTGTAATGCTGACATCATGATATCTCAGTCGTAGTAAGAAGCAAATAAGCATATTTTCCCAGCACATTTCCCCAACGTTTAAACCATTTGTTCACTTCTCTCTGCTAAAAACTTCCTCTCATTCCCTCCTTGCCCAGGACGAGTCTCTTTCTTCTCTTCTGGCACGGAGAACATCCACCGCGTGGAGAAGGTGACATGGGGGACGCGGTACGCCATCACCGTGTCCTTCACCTGCGACCCTGCACACGCCATCTCTGACCCCACCATTCCCTGAGGCACCCATGGGTGACGGCGCCGCTCACTGGCTCGGACAAGCCCTGCAGAGAGTGCCGTCAGAGGGGAGAGACGAGAAAGGAGGGGAAGGAAGAAGTGAGATTTTACTCGTGACATTGGTATCCTGAAGCTGCACAGTCAATTTCTGTAATTTTCTTTTACTTTCAGATATTGCCTTTTTGCCCTTCTCTGATTGCGCTTCGGGGGAAAAAAAGCACACATGGTCACCCTCTGTGGAGGTGTTTTCTTATTTGTTTCTTTCTGACTGACCCTTGTTTTTTATCTAGTTTTCTACAGTTTCTTTTTCTATTGCACCATCGTAATTGCTCGAATTAGGCCGTTTCTGGGTTCCCCACACATTTTAACAATCTGTTCTTCTTGATCATTAGGAGGACAGCTTGAGCAGAGGTTACCTCTCGACCAAAACGGTTTCAAAGAGGCTAAAGTGGGATTGTGTGTTTTCTGTGTTACGGTGTCTTTTTCATTGTAAGGAGAGCTGTCAATTCCTTGAAGACGAGATATAAATCTAAAACCAACTGTGTCACTCCCCGCTCATATTCACCCCCACCCATGAGCCAGGAGGTGTTTTCTTCTAAGAAGAACCCTCTCCTTGTCCAGGACTGATTGCTCTTTCTAGTGTGTTACCAATGTGGTCGGTGAGGACGGTTTAAAATAAAAAATACTGACTGAACCTTTAAAGTCTGTCTCTTTGCCAAAGCTTTTGGTCTGTTTTTCTTCCGAAAACAATTAAGAAACCAGCACACGTCAGTGACCAGGTGAATACTCAGTTTTCATTACATCTGCCAATATCATTCCTGTGTGCAGCTCTATTGATTGCTGCGAGTCTTCTTTGCGCGTCCTCTGTGAGCCAGACACTTGAGGAACTGCTTGATTGGTCAGACACTATTATGTGCTCAGGAAGTCATCATGCTTGCCTTTCTTATTTTCCACACATCTGCTCTGAACAAACGACCATCTCCATTCTCATTTCTGCATTATACAGTAGGAGTTTTAGCCTTGTGTGTATATTATATATGCTAAAAAAGCTTCCATTCTGTACCTTATAAGAGGGATACATGTTAATGGTGATTTATTTGGCATTAATTAATGGTTGTTTACTTGTAGCATGATTTTGATCATGTGGCTTTCAGTGAAGTTTCATGTTGTTGGGGCTACTATAGAAAGGCAAAGTCTGCCCCTTCCGTTGGACCACCATGGGACCTTATATCTGAAAAAATAGAAATGCTAGTCAACGTTGAGAGACAAATAGTTTTGATCCCGTTTGAATTGTGCCATGAGTCACACATATGATGTTTGTCAGTTTAATAGATCATTTTTAGCAAGTCAAGAAAGTCTGAGATTGTTGTAAAACATCTGAAGTATCAGACTGTGAAAATACATAATTAGTACGACGTCACACCTCAAAGTCGCGTAATGACGTCTCTCTTTCTGAAGCTACGAACCCGTGTGTTTCCTAGTGGGATGAACTTACACTGGCAGTGGGTCTGACTCGTTCTTTTGCTCCCTGGCTGATAAAAAGACCAGTGTGGAACATAGCTAAGTTAGCTAGCTAGTGTTGGTGACGTACGGTATATTGTGAGACAAGATGTAGTTCACTGAGCGGTTTCACACAAAACTGTGTACATAGTAGGAGTTGGCACGGTTCAGGAAAAAAAACGTTCAGTACGGTTGTCACGCTTTGGTTTGTGTATGTATTGTTCGGTTCATTTAAAATAGGTTATGAGGCTGATTGTGTATTTTTTTCATCCCGTTTAATGTCACACAAGAAATAACGGCCAATGGAAAGAGGCTGGGACACGGGCGGAGAGGAATCACACATGCACAGTGTAACTGAAACCGTAGTTGTGCGTTGTGATTGCACATGACAATAAAATAACTGGCCTCCTTGCTGTACCATAAATACTGTTTACCGCTGCACCGAACCGAACTGGCTTGGGCTAAAGGACCATAAAAACCAAAACGCTAAAGTGCTTGGGTGATACTTCCCCAAGTGCCACCCAAATTACATACACATAGTCATTTGACCCATTGTTAACAGGAAAATTAAGGCTGTCAAAGTTAATGTGATCATAACATATTAACACAAATTTGCTTCAACGCCACTAATTTCTTTAACGCAACTTGTGATTTTTAGGTTGTAGTGAATTCAGTTTTAAAGCTAGAGTGAAGATACTGACATCTTATTAAACTAGAAAACCTAAAGAATCGAGTGGTACCAACCATCTCATACCAGCTTGTCACAAACGAGGTTAAATAATGCTCCAAACTTGACCTCTGACATTTATGATAATCACAGGAAGTTTGGGCCAAGTCATAGTCAAGTCAGCACACTGACAGCTGTTGGGCTGCAGTTTGCCATGTTTGGATTTGAGCATATTTTTTATGCTAAATGCAGAACCTGTGAGGTTTTCTGGATATTATTTGTCATTTATTTTGTGTTGTTAATTGATTTCAAATTCTACACATACAGTATACGTACATTTGCATAAAGCAGTGTATTTGCCACTCCAGAGTATTAAATACTTAATAATTCTCATTTAAGGTACATTTTGATTGAATAAGAATGTGTAATTAATTTGCAATTAATCATGAATAACTATGGACAACCATGCAACTAATCGCAACACTTGCTCTTGGTCGTTGCTGTGCTTGTAACATAAATTTCAACATTTACGTTGACTCTGGGTGAACAAAGCAGTTATTGTGCCTATAGCACAATATTGCTCTTGTCAGCTCCTGGGAGACCTATTATTACAGTCATTCGTTAGTGTTGAGAGAAATATAACGGTAGTCCTGCATACTGAGGTGAGCTGTGTTGGAGGAATGCCAGTTGCCAGTGCTGAACAGGAGTCATCGATCTCCTTTCATTTTCAAAGTAAACGCTGTGGTCAATGTAAAGAAGCTCACAGTTATGTTCAGCCGTTGTGACATATTGATCAGCCAGGTTAGAGGATTCTTTGAAGGTCTAAACCTCAGTGGACATCTTTTACCCTGGCCGTTTACCGTTACCCTGTCCTTTAATGCTGTCGAGATTAGTTAATGATTTCTTTCTCTGCTACAGGAGACTGTAAACTTTTCATACAAGCTAGCAAACTGTCTTGATAACACCATAACACCAAGCAAAGTCTTCAGTGCTAAAATCAATCTCTTGCCTGGGTCCACATCTTTGAATCCGCCCACTGCCCCGATCTTCATCTGGTGTCATGAAATGAAATGCTTTTACACACTGTGGATGTCACAATTATGTATTTTTTTTACTGTTTTTATCATGAAAACTGTGACACAGAACACAAACAGTACATGGGAAAAAATTGGCGATGTAGTTTTTTTCCAGAATAAGGTCAATTTTTCTGAGCTTTCGCACCAAGAATAAATACATCAACCAATCACTTTCTACAGACTGGGTTAAGTTGTCTTTATATTTGTAAGGACAACATTAAGGCTCCGTAGTCCGAAACCAAGACAGCAAACTTTATTACTCCTTTCAACCTTGACAAAGGCAGCGCAGACCAGACCCACTCCTTCTATTCTCACCTTTCACAATAAAAGCCCTAGACACAACATTTGCAGGTGAGTAATTTGCATTTTTGTGTCGTTTAAAGGGCACCCAGAACTGAGCAGCCAAGCAAACAGAGTCTCGGTGCAGGACAAGTCTTTCCTATTTAGGGATGCACCAATATGAGTTTTTCAGTCCCGATACCAACAGCAATACCTAGGCATTGGGTTTATTATGCAGTATTATTCTAATAATATATGTTTATAATATATTTAATAATTATATATTTTAATAAGCTGTATGCTTCACTGTGTGGAAGTGACTGGGATCATTCTGTTAAGGCAACATCAGGCTTGACTTGAATGTTGCTTTCCTAACTTTGTAAAACAAAATATAACAAATAATATACATAAATTTAGTGAATTATTTATTATGAAATTAATAAAAAATCTTCAGTATTAATTGGAATTATAAATCAAGTGTAAACCTTTTAAATGCAGCAACAAATTGGTCAAAACGGGAATTAAAATTCCAGTATATAAACATGAACATAGAATTGAATTGTATAGATCAAACCCGTTGTCACTGATACCCAATCCAGCTATTTGAGTCAGTATTGGCCTGATATCTGATCCCTGCATCCCTGCTACTCCAATTTTTGCCCAATAATGTAATTGATTATTACCACTGTTGTTATCATTGGTTTTTGCAAACTGGCCCCATTACGTACCAGCATCCACCAGGCCAAATGAGACTCTGCTGACTTGACTAATCCCCATTTACTAAAACTCTTGGAAGTGTCTGCCAGTAGAAGTAGTTGGTTCAGTCTGTGGCTGCACAATTAATCATTAATCGCCATCACTATACTGGCTTCCCACAGTTAGATGAACATGATCGGCCGCGATATTGATGTTTAAAAATTCTCCGCTCATAGAAAACTCTGCTGTGTATCAAATCAAGCGCTTCCTAAACAATGTGAAGGGGAACTGTTGCACTAAATGTTTCTGTAAGTTAATAACTTTTGACCCACCTGCCTTAACCCGCCAGAGGAGCAAATGGCAAAGCAACAGATGGGCAAATGCATGCACTGATCCACATGAAGAAAAACGTTATTTGAAGTCTTATTTTGATGCAAAGATTTGTTAATTAGCAGAATGAATGTAGCACAACAGTGCTTTAATTTTGAATAAAATAAAGTTTTGCATCTTGTACTGTGAAAAAGGACCACTCTTAATTTAAGATTTGTACATTAGTAGCAACATGGAAGTGAAACCAGAGCTCTGTTTAATTTAATCTGAAAGTGCAATAAAAATAGTTTGTCCCTAAAGTCAATGAATACTAATAAATATCTCATATATATTGATAATTGTGATTATCATTTTGTCCATAACTGTGCAGCTCTAGTTCAGTCCCACTTGGACAGGTTGGGAAGTCAAGATATTGTAATATCTAAAAATATTATTCTAAAGCAAAATAATACAAGAATTGAACTGCACATTACAGCTGTATAATCGTTTATACAATACATAAAGTCCAGAGTGGTTGTGGCCTTGATCACACCTAAAACTGTAAGGATACCTTTAAGATTCTTGGTGAGAGTTTGTTTATCTCCCTCCACTAGGAACCGATGCATTTAAAAGCAAATATCACAGCTGATTTAAATTCATGTCACAATCTCATACACCCTCACAGTTTCAGATGGAGGTCAAACGCAGAGTCATGGCTAGATTCATGTTAAAACTAGGATCTCAAAGCACAGAAGCACTACTACCTGTTTGCTTGTTTGCTATTTTCTAAAGGTGATATGACACACTCTGTCACCTAAAGGTCACATCCTGCAACCCTGAATATCATTTTCACTTCCAAAATTGTATCGAAGTGAATAAATGCAAAATTACATGAAAAAAAGTGTATTTTTATCTGTTTTGACACCCCTCTCTGTTGTTCCAATCCACCATCTTTTTTCAGTGGTAAGCTCTCATGTTCATTAAAGTGGCATCTCCCCATTTTTACGCTTTATAAACAGTATATTAGTCATGAGGACTGATCTTCTGTGGCTCTGGGGAGCTTTCCCAAGTCCAAGAAAATAATCAAGGGGCATCACTTCAGTCATCTCAGCTTGGGCTGAAAGACTACAAACATAAGATGCTGAAATATGGATTGGTTATGCTAATGAGTGGTTTGATATGATTGGATCAGCAATATCAGGACAACTTGTAAAGATGTTGGTCAAAACTATTGCTGTTTTTTTTTTTTTTTTTTACAATCACAACTGTACTGTTCTGTTGAGTCTCACCACTCTCGTCAGGGTCGTTTCTAGACTAGACAAGCAGCTGTTATCGGAAAATCTCTCGATAACAGTTAGCGACCAGCTTGTGAGCATACTGGAACATTTAGCTGCTCAAAGCGCCAGATATTTCATATTTCAGAGTTGGTACAGACCAAAGGAGAGTGAATATAGGACTTGCATCCATCAGGTGGCCAGAAACGCAACTCAAGACGACAGCTCATTATTCTGCATTTGCTAGATGTGCAAATCGAAAAAAACATTCTCGCTCTCAACTTGTCAATACCGACACTTTATCAGTGGCCCTTCGCTTTAAACTGTGACGTTTTAGGTGGCCATCTAGCATCAGTTTTGTACTCAGGGACAAGTTTCCACTCAGTGCATGCATTGTCTCCTTTCAAAATAAACTTCCAACGTAGGTTTACTTAGTCCTTAGGTTTACCTACACAACAAATCTACTTGGTTAAGCTTATGAAAAGATCGCAGTCTAGATCAAAATAAGTAGTTTGTAATGTAAAATAACTATGCTTGGTACGCATCTGGTGTCACTAAAGTCTGTAAGTTACATAACAAAACTACTGTAGAATGACTCAACATTGACTTGGCTTAGTTTTAAAGCCAGAGTGAAAACTATCAAACCCAAGGAATCAGTTGGTACCAACCAGGTCATACTAGCTTGTCATGAAGGAGGCTCAATAACGCTCCAAACTTGTGCAAAATTTTGGCAAGGAAAAACTGGCAAATTTCAAAGGAGTCCCTTGACCTCTGACCTTAAGATATGTGAATGTAAATGGGGTCTATGGGTGTCCACGACTCTCCCCTTTACAGACATGCCCACTTTATGATAATCACATGCAGTTTGGATCAAGTCATAGTCGAGTCAGCACTCTGACACACTGACAGCTGTTGTTGCCTGTTGGGCTGCAGTTTGCCATGTTATGATTTGAGCATAATTTTTATGCTAAATGCAGAACCTGTGAGGGTTTCTGGACAATATTTGTCATTGTTTTGTGTTGATAATTGAGTTCCATTAATAAATACATACATCCACTTGCATAAAACAGCACATTTGTCCTCTTCCATGTTGATAAGTGTGTTAAATACTTGACAAATCTCCCTTTAAGGCACATTTTGAACAGAAAAAAAAAATGTGTTTGTGATTAATCACAGTTAGCTATTGTAATTGATTGACAGCTCTACTTTTTAGTAATTAATCTTTGGGGATTACACTGTGAGAGCACAGCTAAAAGTGCCTCTCTCCAGCTCTGTGATGGACAGATTTTGTAGGCACAGGAGAGAAATCATCAGAACCTTTCTTGATTTCTCATGAATCTTGAACGTATGCAGCCATAAGCTGATGTGTCTCCCACAGACTAGATCGTATCCAGACTTTGCATGGAGGAAAGACTTGTCAGACTATGTGAGGAAAAGGAGAGGAAAAAGAATGAAGCAGAGGCTATTTTTCCACATCTGCGCTGTCACAATACAGCAGGGGATTGGCTGCAATGAATTTATGCATGAGTTTGTGACATTTGACAAGCAAGTGCACACACCCAAGTGTGAAATCTCATCGGGGACATTAGTTTGAAAATGTCATGGCTCTAGATATCATTCAGATAGTATTCATAATCATAAGAAATCTGACAATCAGGGAGTTTTTCTTCTTTCAGTGTTTGAGGAACATAGAAACCATCCAGACAATGCATAATATCACCATCCATCCCGCTGCAGACACAGTTTGTGTTCCAGTCGAGCTGATAAGACTTTAATAAGTCAGATTAAAGTAGAATAGCTTCCCTTCAGTGCTTAATTAAAGAGTTATGAACACTCCATAAAACATGAGGTTGGTTTATGCATCACTCATTAAGATACCTGCCTAAAGGAACATCTTGAACCGTCTTCTCTCTGTACTTCTTAAGTCTCTTTTGAAGATGAGCAAATCAGGTGATCAGTTATTGAATTTATTAAAAAAGTGAACACCACGTTAACAAAATGCTATGATAAAGTTTCAGCATCTCAGGAGAGTTGTTGTCCTCACTGAGGTAAGTAGGGCACTATTCAGACTACCTAACGGAGCAATGAAGCCCAGTTGGAAGCGCTTCGTCTCAGCAGTAGGAGTTTTTGGCACTGAGTTTACCACAGTAGTGGAAGTGTGTTTGAATCTGTGGGAGGATGCGTGCAAATTCAGTGAAAGGCAGAGGTGTTTTTCTCCGTCACCTGCCAGAGAATGCCTTAGCAATCCAGATGTGGGCTCAAATCAGTTCATCTTAGCTAAATTCAGTCACAAAGCATAACACCTGTCTGGCACGTGACTGCTATGGAAACTTGAGCTTTAATGAGCAACGTGATGGTGGATAAAAAGTGAACTTCTTGTACAATGCATTACCAACCAGGCAGAGCAGGGGCCCCAGATCCCAAAGGGCTAATATATATAAAATAATTTGATTAATTGCAAATTTGTTAAGGCATCTGTACATTATCACCTCATAATTAAAGGGCGAGCCCATTATTTTAGGTTTTTCTATCATTGTGTTGCTACCTAGTGGTGTTTCAAATCTGATCATTCACACATTTTAGCATCAAAATGCTATTTTCCCAAGCCCCTCTAAAAGCTTTTTCCCACATTATGTAGGCTTCTGAATAATGATGCTGCTACATATACAGTATGTACAGTATACTATATATCCTTATAGTCAGTGTATTAACATTACATGCTGTAAGAGGAGTCCCAGTTTGGAGAAGCAGGCAGAACTAGTGCAGAAGTTAAGCAATGTACTGCTGTGGACGCCATGTTAGTTCAGATCCAAAACACTATAACACAAATAAACTAATCGATCGTTGCAGCCGTAGACCAGCAACTCCCGTGATTAGCGAGGTAAAATGACGTTTTTTGTGAATGGAGTCTGGTGAGTTTGAAAAGTAAAAGTCGCACAGAAATTTACGAAATAGTCACAAAACCTAATGTATTGATTTGTGTACTTAGACACAAATTTCACATTATTTTTGTGATAGTCAGTACAAAATCAATTTGTATGTAATCCACACAATTGCGAAGCAGGAAGTATAAAGAGTGGTGAACTCCACAAAGGGAGGAGGTCAGGGTGGATGTGTGGGATAAAAACACCAGACTTCTGCACAGGGGACTGCTGTTCGTCTCCCATGTGAAACAGGTCAAAGTTGATTTATTTGTCACATAACTTCTGTCCTTCAGTTACAGCACTTCTGCAGTTATTTTGACCCAAACCACCATCTTTTCCTCAGTACTTTTATTTTTAAAAGCCCAAAGCTGTGGATTGTGTTGCATTACGAATACTGGGCATTTGTAAGAATGAAAAGCATGAAAAATATGTTGACTTTTAAACTGCTGTGAGAGTGTTTTGCACATAACAACTTCAGTTTCCGATCAGAAAGGGCCGTCTGTTGGCGAGGTAAAGCTGTGAAAATATTCGAAATATAGCATACTCTTAAACTGATATTGAAATTTTTTTGCTGCTCCCGTCCTTACCTCACCATCAGGCAGCCCCTTCTGACAGGGATTAAAGCTGTGACATCGCTCTCTTCAAAGCCACCAGACTCCATTCACTAAAACAGTAATTTTACCTTTACAAAACGCAGGAGTATGATTTCAAAAAAATCTGAGCTAACCTTAGTTAACGTTCACATTATGCATAACCTTATTGATAACCTACATCACTACTTTTTTGCTAACCACTGCATGAACATTTCCAGTTGAAAAAAATTGGAAAACAACACAAATGGACCCATCCTTTAACTAAATTTGGGTCTTGTAGAGGGGTCCTGTGTCAAAATCTAGTTTTATATTATTTATATTTTATATTTTTAATATTTGGGTGCATTTTATGCCTTTATCTGAGACTTTATAGAGCAGAGATGACAGGAAATGAGAGGAGGGAGATTGAGTTGGGGATTGATGTGCAACAAAGAAGTCAAACTGTTGACGTGTTACATGTTCTGAGCTTCAACCCGCAGCCAGGAGCAATCCCACCATGCATATTCCTCATAAAGTTGTGTTTAATGAAATTACCATATAAGATGTATTACTCCAGCATAGGTGTATGGTTAACAATGGGTTTAATGGGAACTTGGCAGTAGGTACAAAGGACAGTAACACTCTGTGGGAACTGTGGGCCATGAGTGATATGATACAGTACAAACATGGACTACATGAGCATAATATTAACAGCAAAATTAAAAGTATTAATTTGTTCTGAACATGTCCCCTCTATGAGACATGGCCTCATTTTCACCATTTATTGGCGAGTGTTACAAAATCAAATTACAACAATTTGTCTTTGAAACTACTATACTCCTTATTTTTAAGTGAATTAGCTGCTGCAAAAACATGCATTTATACCAAGTTGTTGTATTTGAAATAAACCCTTAAGTCTACTCTTTAAATCAGCAGTTCCCAACCTATTTTCCCTGAAGCTCTCCCCAGCTTGTATCTTAGAAAATCTGAGCCCCATCCTCAATTTGAATAAGGTAATTCAGTGTATCAAATCAACTTTCTTTATTATAACTATAAACTAATAAATCTATAACATAAATAAAGTGATAAATTGATGACGTCTTGACGGATTCGCTCACTGAATGCAGGTACATAATATGATCTTTGTAGCGTCTTAATTCATTTACTGTAAGAGCTTTGGAGCCAGACTTGATTTTCTATTACTGTCGTTGTATAAATGTAATTCATGGTGACGTAAAATTGCTGCTAGACCGCCTTGGTTATACAGGTGCAGGCCTCCCTTTGTGTGTGGCGAGCGGGAGAGCAAATATGTTTTTGAGGGCAGTGAAGATGTTTTGAAAAGCTAAACGCCAACAAATATGGATTGAAGCAGATGTGAATTTTGGAAATGATCACATCTATCTTTCATTAAATTTTGACTTTACAGTGGAATGTTGGGAAACTATCCCATGCAGCCACCACTGGAATCTAACTCTAATAATAGTAGTGTAGCCTAATCTCTAAGACTCTTGTATAGATTATCCAGTAAGTGTGTTATTATCATCTTAGTTCTACACGAGCAAATCTTAATTTTTCCAGCCT
Organism: Pterois miles; assembly: GCA_947000775.1. NCBI lineage: Eukaryota > Metazoa > Chordata > Actinopteri > Perciformes > Scorpaenidae > Pterois > Pterois miles. Next base: position 1,547,302 of record CAMQGK010000525.1, on the reverse strand, counting down.
CAGAGCAACAAATCCTGGCGCACCCCCTGTGATCTTTGGCAGACCCCAGGATGGGAACCACTGCTTTAAATTGTGTCTTGTAGACTGTAATTACCACTGAGGCCTTGTCTCTTAACACATCACTGTAGAATCAGCTGTTCCTCTGAAGGAGAGACTGGAGGTGTAGGATTAGAAAGCAGTGTCAGAGTGCTAATGGGGTGCAGTGGGACTTTAGGGCAAAAGTGGCCAGACATGAGCAGTGTTGCTTGAAAATACAGTAATCCATACTTTCCACACATCAGAAAGTGTTAGAGCTGAAGTCTGCTACTTTGAGCAAATCCGATAAAAGGTTATATTTGTCATGATATCCTGACAGTGAGACAGATAATCTGTGAAAAAAAAATCATGTTTCTCTGTGTCCTGCTATAGTGGCATCTGCAAGATTTCACAGCCCCTGAAGGAAAACAACCAATCAGAGCCAAGTCAAGCCAAGAAACCTGCAAACGGTCAAACTAGGCAGATCGAATATGAATCAATATTCTGTTACTGTAATGTCTATTTCTCTCCTCAAATGTTTCTGAAACATCTTGTAATGAACTGTTTAGCTGTAAAATGAGAAAGTTTACCTCAGCTGGTGGGTGGTGCTTGGTTTTGGCTCGACTGTTTTCAACAATCTTTCTAATTTTACAACTAAACAGTAGGGAAGAACAGGGTCAGTTGGGATTGGCCCTTTTTAGCAAGTCAGAAAGCAGCTATCCCTGCTATTAACCATGCTCATACTCAGCCTCGCACTCTTCACTTTTAACCTCAAAGTGGAGACCTTCTGACTATTCCTCACAGTTTTCAAGTGTAAGTGTGTAAGTAAATGTTTGGCTCTTCTTGTTCCTTCTCCCTCCCATATTTTTTTAGTTCTGCATACAAAAGCTCATATCATTTTCCATCATTCCATTTGTGATTAATCGGGATTAACTATTTTAATTCACTGACAGCCCTAATTATTTTATTTTATCCCAGAATAAGTTGTCCCAACTGTCCCGGGGAGGCAGAAATTTGGGGGAAATGCACTCCTGCTACAGTTAACAAAATTTGTTCACCGCTGCGCAATTTTTACGCACGGCGTGGCACCGGCCTGCCAGGTTATCACCTACCTATTGTGCCTCCAAAAGAGTTCTCCTCTCTCACACGTGATGCACGAGTCACTTCAGCGTCCCCATGACCAGCGTCTCGGAGTTGAACTCGAACTGATTGCTGGAGGACGCGGACTTCCCCCACGAGTAGAGGCTGGGCGGCCGCTGCTTGAACGAGGACGTGTATCTGTAGAAGCTCCTGTGCCGGTTCTTCAGGTACTCCCTGTAGTTCTTGGTGAGAAGCGTGTATAGGAAAGGGTTAATGCAGCTGTTACTGTACGTGAGGCTCGCCACCAGGTAGTTGATGCAGGTGTGCGTCTGCGAGGCCAGGTTCAGGGGCTTGGTGTGGTACAGGGACAGTAGCTGCCAGATCCAGAAGGGCAAAAAGCACGCCCAGAACACCAGCACGATGGTGAAGATCATGATCAGCACTTTCTGCTTCGGCGACCGCTTGCCGCCTTTGCTGATCACAGAGTTGCACTGGGACTCTAAGTAAGTGCGCGCTAACTTGACGTAGAGGTATCCGATAACGAGCCCGGGAGCCATGATGCTGGTGCCAAATAGAACAGTCACGTACACCTTATAAGCCAGAGGCGCCCAGGTTGGCGCGCATATCCTCTTTACACCCCCATCCGGCGTGTTCTTAGTGGTCTGGGCGACCATGATCGTCATGGGCACGGTGAGGACCAGGGAGAGCAGCCAAACGCCCCACGCCAGAGCCTTACGGTAACTCTTGGAGCGCCTCACCGTGTCCAGCGGCTTAGTCACAGCCAGATAGCGCTCCGTGCACATCACGGTGAGCGTGAAGATGCTGGCGTGCATAGTGAGGAGGTCCAGGCTGAGCAGGATGCGGCAGCCCACGTCCCCGAAGTACCAGTCCTTTAGGAAGTAGGTGGACACCACGAACGGGATAGTGGAGAGGTAGAGCAGGTCCGCCAGGGCCAGGTTGATGATGGAGATGTACATGGAGGTGGCGAAGCGGATCGAGTGGCACATCACTACCAGGGTGTACAAGTTCCCGGACACTCCGATGATGTAGACGACGGAGAGAAGCGTCCCGAAAGTGGAGGCGATGACGAGTTCGTGGTCCACCATCCCGGAGCCACCGTCCCGCGGCGGTGGACTCGCGTTTAAAGTGATGGACTTGTTATTCATCGCGCGCTCCGGTGATCTCCCCTCCAGATGTTTTGCTGTTTTGCTCCGGACAGAAGTTTGGAAAGACGCGCACCGCCACCGGCACAGGTTGTGTGTTGCTGATCCGTCTCGGCGCTCACTGCGTGCTGCTCTTTGCTCCTGACGTCACACGGAAGGACACTCACACCGAAGATCTTATAGCAAAACAATGTATAAGATATTCAAGTGTAAACAAGCTGTAGAAATATGAGCGTGGGGGAGAAAGGAGAGGATACACAGAAAGAAAGTTTGGTGACGTGCACCTGTGCATAAAATCAGCTTGGGAAATGTTAAAGCCACAATGAGTCACTTTTACGCACAGATTTGCTGCATTAATGATTTAAAATCGCTTTTATATCTCCCAATTAATCTCCCATGTGCCATTTTCAGGCTTATAACGATGGATTGAACCAGCACAGTTAATTAATTGCACTGACCACATACGCATACGCACTTTTGGCCCCCTGATTCCATACCAGAGATTCAATTAATGTCCGTTGTTGCGCATATACCCTCAACATTATCATGACAGTATAATGAACAGTCCAGTGATTGTTCTGCAGAAAGTTCACCTAAAATTATTATAGATGATTATCATTTGATGCAGAGATGGTTTGAAATGCCAATGAGATTATGTAGAGAAACAAAATGTCACATTAATCTGTTTCTTTTTGAAGAAATTCAGAAAGTCAGTTCAGTTAAGGCCCTCTTTTCATTTCAAGGACAACACTTAAATCAGGAACTTTGCCATCAGGTGAATTGTTTGTCATTTAATGTTAATTTTAAAGGGCGGACCTATTATTATTATTATTATTATTTTGAGGTTTTTACATTTTTGTTAAATGTACACATTATTTTGAATATTTTCATAGCTTTACTTTGCCGTCAGATAGCCCTCTCTGCCAGGGAACTGATGCCGTTAGCTCGCTCTCTTCAAAGCCACCAGACTACATTCACAAAAACAGTAATTGTTGCTGAGTTGTGTAAGTTAGGGGTAATTTTACCTCGTAGAATATAGAGTATACATCATAGATAAACAATATATAGAGTATAAATTAGAAGTGTCACAATATCAGATTTTAATGACATAATTATCGTGACCAAAATAATTCACAATAATGATATTATTGTGACATCTATCAAAAATGTGAAGAAATAATAATAATAATAACGCTATCGGTTAATTCATATTTTACTTAGTTTATTGTCCATTTTGTGTCTTTGAATTACACTCAAAATATGAGTTTAGGGATATGGATGGTTGTTCAGGACTTTCTTGACTGGTGCAATAAGTCCTTCCTTGAGATGAATATCTCTAAAACAAAAGACATGATCATTGATTTCCGGAAGAACAGTGCTTCCAACCAAGAGGCAACAGTTTTAAAAGGTCAGATAATGGAGTCTGTGGACACTTCTGGGAACTGTCATAGACAATAAACTAAACTTTGAGGCAAACTGCGAAGCTGTGTGCAAAAAGGGACGCCAGCGCTTGTTTTGTCTGAGAAAACTGTGCAGTTTTAACATTGACAGAACCATGCTGACCTTGTTTTATCGTGCTTTTATAGAATCTGTTTTATCTTTTTGTCTTATCTCATGGTTTGGAAACGTGTCCCTAAAAAACAGAAACAGTTTAAATCAAATTGTTAAATGGTCAAGCAAGCTGATCGGAGAGTCTCAGCTCCATCCAGAAGCCCTGTATGCCAAACAGCTACAGAGGATAGCTGAATCTATTATAAGAGATGACTCCCACCCTCTTAATGGTGAATTTAAGCTGCTCCCATCAGGTCGGAGGTTCATGGTACCTGCCTGTAAGTCTAAGTGCTACAAAAGCAGCTTTATACCAGCAGACATCAGTACTGGAAACAAGTAAGAAACTGCAATTTTAATTTATGGATTTATTTCTTTTGGTGTTTCTTTTATCTTGTTTTAAAGAATGGCACTTTTCGGCTTGGTTTTGACATTTTTTTTTTTTTTTTTTATGGCTTTTATGGCTTTTTATTCACTGATATTTTAACTTATCTTGTTTTTTTATCACTGTGGCCGTTCTTCCTGCCCTTTTTAGCCAAACACTGTTGTCACTTTGCCACTTTGTCTTGTGTTGTGTTGTTTTTGGGTTCACAATTACGAGATGACTCACTCACTGTAAACCAAATTTACCTACGGGTACAAATAAATATTCTGATTCTGATTCTGATGGAGAGAGTCTGTACCCATAACTATTTACTGTATGTAGTGTATTTACTGTAACGTAAAATGATTTAAGAGGTGTTGTATTACCTCCACAATATTACCATATGTGTATTATTAACATGAAATGAATATTTCTTTTTTTCATTTTTGAATATCATGGTTATTGTCCAGTATACTGCAACACCCCTAGTACACACACAACAGCACTTCAAGCTCTCTGAACTAATCTTTTCAGTTATTTCCAAAGCTAGTGCTAGCGTTCACGTTATTCATAACCTTATTGCTTACTTTGGTAACCTGCGTCACTACTATCTGCTAATGGCTGAGTTTCCCTTTGAATAAAATGGAAAAGAACGCAGATAGACCCTTTAAGCATCATTACATCCAAGAGATCCATTAGGTATAAACAGGGATGCAGAGATACCAGGTCTAGCTTGAGGTATAGGCCATATAGGCAGTTGCCTAGGACACCAGCTTCTGGGAATGTATAAATAATAATAATAATAGTAATAATAATAATAATAAATGCCAGTGGGTGCCTTCTCTCATTTTCTGCATTGAGGTAACACATTCACAAATTAATAAAAAAAAAAGAAAGAAATGAAAACATCCAAATCTGAAAATTTTGCCGAGGGCAGCAAGAGGGCTGGAGTTGGCCCTGTTCCAAACAGATAACACCTACAGCATGTACCCCATATTATTCATAAATTTGTCCTTTTCTTGTCCTTTCTTTTTTCATTGAAGTATGGCCCTCATGCAGCCCATCTTGTCTTCTTAAATCGATGAGGATGTTCTGAGCCAGCAATCATGAGCCAATAATCTTTCCCAGACAGTTGGAGGTGTCCTCACACTCCATCTATCCATGGGTGACTGATCTCCAAGATCGACTACGGTACTGTACCATCCATCGTCAAAGCTAAAAAAGACCCTCAGGCACTCTGTGCGGCGTGCGTATGCATCAATCACAGTTTGAGTTTCACCTCATGGGTGAGAGCAGAGCCAGTAATATACTGTAACAGTCATTAGTTGGGTCATGTTGGACTGAAGGTGGGGATATGAAACTGTGACCCCCACTGTAGTCTGTATCTGTAATGTCCGTTTTCAGTTGCTTGTCACATTCTCCATCCTCCCTCCTACTTGCCACACACACACACACACACACACACACACACACACACACACTCCTCTTCCTGGATAAATGATTGAATCAGATGCGAAAGGACACGATTTCCTGTACGGCAGATACATCGCAGGAGGTGTGCAAATATGCAGAGGCCAGAAGGACAATATCTATGTTATATAATTGACTTCCTGTAGATATTTATTGTAAATTAACACAGTAAAGTCGACATTCAGTGTTTATCAAACACATGTATTGTGTCCAATACAAAACACTTGCAAGGGATTTTTTTTTAAACCCGCACTAATCAATATCTAACTGCAAAGGAAGGAATCTCTGTCTGTGTGTCCTTTGCATGTCTCCAGAATCGCTCATCCGATCTACTTCGCACAATAGATTGTATATAAGAAGTGAACATAGTCATCTATTGGTTTACGTACTATGGTTTTGAAGCCTCGGGTTTTGAAGCATTTTGGCCGTCGCCATCTTGGTTTCTGGCAATCAATATCTTGGTTTCTAGGCCCTGCCAGCTTGTTTTTTGCATCCAGAAGTTACACAAAATGATTAGGACAGTCCAGTGCTGAATAATAATTTTTTTTTAATGTTACAATTAACTTTCTTGAACTGAAAACATACTGTGAAAGTTCTCTGACGTAAATGTGGATGCCCTGAAGCATCCCCTGCTTTATGGTCTATTTGACTCTAAATGGGATCTTAAATTACTAAATGCTGTATTGAAGAAGCTTTGAATGACTGAGATGAAGAAATCATATTTACAATGTTTACTGAGGTAATAAAACAAGTGAGAAGTAGGACTTCTACACAGTCTGACTTCTTTTTGCAACCAGAGGAGTCGCCCCCTGCTGGATATTTGAAAGAACCTTACGTTCTTTCGGCACGTCAGCATTGGCATTAGTCTTTATAGTCCGCAGCTCAGTGACTGCAGTTCACTCTAGCTGCTGGATGGAAAATGGCTAAAAGGAACACATTGTCAGACTAATAAAACAAACAGAAACTGCAACTCACAACTCCTCAAGGTACCTTTAGTGTATTTAGTACTGCTTATCTTAAAAAACAGTTTCTGACAAGTTTTTTAGTCCACTTTAGTTTTAACTTAGTTTTTTTTTTTTTGGTGAGGGTAACATATTCAAACCCCATTTTCCTCATGTTGTGCCACTTAAACAGCCAAAGGCCGTGTTGTAATGCTGATGTGGTTATTTCATGATAATCAGGAGCCACAGGGCCTGCAGCACAGAGAGTCGACAAAATTAGAATACTATAGATCCCATGGCCTCTCAAACATAAAGACAAGTTTTTTCTCAATATGTCACAAAAGCAGAGAGATCATCTGTGCTTATTTTCCCCTTGTGACTTTATCTAAAGATGTCTGAATGCACATTAAGTAGCATTTAAATGGAATGAGGCACACAAATCATGGGAATTAGATTGATTTAGATTGATTGTCAAAGGAAGAAAAGGAGAGAATAGGAAAAGTGAAATTTTCTGAAACAACAAAAATTGACCATATTGCACCAGTTTTAGCATCATTGTACTTGATCCCAATCCATGTCAGATCAGACTTTGAGGTGCTTCTCACAACCTATAAAGTTGGAAATGGGCACGCTCCTTCCTACTTGTCCGATCTACTTAAACTGTACGCTCTCATCAGGACTCAGGATACAGGGCTCCTGTCTGTCCCCAGATTGAAAAAGAAGTCAGCAGACAAAAGAGCCTTCTTATCGAGCCAGATTCCTCTGGAATAACCTCCCTATGGACATCAGACAGTCTGATTCTGTGGAGGCCTTTAAGTGCAAACTCAAAACCCATCTTTTTGCCCTAACTCTGTGATTTTTTTTATTATTTGGCCAGTGGATTGGCCTAGTAGTCATGCTAGACCATCAGCCTTTCTGGAACCTCGCTCTGCCTCTCTGGGCTGTTGGTGCCTCATTCCACATACCGTACCTGAACAGCTCCAGGAAATTTAGCCTCTAATTTTAGCCATTGCACTTATTGGCATGGGAATCATATGTTTACATTACAAAAGCAACTGTGAACTAAAAACAAAAATTTTGCCTTCTCTCTAGGTTCTATGATGGAGTGACAGTCGTGTTGCTCAGGCTCTATCTGCTTGGCGTGGAGAGGAGGTTGCATTGCTCTGGCTCTGACACTCCCTGATCCATCTCTTAATATGATTGCATTATATGTAGCACTTTTAATATTGTCATATGAATGACATATGTTGTATTTTCTATTGCACATCTGTGCATCCTTGAGGAGGGATCCCTCCTTTGTTGCTCTTCCTGAGGTTCATCCATTTTTTCCCCTATTAAAAGGGATTTTTGGGTAATTTTTTTCCTCAACCAATGAGAGAGTCGAACTGTAAAGGACAGACGGTGTCATATCCTGTTCAGCCCCCTCAGGCAAAATTGTGATAGAACAGAAGAAAGCTGTGGTACTTTTCTGGTAAAGAAGAATAAAAAGTGTCATCTCTATCTGCATGAATAAGAAGTGTGAGGAGACATTGATTTCTCTGTACAGAATGTATCTGTCTCTAAGCAGAGGTGGCATCGTGAGGTGAAGGCCTGGCTCTATTTTCAGACACTATAAGTTTGAGAAGCCTTATGCAAGAGGTGAAACATTCAGCTAGTTACACTCAGAAGAAAGGGAGGGAGGGGGTATCATTCACAGTTGTGTAATTATGTAAAAATAGCTTCGCTGTTACAATAAAATATGTTTCCCTCAGAAATCTTCAGTTGTGGCGCCACCGTCAGTTGACTGACAGACACTGTGGCAACGGTCAGGGAGCAGCAAATGACATCACGTCTGCCGCGTCTTCTGAATTGGCGAGTGGAAACAACATCTGCTGTTTGATCATGCAACACACACTCTGTGTTTAGCTGACAGATGGAAATAAGATGAGGTGTTTGATACATTATTTACAACGTGTTTGATATCCAGATTGTGGAATAACACAGGAGTACAGATGTGGAAAGGTCAGATTCATTAGTCAAATTTTTTCCACTGAACTCACTTTTGGTACATATGCCATGAGGGGTAAAGAGGTCCTCTGTGTATATAAATGATCATCTTTTTGCTTTGGATTGCATGCATATATATATATATATATATATATATATATATATATATATATATATATATATATATATATATATATAACTCTCTCTCTCTCTCTTATATATATATATATATATATATATATACTCTCTCTCTCTCTCTCTATATATATATATATATATATACTATATATACATAATATATGTATTCGTGCAAGATCACAAACATCAGCATCTAATTTTTTGCAGAAAAGAGAATGCAAATGTTACATAACCTCATGGCTTACAGTATTCCAGATAAAGTGCATGTGTGCACCTTTTCTTGTTTATTGTTGGCTCATGTCGACTCTGCGTGCATTCTTTGTTTCCATAGTGATATTCAGTGTAGTTTTGTCTAATCTTGTGTAATATCCTACTAATCTGAGCATATCATTTTCATGTTTTATTATCCAACAAATTTTGGACTGATCTGGAGTCTCACTTTTTTGAAGCCACGAATTTGATCAATCCTTTTAACCTTAAAGGTGCTATTGGTAACACTGAGCCACGAGATGTCATATTCTCCCTCCTCCATTCCATTAAGAAGAAGATCTTCCTTTTTTAGTCCCCCAGTGGGGAAATTCAATTTACACTCTGTTTAACTTACATGGTACATGCACACAAACACACACACACATGAGTAATGGAGAGGTGTGGGGGGGCTCTCCCCCCCCCCCCCCCCCCCCGTTCGGTTGTTGTTTCCCCCCCCTGGGCCCCCCCCCCCGCCCCCCCCAGGGGGTCTCCCCCCCCCCCCCCCCCCCCCTCTCCCCCCCTTTTTTTTCCTCCTCTCGCGTCTTTCCCCCGCCCCCCCCCCCCCCCCCCCCCCCCCCCCCACACTGAGCTCCTCCCCCCCCCCCACATTACGTTCACATCACAACATGTAGTAACCAGGCATTTACTATCAACCTCATCAAGCAGTTTTTTTTTTCTCTCACTAACAACACAGAGATGCCACATCATATAAAACGTCGTTTTACTGTGGGCTCACAAGCCTTGTTAGAAGTGGGAACCAAGCATCAGATATCTTCCACTCACATAAACAAAACATGAATTTTGGACTCACCAAAATTTTCAAAATGATTAATTCACAATCATAACAACTTTTTTTTTAGGAAAAGCCATACTTTTCTTCAGCACCTTTGTAAAACCTATGTGGATATATTATTGTTGTTATTATTATTATTAGTTGTATTATGTAATAATAATCGACATAAAAATGTTCATCAATAACTCTCTTAAATGTAGTATCTATTATGGAACTCTTGAACATTTAGTTTAAGAACATTAGTTTCATTAGTTTATCTGCCCAATTTTTTTCTTCACTAACAAATGTTCTAAATCACTTTACGTTTAAACGTTTAATTTAATTTGTTTATTTCTATGTGCACTGTGTACAGCTTGTAGGGGCGGCAGTAGCTCAGTCCGTAAGGACTTGGGTTAGGACGCGGAGGACGCCGGTTCAAGTCCCCCATGGACCAAGACCAACTGGTTGCTGGGCACTGCCGAGGTGCCCCTGAGCAAGGCACCAAATCCCCAACTGCTCTGGGCGCTTGTCAGGAGCAGCCCCATCACTCTGACATCCCTCCATTGACGCATGTATATGTACTGTGTGAGCAACAGAGTGTAAAACTGAATTTCCCCACTGTGGGACGAATAAAGGAATATCTTCTTCTTCTTCTCCTGCTTTTATTTTATTTCTCTTATGTAATTGCCCTTTAGTCTTATTTTACTCACCTCATGTGCATTTGTATTGTACCACATATAACCATTCTGTTTGCGTTGCTACTATTTACTTGAATTTTTTTTGTATATTCTCATGTTGTCAATACATTGCAAAAATATAATAAATACGTCATTTCCTGTTTTACTTTGAAAGACTAACACCTAATGTTGCTTCATTTCCTGCCTGTTTCCCACCTCCTGGAGTGATAGAGACATGATATGATTTATTATAAATTGGAATTTGGCATTTATTTTCAATATTTTACTCTTATTAACGAAAAAAATACATGAATGCAGATACCTCAAAACTAACCTCTGAATGAGTTTAAATTGCTAAGTTAGTTTTTAGCGATTTTACTGACAAAAAAAAGCTGTTACATTAGAAGAAGAAGAAGATATTCCTTTATTAGTCCCACGAGGGGAAATTCAATTTTTTTTCACTCTGTTGTTAACTTATACACAGTACATGCAGACCCGAACACACACATGCACAAACATGCAGTAATGGAGAGATGTCAGAGTGATGGGGCTGCTCCTGACAAGCGCCCCGAGCAGTTGGGGGTTTGGTGCCTTGCTCAGGGGCACCTCGGCAGTGCCCAAGGGGTAAACTGGCACCTCTCCAGCTACCAGTTCACACTCAGATCTTGGTCCATGTCGGGACTTGAACCGGTGACCCTCCGGTTCCCAAGCCAACTCCCTACAGACTGAGCTACCGCCGCCCCATTATTCTCTTTATTTGATGTGTGCAAATTAATTTTACATGACACCCATTTCTTTTTATTATGTTATTATTATTGTTTGTTCCTTGACCACTTTTACTTAAATTTTTATTCACTTTGAGTGTTATGTTTGATATACTGTATGTTGCTGCCCATGTTCATGTGGTTGGGTCGAGATGACGAGATTCACCTGAAAGCACCACATATGAGCAATTTACAGCCAATCAGACACCTTGTTATGAGGGTCGCGAGGAGTCCCGCTGTTGCTATGGTTTGTAAGGTAAGGTTATGGTTCACGCGCATCCTTTAAACATATTTGAATTTCAGTTCAACGGCAGCGTATCGGAAGACTTTTGTCGACGATTTTTGCGAGAAAACTCCACCAAAAAGTGATTTTTTAACAGCTCTACATCCACTGCAGACCAGAAGGACTTCTACTAACTGACTGTTCCACTGGAAAACGTGAGATTTATGCACTTTTTAGCCCGTTGTTGTTTTCCGTGTATTTCACCGTTGGGCCATCCTAACCGCAAAATGCACAGATGTAGCTAGCTAAGCTAATGGCTAATATTGGTGATATTTTTAGTTTCCAATGAAAATGAATGAAATACAACTGACGTTTGTTATAACTAGTAATATAATTTTCGTTTGGCCGATGTACTATTAACGTCTTGATACAGGCCACAGGCCTATACGTGATGCAAGCAGTGACAAGAGTATTTGAAGGAGCTCATAATTCATACCTTTTCTAAACATGTGGGATATTTCTCATGCATGAGTAACGTTAGTTACATAAACGACTTTGAACGTCGTTCAACAAGGTGTCAGTTTTATGAACAACACAAACGGTGAGCAGCAGAGAGGTGTGAAACAACCGCAACAAGAGACTTTTCTAGAAAAATTCGCCACCTTTAGTCAATCAGCAAGAGCTTAAAATTGACAGATTATTGAATGAAGTCTGGCGTGAATTTGGCTGTGTGAAAGGTAGCGGAGATGTTGACTCCAGGTCAGGTCGTTTTATATTTTCTTAAATTCAGCTGTATTGAGACAAAAGTAGGTATTCACAGGCAGGGCCAATGATACATAAGGCTCTGACTCCATCTGTATATAGAATAAAAAGACTTAAATCAGTCTAATCCATCATTTCATCATTTATTATAAATAACAAATGAATATTAGTTGAGGCCAGGTGTCATTTTAATTAGTTTGGTAACACTTTATTTTACAGGTCTGCGCATTTCATGGTCATTAGGTGGTAATTGATAATGACTTTGTTATAAACATTGTTTATTAATTATATTACACAATTTTCTTTTATGTTTTAAATACATTTCCAGGAAAAGAATATTAAGTTAATTGATATGCTTTATTTCCATGTCAAACAGATAATAATTAGCAAATAGCCTATTTGAAATTTCTTTAAAAACTCCCTGAATCATGCCTTTAGCTACCAGGTTAAATGTGATGACTGTCAGTCACAGTGGTGAGATTTGTGTCTGATCAGAAGTGTCTTCTATTAGTTTTGGTGTTTCACCTCAGATAAAGAGCAGCGCACAGCTACTTCTCAAGCCTGAGGGCCCTATTTTAAGCATTATGTGCTATTTTAGGATAGAATTGTTAAATTGTGTTTAGAAAAAGTCATTTTCAATACATTTTGAGCTAAGTATTGGGGCGATTTGGCAGTTAATCCAAAGAAATTTTATTTAAGTTAGTTGCTAATTACCGTGAAATTTGTGGGCCTGTAAAGTGAAGTGTTACCAGAAGCTTTCACTAGCAGGTTGTGTCTGAATTCTGCATTCAGAAATGTTTCATTAAACTGTATTCTGTACAAGCTGTATCAGTGCTGACTGCGTGCTCATAGGCTTGATGTTGTGTCAGATGATAATAAGACAATAACAGGGTCCATGTGTGGCTTGTACCAGCAGCATATGTTGACATATGGAAGAGCTCCAGTAGTAATAATACTGGGATAGAGATGCATACTTCTGGCACTTTACTATTTCTTTTGAAGCAAACACTTGTATACTTTTGCTTGCATGATATTTTCTTCCAGTTAAGTATTGCATTGTGATATTGATCTATTTAACTCAAAATGTGATGTGAGAAAGTCATCACGGTATAATAGGCCATGGTATGTTAACATGATACGAAGCAGTGGTCTGAGGCTCGTATTTGTTTTTACCTTCAGATGGCTGGCTCTCGACCTGTACCTCCACCTGTCCTGTCCTCCTCTACCTCTTCTTCCGGCTTCCTCTCTGGGTTTTCCAGTTTGGTAAGATCAAATCTCCCCGATAGACGAGGCAAGAGAAGGTAAGTTGATTCATATTCCACATTTCAGCAACAAGGCAAGTCAATGTGCTCTACACAAAACACCAAAAGCATTGAGCAAAATTTAAAAGAAACACCACAAAAAGACATTTAAATACAACTAGAAACAGCCGTGAAAGAGCCATATATTTAATACACCTCTGTTTTATCTTTTTTTTAATTGAGAATTCTAGCACATCCAATTGTTGAAAATGAATGTTATGTAAATTTGTGCGTCTGCATAATTACGTATAGTAACTTATTTAGTTGTCTTCCAAAGCGCCCCCACCCCAGATCCTCAGCAAGACCGAAGTGATCCTTTGACAGCCTTGCGTCTGTATAAAATACCCAAACTCAGCAAGCCCAGACCTAGCGAGCCCACACCCAGCGAGCCCACACCCAGCGAGCCCACACCCAGCAAGCCCAGACCCAGTGGGCCCAGACCTTGGGGGCCCGTACCCAGCGTGCCCAGACCTTGGGTGCCTGGATTTAGCTGGCCCCGACCCAGGGAGCCCACACCCAGTGGGCCCCGACCTTGGGGGCCCAGACCCAGCGAGCCCAGACCTTGGGTGCCTGGACCGAGCTGGCCCAGACCCAGGGAGCCCAGACCTAGCGAGCCCAGACCGAGGGTGGCCCGACCTAGTGGGCCCTTACCCAGGAAACCCGAACCCAGGAAGCCCGAACCCAGGAAGCCCGAACCCAGCAAGCCCGAACCCAGCAAGCCCGGACCCAGCAAGCCCGGACCCAGCGAGCCTCGGCCATTATGGGATGGTCCAGAGCCGGAGTGGGCGAAGAACATGAGGCTCTACCTAGAGAGGAGGGAACAGTTTGACAGCCAGTGCCACAAGAGCGCCCCGGTAATTACAGGTGAGCCTCCAAAGAAGACTCAACGACGGGGACATGTCTATTCATTTTATTTTGAATAGATCCAGGGAGCCAGGAACCGTCAAGCCCAGACCCAGCAAGCCCAGACCCAGGAAGCCCAGACCCAGCAAACCCAGACCCAGCGAACCCAGACCCAACGAACCCAGACCCAGCAAGCGCAGACCCAGCAAGCGCAGACCCAGCGAGCCCAGACCCAGCAAGCCCGGACCCAGCAGGCCCAAACCCAGCAATCCCAGACCCAGCGAGCCCTGACCTTGGGGGCCCAGACCCAGCGTGCCCAGACCTTGGGTGCCTGGACCTTGGGGACCCTGACCAAGCTTGCCCAGACCTAGGGTGACTGGACCTGGCTGGCCCAGACCCAGGGAGCCAGGAACCATCAAGCCCAGACCCAGCAAGCCCATACCCAGCGAACCCAGACCCAGTGAACCCAGGCCCAGCAATCCCAGACCCAGAAAGCCCAGACCCTCATCCAAGCATCCACCACCTTGGCAGCAGCTCAGGTGGTGGATTCTTGGACGAGGAATGTGAGTATGTGATTCTAACTATTACTAGCCCAGACCCAGCAAGCCCAGACCCAGCGAACCCAGACCCAGCGAACCCAGACCCAGCAAGCCCAGACCCAGCAAGCCCAGACCCAGCAAGCCCAGACCTTGGGGACCCTGACCAAGCCTGCCCAGATCTAGGGTGACTGGACCTGAATGGCCCAGACCCAGGGAGCCAGGAACCATCAAGCCCAAACCCAGCAAGCCCATACCCAGCGAACCCAGACCCAGCGAACCCAGACCCAGTGAACCCAGGCCCAGCAATCCCAGACCCAGAAAGCCCAGACCCTCGTCCAAGCATCCACCACCTTGGCAGTAGCTCAGGTGGTGGATTCTTGGACGAGGAATGTGAGTATGAGATTCTAACTATTGACATATTTATTCATATAATCTCATTTAATATTGTTCAACTGTTCAACTGTTTTATTAACAATAATATGTGGTTCTTTCCTCTGACTCCACCTCTTGAGCTGCTGCTCAGGTGGTGGAGCTGCTGCTCTGAAGGTTGGCTGCCCAGACGACAGAGGTGAGCAGGAGCTTCTGACTTGTACATAAAGTGACTGAGAATAGACTGTGATTTAAAGAAGCTACATACTGTGAGTTGTTGTCGTTGTTTCTCCAGAGACTATATATATATATATATATATATATATATATATATATATATATATATATATATATATATATATATATATATATATATATATATAATATATAAGGGTTATCTACCGTATATTTGTCAGTTAACATGACAATGATTCTTGTAGCTATTTTCTTACAGCCCAGACCCAGCGAGTTCGGACCCAGGAAAACCTGACCCAGCGAGCCTGGACCCAGGAAAACCTGACACAGCGAGCCTGGACCTAGTGGACCCAGACCCAGGGAGCCCAGTCCCAGGGAGCCCGGACCCAGCGAGCCCGGACCTGGGCAGCCCGGACTTAGCGGGCCCAGACCCAGGGAGGCCGGACCCAGTGAGCCCAGAACTTGGGAGCCTGGACCTAGCGAGCCCAGACCCAACGAGCACCGACCCAGCGTGCCCGGTCCTAGGCAGCCCTGACCTAGCGCCCAGTGAGGCCGGACCCAGCCAGCCCAGACCCAGCAAGCTCAGACCCAGCAAGCCCAGACCTAGGGTGCCCGGACCTAGCGGGTTCAGAGCCAGGGAGCCCAGACCTAGGGTGCCCGGACCTAGCGGGTTCAGACCCAGGGAGCCCAGACCCAGCAAGCCTAGAGCCAGCAAGCCTAGAGCCAGCAAGCCCAGACCCAGGGAGCCTGGTCCCAACAAGCCCAGACCTAGCAGGCCCAAACCCAGGGAGCCCAGACCCAGCGGGCCCAGATCCAGCGAGCCCGGACCCAGGGATCCCGGATCCAGTGGGCCCAGACCCAGCGGGCCCAGAACCAGGGAGGCCGAACTCAGCAATCCCCAGACCCTAGTTTGCTCAGGTGGTGGAGCTGCTGCTCGGAAGGTTGGCTGTCCAGACGACAGAGGTGAGCAGGAGCTTCTGACTTGTACATAAAGTGACTCAGAATAGACTGTGATTTAAAGAAGCTACATACTGTGTGCAAAGCTACTTTTTCTGTCTCTATATTAGAGACTATTCAAAGTCTTGCATATTTTTGTTTCCCCAGAGACTCTGGCTGAAAGAAGAAATGCTTGTTCCTGACCAGGACTGATGGATGACGGACCACCGGATGGACAGAACAGAAGTGAACGCCTGTGTCTGCCTGGACTAATATGTAAGTTAACTGCACATTGAAGGGATAGTTTGCAGTTTTCAGAAGTACGCATATTTGTTTTCTAGCAGACAGTTCGATGAGACGGTTGTACCACTCTCCTCTCAGAGCGTTATCAGTCAACATTTCTAAAATGTTGAACTGCTCCTTTAAGATTACAAAAGTATCAGCAGTGACATAAAGTGGTGATATGCTAAAGTTAACATGCCAATGATTCTTACAGCTACTTTCTTTAATAATGTTCCACTGCTTCAGTTGTGTCAAAAATGAAGCCTCTAATGTTTTCTAGACTTTGTAACACTGCTGATTTATGCAGGTTTATTTAGACATAATTAGACTCCATAGTTGATTGTTGTAGCTGAAGTTTTGGAGACACTGACAGCAGACTAAGAGAAGCATCTACATTCCTGACTTGTTTTTGATGTCACAGGGCAGGACTCCTCCTGGAGCCCCTGAGAGTGAACCAACCACACTAAACCACAACCACACAGATGTGAGGAAGCTCCAGCAGTACATCAGTCCACTCAACACACCGAACGGCCTTCAGCACCACACTGTCTACACCACTGCTTTCATGTTTTTTTGTTTTTTTTTGTTGTTTTTTTTTTGTATTTTTTTTGTTTTTCCACAATGTGTTTATTGGGGTTCCTTTTCCATTTTTTTTTTCAACAATACACATACACACATATACACTTGCATCCAAAACATAAATTACGTGTAAAATAAAATAATATTTATATCAATAAAATAAGAGAAAAAAAATGTAAATAATAAATAAATGGTAATAATCCACATATGCATGTAAAACCAAAAAATAATAACAATAACAATAACAATAAAAATAAATAAAATATAATAATTCCACTCCACTGCTCACAACGTGCTCAGGTGAATCTTGCATTTTCATCTGTCATGATGGCCATGTATGGTTCCCAGAGTTTATAAAAGTCTTTCCGCTTGCCTTTAGCAATATATACTGCTTTCATGTTTCATTCAATTAAATAAAACAAAACTCAGACATGTAAAATGATCCTGTGTTATTTCACCTTCTGATTTTGGGTTAACATGAATCTTAATGTTTTGCACTTCAGCCCTTTTTCATAGAGCAGTTTTTGTCTTTTTTAGGGGGTACCGGGGTCTTTAGGGGGAGATATCAGGTCAACAGTAGATATCACATAGAAGTGGTGTACATCATCTGAAAGCTGAGAACCTGAAGATTAATTTGATGCAGCTCAGCACTGTGTGTCAAGTTGTTCTTCTCATAAAAATAGATAAATTAATTAAATACATTCACAATCATAAGTTAAGGGAAAAAAATTGGGTTGATACCATTTGTTTTACAGATTTGGTGTTAAATTTAAGCACTTTTCATCAGCTGTGAACTGATAAAAATAATAATTCCTCCAAAATACCACATTAAGACACCAAGACCTTGAGGAACGCTACAGTAAAAACCATGCTGTGATTTGATGTCAAAACTACTCTAAATGGCTACTATGGGTACTAACATCAGCACACATGAATACAGTTGGACTCATTGGATCCACAAGTGTTTCAGCTGTACAGTGATACTAAATTTATGGAAACACAAGACTGTCTACAGACAACCGTACGCAGAAATATTCAGTAAGAAACACATTTATACTGCATTCAGAAAATTACATGTGGTTATCATAAAGTGGGCATGTCTGTAAAGAGGAGACTTGTGGGTACCCAGAGAGCCAATTTTCATTCACATATCTTGAGGTCAGAGGTCAAGGGACCTCTGTGAAAATCACCTTGCCAGTTTTTCCTCACCAAAAATCTGTGTAACTGTTGTGTTACGATCTTCTGGACAAGCTGGTATGACCTGGATTCCTCAGGTGTTTTACTTTCATATGAAAACAGTATCTGTACTCTAGCTCTAAAATTTGTTTAAAAACTCAAAGGCGCCCGGGCCCGCTGGAGTTTGAAGCGGTTAATTGCAGTAGCCTAATATATTGGAGGCGCCATCATGGATGCTTATGTGTTTATTTGAAAGGTCTTGAAAAAACTAAGTGCTGATTTCTGCAGATCATCTTCACTGTAGGAAATGACAGTCACAGTAGTAGTAGTAGTGGTCACAGCTGTATGATAGAAAGTTTAAAGATGAAACGCATCATTTATTCACATGGAATGATGAAATGCTGTGTAGTATCACTGTCATCTTTTAAATAACCACAAATCCAAATCTGGGTTATTTTTATGCCTAAATTTAAATTAATTGCACCGCTATGGGCTTTTGAAATCTTTGACTTAGTATAAAAGTACACTGGAATCAAGCCTAAAACAAGGTCCTGCGAAGATGACAATGATAAATGAGCGCCAGCCGTCACTGGCACGGAGGTATTATGTTTTCATGTCCGTCCATCCTTCCATACGCCTGTCCATATGTTATTCCATCCATCCATTTTCAGTATTTTTGGGGATGTGATAATGTATCTCAAACATCACCTGGACTCAAGGATGAACTGAACAGATTTTGGTGGTCAAAGGTCACCTCACAATACACATATTGAGCTAAAAAACTCCAAGAATGAATAAGCTAATTATGACAATTTCAAACAAACGTCTAATAGGATAAAATGATGAA
Source organism: Pterois miles (assembly GCA_947000775.1). Lineage (NCBI taxonomy): Eukaryota > Metazoa > Chordata > Actinopteri > Perciformes > Scorpaenidae > Pterois > Pterois miles. The sequence continues at coordinate 1,528,083 of CAMQGK010000525.1, read as the reverse complement.
GTGTTGACATGTTGGACAGACATGAGTGTAAACTGTAACTTGACTGATTGGCAGAAGCATAATGTACAACTGTACTTTACTTGAAGTTGCAGTGAGTAGAAATGGAGAAAATATGATTTTAAGTATTTTTTATAAAACAGTTACTAAATGCAGAAAATAGTGCATGAAGCAGGTAATCTGGTAAAAAAAAAAAATCCTGTGCCCGTGTCCTCTGGTGCTCCTAATGGCTTCTGGGGGATTTCACAGACCTATTAGCCAATCAGAGCTGAGCTGGAGTCTGCTGTCTGTGAGCAGCTGTCAATCACTCACAAACTGATCGAATGTTCAAACTAGGCAGCACTGATCAAATATGGATCAATATCCTGTTCCTGTAATGACAATTTCTCTCCTCAAATATATTCAGAATCATCTACTGTTTAGCTAAGATAAGATAAGATAAGATATTCCTTTATTAGTCCCACAGTGGGGAAATTTACACGTTACAGCAGCGATACAAATAAAAATAAATTAGTATATACATAATAGAAAATAGAAAAAAGTAAAGACAGAAAAAAATGTGTCCATCATATCAATGATATAATTGTACATAAAGTCCTTATTGCACTTATGTCCGGTGAGTTTGTTGTGAATGTGACTGTGATTGTGGTTTACTAGGAGCAGTGCTGGTTGTGGAGTCTAACAGCTGCAGGCAGGAAGGACCTTCTGTAACGCTCCTTCGTACACTTAGGGTACGAAGCCTGCTCTGGCCTTTCTTATGGAGTGCAGAGGAGTTTGTTGTCCAGTCCAGTTTATTGTTCAGGTGAACACCCAGGTATTTATAAGATGTCACCATCTCAATGTCTGATCCCTGGATGTTCACCGGTGTTGGAGGGGGATGAGTTTGCCTGCGGAAATCCACCACCAGCTCTTTAGTTTTCCCAGCGTTGATCTGGAGGTGGTTCCGCAGGCACCAGTTCACAAAGTCCTGGGAAAGTTCTCTGTACTCCCCATCGTCCCCATCAGTGATGAGGCCGACGATAGCAGAGTCATCAGAGAACTTCTGCAGGTGACAGGTTGGTGAGTTGTAAGTGAAGTCTGCAGTGTAGAGCGTGAAGAGGAACGGAGCCAGAACCGTTCCCTGCGGGGCCCCTACACTGCAGACCACCGTGTCTGAAATGAAGTCCTGTGTCCTCACAAACTGTGGGCGGTTTGTGAGGTAGTCCAGTATCCAGGATGTAAGATGTTGATCTACCCCTGCAGTCTCCAGTTTGTCCCCCAGAAGTGTCGGCTGGATGGTGTTGAAAGCACTGGAGAAATCAAAGAACATGATCCTCACAGTGCTCCCAGGCTTCTCCAGGTGAGACAGAGCTCGGTCCACAAGGAAGATGACGGCATCGTCCACCCCAATGCCAGGTTGATAGGCAAACTGTAGTGGGTCCATGGATGGACTCACCACAGGGCGGAGATGTTGGAGGACCAGGCGCTCCAGGGCCTTCATCAGGTGGGATGTTAATGCCACCGGCCTGAAGCTGCTGGGGTCCTTGGGGTGTGGGGTCTTGGGCACAGGTACCACGCAGGATGTCTTCCACAGTTGTGGTACCTTCCTCAGCTTCAGGCTCAGGTTGAATAGACGTCCAAAAGTCCCACACAGCTGATCTGCGCAGGACTTCAGGAGCCTGGAGCTGATGCCATCTGGACCCGTAGCCTTCCTCACGTTCATCTTCATGAACTGGTTCTTCACCTGAAGTGTTGTGAAGGACAAACTGGAGCAGGGGGACAAACTGGAGCAGGGGGACATCATCAACTGCAACATCAGCTGCAACATCATCAACAAACATATAATGTGATGTCTCCAAACATCTTTCTAATTTCTAATAAACTGAACTTCTTCACTGTGGGACTAATAAAGGAATATCTTATCTTATCTTAGCTTAATAACTTTATTAGGTATTTTAATATTTTCCAAGTTAATGCCTCCAATTAAGAGACGTGGAAGATCAGGATTGATGTGAGCAGAGTTGGAAACAATCTATTTGATTCAACTTAAAATAGGATTAGGAATGGCTTTCATTATAGATTCAAAAGAACTGTGATTCACTACAAGGTCATATTTAAGACAGAAAATTTCATTCATCAATCAACGTCCATCACTGTCGACCAAATGAGTTGGAGACCAAATACCTTTATCCCTCCAGTTTTTGTTATACAGCGATTTCTTTCTAATTGTAAGATATCGCTTATTGGGTCAAACTCTCATTTTCACAAACACCAGCCAGCAGCCAGAGCTCAGCCAATAGGAACGGCCTCTTCATGAAGTGGCCTGTGATTGGTCAGAAAGTTGAGCTAATTCAGCGCCCAGCAGCAACGCTTCACTTCCGGTAATGACCAACATGGCAGCAGCGGGGGATCTGGAAAAAACAAACAAACCAACAAACAGACGCAGGAGGTTTATCGTTTTGCTCATGCGTTGCTTCTAAACTGTTTAATATTACTGCCTTTCGCCCACGTAGTCACGCGACTTCTGGCGACGTCTTTTGTTGTCGCCGCCATGTTGGGGACGTGTTATCACGCAGGTACAGTTGTAGCGCTCTTTGCTACCAAAGCCACTCATTTCTCACAGTCACTGATATTGTCGGAGACCGTATATATATGTATATAACTTAAAAGTAATGTACGTAAATGCAATATTCTGTGGTTTTGCTGTGGTCATGTTCACAATAATTGGCAGATGTAGGCTGCCAATATGCTCCATGTATGAAGACAGCTTCCATTCGTCTCGCCCAACTCCTCAGCAGGAAAGCCAGAGTAAAGGTAATTTAATTAAATTCTCAGTTTTAGCTAATGTTTTGTTATCTAACAAGTTTAGTGGACTAACAGAGTTGAGTGTCTTCTGTTGTCTCACAAGTGTGCGTCTTTTATTTGTGTGTGTTTTGAACGTTAACTAGACCGCTCCGTCAGCGTGCTGCTCCATGGACAATGTCGGCGCCAACGGCGAGCCACCATTCTTCACACCAGCCTGTCAAACGGCCACAGCTGACCACAGCAGCATGTTAGGAGACCAGCATAAAGGAGCCTCAGGACTCTACTTATGTGACAGAGGACCACGGAAGGTAGGCTGCAGTACTGTGTGTATATGACCCTGTTCAGACCTGGCATTAACATGCGTCCTGAGTGATCTGAACACAGGTGGACAGCTTTTAAACGCCTCTGTTCATTCACACCTGGCAGTAGAATGTGTCTCCACACACGTCTTGAGTGACCACTTGTGATGCCAGCTTACTTCCCTGCTCTACATGCAAATAAACACGCAGTAAACACATGGCTAAAACAGTAGATGTTGTGGTTTTTGTGCATTTTATTAACATCAAAATAAAAGGTTATTGTACCAACAGTCCACCATGCCGTTAGCACCGCCACCTTTGCCAGGCAAGACAGCATCTCAATGCGTCCTCAGTGCGTCTCAAGTGTGTCCACACCTTTACTTATAGCTGTCCACTGTTCAGGCCTGAACAGGGCCCATATATGTGTGTGTGCAGCCAAACCAAATGTAGTCACGGTATACACATTATAATCATAGTCAGACAGTCGTCCTCCACTTGCAGACCTACAGTAGCACTACAGCGCTGTGTGTACAGTAGTTCTGTGGAATCATAAAACTGCATGATGTTGTTATAGAAGTCAACACTGGTTGTTTTCTAATAATGAGTTAAAACAGATTTTTGGCTATTAGCTATATCCTATACAAGTTTTGTATTAAGTACTTTCTAAACTGCTCTTATATGGTCAAACAAAGCTCATTAGAAAGTGTCAGGTCTTAAATGTCAGTGGGATGTGTCATGGGAGGTGCTACTGATGTACATTATGATGCGTTCAGGCTCTATTCACTAGAAGATGGGTATTGGGCAATGGTAAAGTCTAACATCATGATGTGTTCACTTGTAATCTTGTAAAATGTTTAGTTTTTGGCAATAAGCTTGAATAAATCCAGAGAAGTTTTCTCAGCGAAATAAAAGGAGGACAGAATTAGGGAATTATGACCTGTTTGACTACAGTCAGAATCCATCCCGGGACAAATGACGGCAGCAGTCACAGGTATTTATGGGCTCCAGCTCTGATTGGCGGTGATGGAAACATGACACTCAGGTGGACATGCAAATTTGTGTGGCGTATGCAATATATAATCAATGAAAACAACAGTAATTTGGACGATTCTTACAATTTATTAACGTACAAAACAGACTATTAACATGCTCTCCTCAACGCCGCCAGACACAGTAATTTTACCTCGCTGTTCATTGTAAAACACACTTCATTCATACTGGACAGAAACAAAATAAAACTCATCAAAACTGTCTTTGTTACTGTTCCAGTAACCACCAACTCTGGTTTGAGATTGTGACAGAGCAAATGAATTATATAAAAAAGAAGGAAGCACCATAATATTTACACTGTTTACTAACCCTAGAAAAAACAAACACAGAACTAGACATACTTGCAATGGGAAAGGAGTCTATCACCTATTATTTGACAGATTTCTAGTGTTTAAAAAACACACATGTGCTAATTTTGGTGGGAAAAGATAATTACATTCAGTTTCACTGTTTACATTTTTAAATAAACAGTATATTATAAATTCACAGCTGGTATATTTTACACGCTTCAGTAATATCGGATATATTTGGTGTGGCTAAGTATGGTAAAGAACAAGTGTGGTTTTGTTTTTCAGGTGTTGTCATCGCTACGTCTGGAGCACATTCATGTCCTCGGACCTGCTTCAATCACCGGAGAGCTTCCCTCCAGACAGCCGTCCTCTGCTAGTGGACGGCTGAGCAGCTGCTGGTCATTGAGAGGGCGCTGCATTCAGGGAAAGCCCATCACCTTGGGTGGTGACTTGAGTGCTGATTCACCAGGTTAGTGCTTGTTATTTCTGAGTCAATTAACAGCACTACTGTGCCATTTTGTGATTGTTTTTTTTTATCAATTCAGTTGCATATGAGAAATATCACACGTTGTTTATATTGTGATTCAACAGACACAATCATGTTATAACATCTCTGGTGAATCATGAATGCATGCAACTCAAATTTGTTTGAGAGTTTTATATTTAGCTTTGCTTTTATTTGTACCTTGCATTGGTTTTTGAATTAATTGACTGCCAAACTTAACACAATAATAGCACATTATACAATTTTTTGAACAGATTAACACATTTTGTGATTTTTGTGAGTGAAGATACTGGTTTCATATGACACTAGAAAACCTAAAGAATCCATTGGTACCAACCATGTCATACTAGCTTGTCACAAGAATGGTAAATAATGCTGCAAACTTCTGCTAAATTTTGGAGAGGAACAGCTGTTGCGGCCATTTCAAGGGGTCACTTGACCTGTGACCTCAAAATATGTGAATGTAAATGGGTTCTCTGGGTACCCACCAGTCTCCCCTTTACAGACATGCCCACTTTTTGATAATCACATGCAGTTTGAGGCAAGTCATAGTCAAGTCAGCACACTGACAGCTGTTGTTGCTTGTTGGGCTGCGGTTTGCCATGTTATTATTTGTGCATATTTTTATGCTAAATGCAGTACCTGTGAGCGTTTCTGGACAATATTTGTGATTGTTTTGTGTTGTTCATTGATTTCCAAGAATAGATATATCCATACTTTTGCATAAAGCAGCGTATTTATCCACTCCCATGTTGATAAAACTATTAAATACTTGACAAATCTCCCTTTAAAGTACGTTTTGAACAGATAAAAAATGTACAAGTAATCATGATCTCCTCTGTGAAATCCTATCTCTGTGTTTCATAAATGCAGCAAAAACTTTGAGAGTGCAATTTTTATCCAGATCTGCTTTTATTAGTACATTACTTTGATTTTGAATGAATACATCAGTGCACACCTATGAAACAGTGCCTTTCAGTGACAAGGACATAGTGCCAAGTTTGAGTCCTACTCAGTGACAAGCTTGGATGACAGCAGGCCATTGGACATCCGGCCTGTCTTCTCTAACCTCCCTACAGCACAGCATTTCACTGACTGACAGTCCTGTTCTGGCAAAAACCACCTGGGTGAGAAGCATAAGCAGTAACGTTAGTTAGTAACGTGAGGGCTTTTACTGATAGTGTGAAGGAATACTGCAAATAATTCCTAGTAACAGCAGAACTTAACAATATGGTCATGACAGTCAGGGCAGAAATGAAGACTTCTTAAATCCACAATGACAATAATGCATCATACTGTAGGCTATGCCACTGGTTCCCAACTTGGGAGATCCGACCCATCACTAGGGGTCGCCAAAGCGTCATGAGAGGTCGCTAGGCCTTTTTAATTTTAAGGGGTGTAAAACAACACTTTTAAAAACATAGTTGGTCTTAATCTCAGCATGTCATTCTTCAGGCATTCTAAGATTCACTCAGTATTTTCATGTCAGGTATATGCTTTTTTATTGACATATGAGATTGTTTCTAGTGAGATTTAATGAGTTTATAAAGTGACTTTGCTATTGTAAACATTGCTGTTGCTGCTGTAGAGCTTAGTTATATGTCAAATATATGTATAGCTAATATGCACACTTCAATATTTATTTATTGCAAGTCATCTTCATGGCAATACTAAACAATGTTACCGCACATCGCAGATTTTCCTCATATTGTTCAGGCCTCCTGCACAAGTTGATGGTTAGCTGCTGTTCTGTGCCAAACGTCCTCCCACAGTTTGGGAATCCTGTAGCGTCTGAATCTAAACAATATACATACACTAGTACACATATACATACACCTCTCAAAGCAATGTCTGGAAACTTATTCAAATGAACTGAGCTGGTTTGACCATGGAGATGAGCGATACAGCTAGCTGGAGAACAACAGGGCTAAGATCCTGTGATACTTCAGCTTCCAGACTGACAAACAACTGCTGGCTAACCAACCGGACATAGTGGTGGTGGACAAAGAGCAGCAGAGGGTAGTGGTGATAGATGTGGCGATACCAGCTGACGCCAACATCAGGAAGATGGAGCACGAAAAAGTTGAGAAGTACCAAGGGTTGCGAGAACAGTTGGAACAGATGTGGAAGATCAAGGCTAACATGGTCCCCGTGGTAGTAGGAGCACTCAGGGCGGTGACCCCCAAACTGGGAGAGTGGACCTCGCAGGCCCAGACCCAGGGAGCCCAGACCCAGCTGGCCCAGACCCAGGGAGCCCGAACTCGGCAATCCCAGACCCTCGTTTGCTCAGGTGGTGGAGCTGCTGCTCGGAAGGTTGGCTGTCCAGACGACAGAGGTGAGCAGGAGCTTCTGACTGGTACATAAAGTGACTCAGAATAGACTGTGATTTAAAGAAGCTACATACTGTGTGCAAAGTTACTTTTTCTGTCTCTATATTAGAGACTATTCAAAGTCTTGCATATTTTTGTTTCTCCAGAGACTCTGGCTGAAAGAAGAGATGCTTGTTCCTGATAAGGACAGATGGATGACGGACCACCGGATGGACAGAACAGAAGTGAACGCCTGTGTCTGCCTGGACTAATATGTAAGTTAACTGCACATTTCTAAAATGTTGAACTGCTCCTTTAAGATTATAAAAGTATCAGCAGTGACATAAAGTGGTGACATGCTAAAGTTAACATGCCAATGATTCTTACAGCTACTTTCTTTAATAATGCTCCACTAGACTTTGTAACACTACTGATTTATGCAGGTTTATTTAGACATGAATTAGACTTCATAGTTGATTGTTGTAGCTGAAGTTTTGGAGACACTGACAGCAGACTAAGAGAAGCATCCACATTGCTGACTTGTTTTTGATGTCACAGGGCAGGACTCCTCCTAAAGCCCCGGAGAATGAACCAACCACACCAAACCAGTAGCACCACACAGATGTGAGGAAGCTCCAACAGCACATCAGTCCACTCAGCACACCGAACGGCCTTCAGCACCACACTGTCTACACTCCACTGCTTTCATGTTTAATTCAATTAAATAAAAAAAACTCAGACATGTAAAATAATCCTGTGTTATTTCACCTTCTGATTTTGGGTTAACGTGAATCTTAATGTTTTGCACTTCAGCCCTTTTTCATAGAGCAGTTTTTGTCTTTTTAGGGGGTACAGGGGTCTTTAGGGGGAGATATCAGGTCAACAGTAGATATCACATAGAAGTGGTGTACATCATCTGAAAGCTGAGAACCTGAAGATTAATTTGAGATGCAGCTCAGCACTGTGTGTCAAGTTGTTCTTCTCATAAATCATAAATAAAATAGATTAATTAAATACATTCTGAAAGTGTGTGAGGGTTTCGAACATTATGACAGAAGTATATGATGGTCATTCCCATGCTGGCAACTAAACTGACTAGAATGAGTTGAAACTGCTCAGTTAGTATTTAGCAATTTTACTGAAAAAAAAAACTGTTAAATTATTCTCTCTATTTGATGTGTGCGAATTAATTTTTAATTAATTAATTTTAACTGTTAATTAATTTTAACTGTTTCTTTTTATTATTTTATTATTATTGTTTGTTCCTTAACCACTTTTGCTTAATTTTTTATTCACTTTGAGTGTTATGTTTGATATACTGTATGTTGCTGCCCATGTTCATGTTGTCAGGACGAGATGACGAGATTCACCTGAAAGCACCACATATGAGCAATTTACAGCCAATCAGACACCTTGTTATGAGGGTCGCGAGGAGTCCCGCTGTTGCTATGGTTTGTAAGGTAAGGTTATGGTTCACGCGCATCCTTTAAACATATTTGAATTTCGGTTCAACGGCAGCGTATCGGAAGACTTTTGTCGACGATTTTTGCGAGAAAACTCCACGAAAAAGTGATTTTTAACAGCTCTACATCCACTGCGGACCAGAAGGACTTCTACTAACTGATTGTTCCACTGGAAAACGTGAGATTTATGCACTTTTTAGCCCGTTGTTGTTTCCCGTGTATTTTACCGTTGGGCCATCCTAACCGCAAAATGCATAGATGTAGCTAGCTAAGCTAATGGCTAATATTGGTGATATTTTTAGTTTCCAATGAAAGTGAATGAAATACAACTGACGTTTGTTATATCTAGTAATATAATTTTCGTTTGGCCGATGTATTATTAACGTCTTGATACAGGCCACAGGCCTATACGTGATGCAAGCAGTGACAAGAGTATTTGAAGGAGCTCATAATTCATACCTTTTCTAAACATGTGGGATATTTCTCATGCATGAGTAACGTTAGTTACATAAACGACTTTGAACGTCGTTCAACAAGGTGTCAGTTTTATGAACAACACAAACGGTGAGCAGCAGAGAGGTGTGAAACAACCGCAACAAGAGACTTTTCTAGAAAAATCCGCCACCTTTAGTCAATCAGCAAGAGCTTAAAATTGACAGATTATTGAATGAAGTCTGGCGTGAATTTGGCTCTGTGAAAGGTAGCGGAGATGTTGACTCCAGGTCAGGTCGTTTTATATTTTCTTAAATTCAGCTGTATTGAGACAAAAGTAGGTATTCACAGGCAGGCCCAATGATACATAAGGCTCTGACTCCATCTGTATATAGAATAAAAAGACTTAAATCAGTCTAATCCATCATTTCATCATTTATTATAAATAACAAATGAATATTAGTTGAGGCCAGGTGTCATTTTAATTAGTTTGGTAACACTTTATTTTACAGGTCTGTGCATTTCATGGTCATTAGGTGGTAATTGATAATGACTTTGTTGTAAACATTGTTTATTAATTATATTACACAATTTTCTTTTATGTTTTAAATACATTTCCAGGAAAAGAATATTAAGTTAATCGATATGCTTTATTTCCATGTCAAACAGATAATAATTAGCAAATAGCTTATTTGAAATTTCTTTAAAAACTCCCTGAATCGTGCCTTTAGCTACCAGGTTAAATGTGATGACTGTCAGTCACAGTGGTGAGATTTGTGTCTGATCAGAAGTGTCTTCTATTAGTTTTAGTGTTTCACCTCAGATAAAGAGCAGCGCACAGCTACTTCTCAAGCCTGAGGGCCCTATTTTAAGCATTATGTGCTATTTTAGGATAGAATTGTTAAATTGTGTTTAGAAAAAGTCATTTTCAATACATTTTGAGCTAAGTATTGGGGCGATTTGGCAGTTAACCCAAAGAAATTTTATTTTAAGTTAGTTGCTAATTACCGTGAAATTTGTGGGCCTGTAAAGTGAGGTGTTACCAGAAGCTTTCACTAGCAGGTTGTGTCTGAATTCTGCATTCAGAAATGTTTCATTAAACTGTATTCTGTACAAGCTGTATCAGTGCTGACTGCGTGCTCATAGGCTTGATGTTGTGTCAGATGATAACAAGACAATAACAGGGTCCATGTGTGCCTTGTACCAGCAGCATATGTTGACATATGGAAGAGCTCCAGTAGTAATAATACTGTGATAGAGATGCATACTTCTGGCACTTTACTATTTCTTTTGCAGCAAACACTTGTATACTTTTGCTTGCATGATATTTTCTTCCAGTTAAGTATTGCATTGTGATATTGATCTATTTAACTCAAAATGTGATGTGAGAAAGTCATCACGGTATAATAGGCCATGGTATGTTAACATGATACGAAGCAGTGGTCTGAGGCTCGTATTTGTTTTTACCTTCAGATGGCTGGCTCTCGACCTGTACCTCCACCTGTCCTGTCCTCCTCTACCTCTTCTTCCGGCTTCCTCTCTGGGTTTTCCAGTTTGGTAAGATCAAATCTCCCCGATAGACGAGGCAAGAGAAGGTAAGTTGATTCATATTCCACATTTCAGCAACAAGGCAAGTCAACGTGCTCTACACAAAACACCAAAAGCATTGAGCAAAATTTAAAAGAAACACCACAAAAAGACATTTAAATACAACTAGAAACAGCCGTGAAAGAGCCATATATTTAATACACCTCTGTTTTATCTTTTTTTAATTGAGAATTCTAGCACATCCAATTGTTGAAAATGAATGTTATGTAAATTTGTGCGTCTGCATAATTACGTATAGTAACTTATTTAGTTGTCTTCCAAAGCGCCCCCATCCCAGATCCTCAGCAAGACCGAAGTGATCCTTTGACAGCCTTGCGTCTGTATAAAATACCCAAACTCAGCAAGCCCAGACCTAGCGAGCCCACACCCAGCGAGCCCACACCCAGCGAGCCCACACCCAGCAAGCCCAGACCCAGTGGGCCCAGACCTTGGGGGCCCGTACCCAGCGTGCCCAGACCTTGGGTGCCTGGATTTAGCTGGCCCCGACCCAGGGAGCCCACACCCAGTGGGCCCCGACCTTGGGGGCCCAGACCCAGCGAGCCCAGACCTTGGGTGCCTGGACCGAGCTGGCCCAGACCCAGGGAGCCCAGACCTAGCGAGCCCAGACCGAGGGTGGCCCGACCTAGTGGGCCCTTACCCAGGAAGCCCGAACCCAGGAAGCCCGAACCCAGGAAGCCCGAACCCAGGAAGCCCGAACCCAGCAAGCCCGGACCCAGCAAGCCCGGACCCAGCGAGCCTCGGCCATTATGGGATGGTCCAGAGCCGGAGTGGGCGAAGAACATGAGGCTCTACCTAGAGAGGAGGGAACAATTTGACAGCCAGTGCCACAAGAGCGCCCCGGTAATTACAGGTGAGCCTCCAAAGAAGACTCAACGACGGGGACATGTCTATTCATTTTATTTTGAATAGATCCAGGGAGCCAGGAACCATCAAGCCCAGACCCAGCAAGCCCAGACCCAGGAAGCCCAGACCCAGCAAACCCAGACCCAGCGAACCCAGACCCAACGAACCCAGACCCAGCAAGCGCAGACCCAGCAAGCGCATACCCAGCAAGCCCAGACCCAGCAAGCCCGGACCCATCAGGCCCAAACCCAGCAATCCCAGACCCAGCGAGCCCTGACCTTGGGGGCCCAGACCCAGCGTGCCCAGACCTTGGGTGCCTGGACCTAGCAGGCCCAGACCCAGGGAGCCCAGACCTAGCAAGCCCAGACCCAGCAAGCCCAGACCTTGGGGACCCTGACCAAGCCTGCCCAGACCTAGGGTGACTGGACCTGGCTGGCCCAGACCCAGGGAGCCCATACCCAGGGAACCCAGACCCAGTGAACCCAGGCCCAGCAATCCCAGACCCAGAAAGCCCAGACCCTCATCCAAGCATCCACCACCTTGGCAGCAGCTCAGGTGGTGGATTCTTGGACGAGGAATCTGAGTGTGTGATTCTAACTATTACTAGCCCAGACCCAGCAAACCCAGACCCAGCGAACCCAGACCCAGCGAACCCAGACCCAGCAAGCCCAGACCCAGCAAGCCCAGACCTTGGGGACCCTGACCAAGCCTGCCCAGACCTAGGGTGACTGGACCTGGCTGGCCCAGACCCAGGGAGCCAGGAACCATCAAGCCCAAACCCAGCAAGCCCATACCCAGCGAACCCAGACCCAGCGAACCCAGACCCAGTGAACCCAGGCCCAGCAATCCCAGACCCAGAAAGCCCAGACCCTCGTCCAAGCATCCACCACCTTGGCAGTAGCTCAGGTGGTGGATTCTTGGACGAGGAATGTGAGTATGAGATTCTAACTATTGTCGTATTTATTCATATAATCTCATTTAATATTGTTCAACTGTTCAACTGTTTTATTAACAATAATATGTGGTTCTTTCCTCTGACTCCACCTCTTGACCTGCTGCTCAGGTGGTGGAGCTGCTGCTCGGAAGGTTGGCTGCCCAGACGACAGAGGTGAGCAGGAGCTTCTGACTTGTACATAAAGTGACTGAGAATAGACTGTGATTTAAAGAAGCTACATACTGTGAGTTGTTGTCGTTGTTTCTCCAGAGACTATATATATATATATATATATATATATATATATATATATATATATATATATATATATATATATATATATATATATATTATATAAAATTTGTCCAAACACATCCGTTACACTACGCTATCCACTTATAAAAGTGAAAATAGGTGGGCCCCTAATTCTAGCCTTGCACCATCAATTGGAAAAAAATATTGACTTATACCGAAGCTAGAATTAGGGAACAGAAACCCATCCAGTTCAGAGGACACATCAGATGCTTTCACTTGGGGGCTATCAAAGCAGTTCCACAACAGTAAACGTAATAATAGACAACTTGCCTGTATTTGCCAACATTGAGACCTCAAAAATACAGCAGTGACATAAAGTGATGACATACTACAGTTAACATGACAATGATTCTTGTAGCTATTTTCTTACAGCCCAGACCCAGCGAGTTCGGACCCAGGAAAACCTGACCCAGCGAGCCTGGACCCAGGAAAACCTGACCCAGCGAGCCTGGACCCAGTGGACCCAGACCCAGGGAGCCCAGTCCCAGGGAGCCCGGACCCAGCGAGCCCGGACCTGGGCAGCCCGGACTTAGCGGGCCCAGACCCAGGGAGGCCGGACCCAGTGAGCCCAGAACTTGGGAGCCTGGACCTAGCGAGCCCAGACCCAACAAGCACCGACCCAGCGTGCCCGGTCCTAGGCAGCCCTGACCTAGCGCCCAGTGAGGCCGGACCCAGCCAGCCCAGACCCAGCAAGCTCAGACCCAGCAAGCCCAGACCTAGGGTGCCCGGACCTAGCGGGTTCAGAGCCAGGGAGCCCAGACCTAGGGTGCCCGGACCTAGCGGGTTCAGACCCAGGGAGCCCAGACCCAGCAAGCCTAGAGCCAGCAAGCCTAGAGCCAGCAAGCCCAGACCCAGGGAGCCTGGTCCCAACAAGCCCAGACCTAGCAGGCCCAGACCCAGGGAGCCCAGACCCAGCGGGCCCAGATCCAGCGAGCCCGGACCCAGGGATCCCGGATCCAGTGGGCCCAGACCCAGCGGGCCCAGAACCAGGGAGCCCGAACTCAGCAATTCCCAGACCCTAGTTTGCTCAGGTGGTGGAGCTGCTGCTCGGAAGGTTGGCTGTCCAGACGACAGAGGTGAGCAGGAGCTTCTGACTTGTACTTAGTACTTGTAACTTTTTAATTTTTTTTTTATTTTTCTTTTTTTTTTTTTTTTTTTTTTATTTTTTATTTTATTTTTTTTTTTTTTTTTTTTCTCTTTTCCTATAGAAAAAAAAATAATTTTTTTTTTCTTATCAATAAATTTAGATGACCCACCACAGGAAAAACAGAAAAGAAAACCTTTTTTTTCCTTTTTTTATTATTTTTTTTTTTTTCATTTTAAAATAATTTTTTTTTTTTTTAATTTTAAATATTTTTTTTTTTTTTTTATAATTTTTTATTATAATGTTTTACCTCTCCCCCCTCCTTTTTTTTAAAAATTTTTTAAATTTTTATACTCCTCTTTAAAATTTAAAAAATTTTAACAATGACATAAATTGGTTATTTTTTTAATTTTATATTCCAATTATTCTTACACTACTTTCTTTATAATGTTCCACTGCTTCAGTTGTGTCAAAAATGAAGCCTCTAATGTTTTCTAGACTTTGTAACACTGCTGATTTATGCAGGTTTATTTAGACATAATTAGACTCCATAGTTGATTGTTGTAGCTGAAGTTTTGGAGACACTGACAGCAGACTAAGAGAAGCATCTACATTCCTGACTTGTTTTTGATGTCACAGGGCAGGACTCCTCCTGGAGCCCCTGAGAGTGAACCAACCACACTAAACCACAACCACACAGATGTGAGGAAGCTCCAGCAGTACATCAGTCCACTCAACACACCGAACGGCCTTCAGCACCACACTGTCTACACCACTGCTTTCATGTTTTTTTGTTTTTTTTTTGTTTTTTTTTTTTTTTTTTTTTTTTTTTTTCCACAATGTGTTTATTGGGGTTTCTTTTCCATTTTTTTTTTCAACAATACACATACACACATATACACTTGCATCCAAAACATAAATTAAGTGTAAAATAAAATAATATTTATATCAATAAAATGAGAGAAAAAAAATGTAAATAATAAATAAATGGTAATAATCCACATATGCATGTAAAACCAAAAAATAAAAAATAATAACAATAACAATAAAAATAAATAAAATATAATAATTCCACTCCACTGCTCACAACGTGCTCAGGTGAATCTTGCATTTTCATCTGTCATGATGGCCATGTATGGTTCCCAGAGTTTATAAAAGTCTTTCCGCTTGCCTTTAGCAATATATACTGCTTTCATGTTTAATTCAATTAAATAAAACAAAACTCAGACATGTAAAATGATCCTGTGTTATTTCACCTTCTGATTTTGGGTTAACATGAATCTTAATGTTTTGCACTTCAGCCCTTTTTCATAGAGCAGTTTTTGTCTTTTTAGGGGGTACAGGGGTCTTTAGGGGGAGATATCAGGTCAACAGTAGATATCACATAGAAGTGGTGTACATCATCTGAAAGCTGAGAACCTGAAGATTAATTTGAGATGCAGCTCAGCACTGTGTGTCAAGTTGTTCTTCTCATAAAAATAGATAAATTAATTAAATACATTCACAATCATAAGTTAAGGAAAAAAATTTGGGTTGATACCATTTGTTTTACAGATTTGGTGTTAAATTTAAGCACTTTTCATCAGCTGTGAACTGATAAAAATAATAATTCCTCCAAAATACCACATTAAGACACCAAGACCTTGAGGAACGCTACAGTAAAAACCATGCTGTGATTTGATGTCAAAACTACTCTAAATGGCTACTATGGGTACTAACATCATCACACATGAATACAGTTGGACTCATTGGATCCACAAGTGTTTCAGCTGTACAGTGATACTGAATTTATGGAAACACAAGACTGTCTACAGACAACCGTACGCAGAAATATTCAGTAAGAAACACATTTATACTGCATTCAGAAAATTACATGTGGTTATCATAAAGTGGGCATGTCTGTAAAGAGGAGACTTGTGGGTACCCAGAGAGCCAATTTTCATTCACATATCTTGAGGTCTGTGAAAATCACCTTGCCAGTTTTTCCTCACCAAAAATCTGTGTAACTGTTGTGTTACGATCTTCTGGACAAGCTGGTATGACCTGGATTCCTCAGGTGTTTTACTTTCATATGAAAACAGTATCTGTACTCTAGCTCTAAAATTAGTTTAAAAACTCAAAGGCGCCCGGGCCCGCTGGAGTTTGAAGCGGTTAATTGCAGTAGCCTAATATATTGGAGGCGCCATCATGGATGCTTATGTGTTTATTTGAAAGGTCTTGAAAAAACTAAGTGCTGATTTCTGCAGATCATCTTCACTGTAGGAAATGACAGTCACAGTAGTAGTAGTAGTGGTCACAGCTGTATGATAGAAAGTTTAAAGATGAAACGCATCATTTATTCACATGGAATGATGAAATGCTGTGTAGTATCACTGTCATCTTTTAAATAACCACAAATCCAAATCTGGGTTATTTTTATGCCTGAATTTAAGTTAATTGCACCGCTATGGGCTTTTGAAATCTTTGACTTAGTATAAAAGTACACTGGAATCAAGCCTAAAACAAGGTCCTGCTAAGATGACAATGATAAATGAGCGTCAGCCGTCACTGGCACGGAGGTATTATGTTTTCATGTCCGTCCATCCTTCCATACGCCTGTCCATATGTTATTCCATCCATCCATTTTCAGTATTTTTGGGGATGTGATAATGTATCTCAAACATCACCTGGACTCAAGGATGAACTGAACAGATTTTGGTGGTCAAAGGTCGCCTCACAATACACATATTGAGCTAAAAAACTCCAAGAATGAATAAGCTAATTATGACAATTTCAAACAAATGTCTAATAGGATAAAATGATGAAGTGTTGACATGTTGGACAGACATGAGTGTAAACTGTAACTTGACTGATTGGCAGAAGCATAATGTACAACTGTACTTTACTTGAAGTTGCAGTGAGTAGAAATGGAGAAAATATGATTTTAAAAAGTATTTTTTATAAAACAGTTACTAAATGCAGAAAATAGTGCATGAAGCAGGTAATCTGGTAAAAACAAATCCTGTGCCCGTGTCCTCTGGTGCTCCTAATGGCTTCTGGGGGATTTCACAGACCTATTAGCCAATCAGAGCTGAGCTGGAGTCTGCTGTCTGTGAGCAGCTGTCAATCACTCACAAACTGATCGAATGTTCAAACTAGGCAGCACTGATCAAATATGGATCAATATCCTGTTCCTGTAATGACAATTTCTCTCCTCAAATATATTCAGAATCATCTACTGTTTAGCTGCAACATCATAAGATAAGATAAGATAAGATGAACCTTTATTAATCCCCGGAGGGAAATTCTGGTGTCTTAGCAGCATCAACAACAACAGTACAGATAAATACAGTACAGTAAAAAGAAAAGAGAAGGTGCAGTGAATGAAATAAGGTGCAATGAAGATAGTTGACAATAAAAATAAATAAGTAACAGTAATAAGTAAAGTGCAGCAGGTGGGAGTATTGATAGCACAGCATATGTATATGTAGTTATATATGTATGTAATTATATACATTTGGAAAAATACGGAGCAGATGATCAGTCACATGGGGGTCAGACCTTGGTTATGGAGCCTGATGGCCACCAAAAGAAAGGACTGACCCAGATGGTTTGTAGTGTGCCGAGGGGGATCAGTCTCTGGCTGAATGTACTCCTCATCTGACCAGTTGGTCAAAGAGGGGGTGGGAGGGGTTCTTCATCAACAAACATATAATGTGATGTCTCCAAACATCTTTCTAATTTCTAATAAACTGAATTTCTCCACTGTGGGACTAATAAAGGAATATCTTATCTTATCTTAGCTTAATAACTTTATTAGGTATTTCAATATTTTCCAAGTTAATGCCTCCAATTAAGAGACGTGGAAGATCAGGATTGATGTGAGCAGAGTTGGAAACAATCTATTTGATTCAACTTAAAATAGGATTAGGAATGGCTTTCATTATAGATTCAAAAGAACTGTGATTCACTACAAGGTCATATTTAAGACAGAAAATTTCATGCATCAATCAACGTCCATCACTGTCGACCAAATGAGTTGGAGACCAAATACCTTTATCCCTCCAGTTTTTGTTATACAGCGATTTCTTTCTAATTGTAAGATATCGCTTATTGGGTCAAACTCTCATTTTCACAAACACCAGCCAGCAGCCAGAGCTCAGCCAATAGGAACGGCCTCTTCATGAAGTGGCCTGTGATTGGTCAGAAAGTTGAGCTAATTCAGCGCCCAGCAGCAACGCTTCACTTCCGGTAATGACCAACATGGCAGCAGCGGGGGATCTGGAAAAAACAAACAAACCAACAAACAGACGCAGGAGGTTTATCGTTTTGCTCATGCGTTGCTTCTAAACTGTTTAATATTACTGCCTTTCGCCCACGTAGTCACGCGACTTCTGGCGACGTCTTTTGTTGTCGCCGCCATGTTGGGGACGTGTTATCACGCAGGTACAGTTGTAGCGCTCTTTGCTACCAAAGCCACTCATTTCTCACAGTCACTGATATTGTCGGAGACCGTATATATATGTATATAACTTAAAAGTAATGTACGTAAATGCAATATTCTGTGGTTTTGTTGTGGTCATGTTCACAATAATTGGCAGATGTAGGCTGCCAATATGCTCCATGTATGAAGACAGCTTCCATTCGTCTCGCCCAACTCCTCAGCAGGAAAGCCAGAGTAAAGGTAATTTAATTAAATTATCAGTTTTAGCTAATGTTTTGTTATCTAACAAGTTTAGTGGACTAACAGAGTTGAGTGTCTTCTGTTGTCTCACAAGTGTGCGTCTTTTATTTGTGTGTGTTTTAACGTTAACTAGACCGCTCCGTCTGCGTGCTGCTCCATGGACAATGTTGGCGCCAACGGCGAGCCACCATTCTTCACACCAGCCTGACCACAGCAGCATGTTAGGAGACCAGCATAAAGGAGCCTCAGGACTCTACTTATGTGACAGAGGACCACGGAAGGTAGGCTGCAGTACTGTGTGTATATGACCCTGTTCAGACCTGGCATTAACATGCGTCCTGAGTGATCTGAACACAGGTGGACAGCTTTTAAACGCCTCTGTTCATTCACACCTGGCAGTAGAATGTGTCTCCACACACGTCTTGAGTGACCACTTGTGATCCCAGCTCACTTCCCTGCTCTACATGCAAATAAACACGCAGTAAACACATGCCTAAAACAGTAGATGTTGTGGTTTTTGTGCATTTTATTAACATCAAAATAAAAGGTTATTGTACCAACAGTCCACCATGCCGTTAGCACCGCCACCTTTGCCAGGCAGGGGACAGAGCTTAGACAGCATCTCAATGCGTCCTCAGTGCGTCTCAAGTGTGTCCACACCTGTACTTAGAGCTGTCCACTGTTCAGGCCTGAACAGGGCCCATATGTGTGTGTGTGCAGCCAAACCAAATGTAGTCACGGTATACACATTATAATCATAGTCAGACAGTCGTCCTCCACTTGCAGACCTACAGTAGCACTACAGCGCTGTGTGTACAGTAGTTCTGTGGAATCATAAAACTGCATGATGTTGTTATAGAAGTCAACACTGGTTGTTTTCTAATAATGAGTTAAAACAGATTTTTGGCTATTAGCTATATCCTATACAAGTTTTGTATTAAGTACTTTCTAAACTGCTCTTATATGGTCAAACAAAGCTCATTAGAAAGTGTCAGGTCTTAAATGTCAGTGGGATGTGTAATGGGAGGTGCTACTGATGTACATTATGATGCGTTCAGGCTCTATTCACTAGAAGATGGGTATTGGGCAATTGTAAATTCTAACATCATGATGTGTTCACTTGTAATCTTGTAAAATGTTTAGTTTTTGGCAAGAAGCTTGAGTAAATCCAGAGATGTTTTCTCAGCGAAATAATATAGAGGACAGAATTAGGGAATTATGACCTGTTTGACTACAGTCAGAATCCATCCCGGGACAAATGACGGCAGCAGTCACAGGTATTTATGGGCTCCAGCTCTGATTGGCAGTGATGGAAACATGACACTCGGGTGGACATGCAAATTTGTGTGACGTATGCAATATATAATCAATGAAAACAACAGTAATTTGGACAATTCTTACAATTTATTAACGTACAAAACAGACCATTAACATGCTCTCCTCAACGCCGCCAGACACAGTAATTTTACCTCGCTGTTCATTGTAAAACACACTTCATTCATACTGGACAGAAACAAAATAAAAGTCATCAAAACTGTCTTTGTTACTGTTCCAGAAACCACCAACTCTGGTTTGAGATTTTGACAGAGCAAATGAGTTATATAAAAAAGAAGGAAGCACCATAATATTTACACTGTTTACTAACCCTAGAAAAAACAAACACAGAACTAGACATACTTGCAATGGGAAAGGAGTCTATCACCTATTATTTGACAGATTTCTTGTGTTTAAAAAACACACATGTGCTAATTTTGGTGGGAAAAGATAATTATATTCAGTTTCACTGTTTACATTTTTAAATAAACAGTATATTATAAATTCACAGCTGGTATATTTTACACGCTTCAGTAATATCGGATATGTTTGGTGTGGCTAAGTATGGTAAAGAACAAGTGTGGTTTTGTTTTTCAGGTGTTGTCATCGCTACGTCTGGAGCACATTCATGTCCTCGGACCTGCTTCAATCACCGGAGAGCTTCCCTCCAGACAGCCGTCCTCTGCTAGTGGACGGCTGAGCAGCTGCTGGTCATTGAGAGGGCACAGCATTCAGGCAAAGCCCATCACCTTGGGTGGTGACTTGAGTGCTGATTCACCAGGTTAGTGCTTGTTATTTCTGAGTCAATTAACAGCACTACTGTGCCATTTTGTGATTGTTTTTTTTTTTTTTTTTTTTTTTTTGTCAATTCAGTTACATACGAGAAATATCACCCGCTGTTTATATTGTGATTCAACAGACACAATCATGTTATAACATCTCTGGTGAATCATGAATGCATGCAACTCAAATTTGTTTGTGAGTTTTTTAGTTTAGCTCTGCTTTTATTTGTACCTTGCATTGTTTTTTGAATTAATTAGGACTGCCAAACTTAACACAATAATATCACATTATACAATTTTTTGAACAGATTAACACATTTTGTGATTTTTGTGAGTGAAGATACTGGTTTCATATGACACTAGAAAACCTAAAGAATCCATTGGTACCAACCATGTCATACTAGCTTGTCGCAAGAATGATAAATAATGCTGCAAACTTCTGCTAAATTTTGGAGAGGAACAGCTGTTGTGGCCATTTCAAGGGGTCCCTTGACCTGTGACCTCAAAATATGTGAATGTAAATGGGTTCTCTGGGTACCCACCAGTCTCCCCTTTACAGACATGCCCACTTTATGATAATCACATGCAGTTTGAGGCAAGTCATAGTCAAGTCAGCACACTGACAGCTGTTGTTGCTTGTTGGGCTGCGGTTTGCCATGTTATTATTTGTGCATATTTTTATGCTAAATGCAGTACCTGTGAGCGTTTCTGGACAATATTTGTGATTGTTTTGTGTTGTTCATTGATTTCCAAGAATAGATATATCCATACTTTTACATAAAGCAGCATATTTATCCACTCCCATGTTGATAAGAGTATTAAATACTTGACAAATCTCCCTTTAAAGTACATTTTGAACAGATAAAAAATGTACAAGTAATCATGATCTCCTCTGTGAAATCCTATCTCTGTGTTTCATAAATGCAGCAAAAACTTTGAGAGTGCAATTTTTATTCAGATCTTTTATTAGTACATTACTTTGATTTTGAATGAATACATCAGTGCACACCTATGAAACAGTGCCTTTCAGTGACAAGGACATAGTGCCAAGTTTGAGTCCTACTCAGTGACAAGCTTGGATGACAGCAGGCCATTGGACATCCGGCCTGTCTTCTCTAACCTCCCTACAGCACAGCATTTCACTGACTGACAGTCCTGTTCTGGCAAAAACCACCTGGGTGAGAAGCATAAGCAGTAACGTGAGGGCTTTTACTGATAGTGTGAAGGAATACTGCAAATAATTCCTAGTAACAGCAGAACTTAACAATATGGTCATGACAGTCAGGGCAGAAATGAAGACTTCTTAAATCCACAATGACAATAATGCATCATACTGTAGGCTATGCCACTGGTTCCCAACTTGGGAGATCCGACCCATCACTAGGGGTCGCCAAAGCGTCATGAGAGGTCGCTAGGCCTTTTTAATTTTAAGGGGTGTAAAACAACACTTTTAAAAACATAGTTGGTCTTAATCTCAGCATGTCATTCTTCAGGCTTTCTAAGATTCACTCAGTATTTTCATGTCAGGTATATGCTTTTTTATTGACAAATGAGATTGTTTCTAGTGAGATTTAAAGAGTTTATAAAGTGACTTTGCTGTTGTAAACATTGCTGTTGCTGCTGTAGAGCTTAGTTATATGTCAATATATATGTATAGCTAATATGCACACTTCAATATTTATTTATTGCAAGTCATCTTCATGGCAATACTAAACAATGTTACCGCACATCGCAGATTTTCCTCATATTGTTCAGGCCTCCTGCACAAGTTGATGGTTAGCTGCTGTTCTGTGCCAAACGTCCTCCCACAGTTTGGGAATCCTGTAGCGTCTGAATCTAAACAATATACATACACTAGTACACATATACATACACCTCTCAAAGCAATGTCTGGAAACTTATTCAAATGAACTGAGCTGGTTTGACCATGGAGATGAGCGAGACAGCTAGCTGGAGAACAACAGGGCTAAGATCCTGTGGGACTTCAGCTTCCAGACTGACAAACAACTGCTGGCTAACCAACCGGACATAGTGGTGGTGGACAAAGAGCAGCAGAGGGCAGTGGTGATAGATGTGGCGATACCAGCTGACGCCAACATCAGGAAGATGGAGCACGAAAAGGGTGAGAAGTACCAAGGGGTGCGAGAACAGTTGGAACAGATGTGGAAGATCAAGGCTAACGTGGTCCCCGTGGTAGTAGGAGCACTCAGGGCGGTGACCCCCAAACTGGGAGAGAGGCTCCAGCAGATTCCAGGAACGACAGCTGAAGCCTCAGTCCAGAAGAGCGCAGTCCTAGGAACAGCTAAGATACTGAGGAGAACCCTCAAACTCCCAGGCCTCTGGTAGAGGACCCGAGCTTGAGAAGGACACGGTTACCACCCTAAGAGGGTGATATATATATATATATATATATATATATATTTGCTGTCAGGCGGTTAAGAAAATTAATCTAATTAATTACAGGATTTGTAATTAATTAATCTAATTAATCGCATTTTAATCTCATACCTGCTAAAGGCCCCCAAATAAAGAATTTGAATTCTAGGACATTACAAAATCGTAGTGCATGACTAATCAATAGAATACACCAAGAAGAGAAGATTTGAAATCCACATTTTTATTGGTTAAGTGTGCTTTATAAATGAAATTCAAAAGAAAAAAGGTCAAGCACATCAGCAAACCAATTAGGCCAGGTGCATTTCTCAAAAATGCAATACAAATACAGTTAAATAAAATAAATAAAATTCAGAAATAAAATAAGGCTGAGTCTCAAATAGGCACATAAGCAGACTCTCAATCAAAATGAATACTAAAGCTGACTCAATACAGCAGTTCAAAATGAATAGTATAACATGCCTCTAAATAAGGCAACATCAATAGCAAGATGCCAACAGGCATTTCCTTTAAAAGGGTCAGCTAACGTTACAGGAACTGACAACAGACAACTCTATGTGTCCTTGAGCCAGTTGCTCAGACAAACAAGCTTGTTTACATTGTGTGAGTGTGAGGCTGCCCTCTTCTTTTCAATGATGTTACCTGCGAGTGAAAAGAGTCTCTCACATGCACAGACGTGGCAGCGGTAGCCAGGTAGGAGGAGAGGACAGCTGTTCATAAGCTCCTGCGTGAGCTGCCAACACTCCAGTGGACACTCATGCATTCCAATGCACGGCTCAGCTTTGTGGCGGGCTAGAGGCCCCTGCTCCTCCTTGTCCGAGTCAGAGTCCGAGTGAAAGGTCCGAGTGGGCTTGCCTCGCTCTCCTGTGTCGCGTCCATCTCTGTTGTCAGTCACCCTGCTTTTGACTAGTGGCGCAGGTACGAAGTGACGCCACTGCAGCCTACAGGTCACTCAATGGGCCAAATTTAAAATGCTTGTGCATTGACTTGCCACTCATGATTAATTGCGTTAATTTTTATAGCGCGTTAATTTGCAGCGTAATTAATTAAACTAATTAGCGTGTTAAACTGACAGCCCTAATATATATATATATGTGTGTATGTATGTATATATATATTGGGTTTTCTACCGTATATTTGTCGCTACACGACGCTATACACTTAAGCGCAAATTGGGCCTAATTCTAGCCTTGCACCATTAATTGGAAAAAAATATTGCCTTATACCGAAGCTAGAATTAGGGAACAGAAACCCATCCAGTTCAGAGGACACATCAGATGCTTTCACTTGGGGGCTATCAAAGCAGTTCCACAACAGTTAACGTAATAATAGACAACCTGCCTGTATTTGCCAACATTGAGACCTCAAAAATACAGCAGTGACATGAACTGGTGATATACTAAAGTTAACATGACAATGATTCTTACGGCTATTTTCTTACAGCCCAGACCCAGCGAGCTCAGACCCAGGGAAACCTGACCCAGCGAGCCTGGACCTAGCGGACCCAGACCCAGGGAGCCCGGACCCAGCGAGCCCGGACTTAGTGGGCCCAGACCCAGTGAGTCCGGACCCAGTGAGCCCAGAACTTGGGAGCCTGGACCTAGCGAGCCCAGACCCAGCGAGCACCGACCCAGCGAGCCTGGACCCAATAAGCCCAGACCTCGCAGGCCCAGACCCAGGGAGCCCAGACCCAGCGGCCCAGACCCAGGCAAGCCCAGACCCAGCTGGCCCAGACCCAGGGAGCCCGAACTCGGCAATCCCAGACCCTCGTTTGCTCAGGTGGTGGAGCTGCTGCTCGGAAGGTTGGCTGTCCAGACGACAGAGGTGAGCAGGAGCTTCTGACTTGTACATAAAGTGACTCAGAATAGACTGTGATTTAAAGAAGCTACATACTGTGTGCAAAGTTACTTTCTCTGTCTCTATATTAGAGACTATTCAAAGTCTTGCATATTTTTGTTTCTCCAGAGACTCTGGCTGAAAGAAGAAATGCTTGTTCCTGACCAGGACAGATGGATGACGGACCACCGGATGGACAGAACAGAAGTGAACGCCTGTGTCTGCCTGGACTAATATGTAAGTTAACTGCACATTGAAGGGATAGTTTGCAGTTTTCAGAAGTACGCATATTTGTTTTCTAGCAGACAGTTCGATGAGACGGTTGTACCACTCTCCTCTCAGAGCGTTATCAGTCAACATTTCTAAAATGTTGAACTGCTCCTTTAAGATTACAAAAGTATCAGCAGTGACATAAAGTGGTGACATGCTAAAGTTAACATGCCAATGATTCTTACAGCTACTTTCTTTAATAATGTTCCACTAGACTTTGTAACACTACTGATTAATGCAGGTTTATTTAGACATGAATTAGACTTCATAGTTGATTGTTGTAGCTGAAGTTTTGGAGACACTGACAGCAGACTAAGAGAAGCATCCACATTGCTGACTTGTTTTTGATGTCACAGGGCAGGACTCCTCCTGGAGCCCCGGAGAATGAACCAACCACACCAAACCAGTAGCACCACACAGATGTGAGGAAGCTCCAACAGCACATCAGTCCACTCAGCACACCGAACGGCCTTCAGCACCACACTGTCTACACTCCACTGCTTTCATGTTTAATTCAATTAAATAAAACAAAACTCAGACATGTAAAATGATCCTGTGTTATTTCACCTTCTGATTTTGGGTTAACGTGAATCTTAATGTTTTGCACTTCAGCCCTTTTTCATAGAGCAGTTTTTGTCTTTTTAGGGGGTACAGGGGTCTTTAGGGGGAGATATCAGGTCAACAGTAGATATCACATAGAAGTGGTGTACATCATCTGAAAGCTGAGAACCTGAAGATTAATTTGAGATGCAGCTCAGCACTGTGTGTCAAGTTGTTCTTCTCATAAATCATAAATAAAATAGATTAATTAAATACATTCTGAAAGTGTGTGAGGGTTTCAAACATTATGGCAGAAGTATATGATGGTCATTCCCATGCTGGCAACTAAACTGACTAGAATGAGTTGAAACTGCTCAGTTAGTATTTAGCAATTTTACTGAAAAAAAAAAGCTGTTAAATTATTCTCTTAATTTGATGTGTGCAAATTAATTTCACATGAGCCCTGTTTCTTTTTATTTTATTATTATTGTTTGTTCCTTAACCACTTTTACTTAATTTTTTATTCACTTTGAGTGTTATGTTTGATATACTGTATGTTGCTGCCCATGTTCATGTTGTTAGGACGAGATGACGAGATTCACCTGAAAGCACCACATATGAGCAATTTACAGCCAATCAGACACCTTGTTATGAGGGTCGCGAGGAGTCCCGCTGTTGCTATGGTTTGTAAGGTAAGGTTATGGTTCACGCGCATCCTTTAAACATATTTGAATTTCAGTTCAACGGCAGCGCATCGGAAGACTTTTGTCGACGATTTTTGCGAGAAAACTCCACGAAAAAGTGATTTTTGACAGCTCTACATCCACTGCAGACCAGAAGGACTTCTACTAACTGACTGTTCCACTGGAAAACGTGAGATTTATGCACTTTTTTAGCCCGTTGTTGTTTCCCGTGTATTTTACCGTTGGGCCATCCTAACCGCAAAATGCACAGATGTAGCTAGCTAAGCTAATGGCTAATATCGGTGATATTTTTAGTTTCCAATGAAAATGAATGAAATACAACTGACGTTTGTTATATCTAGTAATATAATTTTCGTTTGGCCGATGTATTATTAACGTCTTGATACAGGCCACAGGCCTATACGTGATGCAAGCAGTGACAAGAGTATTTGAAGGAGCTCATAATTCATACCTTTTCTAAACATGTGGGATATTTCTCATGCATGAGTAACGTTAGTTACATAAACGACTTTGAACATCGTTCAACAAGGTGTCAGTTTTATGAACAACACAAACGGTGAGCAGCAGAGAGGTGTGAAACAACCGCAACAAGAGACTTTTCTAGAAAAATCCGCCACCTTTAGTCAATCAGCAAGAGCTTAAAATTGACAGATTATTGAATGAAGTCTGGCGTGAATTTGGCTCTGTGAAAGGTAGCGGAGATGTTGACTCCAGGTCAGGTCGTTTTATATTTTCTTAAATTCAGCTGTATTGAGACAAAAGTAGGTATTCACAGGCAGGGCCAATGATACATAAGGCTCTGACTCCATCTGTATATAGAATAAAAAGACTTAAATCAGTCTAATCCATCATTTGATCATTTATTATAAATAACAAATGAATATTAGTTGAGGCCAGGTGTCATTTTAATTAGTTTGGTAACACTTTATTTTACAGGTCTGCGCATTTCATGGTCATTAGGTGGTAATTGATAATGACTTTGTTGTAAACATTGTTTATTAATTATATTACACAATTTTCTTTTATGTTTTAAATACATTTCCAGGAAAAGAATATTAAGTTAATCGATATGCTTTATTTCCATGTCAAACAGATAATAATTAGCAAATAGCTTATTTGAAATTTCTTTAAAAACTCCCTGAATCATGCCTTTAGCTACCAGGTTAAATGTGATGACTGTCAGTCACAGTGGTGAGATTTGTGTCTGATCAGAAGTGTCTTCTATTAGTTTTGGTGTTTCACCTCAGATAAAGAGCAGCGCACAGCTACTTCTCAAGCCTGAGGGCCCTATTTTAAGCATTATGTGCTATTTTAGGATAGAATTGTTAAATTGTGTTTAGAAAAAGTCATTTTCAATACATTTTGAGCTAAGTATTGGGGCGATTTGGCAGTTAATCCAAAGAAATTTTATTTAAGTTAGTTGCTAATTACCGTGAAATTTGTGGGCCTGTAAAGTGAGGTGTTACCAGAAGCTTTCACTAGCAGGTTGTGTCTGAATTCTGCATTCAGAAATGTTTCATTAAACTGTATTCTGTACAAGCTGTATCAGTGCTGACTGCGTGCTCATAGGCTTGATGTTGTGTCAGATGATAATAAGACAATAACAGGGTCCATGTGTGCCTTGTACCAGCAGCATATGTTGACATATGGAAGAGCTCCAGTAGTAATAATACTGTGATAGAGATGCATACTTCTGGCACTTTACTATTTCTTTTGCAGCAAACACTTGTATACTTTTGCTTGCATGATATTTTCTTCCAGTTAAGTATTGCATTGTGATATTGATCTATTTAACTCAAAATGTGATGTGAGAAAGTCATCACGGTATAATAGGCCATGGTATGTTAACATGATACGAAGCAGTGGTCTGAGGCTCGTATTTGTTTTTACCTTCAGATGGCTGGCTCTCGACCTGTACCTCCACCTGTCCTGTCCTCCTCTACCTCTTCTTCCGGCTTCCTCTCTGGGTTTTCCAGTTTGGTAAGATCAAATCTCCCCGATAGACGAGGCAAGAGAAGGTAAGTTGATTCATATTCCACATTTCAGCAACAAGGCAAGTCAACGTGCTCTACACAAAACACCAAAAGCATTGAGCAAAATTTAAAAGAAACACCACAAAAAGACATTTAAATACAGCTAGAAACAGCCGTGAAAGAGCCATATATTTAATACACCTCTGTTTTATCTTTTTTTAATTGAGAATTCTAGCACATCCAATTGTTGAAAATGAATGTAATGTAAATTAGTGCGTCTGCATAATTATGTATAGTAACTTATTTAGTTGTCTTCCAAAGCGCCCCCATCCCAGATCCTCAGCAGGACAGAAGTGATCCTTTGACAGCCTTGCGTCTGTATAAAATACCCAAACTCAGCAAGCCCAGACCTAGCGAGCCCACACCCAGCGAGCCCACACCCAGCGAGCCCACACCCAGCAAGCCCAGACCCAGTGGGCCCAGACCTTGGGGGCCCGTACCCAGCGTGCCCAGACCTTGGGTGCCTGGATTTAGCTGGCCCCGACCCAGGGAGCCCACACCCAGTGGGCCCCGACCTTGGGGGCCCAGACCCAGCGAGCCCAGACCTTGGGTGCCTGGACCAAGCTGGCCCAGACCCAGGGAGCCCAGACCTAGCGAGCCCAGACCGAGGGTGGCCCGACCTAGTGGGCCCTTACCCAGGAAGCCCGAACCCAGGAAGCCCGAACCCAGGAAGCCCGAACCCAGCAAGCCCGAACCCAGCAAGCCCGAACCCAGCAAGCCCGGACCCAGCAAGCCCGGACCCAGCGAGCCTCGGCCATTATGGGATGGTCCAGAGCCGGAGTGGGCGAAGAACATGAGGCTGTACCTAGAGAGGAGGGAACAGTTTGACAGCCAGTGCCACAAGAGCGCCCCGGTAATTACAGGTGAGCCTCCAAAGAAGACTCAACGACGGGGACATGTCTATTCATTTTATTTTGAATAGATCCAGGGAGCCAGGAACCATCAAGCCCAGACCCAGCAAGCCCAGACCCAGGAAGCCCAGACCCAGCAAACCCAGACCCAGCGAACCCAGACCCAACGAACCCAGACCCAGCAAGCGCAGACCCAGCAAGCGCAGACCCAGCGAGCCCAGACCCAGTAAGCCCGGACCCAGCAGGCCCAAACCCAGCAATCCCAGACCCAGCGAGCCCTGACCTTGGGGGCCCAGACCCAGCGTGCCCAGACCTTGGGTGCCTGGACCTTGGGGACCCTGACCAAGCCTGCCCAGAGCTAGGGTGACTGGACCTGGCTGGCCCAGACCCAGGGAGCCAGGAACCATCAAGCCCAGACCCAGCAAGCCCATACCCAGCGAACCCAGACCCAGCGAACCCAGGCCCAGCAATCCCAGACCCAGAAAGCCCAGACCCTCGTCCAAGCATCCACCACCTTGGCAGCAGCTCAGGTGGTGGATTCTTGGACGAGGAATGTGAGTATGTGATTCTAACTATTACTAGCCCAGACCCAGCAAGCCCAGACCCAGCGAACCCAGACCCAGCGAACCCAGACCCAGCAAGCCCAGACCCAGCAAGCCCAGACCCAGCAAGCCCAGACCTTGGGGACCCTGACCAAGCCTGCCCAGACCTAGGGTGACTGGACCTGGCTGGCCCAGACCCAGGGAGCCAGGAACCATCAAGCCCAAACCCAGCAAGCCCATACCCAGCGAACCCAGACCCAGCGAACCCAGACCCAGTGAACCCAGGCCCAGCAATCCCAGACCCAGAAAGCCCAGACCCTCGTCCAAGCATCCACCACCTTGGCAGTAGCTCAGGTGGTGGATTCTTGGACGAGGAATGTGAGTATGAGATTCTAACTATTGACGTATTTATTCATATAATCTCATTTAATATTGTTCAACTGTTCAACTGTTTTATTAACAATAATATGTGGTTCTTTCCTCTGACTCCACCTCTTGAGCTGCTGCTCAGGTGGTGGAGCTGCTGCTCTGAAGGTTGGCTGCCCAGACGACAGAGGTGAGCAGGAGCTTCTGACTTGTACATAAAGTGACTGAGAATAGACTGTGATTTAAAGAAGCTACATACTGTCTGTTGTTGTCGTTGTTTCTCCAGAGACTATATATATATATATATATATATATATATATATATATATATATATATATATATATATAATTATCTACCGTATATTTGTCCAAACACATCCGCTACACTACGCTATCCACTTAATGAAAATTGGGCCTAATTCTAGCCTTGCACCATCAATTGGAAAAAATATTGACTTATACCGAAGCTAGAATTAGGGAACAGAAACCCATCCAGTTCAGAGGACACATCAGATCCTTTCACTTGGGGGCTATCAAAGCAGTTCCACAACAGTAAACGTAATAATAGACAACTTGCCTGTATTTGCCAACATTGAGACCTCAAAAAACAGCAGTGACAAAAGTGACGACAACTACAGTAACATGACAATGATTCTTGTAGCTATTTTCTTACAGCCCAGACCCAGCGAGTTCGGACCAAGGAAAACCTGACCCAGCGAGCCTGGACCCAGGAAAACCTGACCCAGCGAGCCTGGACCTAGTGGACCCAGACCCAGGGAGCCCAGTCCTAGGGAGCCCGGACCCAGCAGCCCGGACCTGGGCAGCCCGGACTTAGCGGGCCCAGACCCAGGGAGGCCGGACCCAGTGAGCCCAGAACTTGGGAGCCTGGACCTAGCGAGCCCAGACCCAACGAGCACCGACCCAGCGTGCCCGGTCCTAGGCAGCCCTGACCTAGTGCCCAGTGAGGCCGGACCCAGCCAGCCCAGACCCAGCAAGCTCAGACCCAGCAAGCCCAGACCTAGGGGTCCCGGACCTAGCGGGTTCAGAGCCAGGGAGCCCAGACCTAGGGTGCCCGGACCTAGCGGGTTCAGACCCAGGGAGCCCAGACCCAGCAAGCCTAGAGCCAGCAAGCCTAGAGCCAGCAAGCCCAGACCCAGGGAGCCTGGTCCCAACAAGCCCAGACCTAGCAGGCGCAGACCCAGGGAGCCCAGACCCAGCGGGCCCAGATCCAGCGAGCCCGGACCCAGGGATCCCGGATCCAGTGGGCCCAGACCCAGCGGGCCCAGAACCAGGGAGCCCGAACTCAGCAATCCCCAGACCCTAGTTTGCTCAGGTGGTGGAGCTGCTGCTCGGAAGGTTGGCTGTCCAGACGACAGAGGTGAGCGGGAGCTTCTGACTTGTACATAAAGTGACTCAGAATAGACTGTGATTTAAAGAAGCTACATACTGTGTGCAAAGTTACTTTCTCTGTCTCTATATTAGAGACTATTCAAAGTCTTGCATATTTTTGTTTCCCCAGAGACTCTGGCTGAAAGAAGAAATGCTTGTTCCTGACCAGGACAGATGGATGAAGGACCACCGGATGGACAGAACAGAAGTGAACGCCTGTGTCTGCCTGGACTAATATGTAAGTTAACTGCACATTGAAGGGATAGTTTGCAGTTTTCAGAAGTACGCATATTTGTTTTCTAGCAGACAGTTCGATGAGACGGTTGTACCACTCTCCTCTCAGAGCGTTATCAGTCAACATTTCTAAAATGTTGAACTGCTCCTTTAAGATTACAAAAGTATCAGCAGTGACATAAAGTGGTGATATGCTAAAGTTAACATGCCAATGATTCTTACAGCTACTTTCTTTAATAATGTTCCACTGCTTCAGTTGTGTCAAAAATGAAGCCTCTAATGTTTTCTAGACTTTGTAACACTGCTGATTTATGCAGGTTTATTTAGACATAATTAGACTCCATAGTTGATTGTTGTAGCTGAAGTTTTGGAGACACTGACAGCAGACTAAGAGAAGCATCTACATTCCTGACTTGTTTTTGATGTCACAGGGCAGGACTCCTCCTGGAGCCCCTGAGAGTGAACCAACCACACCAAACCACAACCACACAGATGTGAGGAAGCTCCAGCAGTACATCAGTCCACTCAACACACCGAACGGCCTTCAGCACCACACTGTCTACACCACTGCTTTCATGTTTTTTTTTTTTTTTTTTTTTTTTTTTTTTTTTTTTTTTTTTTTTTTGTTTTTTTTTTCCACAATGTGTTTATTGGGGTTTCTTTTCCATTTTTTTTTTCAACAATACACATACACACATATACACTTGCATCCAAAACATAAATTAAGTGTAAAATAAAATAATATTTATATCAATAAAATGAGAGAAAAAAAATGTAAATAATAAATAAATGGTAATAATCCACATATGCATGTAAAAACAAAAAATAAAAAATAATAACAATAACAATAAAAATAAATAAAATATAATAATTCCACTCCACTGCTCACAACGTGCTGAGGTGAATCTTGCATTTTCATCTGTCATGATGGCCATGTATGGTTCCCAGAGTTTATAAAAGTCTTTCCGCTTGCCTTTAGCAATATATACTGCTTTCATGTTTAATTCAATTAAATAAAACAAAACTCAGACATGTAAAATGATCCTGTGTTATTTCACCTTCTGATTTTGGGTTAACATGAATCTTAATGTTTTGCACTTCAGCCCTTTTTCATAGAGCAGTTTTTGTCTTTTTAGGGGGTACAGGGGTCTTTAGGGGGAGATATCAGGTCAACAGTAGATATCACATAGAAGTGGTGTACATCATCTGAAAGCTGAGAACCTGAAGATTAATTTGAGATGCAGCTCTGTGTGTCAAGTTGTTCTTCTCATAAAAATAGATAAATTAATTAAATACATTCACAATCATAAGTTAAGGAAAAAAATTTGGGTTGATACCATTTGTTTTACAGATTTGGTGTTAAATTTAAGCACTTTTCATCAGCTGTGAACTGATAAAAATAATAATTCCTCCAAAATACCACATTAAGACACCAAGACCTTGAGGAACGCTACAGTAAAAACCATGCTGTGATTTGATGTCAAAACTACACTAAATGGCTACTATGGGTACTAACATCATCACACATGAATACAGTTGGACTCATTGGATCCACAAGTGTTTCAGCTGTACAGTGATACTGAATTTATGGAAACACAAGACTGTCTACAGACAACCGTACGCAGACATATTCAGTAAGAAACACATTTATACTGCATTCAGAAAATTACATGTGGTTATCATAAAGTGGGCATGTCTGTAAAGAGGAGACTTGTGGGTACCCAGAGAGCCAATTTTCATTCACATATCTTGAGGTCTGTGAAAATCACCTTGCCAGTTTTTCCTCACCAAAAATCTGTGTAACTGTTGTGTTACGATCTTCTGGACAAGCTGGTATGACCTGGATTCCTCAGGTGTTTTACTTTCATATGAAAACAGTATCTGTACTCTAGCTATAAAATTAGTTTAAAAACTCAAAGGCGCCCGGGCCCGCTGGAGTTTGAAGCGGTTAATTGCAGTAGCCTAATATATTGGAGGCGCCATCATGGATGCTTATGTGTTTATTTGAAAGGTCTTGAAAAAACTAAGTGCTGATTTCTGCAGATCATCTTCACTGTAGGAAATGACAGTCACAGTAGTAGTAGTAGTGGTCACAGCTGTATGATAGAAAGTTTAAAGATGAAACGCATCATTTATTCACATGGAATGATGAAATGCTGTGTAGTATCACTGTCATCTTTTAAATAACCACAAATCCAAATCTGGGTTATTTTTATGCCTAAATTTAAATTAAAACAAGGTCCTGCGAAGATGACAATGATAAATGAGCGCCAGCCGTCACTGGCACAGAGGTATTATGTTTTCATGTCCGTCCATCCTTCCATACGCCTGTCCATATGTTATTCCATCCATCCATTTTCAGTATTTTTGGGGATGTGATAATGTATCTCAAACATCACCTGGACTCAAGGATGAACTGAACAGATTTTGGTGGTCAAAGGTCGCCTCACAATACACATATTGAGCTAAAAAACTCCAAGAATGAATAAGCTAATTATGACAATTTCAAACAAATGTCTAATAGGATAAAATGATGAAGTGTTGACATGTTGGACAGACATGAGTGTAAACTGTAACTTGACTGGTTGGCAGAAGCATAATGTACAACTGTACTTTACTTGAAGTTGCAGTGAGTAGAAATGGAGAAAATATGATTTTAAAAAGTATTTTTTATAAAACAGTTACTAAATGCAGAAAATAGTGCATGAAGCAGGTAATCTGGTAAAAAAAAAATCCTGTGCCCGTGTCCTCTGGTGCTCCTAATGGCTTCTGGGGGATTTCACAGACCTATTAGCCAATCAGAGCTGAGCTGGAGTCTGCTGTCTGTGAGCAGCTGTCAATCACTCACAAACTGATCGAATGTTCAAACTAGGCAGCACTGATCAAATATGGATCAATATCCTGTTCCTGTAATGACAATTTCTCTCCTCAAATATATTCAGAATCATCTACTGTTTAGCTGCAACATCATCAACAAACATATAATGTGATGTCTCCAAACATCTTTCTAATTTCTAATAAACTGAATTTCTCCACTGTGGGACTAATAAAGGAATATCTTATCTTATCTTAGCTTAATAACTTTATTAGGTATTTCAATATTTTCCAAGTTAATGCCTCCAATTAAGAGACGTGGAAGATCAGGATTGATGTGAGCAGAGTTGGAAACAATCTATTTGATTCAACTTAAAATAGGATTAGGAATGGCTTTCATTATAGATTCAAAAGAACTGTGATTCACTACAAGGTCATATTTAAGACAGAAAATTTCATGCATCAATCAACGTCCATCACTGTCGACCAAATGAGTTGGAGACCAAATACCTTTATCCCTCCAGTTTTTGTTATACAGCGATTTCTTTCTAATTGTAAGATATCGCTTATTGGGTCAAACTCTCATTTTCACAAACACCAGCCAGCAGCCAGAGCTCAGCCAATAGGAACGGCCTCTTCATGAAGTGGCCTGTGATTGGTCAGAAAGTTGAGCTAATTCAGCGCCCAGCAGCAACGCTTCACTTCCGGTAATGACCAACATGGCAGCAGCGGGGGATCTGGAAAAAAACAAACAAACCAACAAACAGACGCAGGAGGTTTATCGTTTTGCTCATGCGTTGCTTCTAAACTGTTTAATATTACTGCCTTTCGCCCACGTAGTCACGCGACTTCTGGCGACGTCTTTTGTTGTCGCCGCCATGTTGGGGACGTGTTATCACGCAGGTACAGTTGTAGCGCTCTTTGCTACCAAAGCCACTCATTTCTCACAGTCACTGATATTGTCGGAGACCGTATATATATGTATATAACTTAAAAGTAATGTACGTAAATGCAATATTCTGTGGTTTTGCTGTGGTCATGTTCACAATAATTGGCAGATGTAGGCTGCCAATATGCTCCATGTATGAAGACAGCTTCCATTCGTCTCGCCCAACTCCTCAGCAGGAAAGCCAGAGTAAAGGTAATTTAATTAAATTCTCAGTTTTAGCTAATGTTTTGTTATCTAACAAGTTTAGTGGACTAACAGAGTTGAGTGTCTTCTGTTGTCTCACAAGTGTGCGTCTTTTATTTGTGTGTGTTTTAACGTTAACTAGACCGCTCCGTCTGCGTGCTGCTCCATGGACAATGTCGGCGCCAACGGCGAGCCACCATTCTTCACACCAGCCTGTCAAACGGCCACAGCTGACCACAGCAGCATGTTAGGAGACCAGCATAAAGGAGCCTCAGGACTCTACTTATGTGACAGAGGACCACGGAAGGTAGGCTGCAGTACTGTGTGTATATGACCCTGTTCAGACCTGGCATTAACATGCGTCCTGAGTGATCTGAACACAGGTGGACAGCTTTTAAACGCCTCTGTTCATTCACACCTGGCAGTAGAATGTGTCTCCACACACGTCTTGAGTGACCACTTGTGATGCCAGCTCACTTCCCTGCTCTACATGCAAATAAACACGCAGTAAACACATGCCTAAAACAGTAGATGTTGTGGTTTTTGTGCATTTTATTAACATCAAAATAAAAGGTTATTGTACCAACAGTCCACCATGCCGTTAGCACCGCCACCTTTGCCAGGCAAGACAGCATCTCAATGCGTCCTCAGTGCGTCTCAAGTGTGTCCACACCTGTACTTAGAGCTGTCCACTGTTCAGGCCTGAACAGGGCCCATATGTGTGTGTGTGCAGCGATGATAAACCAAATGTAGTCACGGTATACACATTATAATCATAGTCAGACAGTCGTCCTCCACTTGCAGACCTACAGTAGCACTACAGCGCTGTGTGTACAGTAGTTCTGTGGAATCATAAAACTGCATGATGTTGTTGTAGAAGTCAACACTGGTTGTTTTCTAATAATGAGTTAAAACAGATTT
The DNA here is from genome assembly GCA_947000775.1 of Pterois miles. Lineage (NCBI taxonomy): Eukaryota > Metazoa > Chordata > Actinopteri > Perciformes > Scorpaenidae > Pterois > Pterois miles. Next base: position 1,491,385 of record CAMQGK010000525.1, on the reverse strand, counting down.
TTGGCTATTAGCTATATCCTATACAAGTTTTGTATTAAGTACTTTCTAAACTGCTCTTATATGGTCAAACAAAGCTAATTAGAAAGTGTCAGGTCTTAAATGTCAGTGGGATGTGTAATGGGAGGTGCTGCTGATGTACATTATGATGCGTTCAGGCTCTATTCACTAGAAGATGGGTATTGGGCAATTGTAAATTCTAACATCATGATGTGTTCACTTGTAATGTTGTAAAATGTTTAGTTTTTGGCAAGAAGCTTGAATAAATCCAGAGAAGTTTTCTCAGCGAAATAAAAGGAGGACAGAATTAGGGAATTATGACCTGTTTGACTACAGTCAGAATCCATCCCGGGACAAATGACGGCAGCAGTCACAGGTATTTATGGGCTCCAGGTCTGATTGGCAGTGATGGAAACATGACACTCGGGTGGACATGCAAATTTGTGTGGCGTATACAATATATAATCAATGAAAACAACAGGAATTTGGACGATTCTTACAATTTATTAACGTACAAAACAGACTATTAACATGCTCTCCTCAACGCCGCCAGACACAGTAATTTTACCTCGCTGTTCATTGTAAAACACACTTCATTCATACTGGACAGAAACAACATAAAAGTCATCAAAACTGTCTTTGTTACTGTTCCAGCAACCACCAACTCTGGTTTGAGATTGTGACAGAGCCAATGAGTTATATAAAAAAGAAGGAAGCACCATAATATTTACACTGTTTACTAACCCTAGAAAAAACAAACACAGAACTAGACATACTTGCAATGGGAAAGGAGTCTATCAACTATTATTTGACAGATTTCTTGTGTTTAAAAAACACACGTGCTAATTTTGGTGGGAAAAGATAATTATATTCAGTTTCACTGTTTACATTTTTAAATAAACAGTATATTATAAATTCACAGCTGGTATATTTTACACGCTTCAGTAATATCGGATATGTTTGGTGTGGCTAAGTATGGTAAAGAACAAGTGTGGTTTTGTTTTTCAGGTGTTGTCATCGCTACGTCTGGAGCACATTCATGTCCTCGGACCTGCTTCAATCACCGGAGAGCTTCCCTCCAGACAGCCGTCCTCTGCTAGTGGACGGCTGAGCAGCTGCTGGTCATTGAGAGGGCACAGCATTCAGGCAAAGCCCATCACCTTGGGTGGTGACTTGAGTGCTGATTCACCAGGTTAGTGCTTGTTATTTCTGAGTCAATTAACAGCACTACTGTGCCATTTTGCGATTGTTTTTTTTTTTTTTTTTTTTTGTCAATTCAGTTGCATATGAGAAATATCACACGTTGTTTGTATTGTGATTCAACAGACACAATCATGTTATAACATCTCTGGTGAATCATGAATGCATGCAACTCAAATTTGTTTGAGAGTTTTATATTTAGCTCTGCTTTTATTTGTACCTTGCATTGGTTTTTGAATTAATTGACTGCCAAACTTAACACAATAATAGCACATTATACAATTTTTTGAACAGATTAACACATTTTGTGATTTTTGTGAGTGAAGATACTGGTTTCATATGACACTAGAAAACCTAAAGAATCCATTGGTACCAACCATGTCATACTAGCTTGTCACAAGAATGATAAATAATGCTGCAAACTTCTGCTAAATTTTGGAGAGGAACAGCTGTTGTGGCCATTTCAAGGGGTCCCTTGACCTGTGACCTCAAAATATGTGAATGTAAATGGGTTCTCTGGGTACCCACCAGTCTCCCCTTTACAGACATGCCCACTTTATGATAATCACATGCAGTTTGAGGCAAGTCATAGTCAAGTCAGCACACTGACAGCTGTTGTTGCTTGTTGGGCTGCGTTTTGCCATGTTATTATTTGTGCATATTTTTATGCTAAATGCAGTACCTGTGAGCGTTTCTGGACAATATTTGTGATTGTTTTGTGTTGTTCATTGATTTCCAAGAATCAATATATCCGTACTTTTGCAGAAAGCAGCATATTTATCCACTCCCATGTTGATAAGAGTATTAAATACTTGACAAATCTCCCTTTAAAGTACGTTTTGAACAGATAAAAAATGTACAAGTAATCATGATCTCCTCTGTGAAATCCTATCTCTGTGTTTCATAAATGTAGCAAAAACTTTGAGAGTACAATTTTTATCCAGATCTGCGTTTATTAGTACATTACTTTGATTTTGAATGAATACATCAGTGCACACCTATGAAACAGTGCCTTTCAGTGACAAGGACATAGTGCCAAGTTTGAGTCCTACTCAGTGACAAGCTTGGATGACAGCAGGCCATTGGACATCCGGCCTGTCTTCTCTAACCTCCCTACAGCACAGCATTTCACTGACTGACAGTCCTGTTCTGGCAAAAACCACCTGGGTGAGAAGCATAAGCAGTAACGTATGAGTAACGGGGGCTTTTACTGATAGTGTGAAGGAATACTGCAAATAATTCCTAGTAACAGCAGAACTTAACAATATGGTCATGACAGTCAGGGCAGAAATGAAGACTTCTTAAATCCACAATGACAATAATGCATCATACTGTAGGCTATGCCACTGGTTCCCAACTTGGGAGATCCGACCCATCACTAGGGGTCGCCAAAGCGTCATGAGAGGTCGCTAGGCCTTTTTAATTTTAAGGGGTGTAAAACAACACTTTTAAAAACATAGTTGGCAGGACCTTGTTTTAGGCTTGATTCCAGTGTACTTTTATACTAAGCCCATACGGGCAATAATTTAAATTTAGCTAAAAAAACCCAGATTGTTTATTAAAAACAGACACCAGCATTTCATCATTCCATAAAAACGTCATTTTAAACTTTCATCAACCTGACCACACACACACTCTCATTTCCTACAGTGATACCAAACAACTTTTTTTTCAAGCCTCAAAACCAAACACCCATGCGCCTCCAATATATTACACTCAATTAACCCTCACCCCCCCGGGCGCCTTTAGTTTTAAACAATTTTAACAACGAACTTTTTCATTAAGAAACACCGGAATCCAGCAACCACTTGTCCAGAAGACGAACACAACAGACACAGTTTTTTGGACGCGGATTTAAAGATCCCTTACCTCTACCCAAAATAATACCCACAAGCCCTCTTTACAGACATCCCACTTTATGAAACCCATATTTTCTACAGAAAATTTTCTACTGAAATTCTCGACTCTAGACAGCTTTTTCCAAAATTCATACCTTACACAACCTTACCAATCCAACATTCATTGTATTTAGACCCATAGAGCCATTTAATTTACACAAACACACATTTTACACCCCCTCTAATTATTTTGTTATTATTTTTATCACACACGAGAACTAAATTAACACCAAACTAAAAAAAACCAATTTTCCACTAAAATTCTTTATCTATTTTTATGCCCCCCCTTCTCAGCTTTCAGAGAGTACACCACTTCTATTATATCTACTGTGACCTATATCTCCCCCAAAACCCCTACCCCCAAAAAACAAAAACCTCTATGAAAAACGAAGCAAAACATAAGATCAAACCCAAAACAGAAGAAAAACACAACATTACCATTTTTTTATTTAATAATAAACAGAAAGCAACACGAACCCGGAACGAACTCTGACTCCCACACTAGGCACCCACCCAAACCCCCACACAAAAAAACAAAGACCCTTACCCACCCAAAACCACCACAAACAAACAACACAACCAAAACACAACAAAAAAAACACACACAACCACACATAACGCTCTGAGAGGAGAGTGGTACAACCGTCTCATCGAACTGTCTGCTAGAAAACAAATACGACTCTAAAACTGCAAACACCCTCAATCACACAACCCCACAGCGTCACTCTTTCTTCCACCGGGGCCGCACCATCTGTCCTGGTCAGGAACAAGCAGCAGCCAGGAGGGGAGAAGAGGAAAGAACCACAAATTATTGTTAAAAAACAGTGAAAATATGAAATGAGGTTATATGAAAAATACTAATAGTAAAACCATACACATCCCCCAAACCACCACCACACCCGGACCCACCGCATTCACGGCCCCGGGGGGCCGCTAGGCCCCCTCAGGCCCCGCTGGCGCGGCCGCCGCCGCCCCCGCGCGCCCCCGGCCCCAGCCGCGGCGCCCCCGCCACCAGCCCCCTACTCCGGCCCCGCCCGCCCCCCACGGCCCCTCGCCGCGCTCCCCCTCCCCCCCCCCCTTCTCCCCGGCGCCTCCCCCCCCCCCCGCGCCCCCCCCCCGCCCCCCCGCCGCCCCCAAAAGGCCCCCAGCTTCTTTGAGCCCCCCCCTCCCCCCCCCCCCCCCTTCCCCCCCCCCCCCCCCCCCCCCCCCCCCCCCCCGCCCCCCCCCCCCCCCCCCCGCCCCCCCCCCCCCCCCCCGGCCCGGCGGGCCCGGCGGGCGCTGGTTGGGTTTAACGCGCGGCGCGGCCCCCTGCGAGCCTTAGCACAATTACACATTACAACCCAATTACATTACTTCATTTTCCTTGGACGCCATAGAAAGGCAAAATTATCCTTCCGGCTTTTCTAGCTATATCTTTGTCTTTTATTTTCTCTCTTTTGCCCCCTCATGAAACCACTTCCTCCCCCACTACCCACCCGCCAGAGAGGGGGGACGGACAGGGACAGCGAGACCGCCACTAGGTAAAAACAAAACGACCCGCCACCTCTACTCACCCCTACCCCCTCCTTTTATAACAATCACACGAGAATACACACAGACGCTCAGAATAGAAGGCCAGACACCACCAGAATACCACCTCCAATCCTACCCGGCCCGCCCTTATTTTATTATTCTCCAACACCCCACCCGCCCCTCGCTTCACAGATCGCCAACCCAGGAACCCCCTCCTCCCCCCCGAAACCCATTTCTTTGATTAACCCCCCCCATCCCTTCTTCCCATCTTCTATCCTAAATACCATCTCCCCCTAAAACTTCCTCTCTTATCTACACAAAACAAGAACCTCACGACCACCACCCCCCCCTACCCCCGTATTTCAGCATCATTATTACTCACTATTTTCCTAAATTAAAATATAATAAACCTAATACCCCACCACCGCAAACCCTAAAACCCCCCATTTTTTATAGACTTTAATCTTTTCCCCCTACTCGCCCCCACCCTCCCACAAAGAAACCCCCACTCCCCTACCCCACCACCCCCTCCAATCTCAATTTTACCTCTTTCCGCCCTCTCCACCCCCCCCCTCACCACCCCCCAACCGCTCGAACCCACTTTAGGATACCTCAATCCTTCCCTCCCGCCCCTCCTTATAACCCCCAAATATTACAAAACAAGATTCATCTTTTCATTAAACAATATCACCATATTACCATACACCCCCTCGGACCCAACAAACCAAACAACACGGGCAAGGCAAACCCACACGAGACCCTCTCACACCTTTTCCCAATCTCGACAAGCTCCGCCCCACAAATCAATATTTTAAGACCACCAACCTACCTACAACCACCCCCCCCCCCTCTCGTTCTATCTATCCTGCCTCCCCCCCCACACCACACAATATCAACAACCCGAAAAAATTAAGAAGGAAACAACAAAAAAAATAAAAAACCCTATTAATTCCACACCAAAAGTAATTTAACAGCTTTTTTCATTCAACCACACAACTCTTCTATCTTTATCCCAGACCACTATCCTAATTCAAACCCCCCCTCATAATTTTATATTTATACAGCACTCCACACTGACCCTCAAATAATCCACCAGCTTCAATACCCCTCATTATCACTTACCTATATCCCCCAAAACCCCTACCCCCAAAACAAAAACCCAGAAAACAACAAAACATAAGATTCATTAACCCAAAACGAAGAAAAACACAACATTTTACATTCTTTTTTTTTATTTAATATACAACACCCCCTGACTATTCTCTGAGCCCACCCGCCCCCAACCCCCACAAAAAACAAGCAAAAATTTTACCCACCCCCACAAAACAACAACACAAACAAACACAACAGACAAAAAAACAAACAACACAACCACAACACACACAGACCAGAGACCCCAAAAACACCCCCCGAACAAGCATTTCTTCTTTCAGCCAGAGCTCTGGAAAACAAAAATACAAGACTTAAAGCCAAAAGAACAGAAAAAGAACTCACACAAACTCTAAACACACTATTCTACACTTTATACAAGCAGAACCCCTCACCTCTCCTACACCAACCCCGACACACCCACCACCACAAACACATCTAGTCAGCCCCTGGTCTCCACTACCATTCTCCCCCGACCCCCCGCGGCCCCTTCTGCCTGCTAGGTCTGGGCTTGTTGAATCTGCTCTGACGCCCCTTTCTGTCCCCTAAGTTCGGCCTGCCTAGGTACGGGCTCGCTGGGTCGGTCTCGCTGGGCGGCGTAAGAAAAAGCCGAAGAACATCATGTAACTTTAGAACACCATTCATGCACCTTATTTTTACCATTCAACCCACCCCTACCCCAACGAACATCACCCCCCCAACACACAAATTTTTTCCAATATAACAAACCCAACCAAAAAAAAAAAAAAAAAAAAAAAAAAAAAAGCCCACCAATTTCAACCGCCTCACAGCCGGGAGACCCCAGACACCAACGCGCCCTGACACCACCCCCCGACCCCCCCATTCACCCCCCCACCACGCCACTACACCACCCCACCCCCCTCCCCCCCCCCCCTACTCAACCCCCCACCCCCCCCCCTTCCACCCCATCCTACCCATCATCACAACCCACAGGCCCCTTTCTCCACACCCACCCACCCCCACATTTAAATCCAGCCTAACAGAAATTTTAATACCCAACCCAAACACTCCAAACACACACCACACCAGACCAACAATAAAAACCCAACTTTTAGATCCAACCAAAAAAATATAAGCAACAACAAATACAAAAAACCACACACAACACAATTACACCAAACACTTAAAACCTTTAAATCCACAAAACAATCCATTTCAAAAACAAACCGACAAAACAACAGCTAAACTCAAAAACCACATTTTATACACCCTAAAATACCACACCCTCAACCTTCGACCCCAGGACGGACCCCAATGGACCAGCAACCACATCTATTCATTTATTTAAGAAGCCATTTCTCCCACCAACCTATTAAGCCTACGAAATTTCATTCCTTCACACTCAGAAACCCCACACCTATCTCCACCCTTTTTCCAACACCACAAACCTAGAAAACACACCACCCTCTCCAACTCACTAGACCAAACTCACATCCTCCTAAAGCACCAACCAATCATCAAATCAAAATCAAAAAAAATCGAAAAAATTCCCCATTTTCCATTTATAACCAACCAACACTTTTTTATCTTTCAAATACTAAGTCTTAACCTTATCACATAGATATCCATAGAACATTCTTAAACAATACAACACAACACACAATATTCCACCCACAACCATTACAAAAAACACAAAAAAACACAACGCACCCAACAAGCAACAACACCACACTACACTCCCAAACCAGATTACAATGGCAGCTGGGAACTTACCCAACCCTACATTCACATATTTTACCCAACCCCTTAAACCACAACATCCCTCCAAATTTACAGATTCACATTATTTATCATTCTTTACACAGACTCCTCTCTTTTCTACAAACCAATCACCACAAAAACCAAATAACTTTAAATAATTATTTTTAATTTGCACACTCGCCCATCACAAAGCAACAAACCCACAAATAGCCCAACCAGTAAACTATCTTAACATAAAACACGGAATTCCAATCAACAATACAATCACAAAATCACAGAGGCTGAATTACTCAAAAACAGCACAACCTGAATCAGCACTCAAGCCCACCCAGGGCTTTCCTGAATGCGGCCCTCTCAATACCACAGCTCTCCCGTCCACTCACCGCTAGAAGCCCCGTATTAAGCAGGCCGAGGACATGAATGCCCAACTAGCGATGACAACACCTAAAAACAAAACCACACTTTCTTACCAACTACCCCCAACATACCGAATTACAACGTGAATAACCAGCATAAAAACTATTACGAAACATAATTACTTCCCCATACCGAAAAAACCAAAGCCCTTCCCATTCAAATCTAGTCTTTTTTTTTTTCTAGGGTAGTAAACAGGTAAATATTATGGGCCCTTCTTTTTATAACTCATTGCTCTGCCACTCAACCAGTGGTTCTGAACGACAAACAGTTTTATTTTATTTTTTTCTCCAGAGAGGGTTTACATAACACGAGGAATACTGTGCGGCGCGTGAGAGGCTGTTAAGCTGTTACTAAAATTAATGCTTACTGTTGTTTCATTATATATATTCAACGCACCAAATTTCATGCCACCCAGTGCATGTTTCCATCACTCCATCAGCTGCCCAACCTGCTCTCCTCATTTCCCGTATCTGACTGAGCAACGGCATTCCCTAATTCTCCTCTATATTATTTCCTACATCCGTTATAACCTCCACAACATTTACAACTACAGGAACACACTTTAGTTTAATTCCCAAACCCATCTTCTATGAAAGAGCCTGACGCACAAATGATCAGCAGCACCCCCATACCTCCCACTCATACCCCTTTCATCTTTTATAAAACAGTAAAAGATAAAACAAAAACAACAAAACGTTAACCTATACCCAGGTACCAAACAACATCTCATCCCCCTACCGCTGAGCCTGAGCTCTGACGACTGCTCAATATAGGAGGCCTGCTCAATATCATCATTCATGTCATTCTTCAGGCTTTCTAAGATTCACTCAGTATTTTCATGTCAGGTATATGCTTTTTTATTGACATATGAGATTGTTTCAGTGAGATTTAAAGAGTTTATAAAGTGACTTTGCTGTTGTAAACATTGCTGTTGCTGCTGTAGAGCTTAGTTATATGTCAAATATATGTATAGCTAATATGCACACTTCAATATTTATTTATTGCAAGTCATCTTCATGGCAATACTAAACAATGTTACCGCACATCGCAGATTTTCCTCATATTGTTCAGGCCTCCTGCACAAGTTGATGGTTAGCTGCTGTTCTGTGCCAAACGTCCTCCCACAGTTTGGGAATCCTGTAGCGTCTCAATCTAAACAATATACATACACTAGTACACATATACATACACCTCTCAAAGCAATGTCTGGAAACTTATTCAAATGAACTGAGCTGGTTTGACCATGGAGATGAGCGAGACAGCTAGCTGGAGAACAACAGGGCTAAGATCCTGTGGGACTTCAGCTTCCAGACTGACAAACAACTGCTGGCTAACCAACCGGACATAGTGGTGGTGGACAAAGAGCAGCAGAGGGCAGTGGTGATAGATGTGGCGATACCAGCTGACGCCAACATCAGGAAGAAGGAGCACGAAAAAGTTGAGAAGTACCAAGGGTTGCGAGAACAGTTGGAACAGATGTGGAAGATCAAGGCTAACGTGGTCCCCGTGGTAGTAGGAGCACTCAGGGCGGTGACCCCCAAACTGGGAGAGTGGCTCCAGCAGATTCCAGGAACGACAGCTGAAGCCTCAGTCCAGAAGAGCGCAGTCCTAGGAACAGCTAAGATACTGAGGAGAACCCTCAAACTCCCAGGCCTCTGGTAGAGGACCCGAGCTTGAGAAGGACACGGTTACCACCCTAAGAGGGTGATATATATATATATATATTAGTGCTGTCAGGCGGTTAAGAAAATTAATCTAATTAATTACAGGATTTGTAATTAATTAATCTAATTAATCATATTTTAATCTCATACCTGCTAAAGGCCCCCAAATAAAGAATTTGAATTCTAGGACATTACAAAATCGTAGTGCATGACTAATCAATAGAATACACCAAGAAGAGAAGATTTGAAATCCACATTTTTATTGGTTAAGTGTGCTTTATAAATGAAATTCAAAAGAAAAAAGGTCAAGCACATCAGCAAACCAATTAGGCCAGGTGCATTTCTCAAAAATGCAATACAAATACAGTTAAATAAAATAAATAAAATTCAGAAATAAAATAAGGCTGAGTCTCAAATAGGCACATAAGCAGACTCTCAATCAAAATGAATACTAAAGCTGACTCAATACAGCAATTCAAAATGAATAGTATAACATGCCTCTAAATAAGGCAACATCAATAGCAAGATGCCAACAGGCATTTCCTTTAAAAGGGTCAGCTAACGTTACAGGAACTGACAACAGACAACTCTATGTGTCCTTGAGCCAGTTGCTCAGACAAACAAGCTTGTTTACATTGTGTGAGTGTGAGGCTGCCCTCTTCTTTTCAATGATGTTACCTGCGAGTGAAAAGAGTCTCTCACATGCACAGACGTGGCAGCGGTAGCCAGGTAGGAGGAGAGGACAGCTGTTCATAAGCTCCTGCGTGAGCTGCCAACACTCCAGTGGACACTCATGCATTCCAATGCACGGCTCAGCTTTGTGGCGGGCTAGAGGCCCCTGCTCCTCCTTGTCCGAGTCAGAGTCCGAGTGAAAGGTCCGAGTGGGCTTGCCTCGCTCTCCTGTGTCGCGTCCATCTCTGTTGTCAGTCACCCTGCTTTTGACTAGTGGCGCAGGTACGAAGTGACGCCACTGCAGCCTACAGGTCACTCAACGGGCCAAATTTAAAATGCTTGCGCATTGACTTGCCACTCATGATTAATTGCGTTAATTTTTATAGCGCGTTAATTTGCAGCGTAATTAATTAATCTAATTAGCGCTTTAAACTGACAGCCCTAATATATATATATATATATATATGTGTGTGTGTGTGTGTATATATATATATATATATTGGGTTATCTACCGTATATTTGTCGCTACACGACGCTATACACTTAAGCGCAAATTGGGCCTAATTCTAGCCTTGCACCATTAATTGGAAAAAAATATTGCCTTATACCGAAGCTAGAATTAGGGAACAGAAACCCATCCAGTTCAGAGGACACATCAGATGCTTTCGCTTGGGGGCTATCAAAGCAGTTCCACAACAGTTAACGTAATAATAGACAACCTGCCTGTATTTGCCAACATTGAGACCTCAAAAATACAGCAGTGACATGAACTGGTGATATACTAAAGTTAACATGACAATGATTCTTACGGCTATTTTCTTACAGCCCAGACCCAGCGAGCTCAGACCCAGGGAAACCTGACCCAGCGAGCCTGGACCTAGCGGACCCAGACCCAGGGAGCCCGGACCCAGCGAGCCCGACTTAGTGGGCCCAGACCCAGTGAGTCCGGACCCAGTGAGCCCAGAACTTGGGAGCCTGGACCTAGCGAGCCCAGACCCAGCGAGCACCGACCCAGCGAGCCTGGACCCAATAAGCCCAGACCTCGCAGGCCCAGACCCAGGGAGCCCAGACCCAGCGGCCCAGACCCAGGGAGCCCAGACCCAGCTGGCCCAGACCCAGGGAGCCCGAACTCGGCAATCCCAGACCCTCGTTTGCTCATTTGGTGGAGCTGCTGCTCGGAAGGTTGGCTGTCCAGACGACAGAGGTGAGCGGGAGCTTCTGACTTGTACATAAAGTGACTCAGAATAGACTGTGATTTAAAGAAGCTACATACTGTGTGCAAAGTTACTTTCTCTGTCTCTATATTAGAGACTATTCAAAGTCTAGCATATTTTTGTTTCTCCAGAGACTCTGGCTGAAAGAAGAAATGCTTGTTCCTGACCAGGACAGATGGATGACGGACCACCGGATGGACAGAACAGAAGTGAACGCCTGTGTCTGCCTGGACTAATATGTAAGTTAACTGCACATTGAAGGGATAGTTTGCAGTTTTCAGAAGTACGCATATTTGTTTTCTAGCAGACAGTTCGATGAGATGGTTGTACCACTCTCCTCTCAGAGCGTTATCAGTCAACATTTCTAAAATGTTGAACTGCTCCTTTAAGATTACAAAAGTATCAGCAGTGACATAAAGTGGTGACATGCTAAAGTTAACATGCCAATGATTCTTACAGCTACTTTCTTTAATAATGTTCCACTAGACTTTGTAACACTACTGATTAATGCAGGTTTATTTAGACATGAATTAGACTTCATAGTTGATTGTTGTAGCTGAAGTTTTGGAGACACTGACAGCAGACTAAGAGAAGCATCCACATTGCTGACTTGTTTTTGATGTCACAGGGCAGGACTCCTCCTGGAGCCCCGGAGAATGAACCAACCACACCAAACCAGTAGCACCACACAGATGTGAGGAAGCTCCAACAGCACATCAGTCCACTCAGCACACCGAACGGCCTTCAGCACCACACTGTCTACACCACTGCTTTCATGTTTAATTCAATTAAATAAAACAAAACTCAGACATGTAAAATGATCCTGTGTTATTTCACCTTCTGATTTTGGGTTAACGTGAATCTTAATGTTTTGCACTTCAGCCCTTTTTCATAGAGCAGTTTTTGTCTTTTTATGGGGTACAGGGGTCTTTAGGGGGAGATATCAGGTCAACAGTAGTTATCACATAGAAGTGGTGTACATCATCTGAAAGCTGAGAACCTGAAGATTAATTTGAGATGCAGCTCAGCACTGTGTGTCAAGTTGTTCTTCTCATAAATCATAAATAAAATAGATTAATTAAATACATTCTGAAAGTGTGTGAGGGTTTCGAACATTATGACAGAAGTATATGATGGTCATTCCCATGCTGGCAACTAAACTGACTAGAATGAGTTGAAACTGCTCAGTTAGTATTTAGCAATTTTACTGAAAAAAAAGCTGTTAAATTATTCTCTTTATTTGATGTGTGCGAATTAATTTCACATGAGCCCTGTTTCTTTTTATTATTTTATTATTATTGTTTGTTCCTTAACCACTTTTACTTAATTTTTTATTCACTTTGAGTGTTATGTTTGATATACTGTATGTTGCTGCCCATGTTCATGTTGTTAGGACGAGATGACGAGATTCACCTGAAAGCACCACATATGAGCAATTTACAGCCAATCAGACACCTTGTTATGAGGGTCGCGAGGAGTCCCGCGGTTGCTATGGTTTGTAAGGTATATGGTTCACGCGCATCCTTTAAACATATTTGAATTTCAGTTCAACGGCAGCGCATCGGAAGACTTTTGTCGACGATTTTTGCGAGAAAACTCCACCAAAAAGTGATTTTTAACAGCTCTACATCCACTGCAGACCAGAAGGACTTCTACTAACTGACTGTTCCACTGGAAAACGTGAGATTTATGCACTTTTTAGCCCGTTGTTGTTTCCCGTGTATTTCACCGTTGGGCCATCCTAACCGCAAAATGCACAGATGTAGCTAGCTAAGCTAATGGCTAATATTGGTGATATTTTTAGTTTCCAATGAAAATGAATGAAATACAACTGACGTTTGTTATATCTAGTAATATAATTTTCGTTTGGCCGATGTATTATTAACGTCTTGATACAGGCCACAGGCCTATACGTGATGCAAGCAGTGACAAGAGTATTTGAAGGAGCTCATAATTCATACCTTTTCTAAACATGTGGGATATTTCTCATGCATGAGTAACGTTAGTTACATAAACGACTTTGAACGTCGTTCAACAAGGTGTCAGTTTTATGAACAACACAAACGGTGAGCAGCAGAGAGGTGTGAAACAACCGCAACAAGAGACTTTTCTAGAAAAATCCGCCACCTTTAGTCAATCAGCAAGAGCTTAAAATTGACAGATTATTGAATGAAGTCTGGCGTGAATTTGGCTCTGTGAAAGGTAGCGGAGATGTTGACTCCAGGTCAGGTCGTTTTATATTTTCTTAAATTCAGCTGTATTGAGACAAAAGTAGGTATTCACAGGCAGGGCCAATGATACATAAGGCTCTGACTCCATCTGTATATAGAATAAAAAGACTTAAATCAGTCTAATCCATCATTTGATCATTTATTATAAATAACAAATGAATATTAGTTGAGGCCAGGTGTCATTTTAATTAGTTTGGTAACACTTTATTTTACAGGTCTGCGCATTTCATGGTCATTAGGTGGTAATTGATAATGACTTTGTTGTAAACATTGTTTATTAATTATATTACACAATTTTCTTTTATGTTTTAAATACATTTCCAGGAAAAGAATATTAAGTTAATCGATATGCTTTATTTCCATGTCAAACAGATAATAATTAGCAAATAGCTTATTTGAAATTTCTTTAAAAACTCCCTGAATCATGCCTTTAGCTACCAGGTTAAATGTGATGACTGTCAGTCACAGTGGTGAGATTTGTGTCTGATCAGAAGTGTCTTCTATTAGTTTTGGTGTTTCACCTCAGATAAAGAGCAGCGCAAAGCTACTTCTCAAGCCTGAGGGCCCTATTTTAAGCATTTTGTGCTATTTTAGGATAGAATTGTTAAATTGTGTTTAGAAAAAGTCATTTTCAATACATTTTGAGCTAAGTATTGGGGCGATTTGGCAGTTAATCCAAAGAAATTTTATTTAAGTTAGTTGCTAATTACCGTGAAATTTGTGGGCCTGTAAAGTGAGGTGTTACCAGAAGCTTTCACTAGCAGGTTGTGTCTGAATTCTGCATTCAGAAATGTTTCATTAAACTGTATTCTGTACAAGCTGTATCAGTGCTGACTGCGTGCTCATAGGCTTGATGTTGTGTCAGATGATAATAAGACAATAACAGGGTCCATGTGTGCCTTGTACCAGCAGCATATGTTGACATATGGAAGAGCTCCAGTAGTAATAATACTGTGATAGAGATGCATACTTCTGGCACTTTACTATTTCTTTTGCAGCAAACACTTGTATACTTTTGCTTGCATGATATTTTCTTCCAGTTAAGTATTGCATTGTGATATTGATCTATTTAACTCAAAATGTGATGTGAGAAAGTCATCACGGTATAATAGGCCATGGTATGTTAACATGATACGAAGCAGTGGTCTGAGGCTCGTATTTGTTTTTACCTTCAGATGGCTGGCTCTCGACCTGTACCTCCACCTGTCCTGTCCTCCTCTACCTCTTCTTCCGGCTTCCTCTCTGGGTTTTCCAGTTTGGTAAGATCAAATCTCCCCGATAGACGAGGCAAGAGAAGGTAAGTTGATTCATATTCCACATTTCAGCAACAAGGCAAGTCAACGTGCTCTACACAAAACACCAAAAGCATTGAGCAAAATTTAAAAGAAACACCACAAAAAGACATTTAAGTACAGCTAGAAACAGCCGTGAAAGAGCCATATATTTAATACGCCTCTGTTTTATCTTTTTTTAATTGAGAATTCTAGCACATCCAATTGTTGAAAATGAATGTTATGTAAATTAGTGCGTCTGCATAATTATGTATAGTAACTTATTTAGTTGTCTTCCAAAGCGCCCCCATCCCAGATCCTCAGCAGGACAGAAGTGATCCTTTGACAGCCTTGCGTCTGTATAAAATACCCAAACTCAGCAAGCCCAGACCTAGCGAGCCCACACCCAGCGAGCCCACACCCAGCGAGCCCACACCCAGCAAGCCCAGACCCAGTGGGCCCAGACCTTGGGGGCCCGTACCCAGCGTGCCCAGACCTTGGGTGCCTGGATTTAGCTGGCCCCGACCCAGGGAGCCCACACCCAGTGGGCCCCGACCTTGGGGGCCCAGACCCAGCGAGCCCAGACCTTGGGTGCCTGGACCAAGCTGGCCCAGACCCAGGGAGCCCAGACCTAGCGAGCCCAGACCGAGGGTGGCCCGACCTAGTGGGCCCTTACCCAGGAAGCCCGAACCCAGGAAGCCCGAACCCAGGAAGCCCGAACCCAGGAAGCCCGAACCCAGCAAGCCCGAACCCAGCAAGCCCGGACCCAGCAAGCCCGGACCCAGCGAGCCTCGGCCATTATGGGATGGTCCAGAGCCGGAGTGGGCGAAGAACATGAGGCTGTACCTAGAGAGGAGGGAACAATTTGACAGCCAGTGCCACAAGAGCGCCCCGGTAATTACAGGTGAGCCTCCAAAGAAGACTCAACGACGGGGACATGTCTATTCATTTTATTTTGAATAGATCCAGGGAGCCAGGAACCATCAAGCCCAGACCCAGCAAGCCCAGACCCAGGAAGCCCAGACCCAGCAAACCCAGACCCAGCGAACCCAGACCCAACGAACCCAGACCCAGCAAGCGCAGACCCAGCAAGCGCAGACCCAGCGAGCCCAGACCCAGCAAGCCCGGACCCAGCAGGCCCAAACCCAGCAATCCCAGACCCAGCGAGCCCTGACCTTGGGGGCCCAGACCCAGCGTGCCCAGACCTTGGGTGCCTGGACCTTGGGGACCCTGACCAAGCCTGCCCAGAGCTAGGGTGACTGGACCTGGCTGGCCCAGACCCAGGGAGCCAGGAACCATCAAGCCCAGACCCAGCAAGCCCATACCCAGCGAACCCAGACCCAGTGAACCCAGGCCCAGCAATCCCAGACCCAGAAAGCCCAGACCCTCGTCCAAGCATCCACCACCTTGGCAGCAGCTCAGGTGGTGGATTCTTGGACGAGGAATGTGAGTATGTGATTCTAACTATTACTAGCCCAGACCCAGCAAGCCCAGACCCAGCGAACCCAGACCCAGCGAACCCAGACCCAGCAAGCCCAGACCCAGCAAGCCCAGACCTTGGGGACCCTGACCAAGCCTGCCCAGACCTAGGGTGACTGGACCTGGCTGGCCCAGACCCAGGGAGCCAGGAACCATCAAGCCCAAACCCAGCAAGCCCATACCCAGCGAACCCAGACCCAGCGAACCCAGACCCAGTGAACCCAGGCCCAGCAATCCCAGACCCAGAAAGCCCAGACCCTCGTCCAAGCATCCACCACCTTGGCAGTAGCTCAGGTGGTGGATTCTTGGACGAGGAATGTGAGTATGAGATTCTAACTATTGACGTATTTATTCATATAATCTCATTTAATATTGTTCAACTGTTCAACTGTTTTATTAACAATAATATGTGGTTCTTTCCTCTGACTCCACCTCTTGAGCTGCTGCTCAGGTGGTGGAGCTGCTGCTCTGAAGGTTGGCTGCCCAGACGACAGAGGTGAGCAGGAGCTTCTGACTTGTACATAAAGTGACTGAGAATAGACTGTGATTTAAAGAAGCTACATACTGTCTGTTGTTGTCGTTGTTTCTCCAGAGACTATATATATATATATATATATATATATATATATATATATATATATAGGGTTATCTACCGTATATTTGTCCAAACACATCCGCTACACTACGCTATCCACTTAAGTGAAAATTGGGCCTAATTCTAGCCTTGCACCATCAATTGGAAAAAAATATTGACTTATACCGAAGCTAGAATTAGGGAACAGAAACCCATCCAGTTCAGAGGACACATCAGATCCTTTCACTTGGGGGCTATCAAAGCAGTTCCACAACAGTAAACGTAATAATAGACAACTTGCCTGTATTTGCCAACATTGAGACCTCAAAAATACAGCAGTGACATAAAGTGACGACATACTACAGTTAACATGACAATGATTCTTGTAGCTATTTTCTTACAGCCCAGACCCAGCGAGTTCGGACCAAGGAAAACCTGACCCAGCGAGCCTGGACCCAGGAAAACCTGACCCAGCGAGCCTGGACCTAGTGGACCCAGACCCAGGGAGCCCAGTCCTAGGGAGCCCGGACCCAGCGAGCCCGGACCTGGGCAGCCCCGACTTAGCGGGCCCAGACCCAGGGAGGCCGGACCCAGTGAGCCCAGAACTTGGGAGCCTGGACCTAGCGAGCCCAGACCCAACGAGCACCGACCCAGCGTGCCCGGTCCTAGGCAGCCCTGACCTAGTGCCCAGTGAGGCCGGACCCAGCCAGCCCAGACCCAGCAAGCTCAGACCCAGCAAGCCCAGACCTAGGGGTCCCGGACCTAGCGGGTTCAGAGCCAGGGAGCCCAGACCTAGGGTGCCCGGACCTAGCGGGTTCAGACCCAGGGAGCCCAGACCCAGCAAGCCTAGAGCCAGCAAGCCTAGAGCCAGCAAGCCCAGACCCAGGGAGCCTGGTCCCAACAAGCCCAGACCTAGCAGGCGCAGACCCAGGGAGCCCAGACCCAGCGGGCCCAGATCCAGCGAGCCCGGACCCAGGGATCCCGGATCCAGTGGGCCCAGACCCAGCGGGCCCAGAACCAGGGAGCCCGAACTCAGCAATCCCCAGACCCTAGTTTGCTCAGGTGGTGGAGCTGCTGCTCGGAAGGTTGGCTGTCCAGACGACAGAGGTGAGCGGGAGCTTCTGACTTGTACATAAAGTGACTCAGAATAGACTGTGATTTAAAGAAGCTACATACTGTGTGCAAAGTTACTTTCTCTGTCTCTATATTAGAGACTATTCAAAGTCTTGCATATTTTTGTTTCCCCAGAGACTCTGGCTGAAAGAAGAAATGCTTGTTCCTGACCAGGACAGATGGATGAAGGACCACCGGATGGACAGAACAGAAGTGAACGCCTGTGTCTGCCTGGACTAATATGTAAGTTAACTGCACATTGAAGGGATAGTTTGCAGTTTTCAGAAGTACGCATATTTGTTTTCTAGCAGACAGTTCGATGAGACGGTTGTACCACTCTCCTCTCAGAGCGTTATCAGTCAACATTTCTAAAATGTTGAACTGCTCCTTTAAGATTACAAAAGTATCAGCAGTGACATAAAGTGGTGATATGCTAAAGTTAACATGCCAATGATTCTTACAGCTACTTTCTTTAATAATGTTCCACTGCTTCAGTTGTGTCAAAAATGAAGCCTCTAATGTTTTCTAGACTTTGTAACACTGCTGATTTATGCAGGTTTATTTAGACATAATTAGACTCCATAGTTGATTGTTGTAGCTGAAGTTTTGGAGACACTGACAGCAGACTAAGAGAAGCATCTACATTCCTGACTTGTTTTTGATGTCACAGGGCAGGACTCCTCCTGGAGCCCCTGAGAGTGAACCAACCACACCAAACCACAACCACACAGATGTGAGGAAGCTCCAGCAGTACATCAGTCCACTCAACACACCGAACGGCCTTCAGCACCACACTGTCTACACCACTGCTTTCATGTTTTTTTTGTTTTTTTTTGTTTTGTTTTTTTTTGTTTTTTTTTTTGATTTTTTTTTTCCACAATGTGTTTATTGGGGTTTCTTTTCCATTTTTTTTTTCAACAATACACATACACACATATACACTTGCATCCAAAACATAAATTAAGTGTAAAATAAAATAATATTTATATCAATAAAATGAGAGAAAAAAAATGTAAATAATAAATAAATGGTAATAATCCACATATGCATGTAAAAACAAAAAATAAAAAATAATAACAATAACAATAAAAATAAATAAAATATAATCATTCCACTCCACTGCTCACAACGTGCTCAGGTGAATCTTGCATTTTCATCTGTCATGATGGCCATGTATGGTTCCCAGAGTTTATAAAAGTCTTTCCGCTTGCCTTTAGCAATATATACTGCTTTCATGTTTAATTCAATTAAATAAAACAAAACTCAGACATGTAAAATGATCCTGTGTTATTTCACCTTCTGATTTTGGGTTAACATGAATCTTAATGTTTTGCACTTCAGCCCTTTTTCATAGAGCAGTTTTTGTCTTTTTAGGGGGTACAGGGGTCTTTAGGGGGAGATATCAGGTCAACAGTAGATATCACATAGAAGTGGTGTACATCATCTGAAAGCTGAGAACCTGAAGATTAATTTGAGATGCAGCTCTGTGTGTCAAGTTGTTCTTCTCATAAAAATAGATAAATTAATTAAATACATTCACAATCATAAGTTAAGGAAAAAAATTTGGGTTGATACCATTTGTTTTACAGATTTGGTGTTAAATTTAAGCACTTTTCATCAGCTGTGAACTGATAAAAATAATAATTCCTCCAAAATACCACATTAAGACACCAAGACCTTGAGGAACGCTACAGTAAAAACCATGCTGTGATTTGATGTCAAAACTACACTAAATGGCTACTATGGGTACTAACATCATCACACATGAATACAGTTGGACTCATTGGATCCACAAGTGTTTCAGCTGTACAGTGATACTGAATTTATGGAAACACAAGACTGTCTACAGACAACCGTACGCAGACATATTCAGTAAGAAACACATTTATACTGCATTCAGAAAATTACATGTGGTTATCATAAAGTGGGCATGTCTGTAAAGAGGAGACTTGTGGGTACCCAGAGAGCCAATTTTCATTCACATATCTTGAGGTCAGAGGTCAAGGGACCTCTGTGAAAATCACCTTGCCAGTTTTTCCTCACCAAAAATCTGTGTAACTGTTGTGTTACGATCTTCTGGACAAGCTGGTATGACCTGGATTCCTCAGGTGTTTTACTTTCATATGAAAACAGTATCTGTACTCTAGCTCTAAAATTAGTTTAAAAACTCAAAGGCGCCCGGGCCCGCTGGAGTTTGAAGCGGTTAATTGCAG
This sequence comes from Pterois miles, assembly GCA_947000775.1. NCBI lineage: Eukaryota > Metazoa > Chordata > Actinopteri > Perciformes > Scorpaenidae > Pterois > Pterois miles. The sequence goes on along the minus strand of CAMQGK010000525.1, from coordinate 1,471,059 downwards.
TAGCCTAATATATTGGAGGCGCCATCATGGATGCTTATGTGTTTATTTGAAAGGTCTTGAAAAAACTAAGTGCTGATTTCTGCAGATCATCTTCACTGTAGGAAATGACAGTCACAGTAGTAGTAGTAGTGGTCACAGCTGTATGATAGAAAGTTTAAAGATGAAACGCATCATTTATTCACATGGAATGATGAAATGCTGTGTAGTATCACTGTCATCTTTTAAATAACCACAAATCCAAATCTGGGTTATTTTTATGCCTAAATTTAAATTAATTGCACCGCTATGGGCTTTTGAAATCTTTGACTTAGTATAAAAGTACACTGGAATCAAGCCTAAAACAAGGTCCTGCTAAGATGACAATGATAAATGAGCGCCAGCCGTCACTGGCACGGAGGTATTATGTTTTCATGTCCGTCCATCCTTCCATACGCCTGTCCATATGTTATTCCATCCATCCATTTTCAGTATTTTTGGGGATGTGATAATGTATCTCAAACATCACCTGGACTCAAGGATGAACTGAACAGATTTTGGTGGTCAAAGGTCGCCTCACAATACACATATTGAGCTAAAAAACTCCAAGAATGAATAAGCTAATTATGACAATTTCAAACAAATGTCTAATAGGATAAAATGATGAAGTGTTGACATGTTGGACAGACATGAGTGTAAACTGTAACTTGACTGGTTGGCAGAAGCATAATGTACAACTGTACTTTACTTGAAGTTGCAGTGAGTAGAAATGGAGAAAATATGATTTTAAAAAGTATTTTTTATAAAACAGTTACTAAATGCAGAAAATAGTGCATGAAGCAGGTAATCTGGTAAAAAAAAAATCCTGTGCCCGTGTCCTCTGGTGCTCCTAATGGCTTCTGGGGGATTTCACAGACCTATTAGCCAATCAGAGCTGAGCTGGAGTCTGCTGTCTGTGAGCAGCTGTCAATCACTCACAAACTGATCGAATGTTCAAACTAGGCAGCACTGATCAAATATGGATCAATATCCTGTTCCTGTAATGACAATTTCTCTCCTCAAATATATTCAGAATCATCTACTGTTTAGCTGCAACATCATAAGATAAGAAAGAAAGATGAACCTTATAATCCCCGGAGGGAAATTCGGGTGTCTTAGCAGCATCAACAACAACAGACAGAAAAACAGACAGAAAAAGAAAGGAGGGCAGTGAATGAAAAAGGGCAATGAAGAAGGACAAAAAAAAAAAAGAACAGAAAAGAAAAGAAGGCAGCAGGGGGAGATTAACACCAAAATAAAACGGAGGCCCTGGGGTCAGCCTTGGTTAGGAGCCTATGGCCACCAAAAGAAAGACTGACCCAGATGGTTGTAGTGTGCGGGGGGGATCAGTCTCTGGCGAGTACCCTCATCTACCAGTTGTCAAAGAGGGTGGGAGGGGTCTTCATCAACAAACATATAATGTGATGTCTCCAAACATCTTTCTAATTTCTAATAAACTGAATTTCTCCACTGTGGGACTAATAAAGGAATATCTTATCTTATCTTACTTAATAACTTTATTAGATTTCATATTTTCCAAGTTAATCCTCCAATTAAGAGACGGGAAGACAGGATATGTGAGCAGAGTTGGAAACAATTATTTGATTCAACTATAGGATTAGAATGGCTTTCTTATAGATTCAAAAAACTGTGATTCACTACAAGGTCATATTTAAGACAGAAAATTTCATGCATCAATCAGCGTCCATCACTGTCGACCAAATGAGTTGGAGACCAAATACCTTTATCCCTCCAGTTTTTGTTATACAGCGATTTCTTTCTAATTGTAAGATATCGCTTATTGGGTCAAACTCTCATTTTCACAAACACCAGCCAGCAGCCAGAGCTCAGCCAATAGGAACGGCCTCTTCATGAAGTGGCCTGTGATTGGTCAGAAAGTTGAGCTAATTCAGCGCCCAGCAGCAACGCTTCACTTCCGGTAATGACCAACATGGCAGCAGCGGGGGATCTGGAAAAAACAAACAAACCAACAAACAGACGCAGGAGGTTTATCGTTTTGCTCATGCGTTGCTTCTAAACTGTTTAATATTACTGCCTTTCGCCCACGTAGTCACGCGACTTCTGGCGACGTCTTTTGTTGTCGCCGCCATGTTGGGGACGTGTTATCACGCAGGTACAGTTGTAGCGCTCTTTGCTACCAAAGCCACTCATTTCTCACAGTCACTGATATTGTCGGAGACCGTATATATATGTATATAACTTAAAAGTAATGTACGTAAATGCAATATTCTGTGGTTTTGTTGTGGTCATGTTCACAATAATTGGCAGATGTAGGCTGCCAATATGCTCCATGTATGAAGACAGCTTCCATTCGTCTCGCCCAACTCCTCAGCAGGAAAGCCAGAGTAAAGGTAATTTAATTAAATTATCAGTTTTAGCTAATGTTTTGTTATCTAACAAGTTTAGTGGACTAACAGAGTTGAGTGTCTTCTGTTGTCTCACAAGTGTGCATCTTTTATTTGTGTGTGTTTTAACGTTAACTAGACCGCTCCGTCTGCGTGCTGCTCCATGGACAATGTCGGCGCCAACGGCGAGCCACCATTCTTCACACCAGCCTGTCAAACGGCCACAGCTGACCACAGCAGCATGTTAGGAGACCAGCATAAAGGAGCCTCAGGACTCTACTTATGTGACAGAGGACCACGGAAGGTAGGCTGCAGTACTGTGTGTATATGACCCTGTTCAGACCTGGCATTAACATGCGTCCTGAGTGATCTGAACACAGGTGGACAGCTTTTAAACACCTCTGTTCATTCACACCTGGCAGTAGAATGTGTCTCCACACACGTCTTGAGTGACCACTTGTGATGCCAGCTCACTTCCCTGCTCTACATGCAAATAAACACGCAGTAAACACATGCCTAAAACAGTAGATGTTGTGGTTTTTGTGCATTTTATTAACATCAAAATAAAAGGTTATTGTACCAACAGTCCACCATGCCGTTAGCACCGCCACCTTTGCCAGGCAAGACAGCATCTCAATGCGTCCTCAGTGCGTCTCAAGTGTGTCCACACCTGTACTTAGAGCTGTCCACTGTTCAGGCCTGAACAGGGCCCATATGTGTGTGTGTGCAGCCAAACCAAATGATAGTCCAAATGTAGTCACGGTATACACATTATAATCATAGTCAGACAGTCGTCCTCCACTTGCAGACCTACAGTAGCACTACAGCGCTGTGTGTACAGTAGTTCTGTGGAATCATAAAACTGCATGATGTTGTTATAGAAGTCAACACTGGTTGTTTTCTAATAATGAGTTAAAACAGATTTTTGGCTATTAGCTATATCCTATACAAGTTTTGTATTAAGTACTTTCTAAACTGCTCTTATATGGTCAAACAAAGCTAATTAGAAAGTGTCAGGTCTTAAATGTCAGTGGGATGTGTCATGGGAGGTGCTGCTGATGTACATTATGATGCGTTCAGGCTCTATTCACTAGAATATGGGTACTGGGCAATTGTAAATTCTAACATCATGATGTGTTCACTTGTAATGTTGTAAAATGTTTAGTTTTTGGCAAGAAGCTTGAATAAATCCAGAGATGTTTTCTCAGCGAAATAAAAGGAGGACAGAATTAGGGAATTATGACCTGTTTGACTACAGTCAGAATCCATCCCGGGACAAATGACGGCAGCAGTCACAGGTATTTATGGGCTCCAGCTCTGATTGGCAGTGATGGAAACATGACACTCGGGTGGACATGCAAATTTGTGTGACGTATGCAATATATAATCAATGAAAACAACAGTAATTTGGACAATTCTTACAATTTATTAACGTACAAAACAGACCATTAACATGCTCTCCTCAACGCCGCCAGACACAGTAATTTTACCTCGCTGTTCATTGTAAAACACACTTCATTCATACTGGACAGAAACAAAATAAAACTCATCAAAACTGTCTTTGTTACTGTTCCAGAAACCACCAACTCTGGTTTGAGATTGTGACAGAGCCAATGAGTTATATAAAAAAGAAGGAAGCACCATAATATTTACACTGTTTACTAACCCTAGAAAAAACAAACACAGAACTAGACATACTTGCAATGGGAAAGGAGTCTATCAACTATTATTTGACAGATTTCTTGTGTTTAAAAAACACACATGTGCTAATTTTGGTGGGAAAAGATAATTACATTCAGTTTCACTGTTTACATTTTTAAATAAACAGTATATTATAAATTCACAGCTGGTATATTTTACACGCTTCAGTAATATCGGATATGTTTGGTGTGGCTAAGTATGGTAAAGAACAAGTGTGGTTTTGTTTTTCAGGTGTTGTCATCGCTACGTCTGGAGCACATTCATGTCCTCGGACCTGCTTCAATCACCGGAGAGCTTCCCTCCAGACAGCCGTCCTCTGCTAGTGGACGGCTGAGCAGCTGCTGGTCATTGAGAGGGCACAGCATTCAGGCAAAGCCCATCACCTTGGGTGGTGACTTGAGTGCTGATTCACCAGGTTAGTGCTTGTTATTTCTGAGTCAATTAACAGCACTACTGTGCCATTTTGTGATTGTTTTTTTTTTTTTTTTTTTTTTTTCAATTCAGTTGCATACGAGAAATATCACCCGTTGTTTATATTGTGATTCAACAGACACAATCATGTTATAACATCTCTGGTGAATCATGAATGCATGCAACTCAAATTTGTTTGAGAGTTTTATATTTAGCTTTGCTTTTATTTGTACCTTGCATTGGTTTTTGAATTAATTGACTGCCAAACTTAACACAATAATATCACATTATACAATTTTTTTAACAGATTAACACATTTTGTGATTTTTGTGAGTGAACATACTGGTTTCATATGACACTAGAAAACCTAAAGAATCCATTGGTACCAACCATGTCATACTAGCTTGTCGCAAGAATGATAAATAATGCTGCAAACTTCTGCTAAATTTTGGAGAGGAACAGCTGTTGTGGCCATTTCAAGGGGTCACTTGACCTGTGACCTCAAAATATGTGAATGTAAATGGGTTCTCTGGGTACCCACCAGTCTCCCCTTTACAGACATGCCCACTTTATGATAATCACATGCAGTTTGAGGCAAGTCATAGTCAAGTCAGCACACTGACAGCTGTTGTTGCTTGTTGGGCTGCGGTTTGCCATGTTATTATTTGTGCATATTTTTATGCTAAATGCAGTACCTGTGAGCGTTTCTGGACAATATTTGTGATTGTTTTGTGTTGTTCATTGATTTCCAAGAATAGATATATCCATACTTTTGCATAAAGCAGCATATTTATCCACTCCCATGTTGATAAGAGTATTAAATACTTGACAAATCTCCCTTTAAAGTACGTTTTGAACAGATAAAAAATGTACAAGTAATCATGATCTCCTCTGTGAAATCCTATCTCTGTGTTTCATAAATGCAGCAAAAACTTTGAGAGTGCAATTTTTATCCAGATCTGCTTTTATTAGTACATTACTTTGATTTTGAATGAATACATCAGTGCACACCTATGAAACAGTGCCTTTCAGTGACAAGGACATAGTGCCAAGTTTGAGTCCTACTCAGTGACAAGCTTGGATGACAGCAGGACATTGGACATCCGGCCTGTCTTCTCTAACCTCCCTACAGCACAGCATTTCACTGACTGACAGTCCTGTTCTGGCAAAAACCACCTGGGTGAGAAGCATAAGCAGTAACGTGAGGGCTTTTACTGATAGTGTGAAGGAATACTGCAAATAATTCCTAGTAACAGCAGAACTTAACAATATGGTCATGACAGTCAGGGCAGAAATGAAGACTTCTTAAATCCACAATGACAATAATGCATCATACTGTAGGCTATGCCACTGGTTCCCAACTTGGGAGATCCGACCCATCACTAGGGGTCGCCAAAGCGTCATGAGAGGTCGCTAGGCCTTTTTAATTTTAAGGGGTGTAAAACAACACTTTTAAAAACATAGTTGGTCTTAATCTCAGCATGTCATTCTTCAGGCTTTCTAAGATTCACTCAGTATTTTCATGTCAGGTATATGCTTTTTTATTGACAAATGAGATTGTTTCTAGTGAGATTTAAAGAGTTTATAAAGTGACTTTGCTGTTGTAAACATTGCTGTTGCTGCTGTAGAGCTTAGTTATATGTCAATATATATGTATAGCTAATATGCACACTTCAATATTTATTTATTGCAAGTCATCTTCATGGCAATACTAAACAATGTTACCGCACATCGCAGATTTTCCTCATATTGTTCAGGCCTCCTGCACAAGTTGATGGTTAGCTGCTGTTCTGTGCCAAACGTCCTCCCACAGTTTGGGAATCCTGTAGCGTCTCAATCTAAACAATATACATACACTAGTACACATATACATACACCTCTCAAAGCAATGTCTGGAAACTTATTCAAATGAACTGAGCTGGTTTGACCATGGAGATGAGCGAGACAGCTAGCTGGAGAACAACAGGGCTAAGATCCTGTGGGACTTCAGCTTCCAGACTGACAAACAACTGCTGGCTAACCAACCGGACATAGTGGTGGTGGACAAAGAGCAGCAGAGGGCAGTGGTGATAGATGTGGCGATACCAGCTGACGCCAACATCAGGAAGATGGAGCACGAAAAGGGTGAGAAGTACCAAGGGTTGCGAGAACAGTTGGAACAGATGTGGAAGATCAAGGCTAACGTGGTCCCCGTGGTAGTAGGAGCACTCAGGGCGGTGACCCCCAAACTGGGAGAGTGGCTCCAGCAGATTCCGGGAACGACAGCTGAAGCCTCAGTCCAGAAGAGCGCAGTCCTAGGAACAGCTAAGATACTGAGGAGAACCCTCAAACTCCCAGGCCTCTGGTAGAGGACCCGAGCTTGAGAAGGACACGGTTACCACCCTAAAAAATATATATATATATATATATATATATATTAGTGCTGTCAGGCGGTTAAGAAAATTAATCTAATTAATTACAGGATTTGTAATTAATTAATCTAATTAATCGCATTTTAATCTCATACCTGCTAAAGGCCCCCAAATAAAGATTTTGAATTCTAGGACATTACAAAATTGTAGTGCATGACTAATCAATAGAATACACCAAGAAGAGAAGATTTGAAATCCACATTTTTATTGGTTAAGTGTGCTTTATAAATGAAATTCAAAAGAAAAAAGGTCAAGCACATCAGCAAACCAATTAGGCCAGGTGCATTTCTCAAAAATGCAATACAAATACAGTTAAATAAAATAAATAAAATTCAGAAATAAAATAAGGCTGAGTCTCAAATAGGCACATAAGCAGACTCTCAATCAAAATGAATACTAAAGCTGACTCAATACAGCAATTCAAAATGAATAGTATAACATGCCTCTAAATAAGGCAACATCAATAGCAAGATGCCAACAGGCATTTCCTTTAAAAGGGTCAGCTAACGTTACAGGAACTGACAACAGACAACTCTATGTGTCCTTGAGCCAGTTGCTCAGACAAACAAGCTTGTTTACATTGTGTGAGTGTGAGGCTGCCCTCTTCTTTTCAATGATGTTACCTGCGAGTGAAAAGAGTCTCTCACATGCACAGACGTGGCAGCGGTAGCCAGGTAGGAGGAGAGGACAGCTGTTCATAAGCTCCTGCGTGAGCTGCCAACACTCCAGTGGACACTCATGCATTCCAATGCACGGCTCAGCTTTGTGGCGGGCTAGAGGCCCCTGCTCCTCCTTGTCCGAGTCAGAGTCCGAGTGAAAGGTCCGAGTGGGCTTGCCTCGCTCTCCTGTGTCGCGTCCATCTCTGTTGTCAGTCACCCTGCTTTTGACTAGTGGCGCAGGTACGAAGTGACGCCACTGCAGCCTACAGGTCACTCAATGGGCCAAATTTAAAATGCTTGCGCATTGACTTGCCACTCATGATTAATTGCGTTAATTTTTATAGCGCGTTAATTTGCAGCGTAATTAATTAATCTAATTAGCGCGTTAAACTGACAGCCCTAATATATATATGGGGATGAGAAGATATATATATATATATATATATATTAATATATATATATAAATATGTTTATATATATATATATATATATATATATATATATATATATATATATATGGATATATATAATATATATATGGTATATATATATATATGAATGTTTATAAAAAAAAATAAAAAAAAAAAAATATATATATATATTGTGTATATATATATGTGTGTGTTATGTCCAGTGCTATATATATATATATATATATATATGTGTATATATGTATATATATATTGGGTTTTCTACCGTATATTTGTCGATATACGACGCTATACACTTAAGCGCAAATTGGGCCTAATTCTAGCCTTGCACCATTAATTGGAAAAAAATATTGCCTTATACCGAAGCTAGAATTAGGGAACAGAAACCCATCCAGTTCAGAGGACACATCAGATGCTTTCGCTTGGGGGCTATCAAAGCAGTTCCACAACAGTTAACGTAATAATAGACAACCTGCCTGTATTTGCCAACATTGAGACCTCAAAAATACAGCAGTGCCATGAACTGGTGATATACTAAAGTTAACATGCCAATGATTCTTACGGCTATTTTCTTACAGCCCAGACCCAGCGAGCTCAGACCCAGGGAAACCTGACCCAGCGAGCCTGGACCTAGCGGACCCAGACCCAGGGAGCCCGGACCCAGCGAGCCCAGAACTTGGGAGCCTGGACCTAGCGAGCCCAGACCCAGCGAGCACCGACTCAGCGAGCCTGGACCCAATAAGCCCAGACCTCGCAGGCCCAGACCCAGGGAGCCCAGACCCAGCAGGCCCAGACCCAGGGAGCCTAGACCTCGCATGCCCAGACCCAGGGAGCCCAGACCCAGGGAGCCCGAACTCGGCAATCCCAGACCCTCGTTTGCTCAGGTGGTGGAGCTGCTGTTCTGAAGGTTGGCTGCCCAGACGACAGAGGTGAGCAGGAGCTTCTGACTTGTACATAAAGTGACTCAGAATAGACTGTGATTTAAAGAAGCTACATACTGTGTGCAAAGTTACTTTCTCTGTCTCTATATTAGAGACTATTCAAAGTCTTGCATATTTTTGTTTCTCCAGAGACTCTGGCTGAAAGAAGAAATGCTTGTTCCTGACCAGGACAGATGGATGACGGACCACCGGATGGACAGAACAGAAGTGAACGCCTGTGTCTGCCTGGACTAATATGTAAGTTAACTGCACATTGAAGGGATAGTTTGCAGTTTTCAGAAGTACGCATATTTGTTTTCTAGCAGACAGTTCGATGAGATGGTTGTACCACTCTCCTCTCAGAGCGTTATCAGTCAACATTTCTAAAATGTTGAACTGCTCCTTTAAGATTACAAAAGTATCAGCAGTGACATAAAGTGGTGACATGCTAAAGTTAACATGCCAATGATTCTTACAGCTACTTTCTTTAATAATGTTCCACTAGACTTTGTAACACTACTGATTAATGCAGGTTTATTTAGACATGAATTAGACTTCATAGTTGATTGTTGTAGCTGAAGTTTTGGAGACACTGACAGCAGACTAAGAGAAGCATCCACATTGCTGACTTGTTTTTGATGTCACAGGGCAGGACTCCTCCTGAAGCCCCGGAGAATGAACCAACCACACCAAACCAGTAGCACCACACAGATGTGAGGAAGCTCCAACAGCACATCAGTCCACTCAACACACCGAACGGCCTTCAGCACCACACTGTCTACACCACTGCTTTCATGTTTAATTCAATTAAATAAAACAAAACTCAGACATGTAAAATGATCCTGTGTTATTTCACCTTCTGATTTTGGGTTAACGTGAATCTTAATGTTTTGCACTTCAGCCCTTTTTCATAGAGCAGTTTTTGTCTTTTTAGGGGGTACAGGGGTCTTTAGGGGGAGATATCAGGTCAACAGTAGATATCACATAGAAGTGGTGTACATCATCTGAAAGCTGAGAACCTGAAGATTAATTTGAGATGCAGCTCAGCACTGTGTGTCAAGTTGTTCTTGTCATAAATCATAAATAAAATAGATTAATTAAATACATTCTGAAAGTGTGTGAGGGTTTCAAACATTATGGCAGAAGTATATGATGGTCATTCCCATGCTGGCAACTAAACTGACTAGAATGAGTTGAAACTGCTCAGTTAGTATTTAGCAATTTTACTGAAAAAAAAAAACTGTTAAATTATTCTCTTTATTTGATGTGTGCGAATTAATTTCACATGAGCCCTGTTTCTTTTTATTATTTTATTATTATTGTTTGTTCCTTAACCACTTTTACTTAATTTTTTATTCACTTTGAGTGTTATGTTTGATATACTGTATGTTGCTGCCCATGTTCATGTTGTTAGGACGAGATGACGAGATTCACCTGAAAGCACCACATATGAGCAATTTACAGCCAATCAGACACCTTGTTATGAGGGTCGCGAGGAGTCCCGCTGTTGCTATGGTTTGTAAGGTTATGGTTCACGCGCATCCTTTAAACATATTTGAATTTCAGTTCAACGGCAGCGCATCGGAAGACTTTTGTCGACGATTTTTGCGAGAAAACTCCACCAAAAAGTGATTTTTAACAGCTCTACATCCACTGCAGACCAGAAGGACTTCTACTAACTGACTGTTCCACTGGAAAACGTGAGATTTATGCACTTTTTAGCCCGTTGTTGTTTCCCGTGTATTTTACCGTTGGGCCATCCTAACCGCAAAATGCACAGATGTAGCTAGCTAAGCTAATGGCTAATATTGGTGATATTTTTAGTTTCCAATGAAAATGAATGAAATACAACTGACGTTTGTTATATCTAGTAATATAATTTTCGTTTGGCCGATGTATTATTAACGTCTTGATACAGGCCACAGGCCTATACGTGATGCAAGCAGTGACAAGAGTATTTGAAGGAGCTCATAATTCATACCTTTTCTAAACATGTGGGATATTTCTCATGCATGAGTAACGTTAGTTACATAAACGACTTTGAACGTCGTTCAACAAGGTGTCAGTTTTATGAACAACACAAACGGTGAGCAGCAGAGAGGTGTGAAACAACCGCAACAAGAGACTTTTCTAGAAAAATCCGCCACCTTTAGTCAATCAGCAAGAGCTTAAAATTGACAGATTAATGAATGAAGTCTGGCGTGAATTTGGCTCTGTGAAAGGTAGCGGAGATGTTGACTCCAGGTCAGGTCGTTTTATACTTTCTTAAATTCAGCTGTATTGAGACAAAAGTAGGTATTCACAGGCAGGGCCAATGATACATAAGGCTCTGACTCCATCTGTATATAGAATAAAAAGACTTAAATCAGTCTAATCCATCATTTGATCATTTATTATAAATAACAAATGAATATTAGTTGAGGCCAGGTGTCATTTTAATTAGTTTGGTAACACTTTATTTTACAGGTCTGCGCATTTCATGGTCATTAGGTGGTAATTGATAATGACTTTGTTGTAAACATTGTTTATTAATTATATTACACAATTTTCTTTTATGTTTTAAATACATTTCCAGGAAAAGAATATTAAGTTAATCGATATGCTTTATTTCCATGTCAAACAGATAATAATTAGCAAATAGCTTATTTGAAATTTCTTTAAAAACTCCCTGAATCATGCCTTTAGCTACCAGGTTAAATGTGATGACTGTCAGTCACAGTGGTGAGATTTGTGTCTGATCAGAAGTGTCTTCTATTAGTTTTGGTGTTTCACCTCAGATAAAGAGCAGCGCACAGCTACTTCTCAAGCCTGAGGGCCCTATTTTAAGCATTATGTGCTATTTTAGGATAGAATTGTTAAATTGTGTTTAGAAAAAGTCATTTTCAATACATTTTGAGCTAAGTATTGGGGCGATTTGGCAGTTAATCCAAAGAAATTTTATTTAAGTTAGTTGCTAATTACCGTGAAATTTGTGGGCCTGTAAAGTGAGGTGTTACCAGAAGCTTTCACTAGCAGGTTGTGTCTGAATTCTGCATTCAGAAATGTTTCATTAAACTGTATTCTGTACAAGCTGTATCAGTGCTGACTGCGTGCTCATAGGCTTGATGTTGTGTCAGATGATAATAAGACAATAACAGGGTCCATGTGTGCCTTGTACCAGCAGCATATGTTGACATATGGAAGAGCTCCAGTAGTAATAATACTGTGATAGAGATGCATACTTCTGGCACTTTACTATTTCTTTTGCAGCAAACACTTGTATACTTTTGCTTGCATGATATTTTCTTCCAGTTAAGTATTGCATTGTGATATTGATCTATTTAACTCAAAATGTGATGTGAGAAAGTCATCACGGTATAATAGGCCATGGTATGTTAACATGATACGAAGCAGTGGTCTGAGGCTCGTATTTGTTTTTACCTTCAGATGGCTGGCTCTCGACCTGTACCTCCACCTGTCCTGTCCTCCTCTACCTCTTCTTCCGGCTTCCTCTCTGGGTTTTCCAGTTTGGTAAGATCAAATCTCCCCGATAGACGAGGCAAGAGAAGGTAAGTTGATTCATATTCCACATTTCAGCAACAAGGCAAGTCAACGTGCTCTACACAAAACACCAAAAGCATTGAGCAAAATTTAAAAGAAACACCACAAAAAGACATTTAAGTACAGCTAGAAACAGCCGTGAAAGAGCCATATATTTAATACGCCTCTGTTTTATCTTTTTTTAATTGAGAATTCTAGCACATCCAATTGTTGAAAATGAATGTTATGTAAATTAGTGCGTCTGCATAATTATGTATAGTAACTTATTTAGTTGTCTTCCAAAGCGCCCCCATCCCAGATCCTCAGCAGGACAGAAGTGATCCTTTGACAGCCTTGCGTCTGTATAAAATACCCAAACTCAGCAAGCCCAGACCTAGCGAGCCCACACCCAGCGAGCCCACACCCAGCGAGCCCACACCCAGCAAGCCCAGACCCAGTGGGCCCAGACCTTGGGGGCCCGTACCCAGCGTGCCCAGACCTTGGGTGCCTGGATTTAGCTGGCCCCGACCCAGGGAGCCCACACCCAGTGGGCCCCGACCTTGGGGGCCCAGACCCAGCGAGCCCAGACCTTGGGTGCCTGGACCAAGCTGGCCCAGACCCAGGGAGCCCAGACCTAGCGAGCCCAGACCGAGGGTGGCCCGACCTAGTGGGCCCTTACCCAGGAAGCCCGAACCCAGGAAGCCCGAACCCAGGAAGCCCGAACCCAGGAAGCCCGAACCCAGCAAGCCCGAACCCAGCAAGCCCGGACCCAGCAAGCCCGGACCCAGCGAGCCTCGGCCATTATGGGATGGTCCAGAGCCGGAGTGGGCGAAGAACATGAGGCTGTACCTAGAGAGGAGGGAACAATTTGACAGCCAGTGCCACAAGAGCGCCCCGGTAATTACAGGTGAGCCTCCAAAGAAGACTCAACGACGGGGACATGTCTATTCATTTTATTTTGAATAGATCCAGGGAGCCAGGAACCATCAAGCCCAGACCCAGCAAGCCCAGACCCAGGAAGCCCAGACCCAGCAAACCCAGACCCAGCGAACCCAGACCCAACGAACCCAGACCCAGCAAGCGCAGACCCAGCAAGCGCAGACCCAGCGAGCCCAGACCCAGCAAGCCCGGACCCAGCAGGCCCAAACCCAGCAATCCCAGACCCAGCGAGCCCTGACCTTGGGGGCCCAGACCCAGCGTGCCCAGACCTTGGGTGCCTGGACCTTGGGGACCCTGACCAAGCCTGCCCAGAGCTAGGGTGACTGGACCTGGCTGGCCCAGACCCAGGGAGCCAGGAACCATCAAGCCCAGACCCAGCAAGCCCATACCCAGCGAACCCAGACCCAGTGAACCCAGGCCCAGCAATCCCAGACCCAGAAAGCCCAGACCCTCGTCCAAGCATCCACCACCTTGGCAGCAGCTCAGGTGGTGGATTCTTGGACGAGGAATGTGAGTATGTGATTCTAACTATTACTAGCCCAGACCCAGCAAGCCCAGACCCAGCGAACCCAGACCCAGCGAACCCAGACCCAGCAAGCCCAGACCCAGCAAGCCCAGACCTTGGGGACCCTGACCAAGCCTGCCCAGACCTAGGGTGACTGGACCTGGCTGGCCCAGACCCAGGGAGCCAGGAACCATCAAGCCCAAACCCAGCAAGCCCATACCCAGCGAACCCAGACCCAGCGAACCCAGACCCAGTGAACCCAGGCCCAGCAATCCCAGACCCAGAAAGCCCAGACCCTCGTCCAAGCATCCACCACCTTGGCAGTAGCTCAGGTGGTGGATTCTTGGACGAGGAATGTGAGTATGAGATTCTAACTATTGACGTATTTATTCATATAATCTCATTTAATATTGTTCAACTGTTCAACTGTTTTATTAACAATAATATGTGGTTCTTTCCTCTGACTCCACCTCTTGAGCTGCTGCTCAGGTGGTGGAGCTGCTGCTCTGAAGGTTGGCTGCCCAGACGACAGAGGTGAGCAGGAGCTTCTGACTTGTACATAAAGTGACTGAGAATAGACTGTGATTTAAAGAAGCTACATACTGTCTGTTGTTGTCGTTGTTTCTCCAGAGACTATATATATATATATATATATATATATATATATATATATATATATATATATATATATATATATATATATATACACTACCTATCCACTTAAGTGAATATTGGGTCTCTATATTCGAGACTATTCAAACCATCAATTGGAAAAAAATATTGACTTATACCGCAGGTTAAATTTTGGAAAAAAAAACCCTTCCATTTCAAAGAACACATCAAATCCTTTCACTTGGGGGCTATCAAAGCAGTTCCACAACAGTAAATGTAATAATATCCAACTTGCCTGTATTTCCCAACATTGAGACTCTGGCAGAAATACAGCAGTGACATAAAGAGATGACATACTACAGTTAACCTGACCAGGACAGATGGAAAACCTGACCCAGCGAGCCTGGACCACCGGAGGCTGGACCAGAACAGACCCAGTGAACGCCTGTGTCTGCCTGGACTAATATGTAAGTTAACTGCACATTGAAGGGACCACCCCCCCCCCACCCCCCCAACCCCCCACCCCCCAACCCCCAACCCCGGGGCCCCCCCCCCCCCCGCCCCCAAACCCCGGACCCCCACCCCCGGACCCCCCCCCCACCGGGCCCACACCCCCCGAGCCCCCACCCCCCAAACCCCAAACCCCCAAACCCCCAAACCCCAAACCCCCAGACCCCAAACCCCCAACCCCAGAGCCCCGGCCCCCAAACCCCCCACCCCCAACGCCCCCACCCCCGGACCCCCACCCCCCCCGCCCCCAAACCAACCAGCCCCGACCCCAGGGACCCCGGTCCAGGGGGCCCCAAACCCAGGGGCCCAGAACCAGGGAGCCCGAACTCAGCAATCCCCAGACCCTAGTTTGCAGTTTTCAGGTGGTGGAGCTGCTGCTCGGAAGGTTGGCTGTCCAGACGACAGAGGTGAGCGGGAGCTTCTGACTTGTACATAAAGTGACTCAGAATAGACTGTGATTTAAAGAAGCTACATATTTGTTTTCAAGCAGTTACAGTTCGCTGTCTCTATATTAGAGACTATTCAAAGTCTTGCATATTTTTGTTTCCCCAGAGACTCTGGCTGAAAGAAGAAATGCTTGTTCCTGACCAGGACAGATGGATGAAGGACCACCGGATGGACAGAACAGAAGTGAACGCCTGTGTCTGCCTGGACTAATATGTAAGTTAACTGCACATTGAAGGGATAGTTTGCAATTTTCAGAAGTACGCATATTTTTTTTCTAGCAGACAGTTCGATGAGACGGTTGTACCACTCTCCTCTCAGAGCGTTATCAGTCAACATTTCTAAAATGTTGAACTGCTCCTTTAAGATTACAAAAGTATCAGCAGTGACATAAAGTGGTGATATGCTAAAGTTAACATGCCAATGATTCTTACAGCTACTTTCTTTAATAATGTTCCACTGCTTCAGTTGTGTCAAAAATGAAGCCTCTAATGTTTTCTAGACTTTGTAACACTGCTGATTTATGCAGGTTTATTTAGACATAATTAGACTCCATAGTTGATTGTTGTAGCTGAAGTTTTGGAGACACTGACAGCAGACTAAGAGAAGCATCTACATTCCTGACTTGTTTTTGATGTCACAGGGCAGGACTCCTCCTGGAGCCCCTGAGAGTGAACCAACCACACCAAACCACAACCACACAGATGTGAGGAAGCTCCAGCAGTACATCAGTCCACTCAACACACCGAACGGCCTTCAGCACCACACTGTCTACACCACTGCTTTCATGTTTTTTTTGTTTTTTTTTGTTTTGTTTTTTTTTGTTTTTTTTGAATTTTTTTTTTCCACAATGTGTTTATTGGGGTTTCTTTTCCATTTTTTTTTTCAACAATACACATACACACATATACACTTGCATCCAAAACATAAATTAAGTGTAAAATAAAATAATATTTATATCAATAAAATGAGAGAAAAAAAATGTAAATAATAAATAAATGGTAATAATCCACATATGCATGTAAAAACAAAAAATAAAAAATAATAACAATAACAATAAAAATAAATAAAATATAATCATTCCACTCCACTGCTCACAACGTGCTCAGGTGAATCTTGCATTTTCATCTGTCATGATGGCCATGTATGGTTCCCAGAGTTTATAAAAGTCTTTCCGCTTGCCTTTAGCAATATATACTGCTTTCATGTTTAATTCAATTAAATAAAACAAAACTCAGACATGTAAAATGATCCTGTGTTATTTCACCTTCTGATTTTGGGTTAACGTGAATCTTAATGTTTTGCACTTCAGCCCTTTTTCATAGAGCAGTTTTTGTCTTTTTAGGGGGTACAGGGGTCTTTAGGGGGAGATATCAGGTCAACAGTAGATATCACATAGAAGTGGTGTACATCATCTGAAAGCTGAGAACCTGAAGATTAATTTGAGATGCAGCTCTGTGTGTCAAGTTGTTCTTCTCATAAAAATAGATAAATTAATTAAATACATTCACAATCATAAGTTAAGGAAAAAAATTTGGGTTGATACCATTTGTTTTACAGATTTGGTGTTAAATTTAAGCACTTTTCATCAGCTGTGAACTGATAAAAATAATAATTCCTCCAAAATACCACATTAAGACACCAAGACCTTGAGGAACGCTACAGTAAAAACCATGCTGTGATTTGATGTCAAAACTACACTAAATGGCTACTATGGGTACTAACATCATCACACATGAATACAGTTGGACTCATTGGATCCACAAGTGTTTCAGCTGTACAGTGATACTGAATTTATGGAAACACAAGACTGTCTACAGACAACCGTACGCAGACATATTCAGTAAGAAACACATTTATACTGCATTCAGAAAATTACATGTGGTTATCATAAAGTGGGCATGTCTGTAAAGAGGAGACTTGTGGGTACCCAGAGAGCCAATTTTCATTCCCATATCTTGAGGTCAGAGGTCAAGGGACCTCTGTGAAAATCACCTTGCCAGTTTTTCCTCACCAAAAATCTGTGTAACTGTTGTGTTACGATCTTCTGGACAAGCTGGTATGACCTGGATTCCTCAGGTGTTTTACTTTCATATGAAAACAGTATCTGTACTCTAGCTCTAAAATTAGTTTAAAAACTCAAAGGCGCCCGGGCCCGCTGGAGTTTGAAGCGGTTAATTGCAGTAGCCTAATATATTGGAGGCGCCATCATGGATGCTTATGTGTTTATTTGAAAGGTCTTGAAAAAACTAAGTGCTGATTTCTGCAGATCATCTTCACTGTAGGAAATGACAGTCACAGTAGTAGTAGTAGTGGTCACAGCTGTATGATAGAAAGTTTAAAGATGAAACGCATCATTTATTCACATGGAATGATGAAATGCTGTGTAGTATCACTGTCATCTTTTAAATAACCACAAATCCAAATCTGGGTTATTTTTATGCCTAAATTTAAATTAATTGCACCGCTATGGGCTTTTGAAATCTTTGACTTAGTATAAAAGTACACTGGAATCAAGCCTAAAACAAGGTCCTGCTAAGATGACAATGATAAATGAGCGCCAGCCGTCACTGGCACGGAGGTATTATGTTTTCATGTCCGTCCATCCTTCCATACGCCTGTCCATATGTTATTCCATCCATCCATTTTCAGTATTTTTGGGGATGTGATAATGTATCTCAAACATCACCTGGACTCAAGGATGAACTGAACAGATTTTGGTGGTCAAAGGTCGCCTCACAATACACATATTGAGCTAAAAAACTCCAAGAATGAATAAGCTAATTATGACAATTTCAAACAAATGTCTAATAGGATAAAATGATGAAGTGTTGACATGTTGGACAGACATGAGTGTAAACTGTAACTTGACTGGTTGGCAGAAGCATAATGTACAACTGTACTTTACTTGAAGTTGCAGTGAGTAGAAATGGAGAAAATATGATTTTAAAAAGTATTTTTTATAAAACAGTTACTAAATGCAGAAAATAGTGCATGAAGCAGGTAATCTGGTAAAAAAAAAATCCTGTGCCCGTGTCCTCTGGTGCTCCTAATGGCTTCTGGGGGATTTCACAGACCTATTAGCCAATCAGAGCTGAGCTGGAGTCTGCTGTCTGTGAGCAGCTGTCAATCACTCACAAACTGATCGAATGTTCACTGGCGCCTGTCAAATATGGATCAATATCCTGTTCCTGTAATGACAATTTCTCTCCTCAAATATATCAGATCATCTCTGTTATCGGACAACCCCGGAGGTTGGGTGTCTTGCGCATCACACAACAGCACTGATCAAATAGTGAGAGGTCAGATAAATCCTGTGTAGTCAATCCTGTAAGTGCAGCAGGGATTTCTCATCCTCAGCAATATATTCAGAATCCATGGGTAGTGTGCTACTGTTTAGGACTGCAACATCATCAACAAACATATAATGTGATGTCTCCAAACATCTTTCTAATTTCTAATAAACTGAATTTCTCCACTGTGGGACTAATAAAGGAATATCTTATCTTATCTTAGCTTAATAACTTTATTAGGTATTTCAATATTTTCCAAGTTAATGCCTCCAATTAAGAGACGTGGAAGATCAGGATTGATGTGAGCAGAGTTGGAAACAATCTATTTGATTCAACTTAAAATAGGATTAGGAATGGCTTTCATTATAGATTCAAAAGAACTGTGATTCACTACAAGGTCATATTTAAGACAGAAAATTTCATGCATCAATCAACGTCCATCACTGTCGACCAAATGAGTTGGAGACCAAATACCTTTATCCCTCCAGTTTTTGTTATATAGCGATTTCTTTCTAATTGTAAGATTTCGCTTACTGGGTCAAACTCTCATTTTCACAAACACCAGCCAGCAGCCAGAGCTCAGCCAATAGGAACGGCCTCTTCATGAAGTGGCCTGTGATTGGTCAGAAAGTTGAGCTAATTCAGCGCCCAGCAGCAACGCTTCACTTCCGGTAATGACCAACATGGCAGCAGCGGGGGATCTGGAAAAAAACAAACAAACCAACAAACAGACGCAGGAGGTTTATCGTTTTGCTCATGCGTTGCTTCTAAACTGTTTAATATTACTGCCTTTCGCCCACGTAGTCACGCGACTTCTGGCGACGTCTTTTGTTGTCGCCGCCATGTTGGGGACGTGTTATCACGCAGGTACAGTTGTAGCGCTCTTTGCTACCAAAGCCACTCATTTCTCACAGTCACTGATATTGTCGGAGACCGTATATATATGTATATAACTTAAAAGTAATGTACGTAAATGCAATATTCTGTGGTTTTGCTGTGGTCATGTTCACAATAATTGGCAGATGTAGGCTGCCAATATGCTCCATGAATGAAGACAGCTTCCATTCGTCTCGCCCAACTCCTCAGCAGGAAAGCCAGAGTAAAGGTAATTTAATTAAATTCTCAGTTTTAGCTAATGTTTTGTTATCTAACAAGTTTAGTGGACTAACAGAGTTGAGTGTCTTCTGTTGTCTCACAAGTGTGCGTCTTTTATTTGTGTGTGTTTTAACGTTAACTAGACCGCTCCGTCTGCGTGCTGCTCCATGGACAATGTCGGCGCCAACGGCGAGCCACCATTCTTCACACCAGCCTGTCAAACGGCCACAGCTGACCACAGCAGCATGTTAGGAGACCAGCATAAAGGAGCCTCAGGACTCTACTTATGTGACAGAGGACCACGGAAGGTAGGCTGCAGTACTGTGTGTATATGACCCTGTTCAGACCTGGCATTAACATGCGTCCTGAGTGATCTGAACACAGGTGGACAGCTTTTAAACACCTCTGTTCATTCACACCTGGCAGTAGAATGTGTCTCCACACACGTCTTGAGTGACCACTTGTGATGCCAGCTCGCTTCCCTGCTCTACATGCAAATAAACACGCAGTAAACACATGCCTAAAACAGTAGATGTTGTGGTTTTTGTGCATTTTATTAACATCAAAATAAAAGGTTATTGTACCAACAGTCCACCATGCCGTTAGCACCGCCACCTTTGCCAGGCAAGACAGCATCTCAATGCGTCCTCAGTGCGTCTCAAGTGTGTCCACACCTGTACTTAGAGCTGTCCACTGTTCAGGCCTGAACAGGGCCCATATGTGTGTGTGTGCAGCCAAACCAAATGTAGTCACGGTATACACATTATAATCATAGTCAGACAGTCGTCCTCCACTTGCAGACCTACAGTAGCACTACAGCGCTGTGTGTACAGTAGTTCTGTGGAATCATAAAACTGCATGATGTTGTTATAGAAGTCAACACTGGTTGTTTTCTAATAATGAGTTAAAACAGATTTTTGGCTATTAGCTATATCCTATACAAGTTTTGTATTAAGTACTTTCTAAACTGCTCTTATATGGTCAAACAAAGCTAATTAGAAAGTGTCAGGTCTTAAATGTCAGTGGGATGTGTAATGGGAGGTGCTGCTGATGTACATTATGATGCGTTCAGGCTCTATTCACTAGAAGATGGGTATTGGTCAAATGTAAATTCTAACATCATGATGTGTTCACTTGTAATGTTGTAAAATGTTTAGGTTTTGGCAAGAAGCTTGAATAAATCCAGAGAAGTTTTCTCAGCGAAATAAAAGGAGGACAGAATTAGGGAATTATGACCTGTTTGACTACAGTCAGAATCCATCCCGGGACAAATGACGGCAGCAGTCACAGGTATTTATGGGCTCCAGGTCTGATTGGCAGTGATGGAAACATGACACTCGGGTGATCATGCAAATCTGTGTGGCGTATGCAATATATAATCAATGAAAACAACAGTAATTTGGACAATTCTTACAATTTATTAACATACAAAACAGACTATTAACATGCTCTCCTCAACGCCGCCAGACACAGTAATTTTACCTCGCTGTTCATTGTAAAACACACTTCATTCATACTGGACAGAAACAACATAAAAGTCATCAAAACTGTCTTTGTTACTGTTCCAGAAACCACCAACTCTGTTTTGAGATTGTGACAGAGCCAATGAGTTATATAAAAAAGAAGGAAGCACCATAATATTTACACTGTTTACTAACCCTAGAAAAAACAAACACAGAACTAGACATACTTGCAATGGGAAAGGAGTCTATCACCTATTATTTGACATATTTCTTGTGTTTAAAAAACACACATGTGCTAATTTTGGTGGGAAAAGATAATTATATTCAGTTTCACTGTTTACATTTTTAAATAAACAGTATATTATAAATTCACAGCTGGTATATTTTACACGCTTCAGTAATATCGGATATGTTTGGTGTGGCTAAGTATGGTAAAGAACAAGTGTGGTTTTGTTTTTCAGGTGTTGTCATCGCTACGTCTGGAGCACATTCATGTCCTCGGACCTGCTTCACTCACCGGAGAGCTTCCCTCCAGACAGCCGTCCTCTGCTAGTGGACGGCTGAGCAGCTGCTGGTCATTGAGAGGGCACTGCATTCAGGCAAAGCCCATCACCTTGGGTGGTGACTTGAGTGCTGATTCACCAGGTTAGTGCTTGTTATTTCTGAGTCAATTAACAGCACTACTGTGCCATTTTGTGATTGTTTTTTTTTTTTTTTTTCAGTTCAGTTGCATATGAGAAATATCACACGTTGTTTATATTGTGATTCAACAGACACAATCATGTTATAACATCTCTGGTGAATCATGAATGCATGCAACTCAAATTTGTTTGAGAGTTTTTTTGTTTAGCTCTGCTTTTATTTGTACCTTGCATTGGTTTTTTAATTAATTGACTGCCAAACTTAACACAATAATAGCACATTATACAATTTTTTGAACAGATTAACACATTTTGTGATTTTTGTGAGTGAAGATACTGGTTTCATATGACACTAGAAAACCTAAAGAATCCATTGGTACCAACCATGTCATACTAGCTTGTCACAAGAATGATAAATAATGCTGCAAACTTCTGCTAAATTTTGGAGAGGAACAGCTGTTGTGGCCATTTCAAGGGGTCACTTGACCTGTGACCTCAAAATATGTGAATGTAAATGGGTTCTCTGGGTACCCACCAGTCTCCCCTTTACAGACATGCCCACTTTATGATAATCACATGCAGTTTGAGGCAAGTCATAGTCAAGTCAGCACACTGACAGCTGTTGTTGCTTGTTGGGCTGCAGTTTGCCATGTTATTATTTGTGCATATTTTTATGCTAAATGCAGTACCTGTGAGCGTCGGACAAATTTGTGATTGTTTTGTATTGTTCATTGATTTCCAAGAATAGATATATCCATACTTTTGCATAAAGCAGCATATTTATCCACTCCCATGTTGATAAGAGTATTAAATACTTGACAAATCTCCCTTTAAAGTACGTTTTGAACAGATAAAAAATGTACAAGTAATCATGATCTCCTCTGTGAAATCCTATCTCTGTGTTTCATAAATGTAGCAAAAACTTTGAGAGTGCAATTTTTATCCAGATCTGCTTTTATTAGTACATTACTTTGATTTTGAATGAATACATCAGTGCACACCTATGAAACAGTGCCTTTCAGTGACAAGGACATAGTGCCAAGTTTGAGTCCTACTCAGTGACAAGCTTGGATGACAGCAGGCCATTGGACATCCGGCCTGTCTTCTCTAACCTCCCTACAGCACAGCATTTGGGGGGAGCCCTCACCAAGGAGAGAGTTGCCTAGGAACCCGGGCGCCCCCCCTCCCAACCCCCACAAACAACCAAAAAATAATGAAAAATTGGCAGCGGGGAGGCCCCCCCCCCCCCCCCTGGCCCCCCCCCCCCCCCCCCAAAAAAACCCCCCCCCCCCCCCCCCCCGGGGCGCCCACAAGAAACCCCCCCCCCCCCTCCCATTTCTCCCTTTATTTATTTTTTTTTTTTTTCCGCCCCCATATACCCCGTATAACTTTAAAAAAAAAGAAAAAATTTAATTTCCCCCACTGGGACTAATAAAGGTAGATCTTCTTCTTCACTGACTGACAGTCCTGTTCTGGCAAAAACCACCTGGGTGAGAAGCATAAGCAGTAACGTGAGGGCTTTCACTCATAGTGTGAAGGAATACTGCAAATAATTCCTAGTAACAGCAGAACTTAACAATATGGTCATGACAGTCAGGGCAGAAATGAAGACTTCTTAAATCCACAATGACAATAATGCATCATACTGTAGGCTATGCCACTGGTTCCCAACTTGGGAGATCCGACCCATCACTAGGGGTCGCCAAAGCGTCATGAGAGGTCGCTAGGCCTTTTTAATTTTAAGGGGTGTAAAACAACACTTTTAAAAACATAGTTGGTCTTAATCTCAGCATGTCATTCTTCAGGCTTTCTAAGATTCACTCAGTATTTTCATGTCAGGTATATGCTTTTTTATTGACATATGAGATTGTTTCTAGTGAGATTTAAAGAGTTTATAAAGTGACTTTGCTGTTGTAAACATTGCTGTTGCTGCTGTAGAGCTTAGTTATATGTCAAATATATGTATAGCTAATATGCACACTTCAATATTTATTTATTGCAAGTCATCTTCATGGCAATACTAAACAATGTTACCGCACATCGCAGATTTTCCTCATATTGTTCAGGCCTCCTGCACAAGTTGATGGTTAGCTGCTGTTCTGTGCCAAACGTCCTCCCACAGTTTGGGAATCCTGTAGCGTCTGAATCTAAACAATATACATACACTAGTACACATATACATACACCTCTCAAAGCAATGTCTGGAAACTTATTCAAATGAACTGAGCTGGTTTGACCATGGAGATGAGCGAGACAGATAGCTTGGTCGTAGTTGTTGGTGGGTTTGGTGTTCAGTTTCAGAGTCAATGTAGTCCGCTAGTGCGACTCTTGCCAAATACGACGGCAAGTCTAAATTAATTGCACAAATTACAATCCTCCCCTCTAGGCTTTCGTTCTGAGGCGGGACTGTAGAAACACAGCTCAGGCATGTGTTTTAACATTTATTTATGTGGGTATTTATTTAAGTTTATTTCACTCTAACTGTAACACTCTTTTACACCCAAAATAAGTGGTCATAAACGTCAATGTAGAGCAATGTCAAATAATGGAAACAAATGTAGTTATTTTTACCTACTTATATATGTACCTATCTTGGGTTATCTACCGTATATTTGTCCAAACACATCCGCTACACTACACTATCCACTTGAGCACAAATTGGGCCTAATTCTAGCCTTGCACCATCAATTGGTAAAAAATATTGACTTATACCGAAGCTAGAATTAGGGAACAGAAACCCATCCAGTTCAGAGGACACATCAGATGCTTTCACTTGGGGGCTATCAAAGCAGTTCCACAACAGTTAACGTAATAATAGACAACCTGCCTGTATTTGCCAACCTTGAGACCTCAAAAATAAGGAGGATTTCAGATCCAAAGCGGGGGTCCTCGCCCAGAAAAATCTGAACTTCAGAGACTTTGTTTCCTGCATTCTGGTGACTTTTAAAGACTGAAAATAACAAATTCATTAGTACACTGCAACAGCATGTCTATATTAACTGGGCCTACTTTTAATTTTTCTTTTAATTCTCAGGAAAGAAAACTTTCGCCCCTCTGGCGTGAATTTGTGTGAATCTCTGGCTTAAACTAATATTTATTCGTTCGTTTATTCATCCATTCATTTTTGCCCATTTGAGTATTTCTTTCTCGTACTTCTCTCCGTCTCTCACTCACTGAAAGTCCTTTCAGACACAACCCAACAACGGCACCACTGAGCTCTGAATCCCATTATTTCCAATGGTTTGTGCCAAACCACGACGGCTTTTCACTGCATTGAGCAAAGCCCAATTTTGGGTTGACAGAGTGCAGCTCAAACCATGTTGTGACGGTCATAAACGAACGCGAGCGCTGTTGTTGTCCGAGTGCAAACAGTAGAGCTGATACACGCTGTACTGAGCGAAACAAGTTGAGATAATGAAAAGGAAAAAAATGGTAAAAACTGGGAGAAAAATGGGAGAATTGTGACCCTGGGAGGAAACAGGGATCCAGCTGATCAGTACAAACGTTAAACTAACTTCAGCTGGATGCAGACTCCGTTGTGTAAAACCTGTGTCCAACTATCAAACTAACTTCAACAGCTGGTGTCTGACCTGCAGTGCAGTGTTTTTTCTCACACATCAGCACTTGATTGTGTCTGATTGGGCTCTTTGTCTCAGCTTTTCCCAACTTTTGTGCTGCACTGATTAATGGCTGCAAAGCGAATGTACTGTATGATGTAAGTGATGAATCAATCACCCGCTGAGCTGAATCAGACCGAATCTGACACATCCTCATTCATCTTATCAATCGAAACGACAGTTTAAACGATCGCCTTGCTCACTTCGTATGTGGCCTTTGCTGTGTCATGTAGCACCGCTGCTTGTTTTCCTTGAACGGGCTAAATGTGTCATTTTGCATCAATTATCCTATCACCAGGATTGTCTTATTTTCCTGCAAGCAAACTTGTACCATCAGAATAATTTCAAAATGCTATAATCACATAAAATCTACACTTTTCGGCCACAAACTCCTTAATTATTTTATGACAGGCTTGATTAATGCTAACACATATGTAGCTGCTGCAACCTGTAGCTGGGGGAACATTCGTCCTTCAGCAAGACAACAACCCTGCACACACAAAACTTGTCAGCCACTGCAGTTCTACACACTTGGCACATGGGAGAAGTTTCAGGATGTTTTAGAGGCAAGGCCAAACCCAGAGCAAAGTCCACAGATATAATGAATTTAATGTAAGGGCTAATAATGATTTTATTTGTAATGTATTATATAACTATCAGTGAAATAAATAAATAAAAAGCTATTTATTTCACAGAGTAATTTATTGGTATTTCCAATTTTGCTTGATTTAGTTGAATTGTTTTTTCCTACTTAGTTATATTTATATATATTTAAAGTAAAGAAAGTTTTAAACATGAGCGGACACCTTTACGAAGTCAAGTGGTTTATAAATGAACTGATTTATCGTTGACATGAATAAGTGCATCAAGCTCTTTTAAAGATGTTACTTTTCCTAAAAAAAAAAAAAAAATAGCCAGAAGAGGATGGAATAGTATGTCATGCCTACATGTGTGCTGACCAGCAGAGATAGAGCAATGCAGATTGCCTGAGAGCCTTAATGCATTATATTTCATTATATTTTTATAGTTTGAATCATCACCTAGTGCCTGAACTGTGTTTTCCTTAGCACAGACATTTACATCATAAATCGGTGTTGAAATATTCACCATAATGCAGGAAATGATGCTCAAAATGTCCAGGGGGAACGACCCCCAGACCTCCTGATTAATTAGTTTGTGATCAATAATGAGACTTAATTAAAGTTTGAATGTCAAATTTTGAACTTTGCATTTGTTTAACAGTCAGAAGTATAATTTATATTCACATGGCTTTTTGGGCTCCCTGGGAAACTAATGATAATGATATTCCAGCTGTCCAAGTTTAATCAAGTCTGTTATCCATTCGTCAATATAATCCTTGAAAAAGTTGCTCCAACGCTTTTAGAGATGTTAGGAATTGCTAGCTGGCTAAGAGCTCTGGAGCTGTTCCTACTAAACCCTGGACGTTGACAAGCTGGTCAGTTTCCAGGGACCTGAGGGGTTTTCCAGACTTTAATCTCATTGTGAGAGCTCAGTTTATCAGATGGAGTCTGGTATACCGTATTTTCCGGACCATAAGGCGCACGGATTATAAGACGCACTATCAATAAATATCAATATCACTGTCTTTTTTTCGAATATAAGGCGCACCGGATTATAAGGCGCAGTATCAATAAATACCAATATCACTGTCTTTTTTTATATATAAGGCGCACCGGATTATAAAACGCACCGGATTATAAGCGAAACAAAGCGGTCAGATACGTCAAAATTGATTCTATTAATTTAACAACTCAATAACTTCAATAACTCTCAACATTTTCAGTTGGAACACACAAAAATACAAAACAATACACTCACTTTCAGTTTTTTTTTTCAGTTCAGTCCTCGTCCACAAATCCATCAAATCCTTCATCATCAGTGTCTGAGTTAAACAGTTGGGCGACTTCGGCATCAAGCAGCCAGAATCCGTCTCGTCATTATCTGAGTCAGTCTGGTTGCTGTTACTTAGCTGTTCAGTGATGATTCCTGCTTTCCTGATCCATAGGCAGATAGTGGAGTAACTCGCCCGGCGTTGCCTCCCTGTCTTGGTGACTGTGTGTTTGCCTTCTGTCATCCAACCCTCCCGCGCAGCTCGCAGTTTAACTTTGAACAACCTGTTGACACCGATATCTAGCGGTTGGAGTTCTTTAGTTAATCCGCCCAGAATGACGGCAAGCTCCGAATTAGTTTTCTTCACTTTCGTTCTGACAGTGTCTGTGAGATGCATGGATCAATATGGATGGAGAGTTGCGGAAAGAGCCTATCTGTCGAAGCACAGTAACAGTACGATTACTCCGTGGGCGCCTGACTACTTTACCGATCTCCACAATCCACCCAGCGGTGCAGCTTTAACTTCTCAAACTCGAAAAAACTTTCTTTTAGCGCCCTGTACCCAATGTTCGCAGACCAACCACCAAACCGCACCGATTAGCGCACTGTCACTTTTACGACTTTTTCAACGCAACTCGCAGCGAACTTTTCCAGTATCGTTTTCCTTTTCCATACAGTTTTTCTAATGGACTGTATGTAAAAATATGTAATTACAACACCACCTCCAAGGGCAGGGACATTGTTGGTACTTAGGCAGGTCCGGGGCGCAGCAGCAGCCCAGCAACCGACCTGACGGCGCACACCTGTCACTCAAAGCGGCACACCCTCAATTATCACTGATTTTTATAAAAACCTCACCCTCTTACAGTTATCATGACGTGGAAATTAGCATTAGACCAAAACTGTTTTTTGTACCGACTGAAACATTTTATTTCTCTGTAAATTGGCTTTTAAATGGAGCCTCATGGCCATTTGTTAACTGCGTTTTGGCACTCAGCGATGTCTCTGTGGCTGTAAATTAAAAACTATGTTCTTCTCTCTTTTTCTACTGTTTATACATTTCTTTTTCATCTATATAATAAAAAAAACACGTGACTGAAACTGTATTGAGTTGGGAGAACAGCTAGTCTGCTCTTTTCTTTAAACTTCTTGTCGTGAAACAAGGAAGCAGAACAGTAGCCTGTCTGCCATAAAATCAATCTAACAGCGAGCCTTCAGCTGATTATGCACTGTGAGGACTGAGCCCAGCGACTCCCCCACCCAAAACTAATGTTTGAGTGAAAACTTTAAACAATACAAAAGCATTATCATTCTCTTCAGCTTCCAGTCAAGCGAAAGGAAAAATACAAACACGGCAGATTCCTTTTGAATCGTAGCTTTAAGCTCGGTTTGATTGTCAGTGAAGCCCTCAGCCTGAATGATGCCGGTCGGTCAGTAACAGGACGCTCCGTGTAGCTGCAGTGCTTGACAACTCGGACTGAATTGTCAAAATCACTTTTTTCAAGTAGGTTAGCTGATGCAATCTTCCTCTATTATCATTGTACAGAATTTCATTTCGTGATGTGCCAAACAACGTGAAACTGAAACAAAGCATGTGGCATTCACTTTTTTTTTTTTTTGCACATTTTAGACACATTACTGATACCAAACTTCCTCAATTAACGGTTTTACCTCGCTTAGGGTTTACCTTCCAAATTTCAATCGTGGAACGCATAGCTAAAATTCTATTAGCGATCATTTAACTCACCACATCGTTACACAACCTTCTACTTTTTTATTGCGTTCCACACTATGTAGCCTCCACATCAGACTAACAGGACCGTGAGGCTGGAAGAAACTGAAACCCAAAACTAAAGCAATGTGACGTATGTTGGATTAAATTTTAACAAATTCAACACATTCATCTCTCATTCACCAAACATTTTTTTACACGTCTAATAAGTATTTTTGACCTTCCTGAACCGAGTGTTCGCGACCTTAATAAATTAAGTTAATCCCGTCATGTCCTTCAGTTTTCCCTGTCCAACACAGTGGCCAATATTCTTATCCAGACATCTCTACATATCTATTAATCCTGTCCATTTAGAAACCAACATTTAAAGCCAACTTTTGATCTATAGGCTGAGATTTAGTTAGATTCGACAGTCTGATGATGCTATAACATTGATGTGTAACTGTATTACTGCAGCAGCCTCCCATTCAAGCTAACGTTAGTTAGCCATCTAGTCACTGTCACAGCATCGTATAGCGATTTACCACACTACACTAATATTCATTATCATACGCCCCTCAAATCTCTTAACCTCAATTACACTTTTCATCATTTTCTCTCCTTCACGTTTCTTTCCTCCAATATATGCAGCCTCAGAAGACACCATCTGCTTTTATTAATTGTGCTTTTAAAAGGCAACAACAAATCAGAGTTCAGCGTTTTTGGATTTATCGTTGGTGCAGCCAGCTACCAGCAGCTCTTCAGCAAGCGTTATTACTGTTACTTGTTTGTATAAAGTAGAAGTTTGGAGACATGGCTCAACTTCCTCTGTTCACCTGTTGCTGTCTACACAGGGGGGGCACGCAGCCTACTCCCAAGTATTGTTGGTCTTATGTACTCCGACTTCTACCAAACTACACAGTAGCCAGTTTAATCGCTCCAAACCAATTGGAACACTTAATTTCTTTCTTTTTTTCAACATTTCAAAGTCGCAAAAATTTTCTCCAATTATAAACACGCTATATGCATTTCCACCATCAACAGACAGCTCTAGGCAGTGTCGCTGTTGTCAGTCACACTTTGGTCCAAACTGAAATATCTGCATATTGGATAGATTGCAAGAGTTTAGTTCAGACGTTCATGGTCCTGGTACTTCTGCATCTAATTGATTGGTAGAAAGTTTTGTACAGACATTCATGGTGATTCCCTACTTTGTCTCTAAAACATCTTGAGATCTAAAGCATTATTTTTAAATGGGGACACAAGCAAAATAAATGATTTTTTTTTTTCATCTTATAAATGTGTCTGAAAATAAACAATGCACCACTGTTCTTATGTCCATCATAATCCGTCCGTTTAATATGCAGTATTTAGCTACATTTCTGTCAGTGTACGTCATCAATTGCTACCCATAGGAACTCAACTGACGCTCTGTTTATCATGTCATGCTTATTTTGTTCCTCTTTGACAGCAATTATCTCACACGGCCTTAATGCAGTATGATCTCTCAGCCCACTGCTGGCTTTAATCAGTCCTTTTGGATCAGAGGTTGCTGTGATTGCAAACATGGCAGTATGCACATTTAAAAAGTTTTCTATTGTGATTCCTTTAACATATTTTTATTTTATTTTTTTTTTACCTGTGTTTTTAGTTTTCATTTCCTTGTTTAAGCCAAATGCTGCGCTCTTCTGTCTTGTAGATTTACTGTGTTTTCTGTGACTCATATCCATGTGGTGCTGGTACAGTTTGTTGCAGAACATTATAAGTTTAAAACACCGCGACGCTTCTTTTCTTCATCCTATGACTGCATGTTGTCCACTAACCTGCCTTTATTAACCCAAAGACAGACAGGTCAGTTGGCTGCAAAATATGGCCAAATCACATCTTATTAAAATTTTCTTCGTATTTTAACCTTTTAGAACACTGAAATCAAAAGTCAGTAGGAAAGTTGTTGTTGTGTCCAACACATTCTCATCCTACTTGTCACATACCGCTCCTTCGTCACTCGCTGTAGGACTAGACAACAAAACCACTATAGTTCGGTTTAGCAAAGACCTCCATGGTTGAGCTTAGTTCTGCTAGGTTTGTACTGTGAAAATGCATTAGCATTGTGAACATGGGACACGAACAGCAGTCTCCTAATAAAGCTGTGTTTGTTGGTGTTTGTATTTTGGGTTTCTACTAGAACATTTTACAGCCTTTAATATTCCAACAACAAGATTCTTCTCCTCCTGTCTTAATATACCTACATTAACCCTCTGTCTGTAACCTCTTTGTAACTTTAGCAGACGAAAAATTATATATAATAAATATAATAAATGTTACTATACTGTATCCTACAGTAATATAAGCGGAATTTGTGTCCTCCGAGTGCTCCTATAATGAGTTTGTCCTGCCGGTGGGCGGTGCTTGGTTTTGGCTCTGTTGTTTCGTGTTTTCAACATGGCGTCGGACTGAAAACTTGACAGTCACTAAATATGTTTCTAAACATCAAGGTGAAATTGCTTTACGTTAACAGAATATTATTAATATTTATCAGCGCTCCTATTTATTGAACCGCGACTTTCACAAGCAGCTTGCCTATTGTTGGTTTGGTTTGGAATACTTGCTAATGTCATTAGGAGCACAGGAGCACACACAGAGGATTTTCGATGATTTATGATTATCAAATTGACATATTTTTTCACATTATCTTCTCATCACTCCTTCAGAAATGAATGCATATTAGTACTACGCAGCTTTACATTTATTTCCATGTCCCATTGAAGTTCAGTTAATATTTGTGAAATGAGCGCCTCTCTCAAAGCCAGAAACCAGAGAAGAAGTTTCAAACTTGGGATGTCATCAGAAAAAGTCTGGAGCAGCCCATAGACAATACTGGAGACTATTTGTGGCTCACAAATTTTTCTTTTTATAACCAAATAGCTTCATTCAGTTGTTGTGTTGTCAGTTGTGAAACAGCTCATATACTCAGAACATTCCCATCTTTCCCTATTCATTGTCTATGGATTATCTCTTTATGCACTATGACGTCACAGATTTAGTTTTACCGCTCTAGTTTTTGATTTGGGAGAGAGTTCATGTTAACCAATATTACTGGATTGTCCTAGACCATAGGAAAACATTTATAATTGTGAAAACGGCGTAGTTCCCCTTTAAGTCCCTCCTAAAAAACTGTCTCCTCTGACTGTTTCCTAAAATAATTGTGCACCTTTGCAAAGGACAGTGTATGTGTTGTAAAGTATGTGAACCCTTTAACATAATTTATACATTACATGTATTATAGTAACCCTGACTATTTTATAACAGTTACCACAAATTACTGATCATTTGACATCAACTGCTTTTCCTCTGCTTCCAGACTTTATGCTCAGCTAAGCTAAGTTTCTTCCAGTTGTAGCTTCCTTTTTAGCGTACACGTGAGTCACGTTTCTTGTCTAACTCTCGTCAAGCAATCCATAAGCCTGTTCCAAAAATGTGGGACTACTCCTTAAGACAAACATTGTCAAAGTAAGCCGACCTTTCCAACTCATTTTTAACATGTACTTGTATTTCTCCTTGTATCAGGCGCTCAGTTAATATCATGCTTACTATAAAATTCTTGAAGGTTGTTTGGGGTTTGCTGGGGAACTCTGTATTTGTATCAATGTAAATTAATTGGCCTTTGCTATTTAGAATCATTCCCACATAAAAAAATATAGGAAAAATACATAGTGTATTATAATTATATGTATGTTTTGAAAATGAAGCTCTTCATACATCATCGTAAATCATGCGTGGCTTAGACTCTAACTCAGCTTGGGTTAGCAAAAAGAGCTTTAGATAATTTTTTTGCTGCATGGTACTTTTGTTTTAGATTATGTTTACATCAAAGATGTTTTTCTCTTCTGGTCATGTCCTTAGCAGCCATTAGTAACTGGTGCATCTCTCAGTTTTCAGCCTTGCAACAGTACACAGCACTTGAGTGCACTGCTCTTCTTCTGCTTTGTGGTCAAGAAGAGCAAATATATTGTGCACATTTCCAGGTTGTTTATGAGGCTGTGGTGGATTGTATGCATGCATGGTGTTTTTGGGGGTACATACTGTAAACAGTCCCATTTTACTCAGTCAGATAGAAGAGGTTTCGCTTTCTCTTGGTCTGTTATTCATATTTTTCACAAGGGACAGGGAGGCTGTGGGTCAAGTATTTAATACTCTGATCAACATGGGAGTAGGTGAATATGCTGCTTTATGCAAATGTATGTATAGATTTATTACTGGAAATGAAGTGGGTATGTCTGTAAAGGGGAGACTAGTGGGTATCCATAGAACCCATTATCATTCACATATCTTGAGGTCAGAGGTCAAGAGACCCCTTTGAAAATGGACATGACACTTTTTCCTCACCAAAATTTAGGGTAAGTTTGGAGTGTTTTTTAGCTTCCTTTGCGTTAGTACACTGACATGGTGACACCAGTGGATTTATTGGGTATGTGTGATACAAGCATCTTCCCTCTAGCTTTAAAACTGAGCCGCTACATCGTCAGAAATACCGATTGCGTTAATGCGGTAAAGAACTTGTCGTGGCATTAAAATGAATTTACATTAACACTTTCATTCGGACAGTCCTAGTAAATATTAAATGTTTGTTTACCATATTCTCTGTGTACATGAAAATTTAGCACAAGAAAAGCCAATATGAAGTCCCTTTCCCATTGGACAAAAAAACCCCAGTAACACCCACTAACATCAGGCTTTTGTCCTTAGTGGGAAACAGTCTGTATTGGTGACAATCAGCATTCATTCCCGCGACAAATGACATTTTTTTAAAGGATGCTATGTGACGTGCGTTGAAGTGAATATATGATAAATAAAATCAACAGGGATTTGGACAATTATTATAATTTAATAATGTACAAAACATACAATTAATATGCTCTCCTCAAAGCCACCAGACTTCATTGACAGCAACAGCAATTTTACCTTGCTGATTGTGGTAAAACAGTTCATTGAAATAAAATCATCTTTGTTAGTCTTTCCCCTGTTTCAACAATCACCAGCTTTGAAGAGAGTTTGAGGAGAGCTGGATCAGTCACATAAAAACAAAATAACATTGGAACATTTTCACTGTTAGGGTTAACTCTTTCCTTCCGATGCCGGCTGGCGCATCCATGACGTTGAATGTGACAGACCTGAAACCTGAACGGACAGATGTAGTTACAGTGGGAAAGAGCTCTCTCACCTGTTTTAGTGAGTTTTCCTGTGTTTAAAAACCCTGCATTGGGTTTGCACTGATTTGGTTATGTTAATATGAATTAAAATCATCATGTTTGAAGAACATAGCTGGTTGAAATTCTAAATGTCCGGTAAGCACAACTTTACCTGCTGATCCAAAGTGTTTCAAGCGTTGTGCAAAAGCCTGAGACCCAAACAACACATTTATTTTAGCAAGGTGAATGCGTTTCTGTCGCATTTACTAAAGTTTTCCCATTCATACATTGGCACCACGGCTGTGGACTTTACAGTACATAGTGGAGCACAGGACAGTAAAGAAAGGATCAACATTTGGCCAGATTTCTTTTAGCCGATATGGATCAATTCTAATATACCCGGTTGGCGTGGGATATGTCTATGGTGTGTAGGTGGTGCAGCAGTACCTCTGACATGAACACGTTTCAGTGAATGTGTCGTCCTTAGTGATGCCTGCTTGTTAGTTGTATCTGCAGGAAGAAGGCTGGAACGCTGGAGAAGCTCGTCGCTGGCAAGTGAAATGAAGCAGCTGCTGACACCAAGGCTGTGTGCAAATCACATACACGCTAAGTAGTGCGCTATATTTACCTTCTGCCATTTTATTCACGTGTCTATGTTCTCATGATGGATTTTACGGTTTCCACAGAATGGCATGAACACCCACAAGTCCCATAAAAATCTTTCTTTTTTCATGATCTTGAAATCGTTTTTTTAAATGTCAGACTCAATATATTTGCTTCATTTGAGTCTATGTGGAGGTAGAAGGAAGCGTTACCGCTTTCGTTGTCTGAGTAACGTGACGTCATATCCGTTCCGTATCCGTCAAAACCGAAATAAAGCACAGCGAGCTGAAATGACAACGCAGAAAACGGCAAAGTATGGAGACACTTTGGGATTCACACATAGACATCACGGCTAAAGCTGCACGCTAACTCTGTCACGGACGGGGAACGCTATCGTATGGCGGTAATTTGCGGGCAAGCCGGCTGTCACTTTCATCTCCGTGGTCAAATCTGCTGACACTATGACTGTAGAGCGCCCATATACTGGCGTTTATGTTAAATGTATTGATGGTCCTGATGGAGCTGACTGTGGATTTATAAAGAGAACGAAGCTGACAGGAAAGCTAAGTACGGACTTGTCCAAGTTAAGGAAGGAAGTATACACGTGTGTGACTATGTCCAGTTTTCAAAATAAGGCAACTGTATATACGAAATACATATATGGAAATAAGATTGACAGGATTATAATCACCTGAATTAGAAAACATCACATCTCTTTATAAGTTAAGATGAAAATACCACTAATTTTTGAGGGAAATGGTTTTATTCTTTAATTTTTGGGTAGCTTGATGTAATAAATAATGCTTGATGGTGGCTATTTTTGACTCCAGAATAGGGATGCACCGATCCCACCTTTTCACTTCCGATACTGCTAACAATCCCTGGGTCTTCAGTAATCGCCAATACTGAGTATCGAGCCGATACCAGTGTTAAATTACTAAGCTGTATGCCTCACTTTGTGGAAGTGACCGGGATCATTCTTTTCTGTATTTGACAACATCAAGCTTGACTTAAACATTGCTTTCCTAACTTTGTAAAATGAAATGTAACAAATAAATAAATAGATATAAATTTACTTATATATTATTATTTATTATTAAAATAATAAGTTGTACACCGGCACAAAAACTTCTTCAGAATGATCAGAAATTACAATTTAAGTATAAACCTTTTTATTTCAGCAACAACTTGGTCAAAACAGGAATTAAAATAGTGTATAATGTATAAAGTATATAAACAGAATTGAATTGAATAGATTGGCCTCATCGTCACCAATACCTGATTCAGCTATTTGTCGTTACTGGCCCTATATCTGATCCAGCATCCCTGCTTCATCTCAGACTACATACATGCTGAAAATCAAACATTTTTACTGTATCAATTTAGATATTTTCCAAAGTTAAAGTCCCCAGAAGTGTTTGATTCAACTTTTTCTTGTGGTCTAGTGTTAAAGAAGTTAACAAAAGTCGCAATAAATCCTATTATTGAATTGCAACACACATCGAATCGACACCCAAGCATCGTGATAGTATCGAATCAGGAAATAGATATATTGACCCAACTTGCACAGTATCAGTCAATCAACTTTGTGTCTCTGACAGGAATAACCAGAGATTATTCTATACATTATTTACATCTGTTTCTCACTTAGCAGCCATGATAAGTCACGTACAGCAGGTTAGTTTCTCGTCGTGTCCATTGATCCAGATCAGAAGTAACAGAAACATGCGGGTCTGTATGGCTGTTGAATAGCATGTTAAATTAGATGCAAAGTAGTTTTTACTTCACGTGGTTACCAGAATTTCCATATATATGATCTGACACATTCATGCATCTTTCAAGTAACTACATGTTGACTAAAACAGACCCTGCTTTCATATCTTTAGAGGGAATAATTATGAATCTGACAGTCAGTTTTCAGGTGTAACTCTGTTTCACCTGACATGATAACCTGTGAGAGTATCACATAATTATCCTTTGTACTTCATGCATATCTTCTGTATAAAATGGTGAAAGGTCTGTTTGTGAAATAATTACTACTTTAATAGCAGTAAGAACTGGGCTCCTCTTGAGTTTTACATTATTGTAGTATCTTAGTTGTGTGCACGATCAGTGCCATGACTTGCAGAAACTTTCAGTGAGCTTCATAATTTAATTTTACTTTTGAAAATGAAGACATAAGACACAAAATTATTAGATTGGTCATATGAGGCTTCGGTAATGTTTATACCTTTGCAGACAGCTTATGATGGCCTTATGGGGGCGGCAGTAGCTCAGTCTGTAGGGACTTGGTTTAGGAGGCGGAGGTCACCGGTTCAAGTCCCCCATGGACCAAGACCAACTGGTTGCTAGAGAGGTGCCAGTTAACCTCTTGGGCACTGCCGAGGTGCCCCTGAGCAAGGCACCGAACCCTCAACTGCTCTGGGCGCTTGTCAGGAGCAGCCCCCTCACTCTGACACCTCTCCATTAACGCATGTATATGTACTGTGTGAACAACAGAGTGTAAAACTGAATTTCCCTACGGGGATTAATAAAGGTTCATCTTATCTATCTTATCTTATCTTACGAGCTATGTGGAGGGGTATACGGATAGGTAAGCATGATCAAAAAAAAAATTCAGCAGCCGTTGTCTGTACGCCGTCTCAGTGATGAGACAACAGGTCAAAGCAAGATCACATTGTTCAGATTCTGAGCAGGTAAATGAGGACAGATAACTGATGTGAGTACTTTGTACATGTGTAGTATGTGAAGGGCTTTATGTGCATCTTTGCACACAATAATGCATTCATGTGAGCTAAGGCAAAGCTGAATTAAAGCAGCACAATTTGTCACTGTTCACTGGTCTGCAAATGATCGGGAAATTGCCTGGTGCTTTCTTCTTTCCAGATGCCACAGCTGCGTCATCAGTCATTTTGAGCACAGTTTTCATGCTAGCACATACGTTATATTTTGTATAGAAATTATCATGCAGAAAAAAAAGCCAAAAAATAAAAATACCAAAAACCATGAATGGAAACACTTAACTTAAAAAAAAAGTTTAAATATTGTCAAAAAATTACACTTGGCAGAGGTGGAAAAGTTGCTTTATCGATGAAAACAAACTGTCAACTAGAAAATGCATTTCCTGCAGAAAATGCATGGGAATGCTGACGGCGGAAATGAATTGCAAAGCATTGCTGAAAATACAAAAATCGTAAAGTAGAATTTGCATTTCACTTTTCATGAGTACATTGCACTGCACTCCTGAAAAACTGAGTTGAAAGCTGAACTGCCAAAAAGTGCTAAGAGCTGAACTACATTGCTAGAAAAGCTGAAAGCTAAACTGTAATAGCATCAAAGGTGGAAGTTGAAATTAATTAACTCAGACAGAAAGTATTTGAGTGGACCAAACCTTTCAAAGTACACGTCGTTGGACTGAAAGTAGTACTTTTGTTGGTGTTTGTATAGTAATGTGTCTGTGTTTTGTGTTTTTTGTTGGGGGCGGCAGTAGCTCAGTCTGTAGGGAGTTGGCTTGGGAACCGGAGGGTCACCGGTTCAAGTCCCGACATGGACCAAAAACTGAGTGTGAACTGGTAGCTGGAGAGGTGCCAGTTTACCTCTTGGGCACTGCCGAGGTGCCCCTGAGCAAGGCACCAAACCCCCAACTCTCGGGGCGCTTTTCGGGGGCAGCCCCCTCACTCTGACGTCTCTCCATTACTGCATGTGTGTGTGTGTGTTTGTGTGCATGTACCTTTTATAAGTTAAACAAGTGTAAATTGAATTTCCCCACTCCCTTGGGACTAATAAAGGCAGATCTTCTTCTTTTTCTTCGGACACATGCATAAAGGTGGGGCAGAAAAATTAAATAATAAATAATCTGCAGTCATGCTTTTGTTTTTGACGATCAAGGTCGGAATCCAATTCTGATCGATTTCCGATATGGAATCGAAGTCGTGACACACCTAGAAGTTATGTAACAAAAGAAAAGCAAAATAAGTCAACGCTGACTTGGTTTCACATAGAACACCAACAGCGGTCTCCTTGTGAGTCGCTTGTTTAACTAACCATCCACCCAGATCTCCTTCCTGAGCAGCCTTTCATGCTCCTTTTACTATGTCAGCTAGTCTGACTGTCTAATACTAATGCTGATGGGTTTACATTGCCGTTAGTTGAAACCCTGTTGCGTCTCATACAGATGCTAAACGGTGCATTGGTGTCAGACGCCGAGGGGCACGAAGCAAGCGTCGTATTTGACGGGTTGCGAGTAAGAAAGGCTGGCAAAAGCCTTCCCTGAGTTCAGTAATTACTACACATGATAGGACATTATAATAAACTTCTTCCTCGTCTTAAGTAATGAACTTCTACATAAAGTTCAA
The DNA here is from genome assembly GCA_947000775.1 of Pterois miles. Classification (NCBI taxonomy): domain Eukaryota; kingdom Metazoa; phylum Chordata; class Actinopteri; order Perciformes; family Scorpaenidae; genus Pterois; species Pterois miles. The sequence continues at coordinate 1,431,798 of CAMQGK010000525.1, read as the reverse complement.
AGTAACCCTGGTGAAATTTTACATCTCATTACTTCCATGACAATGGATGGCACAATGATTGACAAAACGCTTGTCTTTAACCATTAATTTACAGTCACCAGGCTTCACTTTCAATAAATGTACATTCATCAGTGCTAACCTATACTGATAGCAGTCATTAGTCTCATGAATGACTGTAGCATGACTGTGCCATGCAATTATCATAGTCAAGTCTGGAGTGTGTTCTTTAGGGAGACGTATATTGGCTGCTTGTATGCTAATGACCTTGACATTATTTTAATCATCGAGCAAGCTGTGTAATTTACCTGCACCGGTGCAACAGCTGTGATGATCTCTGCATTGGAAAAAGGTGCTTTCAGTATTATGATAAATCCTCCTTAATCCCTGCTGTTAGAAGTAGCACACTTTTATTTGTGAATGCAGAATTGCCTAAAAATAATAATAACACAAGCTTTGCATAATACTCAGGTTTTGTGCCTGAATTTCATGCTTCACATGAACCCTCATGAATCTTAAAAACCATGCAAATAAGCTGCATGCAGCTTGTCATTCTTGATTGATTAGAAAGTCAGATATGAGAATAATTTCCTTTTTTTCAGATGTGATTTCTTTTTCTGTTATCGAAATCCTGAATGGTCTGGTAATTGAGGATTTTAATACTCCATGTTTCAGTGAGTGGGATGTGAAATACCTCTCCTTGAGGGGTTGCGAAGGGGTTTTTTGGGAATAAAAATCAGGAGTTGACATCCATTCTACACCCAAAGTGCTATAAGTCCAAGGTCTGACACTTTGTGAGTGCTTTGTGTGCATCTGTGTTCCCATTTATCAGTCGTGTTGTATTGAGTTTAGTGTCGTTACCATTCTTTTTGTGTCCCTGTGTACTCTCTATATCTCCTTGAGCGATTGTTCCAGTTTAAAAACGAGCTGCTATAGTGCACCTCTATTGATTTAAATGCTCGCCCCAACTAACCTTGCTGTCAGAGGAGACCTTCTTCTAGTGGATAAGTTATAGATCAGACAAGTAAAGGAGACGAAGAGCTAAATGCTTGCTGCTATGCAAAGTTAGGATGTGCGTCACCCAGCATGTCAGTAAAGATGATGACTTTATTTAGATGGAGTTAGTGAGGTGACAGTTTTGATCTGCGTCTGCAGGAGATTAACTGAAAATTGTGTCCACTTTGTGTCCAGAACGCCGGTTTTGCATTAGAATTAGGGCTGTCAAAGTAATGCAATAACGCAATCGCACTAATTTGTTTTAATGTCACTAATTTCTTTAATGCGATCAGTTTTGAGCTAGCGTGAAGATACTGGTATCATGAAATTAGAAATCCTAAGGGATCCATTGGTACCAACCATGTCATACTAGCTTGTCAAGAAGTTGAATAGTGCATTAAACTTGTGCTAAGCATGGCCATCTTCAAAGGGGTCCCTTGACCTCTGACCTCAAAATATGTGAATGAAAATGGATTATATGGGTACTCACGAGTCCCCCCTTTACAGACATGCCCACTTTATGATAATCACATGTAGTTTGGATCAAGTCATAGTCAAGTCAGCACACTGACACGCTGACTATTGTCAGTGTTGCCTGACTATTGTTGCCTGTTGGGCTGCAGTTTGCCATGTTATGATCTGAGCATATTGTTCTTATACTAAATGCATTACCTGGACAAAACTTGTCATTGATTTGTGTTGTTAATTGATTTCCAATAACAAATATATACATGCATTTGCACAAATTATCATATTTACCCACTCACATGCTGATAAGAGTATTGAGGTGATAATAAATGTGCATTTAATTTGCCTTTAATTGCAGTTAGATATTTCAAGCGATGAACAGCCCTAAATAGAATGCAAATCAGGGTTGATATGTTCAGAAATGGGGATTTGTGTCACAGTGCTTAAGCTGCACATGCAGTGACTTGAAACTTGACTCGAGACCCTTATTATCAAGCGTAACCATCTGGTTCACACGGCCACGGATGACCATAAACGCCCTGACGCACCAAGCCGGCTGTCGGCCATGAGACAGTTTGGGGCCGCCGGTGAGCGTCTGTCGGTTCTCATCTGCCCACGTCAGAGTTTTTTAGCCGATTCAGCATGTTGAATCGGAATCGAGTAAAGTCAATAGGAAACACACAGAAGGCTCCTCTCTTCTGATCATTCTAATACACTGATATTTTCACAGCGACATCGCCATCTGGTGAGTGAGAGTGGTGTGAATATGGTCAACAGACGCAGCTTTGTTCATGTACATAGCATAACAAAACTTATATCCGCCGTCCTCAGTCTTCTGTTTCCCCTTGTGAATGACAAATACAGACTGCCGCTGCCTGCTGGTGTGGCGAGTTAATTCATCTCGCACACGTGAACGTATATGGTAGTTGGCCATCGGCTGTCGTCTTTGCAGTGTGTACTAGTGCAACTTTTTGGCCAAGACAAAGGCGAAGCAAGTTGACACAACTGTCAGTCTTCATCACCGCTAGTTCTTTAATGTCGGGTGGGTGTGTCTGGGTTTTAAGCTGCAGCGACCATGGCGAGCACCTAACCTGATTAGATATCCGTTCGTTCGTCTGTCCAGCCGTCCATTACTGTGAACACGATATCTCAGGAACGCCTGCAGGGAATTTCTTCAAATTTAGTATAAACATTGACTTTGACTCAAGGATGAACTGATTAGAAATTTGGCGGTCAAAGGTCACTGTGACCTCACAAAACATGTTTTTGGCCCTAATTCAACCTATTTTTTAATATGCAATTTGACTGGCTGGCGGAGGCATACAATCACAAGGCGGTAATTGTAGTTTTAACCCAGAATTAGTTCCATAGCTTGAGGAAACTGGACAGGTATCTGACCTCCCCCTCCAAACCTTCGTGCCCCAACAGTATATACAAATACAGACAAATTATTGTTAAAATATCAAGTGTAAATGAAAGCAAGACATACCCCCATATACACAGACTCATGCCACCCATCCAAGCTTCCTGTTTCTGTCCTGCCTCTTATCGTCTATCAGAATCTGAGAGGCCTACGTTGTTCTAAATGATCACCTCTTCTAGGGTACCTCCTTCCTCTATATGATCAGATATTTGTTATGTTTTGAATAGAGAGGGCCTTGGAGCTTATCTGGAAAGGAAAAAAAAAAAAACAGCAATCCCCTGGGAACATTGTTGGAGTCCTTATGCTTTAACAGCAGGGATCAGATCAGAATGCAAAATTAGCTCATTTGTCTGATCTCACTGTTGAAAACTCTCACATTTCCACAGTCCTGTTAACTGTAATTTGCTTGCCCTCCAGCCATCATGCTACAGCTCACTCTAAAAAAATGTGAGTTATTATACCAAAGCAGTGATAGGCGTCAGATATAGTTCAAAACAGCTCTGTTAATTGTACAGAGAAGTGTTTCCTCTCAACTATCTGCTTTTTTGTCAGTCACACGTCACCAAACTTCTCTTCCTAAACTCACCAGCGATCTACCACTGAGCACCCTAATACCTGCTGTATCTTGTTTTTGCTGACCTCTAGTGGTTGGAGTTTACTCGGGGTGTGGTGAGTCCACTGTGATATCACTCTGTTGGGTGGGGTTACATGTACAAAAGAGCACATTTTTCATGATACCCAACCAACCCAGTCAGAGGTGCAAGTGAGTTCAGTGAAACAGTCCAACATTTTGGAAGTACCCGTGTTTACTTTTTCATATTTTATCTATGCGTTACTGTATTGGCCCACATATAGTGTATATAATGTATTTGATTTGTGTACGTTGACACAAATTTACCTTTTATTCAAGATGCTCAGCATGACTTTCAGTGAAAAAATGTCTTGTGCTTTTCCTGTGAATGTCCTGCAACTTTCTGCTTTTCAAGGTAAAACTTATTTAGGTTTAGGAATTGGTTGACTTGCTTAGGCTCAGGCAACAAAACTAGTTAGACTTAGGTTTGTGGTTTGGGTTAAAATAAAAACTGGAAGTGCTGTATCTATCAGACAGGACCATGTAATGCCCAGGTCTGGTCTAATACAACAAACCTACAATAAATCCTACCTTCATGAATGTCTGTTTTAGAGAGGTACCCATCAGGCTGTAGTCAGTTCTTAATTGATGTAAATGGTCTGCATTTACGTTTTTTAACATAGGACCACTGGTACTGTGTAATCACAATTACCGCTTAAATGCATCGTTTACAGCGGTGTTTTAGGTGCATAAACAGTCCCATTATAAACATACCAGTCTTCAGAAGCTTCCAGCGTCTCCCCTGAAGGAGGAATGACAATGATGCCCTTGAGGGGGTTGTATAATGCTGCTGCTGTTTTACATGATGTACAGTTGTGTGTGCCATGTGATGATGTATGCTAATGCTGGCAGCTTAAGAGTGAATGCAAATTAGCATCGCGTTGTCAATCTACTGCACCATTCCTCTGCCCCTCCACTCACTGTTTCAGTTAATCTCAGAGAAATGTTACATTTTCATAGCACGATATATATGAGCTCCTCGGGTACTACAGTCTCAGCCCTTCAGACTGCCGTTAAAATGTGTCTACTTGTTTCTCATATAAAAAGTTTGGATTAGAGTCAGTTGGAGTGACTGATGAACGTTTGATTGATGTACACCATCTCCGCCCATGCGGTATAATCAGATCCGCGGATAGCAGACTGTAATTTTCCATGCTGACAGGCTCCGTCTTGTTAGTGCATGTGTGCGAGTGCATGTGTGCCTCAGGGAAAGACAGAGAATGATACGTAGAGAGGTGACATTTGAATGAAACCAGACTAAGTTAATGTGATAACAAATAGGGATCTGATGATATATCATGCTGCGATATTTTGTGATATAAAAATAGAGATGAAGAACTGTATTGCGATATTTTGGGGATGTGATTTATTAATTAAAAATGTACTACTTTGGCTCTGATCAGCCTCCTCTCGCTGTCGGTGCTCTCCACTCAGTCTCCACTGTGTAGTGTGGCTCAATGTCCCGCGAACAGCACTGTCTGATTGGTTTACGCGCCGTCAACACTGAGGATTACTGATTACTGTGTGAGGATTACTATAACACAGACGCAGCCCGGAGCTGCTGCGTCAGATGACGTGTGTTTTACCTTCTGTCGAAGTTGTAAAAGATCTGCTGAAACTGCAAAAACACCACAATCTTCCACCACGATCTATTTATTTGATGACAACATGCCCAGTTTCCCAGTTAACCTGCTGAATGTCCAATTCATGCGCATTGTTGCAGTGACATACAGTCAACTATAACACGATAATCAAGTTTATTTATGTAGATGACCTGCAAAGGTAACGTTACTCACCTGTTTTTATATGTGTGTTTACGTGAACAGTGCGAGTTAATGTAGAGCGTCGTAGAGTTAACTTGAATATCATCCATCTTCAACCCTTTATCCTGTTAGGGGCCGTGGAGCTGGAGCTGAACCCAGTTGGTACTGGGTGAAAGCGGGGTTCACCCTGGACAGGTCGCCAGTCCATCGCAGGCTTGACACATGGAGACAGACAACCATTCACCCTCACATTCACACCTACGGGCAATTTTTAGCAGCCCAACTTGAATATCATAACGAACAGAAACAATTTCATTTGTTGATCCATTATTTAGCAGCTGACAAGCTCAACAATTGATTGGCTCTAATTTTGTTGAATTACGCTCTCATTTATGAGTATGATATGTGTGAGTGTTAAATACTTGACATATCTTCACTTTAATGAACTTTTTCAACAGATAGAAAATGTGCAATAAGTTGGACAATCATGCAATTAATCACAATAACTTATTTTAATTGATTGACAGCCCTACACCAGTCACAAAGCTATATTGAGGGATCTTAATTTTGCAACTATTTTTCACATAACAAAAAATAGCAGGTCTCATTAACTTTTTAACTCACTTGTCTCACCCCCCGTTTCCCCCCCTCCTCTATTGTGTGTGTGTTTTTGGTTTGTTTTTTCCATGTTTGGTTTTAAAAGGGGGGAAATTGAATTTCCCCTTTGTGGGACTAATAAAGGACATGTTTTTTTTAAATGTTGATAAACTTACATACAGTAACCTTAAACCCATTGTCAACGCTGTAAACAGAGTAATGACTTTGACGGAGATGGGACTCCACAGGTAATGTGAATTTGTAAATGTATTTTCACCCTGTGATGACAGTTGAGGCTTTATGCAGCAGATGTTATGCTTGCAGGCCTTTCCTGGCACAGTTGTATCCCTCTCTGCCCGGAGCTAATTGCCTGCGGTCTGGTACATCAAGGTGATCGGCTGGGCTCAACTCACAGCAGACGAGGCTGTTTAACTGATCGGAGACCAATTAACTGCCTGATCTGCCGCTGAGGGATGTTTCTGGAGTCACAGTGAGGATCGGACATGCTCAGATCAAGTCAGCAGCACCACAGCAGCTCAAGATGAATTGCTGTCATTATACACCAAGGCTGCTCATGATCCTTGTGTGCCTATGCAGTGATCATAGAGGTTTACCTGTCTGATACAGGGAGCCCTGCTTCCAATAATGACATGCCTCTATAAAGACTGAAACTGTGGCCTTGCTCTCCCCTCAACCCTCTGAGGTGTATAGAAAGTGAAACATACAGTGATACCTCACACACCTGGTGTGCAGCTGTCACATTTAGTCTTAAAGGTGCAGTGTGTAGGATCTGGCAGCATCTAGTGGTGAGCTTGCAGATTGCAACCAACTTCTCCCGCGTGCCAAGCGTTTACAAGATCTATGGTTGCCGACATGAAAACATGAACGGCCCTATAGAGCAGATCTGGGTCCCGATCCAGCCCTCGGGATGGTTCTGTCCGACCCGGGAGGTTAAAAAAAAAGAAGGAAAATTTTTCTTTTGTTTTGAAATGCTTGCGTATTGTTAATGTGCTTCTTCCTCCCCCTTCACACTTGACATTGATGAAGTGACTCGTGACAAATCTAGTGACTTTTTCTGGTTTTATTGGAGACTTTTGGAAAGCACGTATTGTTCTTACTCTTCTCAACGAGCAGTGGGTGCTGCCGTGGGCCTGTCCCTGTCCCAAACGTGGCTGTATTCGGAGAATACAACTTAAACCGCCACTTTGAGACAAAACACGCAGAAAAATACAGAAACCTATCTGTAGATGAGAAGGAGAGGACAGCTGAAGGGCTAAGCAACAAAGGCAGCAAGGACTTTTGTGCAAAGTTGCATGTAACGAAAGAAGGAAATGTAAGTGTTAATGTTAAGTTAAATGTTAAATGTAAGTGTTAATGTTAAGTTAAATGTTAAATGTAAGTTTTAATGTTAAGTTAAATGTTAAGTTTTCTTAATGGAAGCATTACTACCCAAAACACTCAGTCCTGTACGGTTCAAAGACTACTGCATATAATGTAATATTCTTAATAATATGCTGTTTGGAGTGATTTTCAGTATAATAAATGCTGAAAAATAAGTGCCCAGTATGTTTTCTATACTGATATAATACAATGTGTATAGAAATATAATAATATTTAAATAATAATGATATAAATCCTAATATCAAATCACAATACTTGTAGAATGGCAGTAGTTAAAAATCACAATACATATTGAATTGGCACTCAAGTATCCAATTGGGAGATAGGCGTAACGTCCCAGCCCTATTATATTCCATTTCTCCCAATAAATCCCCCTAAATGCTGCTCACTTGTCCTTTAAGTTTTAATTAAAGAGGCGCTCTCGTAATTCTTATCTTGAAATTATGAGTTAATTATCTCCTTATGTCAAGAAATCCTAAAGACAGTGAGAAAATGGTTGTTTCCTTGCGATAACAAGATCCTTATCATGACAAATCTACCTTATTTTTTTTTAATCAAGGATTTAATTTAGTAGTGCCCTTTTTTTTAAGTCCCAGTGACAATACACCACATTTTCTCTCTCCATGTTGGAGGCCTTAAATCTGAAACTGGTGCCGGATTCTCCGACCAATCTGTCTTACAACCTATCACTGAGTTTTTGTTGTCGCAGTGGTTTGTATGGAGTTGACATTCTCCTTTAATTAATTTTTGCTCAAACTTTCTGCTGCCTCAAGCTGTATTTTGTTTTCTGAAGTAAAAAAAAATTGCTCACTCAGAGCACGCTGGACAGAGTCCAACACAATGTTGGCAACCCTACTGCAAAGCCCAGGAAAGAGGAATTGACTGCTCACATCGTCGGCTGATATAAGTTGCAAATGTGCAGAATATATGGTAGTTCACCAACTAAAATACAAAGGTAAACTAAGCCAGTCATACACATAAAATAGGGAATTTTGATCTAACTTAGCAATCATCACCTTTATTCTTCACAAGCCATAAAATCATATAGCTAAAATAAAATGGTTATTATTCTTGAGCCCTTTTGAACATAGTCCTGTTAACTATGTTCATTTCACAGCGTGTTAAAGGGTGGGTACATTATTATTATTATTATTATTATTATCATTATTATTATTGTTTTTAGGTTTTTATATCATTCTGTGGCTTCACAGTGGTGTTGATGTACTGCTGTGGATTTTAGTTTTATTTAAAAGTCACACAATAACACAAACTAACTGCAGAGGCAGCGGTAGATCAGCAACTCCCATGTTCTCCAAATTAAAACGACTGTTTTAGTGAGTGGAGTCTGGTGGCTTTGAAGACCGACATAATTGCTTCAGTTCCCTGTTGGAAAGGGCTGTCCGATGGCAAGCTAAAGTGATGAAACTATTCTAAAGATGGCGTACATATAAATTGGTATTGATTTTTAAGTTTAAGCTAAGTATATTTTTCTGCTGCTTCCATCCACAGCCACTTTCTCTCCCTTTCTGACGGGGAACTGAGGCGGTTATTTCACTTTTTTTCAAAGCCACAAAAACAGTAATTTTACCCTGCAAAACTAAGGGTGGAGGGAAAATATGGAAAAAAACAGAATATTATGCTTTGTTTTCATACTGTATGGTTTATAAGATGAACCTTTACATGCAAAGATTAACTCAGTAGTCTCAATGAGTCAATACTTGATTTCATTTGCAACGAGATGTCCCTCTCAGTGTATGTGTAAATGCAGTACCACTTTTCTGGTTGCATAAAAAAGTAAACTTTTTGCAATATATTGAATCTTAACCCTGTAAGACGATACGTATCGTATTGCCAGATTCAGATATCAGTCTTTTTTTATTATGCAGCTGTGCTCAGTTGGTTATAGGGTGACCTTGATACCGCAGCTCCACTGCCCGATCACTACTGCGCAGACAGAATCTGGCTCCAAATGACGTCAAAATCTCAAAATGGCAGCTCCCGTATCTGGGATATTTTGGCTTCACTTGTGTACGGTGGGAGGAAGCGGAGACGTGTCATCCATCTTTATATACAGACTGTGTTTTGGGCGGCACGGGACGAACCAAACAGACAGACAGAATGGCAGGGCGGCAAAACAAAACACGCATGTTACTGCGACATATTGTTTACAAAGAATGGAATAAAATTAGGACCGGCAAGGTTAAAGTGATATTGTCTTAACGCCGCTCATTTCTGTAACGCATTAACGCAAACTTGCGATTTTTAGGTGGTAGTGGACTCAATTTTAAGTGTAGAGTGATGATATGAAGCTTGAAAACCTCAGGAACCGATTGGTACCAACCATGTCATACTAGCTTATCGTGAAGGAGGCTAAATAACGCTCCAAAACGTACGCTGAACTTTATGATAATCACATGCAGTTTGGGGCAGGTCAGTGAAGCCAACACACTGACACACTGATGGCTGTTGCTGCCTGATGGGCTGCAGTTTGTCATGTTATGATTTGAGCATATTATTTATGCTGAATGCAGTACCTGAGAGGGTTTCTGGACAAAAACTGCATTGTTTGGTGTTGATAATCGATTTCCAATAATGAAAATTGACATTTATTTGCATAAAGCAGCATATTTGTCCACTCTCATGTTGATAAGACCCTCAAATACTTGTCTTCCTTTAAGACTAGACACAAATGTGTTATTAATTTGTGATTAATTATGATTACATATTTTAAATAAAATGTATTAAATTCATTTTGTGACATTATTCTAGCAATGTACGCAGCTATAACATGCAGCTTTCTCTTAATATGCTCTTGCAAAACTTAAAAAGAAACTGCCGCAGAGCTACTGTACGTAACATACAGTTGTGATTCTCTCCATTTCTCACCAGTTTTGCCATCTTGCTCTTGTCCACTAAAATCATATCCAATTTGCCATCTACTGTCTGCAGGACTCTTTGCGAATGCAGCATTAGCCTGTACATCATCTTAATGGAAAAGTCATTTTCTAAATGGCCATCAAGGGACAGGAATAGAAATTAGCTATTGAGAGTTACCATTAATTGTTTTCATGAATACATTCGGATGTTAATGAACAATATTCTTTGTAAGTAGAGCCATAAATAAGATATGCTATTTTATGCAATACTTTTACAATGAAAGACAATAATAATAATAAAAATAATAATATATAATGAACAGACATTTGCAATAGAGGTTAAAACCCTGTTAACTATACTAAGAAGAAGAAGAAGAAGATGAACCCTGTTTTCCCCCCTGGGGGAGAAATTTTTTTTACTCTTTTTTTTTTTTTTATATATTACATACACAAAAACACACATATTTTATTATAGAGATGTGTGAGAATGGGGGCTCCCCCACACACACCCCCCCCCCCTTTGGGGGTTTTGCCCCTCTCCCAGGGGCCCCCCCCCTGCCCCAAAGGGAAACTCGCACCCCTCCCCCCACCCCTTTTCACTCAGTTTTTTGTCCATTTCGGGACTTGAACCGGTGACCCCCCGGTTCCCAAGCCAACTCCCTACAGACTGAGCTACTGCCGCCCCCAAACAACTATACTGCCGCCCCCAAACAGCCATGCTGTTTGCGAAACAGAACGCTTATTTAAAAATCTATATACATCTAGCCATATTTGCACAAGGTTAGGAGTGAATAAAACCAGAAGAACCTCAAACATGACATATCCAGGCATATTATATGCATATTCAGTCCAATCAGATGTCAGAAAATGAGGTCATAAAATGTAGGCCTTTCTTACTTATTCCTGAGGGCTGGTGGACATTATGTTCAGGCATTGGAAACAGGAAACTAATGTTTTTGTGTGACTGGAGGAAAATGGCAGAGCTATTTTTGGACACAATCCTCTCTCAATTTCTTTTTCCAGAGTGCATCTGCTGATTGAGTGATGAAGCAGGTAATTGCAGGTCAAAGTATGTTACGGTGAAATGGGTCCTACTGCTGGAACCGGCTCCGACAGCAGGAAATGACATAGTGTAAAATAAAGAGAGACATCATCTCATCTTTGCATCAGCATGCTCATCGTTTCACTGTTGGTGGTACAATACACAGCCATCTGTGCAAGATGTCAGTTGTACCTCAATACTCCAAAAATCCTGAGGTTTTTTTAATTATTTTCTTTTTTCCCTGCTAAAGGGTTTTTATTTTCGTTATCCAATGAGAGGGTCGCATTGTAAAGGACAGAGGGTGTCGTATCCTGTACAGACTGTGAAGCTCCCTGAGGCGAAATAGTGATTTGTGAATTTGGGCTATACAAATAAAATTAACTAAATAAAATACCTGTTCATTCAATCAATTCAGATGATCTATTATAGTACAAATTTTATTTTCATATCTCCATGTAGTAATTTCTGACAGAACTGGATCTACTGTCCTCATTTGCAAGGATTTTCCCCTGTATAGTTAATGTGGTGGCTGTCAATCAATTAAAATATTTAATCCTGATTTAACACAATTGTTCATAGTTAATTATGATATCAAGATGGGAGTGGGCAAATAAGGCAATTTGTGCATATGTGTATTTATATATATTTATTTTAAATCAATTAACAATCCAAAATAATGACAAATATTGTCCAGAAACCCTCAGATGTACTGCATTTAGTATAAAAAAATATGCTCAAATCACAAACAAACTGCAGCCCAACAGGCAACAACAGCTGTCAGTGTGTCAGTGTGCTGACTTGACTATGACTTGATCCAAACTGCATGTAATCATCATAAAGTGGGCATGTCTGGAAAGGGGAGACTCGTGAGTACCCATTTAATCCATTTACATTCACATATCTTAAGGTCAGAGGTCAAGGGACCCCTTTGGAAATGGCCAAGACAGTTTTATTATCGCGTTAACTTTGCTCTTTACAAAACGCTAACACATCTATTTATTGAGTCTATTTGAGTAGTTCCTCAGCGAGGCCCAATGTTGTATTTCCATCACCACTTTTAGTTATCATTGACCTTGAAACCATGTTTGCCGATAGACACATTTCATTTTTTAACTTGGATATGTCCCTCCTCATCCTCTCTGCTCCATTTCCTTGTCATCTGGGATGGAGCTTTGGGGCTTTAAGCTGTGAAACATGAAACATGTCCAAAAACCATCTCTGTACTAGACAAACATAGTAAAACAATTTATTTCTAAAAGGTTGGAGTGTTCATTTAAATTAATGGGAAGAATTTATTCTTTTAATCATTTCAGCACAAATATTGCCAGCTTTTCCAGTAGCCCAGAGTGCAGCCAGAAAACGATTAATCAGCCAACTTGGCCTCTCAATGGTGGAAATTGGGGTCTTGAACCGAGGTCTTTCCTGTCACTGCCTTCTTCATTTTCTCCTCTCGTCTCTGACCTCCAGAACACACTGAAGAGACCGGCAGCACAATATCTTCCAGCCATGACCGGACTAAAGCTGTTAGAGGTTGATTAAAAAGCCCAACGCCAAACACACTAAAAGTAAGTAGAATAATCCATGTCGGGGAAGTGGGACAAATTGATATAAAGTTATATGAATCTGACAATGACTATATGTCAGAGGGAAACGCTTGCATGGTGACCTCTCCAACACACAAATAATACCAGCTAATATCAGCAAGGCGACACATTTAAGCTACAGTTGGTAATAAACATATTCTGTTGTATTTGAAATTCTCATTACATCCTGAAAGCATCAATAAATCAAATGCTCTGGAAAAAAAAAGGTATCTGTGACTGTCAGGACTGTAATAAGCCGTCTCAAGCACCGCGGCTCACAGTGTGTGTGCAACGTGATCTCATAGAAATATGTGAGATGACCACGACCTCTCTTACGGGGTGGTGGTACAGAATATGTTTAAATTACATGTCGCCACCACTGCTGGTGTGTGTTTAAGAGACCAAGAGAGGGGACGAGAGGTGAACTATTGCATGAAATGGTTCTGTAAGTTATTAATAACTTACTCAACGTTCTTTTCACTTTTTCACCCACCTGCCTGGACCCACGATATTTTCTGTAAGTTCACCCAAACCTGCCCGGCCTGTGCTTCACTCTGCCTTTTTTTGGCCTAGATAATTTTTTTTTAAATGTAGCTTACTCTTCCTAGTTTCTTTAGATTACCAACCCTAGCTTTAAGTAACTAATTGCTAATGTGCTGTAGGTTGAGTGCTTAATACCTCTAGAGCAAAACAAATAGTCTTTACACTACTGAATCATACATTTAAAGGCAAAATCACTGCTTCATTCTGACTAAAAGCCTCAGCCTTCTGCTTCACATATTTACAGACTTAATGTCCTCCACTCTCACTGACATAGCAAACATCAGCTATAATATGCTCTTTGACAGGCTGTCAGATGAAGTCACAGTGAAAATACCGATCACATTTTGGCACATTTCACTGTATTTTAGTTGAGCTACAATACCATGCTCCCACCAAATGATTTACATTTCTATCAGCAATTATACAAAGTACATTAAAGTTGACTGCCGTAACTTATTTTGAGTAAAATATCACAAGTCAGGGGAGTCAGTTAGGGATGTTAATGATCAACCATTTAACCCATAAGCGTCATTTCAACCGATTAACGCTATCGGTTAAAGGTTAAAGAATTACCGTATTTTTCGGACCATAAGCACACCGTATTATAAGGGACGCTATCAAATATCAATATCGCTGTCTTTTTTCATATATAAGGCGCACCAGATTATAAGACGCACTGTTGACTTTTGAGAAAATTTAAGGATTTTAAGTGCCTTATAGTCCGGAAAATATGGTATTAATAATTAAATTAAAAAAAAAAACAGACAGAAGCGCAGAGAAGCATCTCGTCACTTTAAGGAGAAAAGCTGGTCCACCTTAAGAGAGAGCTGCCGACAGATAAACTGTACACACACTGCTACAGCTACGTTCACAGCTGTAACGCCACCAACAAACCCACACTCACTGTCGCCACACACACGGTCTGTCAAAAACTCGCTGAAGTTACCCTACCGCCGGCACAGAGCCAGCGGTAACGCTAGCACACACCCTGTTTGGACAATCGCTATTGTTAATCCAGGTGATAGATTGTTGTTACGCCGGGCAGACACACAGCTGACAACCTGCTAAACTAAACTAAATGTGCGGTGGTGCTGGCGGACTTTTACTCTGAAAGTGGCTGCCTGTCTGCAACGCTACACTTAGCACCGTGGCTGCTGCAGTAACTCTCCTGATGACGAACTGGAGACATTGAACGCAGCACCGTGGCTGCTGCAGTAACTCTCCTGATGACGAACTGGAGACATTGAATGCAGCACCGTGGCTGCTACAGTAACTCTCCTGATGGCGAACTGGAGACCTTGAAACGCAGCGCCGTGGCTGTTACAGTACCTCTCCTGATGGTGAACTGGAGACAGTGAAAGCAGCACCGTGGCTGCTACAGTAACTGTCCTGATGGCGAACTGGAGACAGTGAACGCAGCACCGTGGCTGCTACAGTAACTGTCCTGATGGCGAACTGGAGACAGTGAACGCAGCACCGTTGCTGCTACAGTAACTGTCCTAGACAGTGAACGCAGCACCGTTGCTGCTACAGTAACTGTCCTAGACAGTGAACGCAGCACCGTGGCTGCTACAGTAACTGTCCTGATGGCGAACTGGAGACAGTGAACGCAGCACCGTGGCTGCTACAGTAACTGTCCTAGACAGTGAACGCAGCACCGTGGCTGCTACAGTAACTGTCCTGATGATGAACTGGAGACTTTGAGAGTTTGCATGTGTATTCGCTTACATACACATACACACACACACACACACTCTCACACACACACGCACGCACGCACGCACGCACGCACGCACACACACACACACACAGACTGTGGAGGAGAGGAGATGTGAAGATAATGTTGTTGGTGCCAATTACAAACGGGCTCGGCCATGAATAGTATTTGCAGAATTAGGATGCTTTCACACCTGTAGTTCGGACCAATGGAAAAATTCTGCATTGTTCCGTTTTAGTTCTGGTCCGCTGACTTTTTACAAATGAACTAGAGGAGTAAACATGAAGTTATACACACTGACAGGTAACAGATTGTCATCCTGCATCATCACGATCCTCGTGGGGAAATCAGATTCTGGAGAGTGACAGAAGTTTATGCAGCGTTTTAATGCTCCCAGCTGACTGATGTGAATGCGTAGCGTGAACGTCGGGTAGAGCACGGCCACATGCATGATTGGCAAACTGTGGGATCGCTGTCACACACTTTTTAATGGACTTAATGAACTGACAAAGTACACTGTCAGATACATGCACAGCAGTTTTAACAGCTTATAAAATACCCGCGTTGATCGCTTCCTGAACAGACTGGACAATCAGCACATGGATTTATTAATAGTAGCTTCTGAAACCATCCTGAACCATCATGAAATCCTGTGGTTGGTTTGTTTGCTGTCACACCACAAACAAACTGCACCTGAGTGTTCGAGTGCTGTGTGAGATGCTCAAAGACATGAGCCGAGAAGCGTCGCAGACACATTCCAGATATCTAGCATGCTAAATATGTGGACGTGTCGAGGACTGGCTATGAGCTCCCGCCAATGAGAGCACAAGACAGGTTGAGATGAAACTGGGGGACGAGGGGTCGCCTGTAACAGTAGGAACTTACTTTTCGTGCTGCATTTGCATGGAGCAAAGTTGCTGTTGCCCCTGGAGGAAAATATAGTAAAAAAGAATGTGGAAACTGGTGGGAACAGGCTATTTTTTAAGACAAATGCAATCAGCAATGTGTCTCGCCCATGGTTTCACATCATGTACCATGTATTTCTCGTGTGTGTTTTTGTGACAGAATGAAGTTTGGTAGACTTCTTGGGGATTCCTCTTGGTGAAAGATCTTGGGACCTGCTGTCTCCAGGCAATCATGTAGTGTAAAAACCATGACGACTTCAAGACTCACGATAACGTGACTGCAAGTTGTGTAGTGCGAACAGTACAGTAATCTGATGACTCTGAAAGTCTTGTAGTGTGAACCAGGTATTAGTAAATTATGGTCCCATGTAGAGTAACATCGACCATGAAGCTGCTTTAAAGGATAAAGCCGCATGCTTTAGGGCGTGGCTACCTTGTGATTACAGGTCACTACCACAACGTTTTCCATTCTGGGTGTTGTCTATGTTTTTGTCTTACAACTTGAACCCTTTCACAGTGTGATTTCACTTCATGAAAGTTAATTGTAACATGAAATTGTTGTACTTATCTCCACCCTCTCGTATCACTTCTGTTTGCAGAAACCAAGATGGCGATGCCAAAATACCAAATTCGAGGCTTGAAAACTGTTGTCCTCAAACGGTTGACGTTGAAGTGACTACGCCCACTTTTGGCAGATCCAGTTTCAATTCAAGCGTCACCTTGGTCGAACTTCCAAGTGAGGTGAGTCGATACTAAAAGGTTAAAACACTAGATCACGATTGGTCAGAAACAACCGTGATGCAGGACATCTTGCACACACCCGCCATTTTTAAATAAGCCAAGTTTCCGGCAATAGCGACGGCTATTTTTTGTTCAGTCAACCCAGATTTTCAGCCTGCAAAACCACGGCAAGGTGCGGACATTTCTCTACTTTGGTTGCCGATGAAAGGATCCAGCAAGGCACTGTTAGTGTCGCGTTGAAGAGGATGTCATGGCAGTTTGGCGCGACGCCGCTATGACGATCAGCTAAGAATCCCACCTACATTGATGGAGGTATCATCTGCGATGGAAAACGAAATGGGGAAAAAACACTGTCACCAAAAGTGAGTTGAGTCGAGCCGTCCCGTACGGTGGAAATTCATTTCAATTAGGTAACATCACCATAGGAATGATTAAGTACAAAAATGCATTGTATTGATTTTATCAATCAATCAATCAAACTTTTTTTGTATAGCACCTTTTGCACATTAGCACATTTGAGACCAATGCACTCAAGACTATAAAATTATAAAAATGTAATGAAATATAATTAAATACAATAAAATAAGTGATTAATAAAACAACAATAAAATAGAATAAAATCATACAAATGAAATACAATAAACTAATTGATTAATAAAATGATTAAATGTAATACAATTATACAAGTTAAATATAACAAATAGATGATAGCTTTTTGAGGTGTGTGTTTTTATGGAAAATGTTTTTTTAAAAAAATTTTCCTTTTTTTTTTCTCCTCCCCCCTATTCTTTTTTTTTTTATTCATTCATTCTATATTTTTTTTTTTTCTTTTTTTTTTTTTTTTTTCTTCTTTCTTCTCCTTTTTTCTTTTTTTTTAATTTATTTATTTAAATTTTTCCCTTTTCCCCTTCTCTTCTCTCCTCCTCCTCTCCTCCCCCCCCCTCCCCTCCATCACAACAAACAAAACAATAACCTCCTTATTTTAATCCCCATTAATTACCATTCTTTCTTTTTTTTTTTTTAAAATTTTTATTTTTAAAACAAAACTTCTTCCTCCCTTCTTCTTCTTTTTTTTTTTTTTTTTTTTTTTTTTATATTAAATAAAAAAATTTTTTAAAATTTTTTTTTTTTTTTTTTTTTTTTTTAAAAATTAAATTTTAAATTTATATCTTCTCCAACGCCTCTCTATCCACAATACCCCCTATTTTTTTTCTTTTTTTTTTAACCAAAAACCTTTATAGTGGTTGCAGTTGACTCCTTGCTGAGCCCTTACTGTTGCTTGACAAGCTTTCCAGTTGCACAGCATGTATTCAGTTCACAATGATAACTACTAGGGTTGGGAAAAAATGTATTCACTTATGTATTGATTTTTTTGTTGTTGTTTTTATGATTTTTAAATCAATTTTCTCAATGCCAGAGTTGATATATTTGCTTCATATGAGTCTACTTGGACGCATAAGGAAGTTACCACTTTTATTGCTGTTTGAGTAACATGACGTCGTATCTGTTTCGTATCCGTCAACCAAAACAAACTGCAGTTGGCTGAAATGAGAACGGTGAAAACGGCACAAGGTCCTTGTTGATTCGACCTGCACCCTCACGTTAAAACCACAGGCACAGAGCAACGCCTAACAATGTCAGTTCCTAGTATGGCTGTTGGACTTGAAAAGATTCAGCTAATTTACCTTATTGTTATTACCATTATATATTTTACTATTATTAGGCTAGCATTTACTATAATAGCAGAAAGGTTTATAAAACTTGCATTTCTTCTTTATGGTAATACAATTTTTGACTCAGTACACAAGTAAAAACAAAGACCTAGGATATTTGTAGTGATCTCTTGGCAACGCCACTAATTTCTTTAACGCATTAATGCAACTTGTGATTTTTGAGTTGTAGCAGGCTCAGTTTTAAAGCTAGAGTGAAGATGCTGATATCATATGAAACTAGACAACCTCAAACCTGGACCAGACCAGCTGTGTGAGGAGCACGTGGCAGCTGCGTTACCTGTTGTTTTTTATTTTGGCATCCATTGTAACAGGTTAGAGCAACCACAATGCCTGCATGAGATGTGCATCCCATGCATGGCTTGGCTTGCTGGTTCACAGCAGCAACAGACAGTGAGGGTAATCTTCCGACTGTATATTGACATCATACCAGCAACATTACTACACTTTCAATGTCTGTATCTGTATAAAATGTCACAGACATGAAAAAGTAAAGAGTTATTTTCAAATCAACACATCCTGCTTTCATTTCAAAATAAAACCCCTCAAGCGTTTTTTTTTTTTTTCCTGTGGACAGAACTCCTTCATTTGTTAACACAAGGCTTTTATTTTGAAATCTCTGCAGGACAGCAGGTACTGCAGAAACACTGCTGACATGCAGCTGGTGTGAACAATCGACATATGAACCATGCAGGCGTGAGGTAACGCAGCTGCCACGCACTGTTCACGCACCTGGTCCAGGCATAAGAATCCACTGGTACCAACCAATGTCAGTAAGGAGGCTAAATACTGCTCCAAAAGCTGGCATGGCCATTTCCTCCAGATATGTGAATGAAACTGGGTTCCTATGGGTACCCACGACTCTCCCGTTAACAGACATGCCCACTTTATGATAATCACATGCAGTGACACTAACAGCTGTTGTTGTATGTTATGATTTGAGCATATTTTTATGCTAAATGCAGTACCTGTGAGGGTTACTGGACGACATTTGTCATTATCTTGTGTTGTTAATTGATTTCCAATAATAAATATATACATGCATTTGCTTGGAGCAAACATATTTTCTCACTCCTATGTTGATGAGAGTATTAAGTGTTCATGAATCCTCCTTTAAGGTACATTTTGAACAGATAAAAAAATGTGATTAATTTGAGATTAATTGCAGTTAAATATTTTAATCCATTGACAGCCTTAATAATAAAGTTAAGCAGCTACTAGTGACTTATGTAATTGCTACTCCCAGGCAACCCCAGCTATCAACTGCTTTTATGACAGAGAAAACAAACAAATGACCAAAAAAAGCCAGTAGCTGTCACCAAGTGTTTATCGTACAGGTGTCTGCTGTCAGGGCTACATTTTTATCTCCATTGATGTGTTTGACACACAATGTTCCCACATCAGTGTGCTCACAATATGGTAATTACAGCACATGCACATCCTCATTGCAGCAAAATGTGTGAAGTCACTTTAATGAGGTGTTGGCGGCGTGTAAGAGTAACCCAGCTGTCGTTCATTTGAGGTCAGCCTCTAACAATCACTGTCTATTCAGAAAAAGGCGGTCCGGCGCTTTTCAAAAGAAAGACTTGACATTCATGCTTGGCTATTTCTACCTCACACGTCCCACTTTTTGATGCTGCTCCTGCTCTGCAGTTACATCTGATTGGATGCCAGTCAGGTGGAACTCAAATGTCGGAGTGTGAAAGGGAAAAAGAGGACTTCTATACAAAGGAACAGGTCTAAAGAGAAGTAAATGCTTTAACCTTTCTGTTCACTGAGCGATAGTTTTTCCTGAGAGAGGCTTGTGGATGTGCTGCAAGCATTTTGATAATTTGGCTGATGTGAGATTAACTTGTTTTTATGATCTTAATCAAATGTGATCATACTGCAAATCAAACCACTTGGCATGCATTTCCAGACATATCTGCTCTTCAGCATTGTGACAATGTTTTCCCAGGTATTCAGTGCACACCTAACTGAAGGATGCTCTGTTTCTGCACAGCTCTTTCCGTTTATTCTTTAGGCATTTGTCTGCCAATATACAGTTGCGAGGTGACTGCATCTGCCTGTATGAGGAAAAAAAATCCACTGTACCATACTGTACATCCTGTACTGACAAAGTGTTACGTGGGTGCAGAACAACAGATGCATATCCGCTCGGATTGTGTTTACCGAACAGCTTTATGTAACTCTGCTCACCCTGGGCTGGTACAGTATACGCTGCACTGCATGGCCCTGACTCTTTGTTCAGGCTTTGTCACTGATGAAACTTGTTGATTGATGATTGGTAGGCAGTTTGGCGTTGATGGATTATGAGGAAAATGCTATTTTTGTTTGTTTCCACAGCAGTTAGAGCGTGTTTTTACTGTCCTCTACCAGTCTCTGATGAGACGTTACTATCTGCAGCAGCGCTGAAAAGCACAAACTGTTTTAAAGTTCTGCATCTATGATCATCATCAACATTATTATTGATTTTTCCGCCTATCTTGCTCGTTATTTCCTGTCATTCATCAGAGGATGAAAATTAATTTTGGGACGAATTTGGGATGAAAGTTGAAAGAATGGCAATTAAAATGAAACTGACTGCACGTTTTGTGTAACACACAGTACTTATTAAAGTTTTTGGCATCATTGAGTAAAAATCCATAATAACCTTTCAGCATATTGTAATTCAGGTGTTTTGAGAGAAAACTGGACTTCTGCTCCTCCTAATGGCTCAGTTTTCAGGATTTAAAAAAATCGACACCATGATGGCAGACTGGCCAATCACAGGTCATTTTATAGAGAGAGAGCGCTCCTATTGGCTGTGCTCCGGCAGGTGGGTGGTGCTTGTTATTTCCTCAGCAGATCTCAACATGGCTGCCGGGTCACAAACTGTTTCATTTTACAGCTAAACAGTAACTACAAGATGTTTCTGAAACATTTGAGATGATAAACAGGCATTACAGTAACAGAATATTATTCCTATTCATGTTAATGATGTTAACAGTTAATGTTAGACTATTGGATGTTAACGGTGGCGTAGCAGTTAACCAGCTAACCCGCCAGCAGCGTCTACATATAGAGAGCAAGCTGACGATAATGTTACGTTAATGAGGAGTCAAAATTTGCAGCAGCTCAATCATATTAGTGATGTTAACCCTTTATGTACCTTCTCACTCCTCTTCATCCCCAGTGGCCAATGAGATCCCTTCATCACATTTTATCTGTGGCAACATGCTGCTCTTCTCTCCATGACTTAAGAAGTACAACTTTAGGAGCAGTTAGCAGGGCCGGATTTAGCTTTTTGGGGGCTCTATGCAAAATTTAGTTTTTTGGCCAAATAGTACTTTCTGCACTTTTACTAAGTATTTTGATTTACCATAGCTGCATTGTTAACATCATCATGCAAATTATAAATAACAAACCAATAAAATTATTTTAAAATAAAAAAAAGTTTTAAATAAACAATACATTTTTGAACAAAAACAAAAAAATCGCTTGTTTTATACATGTTAAGTCACTTTGAATGATTGTAACTAACTTTAATGAAAAACAAAGATTTTCCTTTTGGACCGGATTAGTTTGGGATTATTCGGGGCCGTTCATTTTGGGGCGGCTTAGTTTGTATTTCGGGTCAGTTTCGGGAGGATGGTGACAAAAGTTAGCTGCTTTCACCCTCTGCCCCTGCTGTCCTCTCATCTCTCAACTAAACAAGTCTGTTTATAGGATCATTAAATGCTCATCAGCACTAATCAGGTCATTGATGGAAGGCCTAACACTTCCTTGTTCCCTCTCTTTTTTCCCTCTCTTATTATTACACTACTCTACTGAGCTCTAACAAGAAAAACTAAAAACCAAACCACGTATTGTAAGCAGTATTCGGTGTACTAGGAACATTCTTCTGGAAGAAGCCTGTTTTCCTTGTTAGAGCACATTTATGGATTCATGGTTATATAACTATAGAAGACAGTAATTCAAAATGATTTAAAAATGACATTGTCATTCATGTGCCATGTGGTGAGACCGGGCTAATTCAGCTTTGGTTTGTACATTTTCCAAAATATCGTCACTCCCAACTCGTCAAATATAGAAGCTAAAGACGATGGAGCTCGAGGTATCCCTCTAGTGCCAGTGTGTCACTTTCCATTTAGTGTTTCAAAATAAACTTCCATGTTCACAGTAAGCATACAGTTTCCACTCGTTGCATTCTCTTCAAAATAAACTTCCCACATTAGTTCACTTAGTTTTTGGGTGAGCTTACTTTGTTAGGTTTAGGAAAAGATTGTGGTTTGGGTTAAAACAAGTGTTTCTTATGTAACTGGCGTTCGTTAAGTACGTTAGTTATGTTACATAAGAATGGTTAAATAGTCAACGTTGATGTGTTTTCACGCGGGTCCATCCAACTACACCTCTCACCTGCCCTATGCAGACATTCTCTCTCTTAACACTTTATCAATTGCCCTGATCGTCTAATAATGTCACAGATGGGTTAACATTGGAGTTACTTAAGCCGGTACGTCTCATACAGATGTTAAGGGTGACCCAGTGCGTCGGTATCAGACGCTGAGGGGAACTGACCAAGAGTCGGTATTTAATGACACCTTAAAGGCAGAATAATTAGGATCTGACAGTTGATGACTATTGTGCTCAAACATTTTTAATATTCATAGTGACATCAGATTTATAACTGATGCAAAATATTGCATAAGGTAATATTTTGTTGGACAATGGATTGAAACAAATATAGTTAATTCAAAATCTTTTGCACTGTTATTTTGCATTTGTTGAGTAAATTATAATTCATTTTATTGGCCACATACAGAGACAAAAAACTCCTGATATACCATGTCTGTGCTAAAGGGGTTTAAAACATATGCAGTCAGTTTTTCTCTGAGTATGCATTTTGTGAGTGTGCTGTATGTGTGTAGAGCTTGAAAGGAAAAGAGATTGATTGAGAAATTAGCTTAGGAAAGATATAAAAAGACGCTGGAACAGTGAAATATAGATTCCCAATGCAGAGGGAAAAATGATTCCCAATTTGGACTGGATGTTGGTCTCGTTCGAGCACATAATCAATGTCCCCCTACAGCTACCGCCTGTCTGACAGCAACTTGTACCTCAAAGTGTGCTGACAAAGTCAGCACTAAATCAAGGAAATTAGCACAAGCATTCAAGCACATAATATCTTTTTTTTTTTTTTTTCAGGTGTTTGCTCATGTGACATAACAGAAATTACGTTTTTTTGAAGTGCTGTCTTTTGAAAACTAACCAAATAAATGCCAAGTCAATGCCATGTAATTGCTGAATGCTGTCATTAGTGGGGAAAGGCAGCTGGATGGTGTCTCCATCCTGCGGGAGTTACTAGCAAGCACTTCAGTGTGCGCTGGGAAAGAGTGCACTGTGCTGTAGCTCATCTGCATGAAGCGTCTCTTGTCTCGTGTGCATGCATGCGTCTCTTCTGGCAGTTCACCCTTTGCAACACGTTGCCATCTGGCTCTGCAGGGGGAGCCGCGAGGAGCAGAAAGACAGCAACGACTAGAAGCAGCAGAACACCGTCAGATACTAACAGCAAACAGATGGGCAGAAAAAAAGGGCTTGGCAGCGGTGCGTTCGCAACTCATTTACCGCCAAGGAAAGAGGGGAAAAAAAAAGTAAGGTAGAGGTGCACATTATGCTGCACATTTCAAGCATAACCAAAGTGATTTTCTTGCTGCGCTGCAAAAGCGTGGGGATAATGAAGCTGAAAGCTGCCAATCCACTGATGAACAAAAAGAAAGAGTTGAGGATGTTTGACTGTGCATGGTAGCACTAATTATTCCACAATAATGGAGAAATCACATACTGTACATAAATGAACAGTTGAATTTATAAATGTGTCTCGTGCATATGGATTACATATTGTGCCATAGAAAACTTTTACCAGAGCAGTAATTCATCTAGATATACCGTAAAGCTGTTCGACCTCAACAGTTTATCTCTGATTTTGACAATTCTTGGCTAACTTAGTTAGAAATGAGTAACATGAGTTTTCACACTTAGTTTCCAGATCTCTTTTTATCTTGGAAAAAAATGTTTCAATAAATCATACAGTGAATTTATTCTTGTTTTATTGGCAGCTTTATATATTTAATTTATTTATTTATTTTTACTTTTTACAAGCAAAAGCACCTTGTATCCATTAGTTTTCAAACAGCCTTTATTTCCAGCCTAGCAGAAAGACTAGAAATGAGGGAAACAGACAGCCTGGCTCTGTTCAAAGACAACAACATCAGCCTACCAGCATTTCTAAAGCTCATTGATAACACCTGTCTAGTTTGTTTAATCTGTACAAAATCCCAGCATTAGTACATGCACTGGGACATTTTGAACAAGAGAGATATTTTTGCAAGCACATGGATTGCATTTTCTTTGTCTAATTCGATTTTCTTGATTATTTATGTTGTCAGTAAATGTACCATCTCAATAAATAAAAAGTTTTTTATCTGTTTAAAACACACCTTAAAGGGAGATTTGTCAAGTATTCAATACTCTTATCAACATCGGAGTGGGCAAGTATGCTGCTTTATGCAAATGTATTAATTTTGGAAATCAATTAACAACACAAAACAATGTCAAATGTTGTCCAGAAACCCTCACAGGTTCTGCATTTAGCATAAAATATATGCTCAAATCATAACATGGCAAACTGCAGCCTAACAGGCAACAACAGCTGTCAGTGTGTCAGTGTGCTGACTTGACTATGACTTGAACCAAACCGAAATCAAAAAGTGGGCATGTCTGTAAAGGGGAGACTCCACAGAACCCATTTTCATTCACATATCTTGAGGTCAGAGGTCAAGGGACCCCTTTGAAAATGGCCATGCCAGTTTTTCCTCACCAAAAGGTAGTGCAGGTTTGGTGTGTTTAACCTACTTTGCGAACCACTTCTATGTCATAGTTGGTACCAGTGGATTCTTTCGTGTGATACCAGTGTCTTTGCTTCGCTGTAAAACTGAGCCAGCTACAACGCAAAATTGCAAGTTGCGTTAATGCGCTAAAGAAATTAGTAACTTAAATTAGTTTAATTATTAAGCTGAATGGCTCATGGAAGTGACTGGGACTTTTATGTGCAAGGAAACATCAGGCTTGAATTAAACATCACAATTTTACAACTGTAAATCAAAATGTAACAAATAGATATAAATTCACTGAATTGTCACTTATTATTTAGAAAAATAAATCATACACCAGTTCAGATGTAAACGTTTTAAGGGCAGCAACAAATTGGTCAAAATTTAAACAGGAATTAAAATTTCAGTCTATAATATTTATATTTTTTCCTTCTTTTTTATCCCATTTTTTTTAAAGCCTGAAAACAGCCATGAGGAGGTGAGTAGTCTGGTTTTCTCTCAGAACACTTGAATTACAATATGCTGAAAGGTTATGATGGATTTTTTTTCCCCAGTGATGCTAAAAACATTCTCCATACTGCAGGTTTAAGATATTAAACAAGACATCCCATTGTAGTAATGTGTGCTAATGGCTGGTTTAAGAGTTTAAAGTTAGTCGAGCTCTGTAATTGATGCAATGTGTTTGTCAGGCGGTTTGGCGTTTCAGTGTGAGACTTGGTGACAGATGCTGATTCAGGATTGATCGAGGTGGCAGACTGCTTTGGATGGAAAATATGTTCAGTTGACTCTGTTATGATGTAACATGTCTGGGATTCACAAGAGCACACAGTCTGTTTTCATTTTCCCCACAGCTGATGAATAGTTTTAATTATTCAATCTGATAGTGACACAGTTTCCTGACTATATACAGGCTTCATTATAAGACGTTAAATATTCAGAGTTTTTGCATCAGACATCTGGCACATTTTGCTGGCGAACAGCAGGGATGATCACCCTATCCTGAGACAGTATTGGAAATAAGTGATCACCTCTTGCACAGGCAATAGAATTGATCTTCTCATCCCTCAGAAAGAAAGCAAATTACTGTATTTCCCAAAACTATTGCTTTAACAGCATAGGATCAAGTGTTCCATATAAACTTTTATGAATGTAATTTTCTTGTTTTCCGCGTCATTTCATTCATGATGTCGTGCCAGTGTGTTTTCTGCCACATGGCCGTGTGTGCATTACTGATCGTTTCCATCTATTGAGCAGTTCTTTGACATGTAGTGATGTAGCTGCTGAAGCATATTAAGGCTGGATTAGTCATGCACTGCAACACTTTCCCTGCCGCTGGAACGTTGATGTTTCAATGAGGTCCTAATTTCCTTTCTCTTAACAGTAAATGCAGAAAGATTACTGTATTTACTTTTTGGTCAGTATAAAACCAACAGGTGTAACCATTATCAGCTCATTAACAGTCGTTATAAGCTTCATAGATACGGGTCAGTAGCGGCCTGCTGCACCTTGTAAAAGTTAAAGTAGCAGTCCTAAAGGTTTTCATTTAAATAAATGTCTGTTAAGTCACTATCTATAGCCAAATAAGGTAACACAGTGGTGATTGAGTCTATGGTTCACTGATGAAAGTATGGCAATATTTATATCAGTGTTATTAACTGGCAACTATGCCTACTTTATGCAGATGTGTATAAATATGGTTGCAATAAAAAGTATATGAACCCTTTGGGATTACTTGGATTTCTGCATAAATTGGTCATAAAATGTGTTCTGATCTTAAGATAAGAGATAAGAGATTCCTTTATTAGTCCCACAGTGGGGAAATTCACAATTCTTCATCTAAGTCACAACAATACACAAACACAATCTGTCTAAACTAATACCACACACAAAAAAATTACATGTTTTTACTTTTTTTTATTGAACACAACATGTAAACATTCACAGTCCAGGGTGGAAAAAGTATGTGAACCCCTCAGCTAATGACTTGAGCTAACTGGAGTCAGGAGTCAGCCAACCTGGAGTCCAATCAGTGTGATGAGATTGGAGGTGTTGGTTAAAGCTGCCCTGCTCTATAAAAAACACACACCAGTTTTGAGTTAGCTGTTCTAAAGAAGCACTGCCTGATGTGAACCATGCCTCGCACAAAAGAGCTCTCAGAAGACCTACGATCAAGAACTGTTGACTTATATGAAGCTGGAAAGGGTTACAAAAGTCTGTAAGAGCCTTGATGTTCATGTGTCCACTGTAAGACGGATGATCTACAAATGGAGAAAGTTCAGCACTGTTGCTACTCTCCCTCGGCGTGGTCGTCCTGTAAAGACGACCGCAAGAGCACAGCGCCGAACGCTCAATGAGGTGAAGAAGAATCCTCGAGGGTCAGCTAAAGACTAACAGAAATCTCTGGCACATGCTGACGTTTTTATTGACACATTATAATAAGTAAAACATGAAACAAGAATGGAGTTGATGGGAGGACACCACAGAGGAAGCCACTGCTGTCCAAAAAAACATTGCAGCATGTTTGAAGTTTGTCAAAGAGCACCTGGATGTTCAACAGCACTACTGGCTAAGTATTGTGTGGACAGAAGAAACCAAAACTGAGTTGTTTGGAGGGAAAACACAACGTAATGTGTGGAGAAAAAAAGGCTCAGCACACCAACATCAAAACCTCATCCCAGCTGTGAAATATGGTGAAGGGGGCATCATGGTTTGGGGCTGCTTTGCTGCCTCAGGGCCTGGACGGATTGCTGTCATTGATGGAAAAATGAATTCCCAATTTTATCAAGACATTTTGCAGGAAAACTTCAGACCATCTATCCACCAACTGAAGCTCAACAAAGGATGGGTGATGCGACAGGACAACAACCCAAAGCATATTAGTAAATCAACAACAGAATGGCCTCAACAGAAGAAAATAGGCCTTCTGGAGCGGCCCAGTCAGAGTCCTGACCTCAACCCGATTGAGATACTGTGGCAGGACCTCAAGAGAGAGATTCACACCAGACATCCCAGAATATTGCTGAAGTGAAACAGTTTTGTAAAGAGGAATGGTCCAAAACTCATCCCGACCGTTGTGCAGGTCTGATCTGCAACTACAGGAAACGTTTGGTTGAGGTTATTGCTGCCAAAGGAGGGTCAACCAGTTATTAAATC
The DNA here is from genome assembly GCA_947000775.1 of Pterois miles. Taxonomy (NCBI): domain Eukaryota; kingdom Metazoa; phylum Chordata; class Actinopteri; order Perciformes; family Scorpaenidae; genus Pterois; species Pterois miles. The sequence goes on along the minus strand of CAMQGK010000525.1, from coordinate 1,403,360 downwards.
TAAAGGTTCACATACTTTTTCCACCCTGCACTGTGAATGTTTACATGTTGTGTTCAATAAAACCATGAAAGCATATCATTTTTTTGTGCGGTATTAGTTTAAGCAGACTGTTTGTCTATTGTTGTGACTTAGATGAAGATCAGAACACATTTTATGACCAATTTATGCAGAAATCCAAGTCATCCTAAAGGGTCCACATACTTTTTAGTGCATCTGTATTTACATTTATAATTGGAAATCAACTGACCCCTGGGTGAGAGCTAGATGAGGTGCTGACACTCCAGCAAAGCTAACCAGCTGAAAAGGACACTGATGATATCTGCTGCAATCACTTGGACAAAAGATGTACCTGTAAATGAGGTGCAAGGCTTACAACAGGTATCACCGTGCTACCTGATTGGGCCTTTCAGTGAATTTATAGGCTATTCATCCTGGACAGTGTGTGTTGTGCTCACAAGATATGTATCAGCAATATATTGTGAGGATGTCTGACATGTTACAGCTTTTCCACCACCATGCTTCCTTTATTCTAGGATATTTCTTTTACCAGTTACAGAGATGAATACTGATAATTGCATTGCAGTTGCCTCAAAAGACTTGTTCCATTCTTGACAGAGAAATAAAGTACATTGTAAGTTTAAGTACTCTGATAGTCACAAACTCACGCAACCTTAAAGTATATATGATATTAAGTATATAGTCATGATTATTTAAAGGTAGAGTGTGCAGGATTTGGTGCTATTTAGCGGTAAGATGCAGATTGGAGAGCTGTGGTTGCCGAAGTGAAAATGTGAATGGCCCTATCTAGAGCCAGTATTAGCTTTGTCCAGTCAAGGCTACATAGAAACATAGTGGCCAGCTCTGTATGTAGATGCAAGCGGATCATTCTTACATAAAGAAAGCACAGCAGTTCTTGTTTTCAGGTCATTATACACTAAAGAAAACCTACTTATTGACATTATATTCCATTTCTGCCAATAGATCCCCCTTAATGCTAAACAATGGCCATTTTAATTTTAGACATATTTAAGGTTTTAAGGGGTTTAAAGTAATTATTTTTGAAATCTTTTGTCAAGATTTGGGGATTAGGAATACCCGTGGCTGCTGGTGGTAACGGTACAGTTTAATGATATAGATCCCACAGTATGGATCCCCGAAACTGACAACATCCATCTATAAAGCAAGGAATCTTGGTATGCCTGTGTGTATCCTTCACATATCTCGAGAACTGTTCATGCGATCTACTTCACAATTGGTGAGTGACCCAAGGACATGCAACACTGTTAATAAACTGTGAATTACCAAGCGAACAGTGCTCTGCGCAGTAGCAGGGGTGTGACGTCAGGGCTCATGTCGTCAGGCCGTGGCTCATTGACTGCACTTTATTTTTGCTGCCAGATGCTGGATAGACGAACTTTACAGCCAAACTCTTCTTTACTTTTCTGGAGTCAAAGAGCTATGAGCAGTTCTCAAGAGCACTTCCAGAGGCCGAGCAATCAGCCCGCTCTGAATGACCATGCACCCAACTGGCATCGCACATTGTAATAAAATCATAGAGTAGAATAAATTCATTTCCATTTATAAATAGCTTTCCCCTACTCTGCTGATGGGAGAATTACATTGCTCTCTGTGGTATAGTTACCATAGTTACCAATGCATTTTTCCTCTGGTTGTCCAGCTTTACATAATCACTGAATACATCTTCTGCTCCGGCTGGATGGACAGTTGGGCGATTACTAATTTGAACCTAACTTTTTGACTTTGCTCTGTGCCTTTCAACTTTCTTTTTGTTTGATTTCAATGGCAACTGAGGGCTAATATGCATGTACAAAATGCTGCATCCAATCAATCTTCAAACACTCTAAAGATCAAGCCTCCTGTCTATCAATTTGTGTGATTGGAACCATAAAGTACTCCCTGGCTCTGTAGCTTGCTATCTGCCAGCACTTCATATTAGATGTGTAGCGATTCGTGACAGCAACAGCTGCTGTGTGTTTATACATTTTGAAGTGTGTATCATCAGAAAGATGAGAGAAATTGTACTAGAAAACAAATTAGTAGATGTAGACAAGGATGCATGCATTGGCTGGGTCAGTGTTGACAATATTGGCTATTAGACAAGTCAAGTGTTTCATCCCCGGCTCACACTGAGCAAACGCAGGGCCCAAATGAGCTATGGTGCTCTGTGTGGCAACACAGTCAGGCCTCATCTACTGCAAATGAGGTTCACATGTATTGACATGCATAGTGGACTGTTCCATAAACAGCATGTGGCTCAGTGTATGAAGTAGTTCAAAGGACTGAGTCATGGAGAAAATTAAAGGTGTATGCAGTGGTGGAAAAGTACTTTTACTCAAGTGCTGTGCTTAAAGGGGGAGTTAACCTGAAAATTAAAAATACATATTTCCCTATTACCTGTAGTGCTATACATCAGACCGGCACATGCGGATAATTTGTAAAAAGTCAAGGCTGCGTCCCCTTTTTGGGGAAGTAAAATTAAAGATCTCATAGACTTCAATGCAAATTTGTGTACAAATTTTTATGTCTTCATCTCTTGGTATAAAAACATTTGTTTTATCTAATTATGATTTTTTGACCTTTCCTGAATTGCAGCATTTGCGATACCTTAATAAATTAAGACTGATCGCCGCCATGTCCCTTCAGTCTTCCCCCATTCAACATAGTGGCCGGATATTGCTTGTCTAGACTTTTACACATATTTGATTGAATCCCTGTTAATAGCCAACTGTTTGATCTATAAGCTGATACTTAGTTGGAGATGACAGGCTGATGCTGCTATAACAGTAATGTATAACTGTATTACAGCAGCAGCCTCCCACTCAAGCTAACGTTTGCTAGCCATGCTAGTCACTGCCACCAGCATCATTTAGCCATTTACCACATATCCACATATCGTATGTACCTCAAATCTCATTGTGATAGCCTCAGTTAACCTACTACACACACTCTTTCCCCAAACAGTAGCATAGCCTCAGCGATGATGCCATGCTGGTCTGGTCTATAGCTGGGAACCAGGAAGCCATACTGGTCTGGTCTATAGCTGGGAACCATGAAGCCATGCTGGTCTGGTCTATAGCTGGGAACCAGGAAGCTATGCTGGTCTGGTCTATAGCTGGGAACCAGGAAGCCATGCTGGTCTGGTCTATAGCTGGGAACCATGAAGCCATGCTGGTCTGGTCTATAGCTGGAAAGCATGAAGCCATGCTGGTCTGGTCTATAGCTGGGAACCAGGAAGCCATGCTGGTCTGGTCTATAGCTGGAAAGCATGAAGCCATGCTGGTCTGGTCTATAGCTGGGAACCAGGAAGCCATGCTGGTCTGGTCTATAGCTGGGAACCATGAAGCCATGCTGGTCTGGTCTATAGCTGGGAACCATGAAGCCATGCTGGTCTGGTGTATAGCTGGGAACCATGAAGCTATGCTGGTCTGGTCTATAGCTGGGAACCATGAAGCTATGCTGGTCTGGTCTATAGCTGGGAACCATGAAGCCATGCTGGTCTGGTCTATAGCTGGGAACCATGAAGCCATACTGGTCTGGTCTATAGCTGGGAACCATGAAGCCATGCTGGTCTGGTCTATAGCTGGGAACCATGAAGCCATGCTGGTCTGGTCTATAGCTGGGAACCATCAAGCCATGCTGGTCTGGTCTATAGCTGGGAACCATCAAGCCATGCAGGTCTGGTCTATAGCTGGGAACCATGAAGCTATGCTGGTCTGGTCTATAGCTGGGAACCATCAAGCCATGCTGGTCTGGTCTGTAGCTGGGAACCATCAAGCCATGCAGGTCTGGTCTATAGCTGGGAACCATGAAGCCGTGCTGGTCTGGTCTATAGCTTGTTGTTTCCCAAAAGGGGGCGTGGTCATGCGATATACAGTCCCCTACTGGAACAGTGAGGCCACTCACAAGATAAATGTGATTTGACTTGACTGACCCACTTAGTCATTGCTGTATATACACATTAATGGTGATTATTTATCAAAATAATGTCTAAATATATAGTGAAAGCACCAGTAGTTAACCTACAATATTGTTGCAATTTAGATATCAAGGTATTTGGTAAAAAATATCACGATATTTGATTTTCTCCATATCGCTCAGCCCTAATATAAAATATAAATCAACTAATAAATTATGATATATTTTAACAGGTTAAGCAGTCTGGCTGTATAAAAAGTAATTCAATTTAGGACATAAAATGTAATGTGCATTTCAATGCACTAATAATTCCCATCCTGTAATATGATGTACAGTATGATTCTGTAGTAATGAGTACTTTTATTCACGCTTTTGGGACTTTAAATATATTTTGCTAATACTTTTGTGCTTTTACTTAAGTAAAAGCATTTTACATGGTAATATTACTACTTTTACTTAATAGCAGTTTAGAAAAGCCAGTAGTCTCACCTGTTGACAGTCTTCCTATGGTCCCGTCCCTGATTGGATTTCTATACGTATGTCCATTTTCTCATCAGCCTCATTTCCCAGCAGCACTTCTGTCTTTATCTTACTCGAACACGCTGTCACTAATCACTCTCCAAGCCCCAATCTGTTAGTCTGTTCATCCACCCACCTTGTTTTTATCAATTACTCAATCAGTAGAGTCACCCTGATCAATAGCAAGCAGGAGCCATCAAGAAGGATTAAGTAGTAATGACACTGAAACATGTGGGGTTGCACAGGTCTTATCTGGAGCTTCTGTGTTAACTTATAAATAAACTTGACCTGGTAGCAGATCTTGAGAAAGGTTCCTCTCATAACCATATTAAATGGCTTTTTACCTGTGTGTAACTTGCAATATTATATATTAAACAAAGAGTAATCTATCTGAGCAACGTATTCTCATACATTGGTTTGTATGATGTCGAAGTTATTCCTCCTTTTTTGAACAAATGGCCAGCAACACGTGTCAATTTCCGCTTGTCACATGCATACAGTCTTTTCAAAATAAACTTCCATCTTCATGGGAAAGAGCTTTCTTTGATTTAGGCAAAAAAGAAACTACTTAGGCAAGATCAACTTAGTTAGGGTTAGACAAAAACTACTCAGGTTTAAGCAACCAAGCGTCAGACTAGTGGGGACTAGTCAGACTGTAGTGTTTGAACTGATGAAGCCACTTGGATAAGGCGCGAAACGTCTTCAGAGACAAATCTAAGTCCAGTTGCCTTCGATTCAGCTGTTGCCAGAATGAATATGACCTGGATGAATGACAACATTCACAGACTAACTACCGTACATAGTTATCTTTAGGAAAAGATCGACTTGGTTAGGTTTAAGCAACCATCTACTGTCCTTAGTTATCTCTAGGAAAAGATGGACTTGGTTTGGATTTATGCAACAAAACCACTTAGTTAAGCTTTGGAAAAGTGTCTCCTGGACAAAAGTCTGGTGTTTTTTTGACCCACCCATCCACTCAGCCACTTCCCTATGTGGCGTTCGCCGCTGTTTATACTGTATGTCCTGATTCATGGTTACGTGAACTACACATAAATTGATTTTGTGGGATGTACACAAATGCATTTCGTACATTTATAGTGTATGAGCCTGACCTGAGCAAAGAATGAGGTTGCTCTCCCTCTGTGTGTGTTGTAATCTGAGTGTCGCTGTGCTTTGTTGACATAGCCGGGCTGGCTGCAGGTGCTTTTTAGTACATTGTTGCAGAAGATTATCACTGCGATCTCTGTCAGTAGTGCTGCTGTTGTGTGCACTGTTAGTGCACCTTATTTAAGAAGAAGAAGAAGAAGAAGAGTCTACCTTTATTAGTCCCACAATGGGGAAATTCAATTTACACTCTGTTAAACTCGTACATGGTACATGCAGACCTGAAACACACATACATGCAGTAATGGAGAGACGTCAGAGTGAGGGGGCTGCTCCTGACAAGTGCCCCGAGCAGTTGGGGGTTTGGTGCCTTGCTCAGGGGCACCTCGGCAGTGCCCAAGAGGTAAACTGGCACCTCTCCAGCTACCAGTTCACACTCAGTTCTTGGTCCATGTCGGGACTTGAACCAGTGACCCTCCGGTTCCCAAGCCAACTCCCTACAGACTGAGCTACTGCCGCCCAAATATATCAAGGACCAAAATATCCCCATTATTACCTATTAAAACCACTTTTTTTTTTTTTTTTTTTAATGACACGACCATTACTGTATAACTTCATGCATTCTGTTATATAAGCCTTTCACTCTCACTCTAGCTTCAAAATTGTAGATTTTATTATTTTCCACCAGATTGAGCCATTTTCTCATGTGGGACAATACATGCTATCTTTCTGGTTTCCATTAGGATTATTACTGTTTTATAGAGTATATTCGAAAATACATGATAACATTTGAAATAAAACATATTTGTTAGTTATGATCAGGGCGGAAGTTATTTAACAAATGTGAAAGTTGCAAATAATATTATTACATAGTATTTTTAGCAGTTTTAGTCTTCTAAGTTACCAAATGGGAGTTTTTTTCTGACACAGCAAAGTAAAAGAGCATCAAAATCAGTGTTGTTGCTGAACATTGCTAATGATTATTTATTTTAAATGAACAAACTGACATATCCCAGACTATGAAAAAATAGAAATGCCCCTAGCATTTAGTATACAGACAGTGACACTATGTAAGCAATTGAGGGGTTAAATGGAAGTTATGATCAGGGCTGAAGCAGAGTTTAAAGATTTAACCAGGTGAAAGTGCAAAATAATAATATCAAATTTTTGTAAAGTGATGCACAAGGCTTAATAACTTAAGAGAAAATGCATAATTTATGTTAACTGATGCATAAAGATTTTATATGGATGTGAGATTAATGATTAACATATGTGCCTTGTTACAAGTATTTTAGGACGTGTTCATTCTTGGCCCGATGTGTCTCTGGCAGGTGAAAGTAGCACGAGGTGTGATTGATGGGAACGTTATTGGCTGCGTGTTCAGCAAATGTTCCATGATGGATGTTCCCATTTTCTCTTGAAGGGCATGTGGTCTGAGTGTCCTCAGGTGTGCGGGTGTAGCACCGTGGGGTGGAGTGTGCCCCCTGCCATTTTGAGGTGTTAGTGCAACATTAAGTGAAAACAGAGAGGGAGAAGGACAGAAAAAGGGAGAGGCGTGGAGGTGAACTTGTTGGATTCATTAAGGCACAGCTCGTCTGTTTTGCCACCCAACTCTAAAGTGTAATCCAGGAGTCACCTCTGGTATTGACCAACAGCTGCTTAATTGTCAATTTATCTGACTCATGTCTAAAAGGAAAATAACTCCCTGGGTTGTGTTTTATGGGGTTCCCTAAGCTTTTAAGCCAGACACTAAATCAAAAGTGCTCGCTTAAACTCGACCGAACTTTGCTGTTTGATGTATTGTTGTATTTGAAGAGGTTTACAAGAAATAACAAATATCTGAGGTCCATTTGAGAGACTTTGGACTTTCAAACCAGTGCTTTTAATCGCAATCTGATATTATCTGGATTTCTCCACAGCACATTTCTGGACAAAGGATCCAAGAATGTGCTTTGAACTGCTGTCAGTGCTTACATACCAACAATTTACAGTGCACACACTGGAAGTGTCTTCAGCAGCACCGAGGAGTGTCCGGTGTTAGCAGCTGAAATGTCAGTGTTGCTGCAGCATTTCCTCTTCGAGCGTTTCCCGTCTGCCCGATAGCGAGCGACAACCCTTGTGTGCTTGCGTTACGTTAGCCGCTGAAGCGTTGCTGGAGGCTTGGCGCTCGCTGTAGTCACACACACATGCGGTCTGTCGGCGTGGCGTAACTTCAGCGAGTTTCCGACAGACCGTGTGTGTGGCGGCGGTGAGTGTGAGGTTGTCGGTTGCTTTGACCGCTGTGAACGTAGGTGTAGCAGACAGTGTGAGTACAGTTTGTCAGTGAATAAATCCGACTTCTCCTCAGCTCAAGCGAGCTTGAGACCCGAGGCAACATCCTGTATCTGCAACACCGGCTCAGGCTCTCTTAAGGTGGACTGTTAAGGTGGACCAGCTTTCTCCTTAAACTGACAAGCTGCTCCTCTGAGTTTTTCTCAGCTTTTTAATTAATTGTTAACATTTCTTAATCAGTTAAAATACCTAATGTTGATTAACAGTTAAATGGTTAATTATCAACAGTCAGTCATCAGTTTATACACTTGAGCTGTCAGTACTAGAAAGGTTTACCTAATAAAATGGCCACGAGTCTAAAGCTTCAACTACTTTCAAAGGACTTATTATGCTTTTATGCTTTCTCCCTTTTCTTTAGTGGGTTATATAGTTTTTGTGCATGTAAAATGTCTGCAATATTACGAAATCCAAAGTCCACACCACAGGAAGTCACTCACACAGAAACAATGCTCGTGAACTGTCTGAAATGCCTTGCTTGAAGACCCACCTTTTCTTCCATAATGTGGTGATGTCGCCAGGTAACACATTTTGCTCGCCCTAAAATAAAACTAGTAAAGGAGGAGCTGGAGCAGAGATAAAGAGTTTGGTTTGTGTTTCAGACACAGAGGGTGAAAAGAGGTGCTGCAGCACAGCCAGTATAATAAAAGTAAAGATTTTAAAGTATGTAAACACGTTTTAGTAGAAAACCAAAATACAAGTATGAACCTGAAAATGAGTTCACCCATAATAGTTCCTCTAAGATTGACTCATTCTCTGTTCATTTCCAGGTTTTTCAAATGGAAACATCCTGTCAACCATTAGTAAAAAGCAGTGATGTACGTTACTAAAATAAGCTAATCAATAAGGTTATGAATAATGTGAATGCTAGCAGTAGCTGTGTCAGTGTCAGCTGTGCTAAGTTTGGAAATAACTGAAAGGGTTAAGTTTGGATTTTTTGAAGTGCAGTTTTATGTATACTCCTGCACTCTGCAAGGTAAAATGACTGTTTTTGTAAATGCTGTCTGGTGGCCTTGAAGAGTGACATGATGGCTTTAGTTCCCTGATTCATCACATCTAGGGGTTGGATGGTTCATAAAATTCACAGTTTGGTTCGGTTCACGGTTTTCGGTTTGGTTTGGTACAACGGTTAAACAGTATTTATGGTACAGGAAGAAGGTCAATTTCAATTTGAACAGCTTTTCATTTATTTGCCAAAATAAGTCAGCTGTTTGCCTGAACAACAGTAGACTAGGCTAACATAAGGAACAAGTGTCACTGTTACTTAAAAATAACTGATAAATAAAAAGCAAATTATAGGCTCAGGCCATGAGCAAAAAGTGCATCAGGGCAGCAGCACTAGACCTTTTTTAAACAGCAGTAACATACAGTATGCCTCTCTATTCCCTGATATATAAATAATAAAAATAAAAACACAGAGGCCAAGGGCATCAACATAAAGTGCAGCATAAACCAAACACACTGTCTCAAAACAACACTGCTCTGTTCTTTCTATTTTCATGTTCTTCACATTCAGCCTGGATGTCCATCCGTCTGTAGTCAGAGCTTCATGGTCTGTGTTGGACACTTCTTTAAATTCCTCGTTGAGTCTGTTCATACAGTTCAGGAATTACTGTGTAGCTTATGTGTAAGTGAGACGGCGTATTATAGCGCGACTCATGTGCCCCAATCATATGCTGAAATCCAGCGTCCTCTACGACTGCTTTAGTTGTGTTTTTACTCTGTCTGTGTCTGTATGTAGAGGCTGTTTAAATGCTGCTGGGATCATCTTGTTAGAAGTATTGCCACTAGCATAATCCACGTGTTGCGCAGTGCTTATACACAGTTGACGTTTAATCCACCAATTCTTTCCCGTCACTGTCATACGTAACACCAATCTGTAATGCTCCCACACAGCAGAGCAAAACGATGCTGGTGGTCTTTATCGTGTCCACTCGCCATTTCCTATCATGTCATTTCAGAATGACAGCCGTACTCTGACCTTCATCAATGTCTCTGCCAACTGAGATGTTTGAGAATGAAGGAGGAAGGTGGCTGGCATCACCATGCGCAGTAAAATCTGGTCCGCTCTCGCCGAAATTGAGCCAACAACGGCGCACAACCACAGCTTCAGTTACACTGTGCATGTGATACCTCATATTCCTGTCCGCCGTGTCCCAGCCTCTTTCCATAGGCCTTGATTTCTAGTGTGACAATAAACGGGTTGAAAAAAAATACACAGTCAGCTTCTTAACCTATTTCAAATGAACCGAACGGTGCATACACGAACAAAACCGTGACTAGTGATTTCAACGGTTCGTTTTTTTACCTGAACTGTGCCCGACCCTAATCATATCCATAGTCAGTGTGTATTACTGTTGGTGATACACACTGACATAGTAGGTATGTCAGTAGGTAATACACCATGACTATGGATAAGGATATAGATATACATTATATAAGTAGCAGCATCGCCATGCAGAAACCTACATCAGGTCAATCAGGTCACATGGGAAAATGTTTTCAGAAGGGTTTGGTGAAAATAGCATTTTGAAACTAAAAAAATTTGAAGTGTTTGGGTTTCAGTACATTAGACATACCACTGGGAAGCTACAGAGGGATATAAAAACCTAAGTAAAATGAAATAATATTGATCCGTCCTTGTCTCAACTACAAATTTTCAGCTGTGAGCGCAGACACATTTTCATTGTTCAATCATCATGGTGTGAAACCTCAGAGAGAAATAGGGGGAGCCTGTGTTTTGTCTGGGTAAAATCTATTCAGCACTGGATGGCTGTCAAATCAAATGTGATTCCAATTACTGTCACTTCAGCTGAGCGTGATTGACTTGCCTGTGCTCTCTGCCATAGTCCACCCACTGGTGTTCATTGCAGTTATGAACACATGAAGAAAAACATGAAAATAAACATCTGTCCAGACTGTGGTTTTGCCTTCTGGTCATTTTCTTAGCTCAGCTTTCCATGCATTTGGAACTGCTGGCTACCAGATGTCAACATCTGTCAACGTCTAAATGCTTTGTTTTGAGGTTGTTTCCTCTGGTAAGTACGATCATGTTCTCACTTCTGACTGACTGCCCTACATTTTCAGGTGGTTTCAATGCAGCTATTTTCCGTTACCTCCATAAATGCTTGAACAAAGTTTTTCCCCCCAAATCAATGCTTTGCTGCAGCTCAGTACACTTCTCAAAGCAGGCAGTAAAGACCACTAAAAAGTAGTTGAGTAAACGAGTGAAATGAGCCCAGAAACAACATTGACGCTCCAGATGTAAATGGTAACGAATTCCACAGAGGCGTCACATTTGGCAGTGTGAGAACAAGATGGGAAGAAAAGAGGATATCATTACTAATTTATTGGTCATTGTCATTCGAGCGCTTGTATCTGGATTCTGTTTGCTTTCTCTTGGAGCCAAAGTCTCTGCAGTAATGATCGGGGGGTATTTAGCTACTGCCCACATGACCACACAAGCCAATCACTGGCCGAGCATGGCTGCATCTTGTTAGCGTGAGCCACCTAGCTGCTAGCACCATGGTAGCTGTGTAGCATTAAATAACTAATTAAAACCAAACTTATCAGTAAAATGAACACTTGAACATACCTCAGCGTTATAAAAACTACCTAAATGACAGAAACCATCTTTGGGCAAAATTTATTTGATGTTTACTATGACTTTTTTTGTTTGCCCAGGTCCCATCTGCTGACATGGATAGGGCAGGATTTATGACCTATACTGCAGCCAGCCACCAGGGGGTGATCAAAATGTTTTGGCTTCATTTTTGGGGAGCTGTCATGTCGTCCGTCTGTATTTTCGGTCTGTGTTTTGGGCTTGTGTAACGGTGCGAGAGGCAGCACAGATTAATGTGTGCTCTGTGTGGGTGTCCAGAGGAAACCCAGAAGGCTGCTGACGTGAGAACTTGATGAGGCCGTGAGAAAACTGAGTTTGAAGAGCTCCTTGCCCTCCCATTGCTCTTTGCAGGATGGGAAGAAATAAGGAGGAAGCTGTCAAATGCACAAATGATGGAGTCCTCTCTCTTTTGTGCTTTTTTTTGTTTTATTTAAAGAGGACCTATTTTCAGGTGCATGATTTGGGTTTCTACTAGAACATGTTTACATGCTTTAATGTTCAAAAAGCGCTTTACCTTCCTCACAACGGCTGTGCTGCAGCATCTTTTTTCACCCTCTGTTGGAGCTCTCTGTGACTTTGCAGACCTTTTCCATGCACAAAAACCCACTAATGGAAAGGGAATAATTACAAAAGCATAATAAGTTTCCTTTAATAGAAGTGAGACATTACTTTACACTCATATCTACAAAGTGAAAAAAAGAAATAAAAGGGTAAATACACAGAACACTTTGAAATATAAGAGGTATTTTATTCATTCCAAGATCAGCAGTGAGGATCATTGCCCAGCAAGTGACGGGAATGTGGGGTTAGATCGCTAAAAGTTAGTAAGATATCTGGGCTGATTTTTACTGGCTTTTTTTTTTTCATAAATAAGAGCTAGCAGCTCAGAACAGTTTGGATCAACTTGCCTGCTCTCCATGAAATAGTCAGAAGACTCTTAATGTATTCACATTGGTGCTAGTGCGTTTAATGAATAACCTCTTTTGTGTTGTCACATAAGCAATAAGAGTCACAGCTGGAGAATAATTTTGTCTTTCTCTGATGGATGTGCTTCATATTTAACTTCTGCAGTCCTGCACAGTCAGAATGGCTAGTAATTATGCATTACTTCATTTACATGTTGAGTGGAACCTGGACTATCGCTGAGACCTATTCTTTGTTAAATGTTTTGATCATCCAGTGGACCGAAATAGTTGCCATTTGCAAAGGAAGGTCAAAAAGTGCCCAACTCAAGCATTTCTCTATAACATTAAATATCCTCAACTAAATAATCAAAATTAATCTTAAAAACATTAGACTCCAAAACAGCAGTCCACAAACCAGTGGATAATGTCACGGTGACGACGTCCACTTCTTGGTTACAGTCTATGTAATGAGCATAAATAACGAACATGGCTATTGTTAGTACTCACAGAGGTCAAGCTAGCAGCTTGTGGAAACAAATTTTTGGAAAACTCTCATAGTGTAAAAAATACACCACCATATGCATAAAATCTGAGTTTAAAAGGTCTATGCAGTCAGAACAGTGGGCTCTGCGTTTGCGTTTATCACAGTCCCTGTAAAATCCAACTTCATAGCACTACTTTGGGAGGGCACATCTCAACTAATATAGCAAAAATTTATTTTTTAAGATTATCAAGCCAAGCTTTAATCAGCTACAACACCTCTACACCAGGCTGCTAACAAATCTCTCCTTAATTGAGAACAGCTGAACATTTCTCTGGGACACCAAAGTCTGTTGAATGAGTGAATAGTCCTCACCTGGGTTTCATAGCCCGAAGCCATGTTGTTATGGTGGCCGAGCAGAGTAGCCATCTTTGAGTTGTCCTTGAAGATGTCTTTACTCTTGGGGATAAATTTACTAGAATAGATAAAAGCATATTTCCTAGCGTTCCTTGGAGAGTAGTTGGCACCTCTATAAACCACAGCCTTGCAGTAATCGGATCAAGACTCAAATTCCTGAGCAAGTTTTGCCAGTGGTTCCAGGTGTGCCCTGCATGTGGAATTCTGCTGCTCTTCCAAGAGCGGTTTTGAAAAGGTGGCTGCAGGAAAGAGCCTTGTTTTGTTATTTCTACATGAATTAAGATCTAGGCAGCTGACGGCCTAATGTGGCTGTAGAGAATGGAACGAGACCCTGAATGGGAATAGGCAAGTACAATTAATGAAAATGGACACTGCAACCAGTCTTTAGGAACATAGTGGACTGGAACATATCAACCTGACTTTTCCACAGTGCTGCTACCTGTCAAGAAACCGATGAAATACAATGATAAAACCACTTGCTACTGGATGACTGTTTAACATCAAGAATAATGTAAAATGTCATACACTGTATGATTTTAGAAAAGTTGTGTAATTCATACTCCTACTGTACGAATAGATTGTTTGCAGTGTAAATCTGTGTTCATGATTTATCTGCTCACACTGTACTGCCAAGACCTGAGTGATCACACTGTACGGTCTGATCATCAGCCACAACCTGAGTGATCACACTGTACGGTCTGATCATCAGCCACGACCTGAGTGATCACACTGTATGGTCGATCATGAGCTACAACCTGAGTGATCCCTGTATGGTCTGATCATCAGCCACGACCTGAGTGATCACACTCACTCTACCTGTAAACCTGGTCTGATCATCTGCTATGACCTGAGTGATCACACTGTATGGTTCAATCATCTGCTAAGACCTGAGTGATCACACTGTATGGTTCATCTGCTATGACCTGAGTGATCACACTGTACGGTCTGATCATCAGCTACGACCTGAGTGATCACACTGTATGGTTCAGTCATCTGCTACGACCTGAGTGATCACACTGTACGGTCCGATCATCAGCTACGACCTGAGTGATCACATTGTATTGTCCCTTTTGCAGAGAGAATTGGAGGTAAACTAGCTTTGTTTAATAATAATAACAGTCTTTATTGTGCACAAATGTGGAAATTTGCCTTCAGCTTCACAGGTTGGTTAAAATGCATCATAGTAAATCACAATACATACAATAAATAGCACAACATAAACAATACTAACAATAATGGACACAGTCCCAGTGTAAATGGTGTTTATGAATTTAGTAGTTATTGCATTTGGTATGAAAGACTTTTTGTAAATGTTCTTGGTTGCTGCGGTGGATTTATAGCATCTTCGTGTGTAAAAAATAAATAAATACAAAAACAAAAAAAAAAAAAAAAACGGAAAAAGGCACTGATGTTGGGGAATTAGCTTGTGACTCTGCTTCAACTGTGTGAGAGCCTGTGGACGGCCAAGCAAAATTTCTGACATATCAAAAATGTATTCAACTGTCTGATGGCTGGTCGGGTGGAGTTAATCGGTCAGTAATTGTTCCTCAGTAGCATAAATATTGCTGATGCAAACAGTGTGGTGCACCGGGGCCCAGAAGCTTCCTACACCGTGTCCACACTGAATCCCTTGTATGCCCTTCTGGTAGTCTACACAAACCATGTAAGCCAGCTATTACCTGTGAACTCGAGATCAGACTGGAGACATAACCACTGATCTTCCTTTGTTTGTCCTTTTTAAACAGAAAACACATGTTTTATATTGTGATATTTACTGGAAATGACATACAATATAGCTAACGGCAGTCGGAAACTTACAGCTCCCTGGCGATCTCCCTCCAGCCAGCTGCCGCCTTATTTGGATTTTGGTGGTGAAATTAGGCGGTATCGTATAGATAACTCCTCATTTCAACTTCACCAATCAGCTGCTCCTGGTCCATTGAGGCAATTTCAAGGCGAGCGACACGAATAAGTAGAAACAGCTGGGCACCTGACGAAAGTTCAGCTCAAAATGGTGTGCTATGTTTTGCTGCGTTGCTCACGGCCAGGACATTCCAGTAGCAAAGAACATGGTCCTGAAGCAGTGCTGTTAATGACTTTGCAGAGCAAAAGATGTCGTCTCATATGTTAGTAAATGTGCACATACTGTAATCTGTCTCTGATAACATTTGGCTGCTGTGTTCAGGACAGGGTGTTCATTTAGCCTTGATAAATTTGGCACTCCAGCCGCTGTCCGTGGTGCTGATCTAAGGCCAGTTTGCAGGATGGGAGTTGCATGGTGAGCCTCATGGTTGCATAGCAGTTGTCTGGAGTGGTGTGTATGGCACAAGCATGTGCGCATACACACCACACAAAAAAAATTTGCACTGGGGCCAATCATAATTATGTTATGCTGATGTGTACACCGGACACGACGCTGAAATTCAGTCTGACTTTAAAATGAGTCATGAAACGGGCAAGAATTGTGCAGTGTATGCCTAGATCATGGAGTAGATCAGAGAAAAAGGAAGTGAGGTGAGGATGGAGGTGGAGGCACAAATGA
Organism: Pterois miles; assembly: GCA_947000775.1. Classification (NCBI taxonomy): domain Eukaryota; kingdom Metazoa; phylum Chordata; class Actinopteri; order Perciformes; family Scorpaenidae; genus Pterois; species Pterois miles. The sequence continues at coordinate 1,387,506 of CAMQGK010000525.1, read as the reverse complement.
AGAAATGGTAAGTGACGTGAAAAATAAGGAAATGTGAGGTGTCAACTGTGAATACATTAGCAGAATTCCACCAGAACGTCCGCTGATCCAACAAGACTGTTGATTGTAGTTGACATTTACGACTGAGCACAGTTGTTTTCCAAAGGAGCTGCTTGCTGCTGTTTCACTGGACCCATCCTTGCAGAGAGGACAATTAAATTGTCCATATTTATAATGTCATCCTTGTTAGGGAGTGAGATAGTTGCCGCATACAAGCAAGGAATCACAGATCTGACATTTAGTGGCCCTGTAGGGTAGCTGGAATAAAGGAGGAATAGTTATCGGAGTTTGGCAGCTCAGCTCTTTTATTGTTCAGCCCCGCTTTCCGGTGTTCCTTCCACATGATTGAGAATCCTGGTAGTGACACGTTGAGCCTTGGCTTCTCCTCATACTAAAGGTGATTGAAGACTGTGAATGTGTGTATGCGTCCATGATTTGGTAATGATGAGCCAATTAGGACTGGAGGCTGCCCCATCCATTCCTTCCTAGGGATCAATAACCAGAGGCAGAGAGCGTGCAGCCCAAAGCACATCACTTTAAATTCAGCAGTCCTGTTTGGTATTATCCTGCTCCACTGCTGTTCTATACACACATTTATATTCAACTATCTTGCAACATTAGTGTGTGGAGAGATTTATGTTTTTTTTGTGGGAAACACACACATAGTGTTGCGAACTTGTCAATTTTCAATCGATTTTCTCGCTGGTTGTACTACAATGAAATGACTACAATGGGGATGAATACAGTTGGGTTCATTGGATCCACAAGACTCTCAGCTTTACAGTGATAGCCAATTTATGTAATTACAAGACTGTTTAGGGACTCCGGTATGCAGAAATATTCAAACACACCATTTTTGAACTGCTTGCACTGATACTGCCTGCAAAAAACTGCATGCATTCTGCCCCAAACTGCATGTGATTATCAGAAAGTGGGCATGTCTGTACAGGGGAGACTCATGGGTACCAATAAAACCCATTTTCATTCACACATCTTAAGGTCAGAAGTCAACAGTCCCCTTTGAATATCTCTATTCCAGTTTTCTGTGCTAAAATTGAGCATAACTTTGCAGCATTATTTAACTTAGTTATTTTGTTGTTTAGACAAGCTAGCATGACATGGTTGGTACCAATGTATTTCTTAGTCTTTCTAGTTTCATAAAATACATAGTGTCTTGACTCTAGCTCTAAAACTGAGCCTGCTGCCACCTCTGAAAAAAGTCGGCTAAGGGTCCAGGCTCCCTCAGGGAGTGGAAGAGGTTAAAGAGCGAAAAGCACACTGGCGGATGGGTCCAACAAACACAAGGCTTTCATCCAGGAGACCTCTTTCTTCCTTTTTTTTTTTTCTTTTTTTTTTTTTTTTTTTCCCTTTAAAATAAGTTTTAACCCAACTATTATTTTTTTCCTGCACCTGACTATAGTGGGTTTGTTGCCTAAACCTAAAGTAACACCAAGGGGTGTGACAAGGGGCGGCAGTAGCTCAGTCTGTAGGGAGTTGGCTTGGGAACCGGAGGGTCACCGGTTCAAGTCCCGACATGGACCAAGAACTGTGAACTGGTTTGGTGCCCCTGAGCAAGGCACCAAACCCCCAACTGCTCGGGGCGTTTGTCAGGAGCAGCCCGTCACTCTGACATCTCTCCATTGATGCATGTACTGTGTATACGTTTCAACAGAGTGTAAAAATTGAATTTCCCCTTGTGGGACTAATAAAGGTTGATCTTCTTCTTCTTCTTCTTCTTTCCATATCAGTGAAAATTCAGATGTGTGGGCTACTTATAGATAAGGAGGATGTGCTTATAATTGTATCAGCCTGACCAATACACTGACATATTGGTGCCACCTATTATGTTTACTTCGGGCCTATGTCGGATTTATGTCAGCCCCCCGGGCCTGTAGCCCGTAAACTCCATTTTGCAATTTGCTACAGATGTAGGTTTATACTGTATGTCATGGAAAGATATAGGTTTGTTTCAAAATGGCTGCCAATTAGGCACTAAATATTCAAAAATGTTTCAGAAAACTGATTTTATGAGTCTTGATGATTCCCAGTGCGAGTTCAAGCTGATTAGATCAGTTATCAGAAGATAACAGACATGTTTTTATCCCGCTTTATATGTTAAGGGTGTTTTACCAGACTAAAATGTAAAAAACAAATTAAAGGAGCATGGTCACTTCAGGGTCAAAGTTCACCCCCTTACCTTCATGGTAGAATGACAACCAAGATTAAAACGGCAAGATCTTCAGCTTCAGTACATTTCTCTTTCTATTAGGAGTAAAACTGACTGCCATATCGCAGGTAGGCAAACGTTGGCCAGGTTATGGTATGAAACAAGAACTGAGGAAGTGGGTTACTGGGGGCAAAGTTTGACCAAAAGTGATCACATTTATATGTAGTCCCTTTTTAAATGACTTTAACCCCTTCTGACCTCTTTTTATAAGATAAGATAAGATAAGATATTCCTTTATTGGTCCCACAGTGGGGAAATTCACACATTACAGCAGCAAAGTGGATAGTGCAATAAAGACAAGAAGCATAGATTTAAAAACAGTATTAATACAATAAAATAAATAGATTAGTATATACATAATAGAAAAAGAAAAAGTAAAGCCAGAAGTATGTCCTTTATATCAATAAATAAGTTTGTTGTGAATGTGACTGTGATTGTGGTTTACTGGGAGCAGTGCTGGTTGTGGAGTCTAACAGCTGCAGGCAGGAAGGACCTTCTGTAACGCTCCTTCGTACACTTAGGGTGTAGCAGCCTGTCACTGAAGGAGCTCTCCAGAGCTCTGATGGTGTCTCTCATGGGGTGGGAGTCCTTCTCCATCATGGATGACAGCTTAGCCATCGTCCTCCTCTCTCCCACCACCTTCACTGTGTCCAGAGAGCATCCCAGGACAGAGCTGGCCCTTTTAATAATCTTATCCAGCCTCTTCCTGTCTGCAGCTGTGATGCTGCTGCCCCAGCAAACCACTCCATAAAATATGGCTGATGCCACAACAGTGTCATAAAAAGTTTTCAGGAGTGTCCCCTGCACTCCAAAAGACCTCAGTCTCCTCAGCAGATACAGCCTGCTCTGGCCTTTTTTTAAGTGATTTAGTGTTTTATTATAAAGCAGGTCTACGTGCTCGGTATTTAGAAACTGTGCCTTTAAATGAGCCGTTCGTAAGGTTATGAGATCACAGCTACACAGCAGAAGTGCTGCTAAACTCTGTGTAGTCAACACACCCGGTGAGTTGACCAGTCAGAGCAAACAGAGCGAACGTTTCAGACAGAGGGTGAATAGAGGCAGAGTCAGGCAGACAGTAGGAAAAATAACGTAACATTGTCAGGGAAAACATAAGAAAGTTTAACCAACACAGCATATTTGTGAGCAGTTAAAAGATAAAAAAGTCAGCAGTAGATGTCACATCTGAAAGCTGGGCACCTGAGGATTAATTTGAGATGCAGCTCAGCACTGTGTGCCAAGTTGTTCTAGTCATGAATCAGAAATAAGCATTAATTAATTAATTAATTAATTAATTAATTAATTAATTAATTAATTAATTAATTAATTAATTAATTAATTAATTAATTAATTAATTAATTAAGACAAGTCGCGAAAATGTATCAGAGCTTAAAACAGGATGATATGAGTGTGTGATGGCCATTCCCGTGCTCTGTTGTGTCAGGTTTTGTTTCTCAGGTTAAAAGCTTTTAAAAAGCAGGGACATGTGTGATCTGATCTAATCACACACCTTGGAAATTACCAAGAGTCATAAAATCAGCTTTCTGCAACACTTTAAGCGCTTATTTGATGACTGTTTTGAAAATGGCTGCCACAGCCCTCGGGCCCCAAATTAGAAGTGCCCCGATATCTGCATCTTCTCACAACATTTAAACCCACATCTGTGCCAGATTTGTTGCACAGTTGTGCTTAACTGCCCCGCTATTAAAGCTACAATGTGGTTACTGGCATCATGTGAAACTAGAAAAACAACCATTGGTGCCAACTGTGTCAGACTAGCCTGTTGTGAGGGAGGCTAAATAATGTTCACGACCATTTTTAAAGGGGTCCCTTCACCTCTGACCTCAAGATATGTGAGTGTAAATGGGTTCAATGGGTCCCCACCAGTCTCTCCTTTACAGACATGCCCATTTTATGATAATCACACACAGTTTGGGACAAGTTGTAGTCAAGTCAGCACTATGACACTCTGACAGCTGTTGTTGCCTGTTGGGCTGCAGTTTGCTTATGATTTGAGCATATTTTTTATGCTAACTGCAGTACGTATGAGGCTTTCTGGACAATATTTGTCATTGTTTTGTGTTGTTAATTAATTTTCAATAATAAATATATACATCCATTTGCATAAAGCAGCATATTTGCCCACTGCCATGTTGATAATCTCTCTTTAAGATACATTTTGAACAGAAAAAGTGCCATTAGTTCATGATTAACTATAGACAGTCATTTGATTTATCATGAATATTTTGATCTATTTATAGCCCTACTTGTAATACAATAAGACAAAAAAAAGAGTAAAAATAGAAAATAAAAAACAGGACTGCAATCACATCCTTGACTATCAATAATGGAAATGAAGAGGCAGAACTGTGGAAACCTTTAGGAGCCAGATGCACTGTAAATGTTAAAATAAGGGATTTGAAAGGGCAGGATATTCCTGCTTGAGTATCATCAAAATCTACTTCTGTCATGACTTTCTCACCACCGTCCCACCTCATACCGTCCCAGCAGAGCTCCTATGTCACACTTTTGTCACATTTCGGCCAAATCTCTCTCAATCCTGGATTTATTCTTTAATAAAAATGGGGCTTATCTAAAAATATACTTTGTAAAGAGAAGCTTTCTATACGTTCTGCAGTGTGACTGAATATAACAGATTATCAATTAAAGCTGCAATCTCATATAATGATCTCCAGATGTCGTGGCCTCGCTGCACTATGGAGCAAACTGATCTGCTGGCAGTCACTTCTTTTTCTCCGTGTCTGCAGTAAATCTACATCTTTTCTCTGGCCTCGTGTGACAGTGCTGTAAATCATACTGCGCTGCTAGAGTCGCTGCTTTCTCCTTCATGCCTTTCATCAGCCAGTGTAGAAAGATGCCCCATGTTTGTCCTTGGAGGAGCGTGGTCAGATACCCATGCCCTCCAGTTCATTTTGTCCACTGAGTGGAGTGTAGACAGCACAGATATCACCAATACGCAGTGAATTTGTATTCAGCAGTGACGCACAGGTTACGATACTCACCAAATCCCAATGCATGAAAAAATAAAGGAATGAATGTTATAAAACATTCATTGTAAAATCCAGGAGCGCAAGTAGCTGAGATATTTTATTTTACTTGTCAAACTTACTTGTCGAAAAATGCAAAATATAGGCCTCTTAAAGCATACATAAAATCAACAGGGATATGGACAGTTATTATAATGTATTAACACACAAATATACAATTAATATGCTCTCCTCAAAGCCTCCAGGATCCATAGACAGAAACAGCACCTCGCTTTGTACAACACACTTTATTCAAACTCGACAGAAACAAAATTAAAGTCATCAAAACTGTCCTGGTTAATCCTTTCACTGTTCCAACAATCACCAACTCTGGCTACTTCTTCTTTTAACAGAAGATTGCATTAGAAGTTTTAAATGTATATTAAAAGCTGCTTAGAGGTAGTTATGGGAAATTAAACAGGCCATAATTCCCTCTTAAATATATTGTATATATTTTTTATTGCTGTGAAAACATCTCCTTCAAACAACTCTATTTATTCAAGTTTCTCACCAAAATCTAAATTTTGCAAGATTACATTTGAACGCATCCTGATGAACATTATAATTATACATGATATAATAAAATAATTATAAATCCTTTGCCCAATACTCGTTTTACTGAGAAGTATGTTAATGTAACTCAGTAGAGTGCTGCAGGGATGACGTATTTTTGTGGGCCAATCAGGAAGTAAGAATCGTCCTGTTCCCTCGACAAAAAGCCAATGTGGTTTTCCCATTTGGTTTTGGATTATTGCAGAAAATACGCTCTGTGGCAAACAAAAGATAATTATACGTTTTGTTACGTGAGCACCACTTTTATGATTTTTGAGGCATGAATGAATGCTAGAAGTAAAAAGCTCACGTCAGAAACATAAATGAACTGCACTATGGTTGCATAAACGTGAGATACACAACGAGGCTGAAATGGCGGATGAGTCTCTGTGATGACGTTCAAGTAGTCTCATTTAGCCACTTCTCAGCAACTTTCTTTCTAAAGACAAAATTTAAAAAATTCACAACTGGGATATTTACTGACATATTTTACATTGCAGAACAGAACACTGAAATCTCTTAAGCTTGTCGTAACCACAGACCTTATTTCAGGCATCTAACCAAAAAAAATTAAAACATTTAAAACGTCCCTTTGACTTTGAGAGAAGGGAACCGGAAGTGCTAAAATACTAACTCATTTCTGGGTTCATGTTTACTATTAGCTCTGTTATTTAGCCAAGCAGAACTGCTGCTAACAACTAACGTTAACTAGTTCTCCTTTGCCAATTTCAACATGGGTTTGTTGTTCACAGTGAAGCATTAACAGGGATCGGTGATGAGAAAGCATAAATCCTGATTGCATATTTTCAGTGGATCCCTAGTAAAGATCACATTGATTTTTCTCTTGCTTCAGACAACTGCTTAGGCATGCCACTTGCCCAAACACAGAGTTTACTTGCCTGTGGGCAGGCTGAGCAAGTTCTGATAATGAAGCTGTGATGTTCATTAACGCAAGTGTTTGGGTTACCCCAGAACACACTGGCTTCTGGTCTGACAACAGATAAGCCTCTGGGGGCAAGCGGCTTTGTTTTTAGGGTTCCAGTATATGTAGCGGATATCTGGGCCAAGACTTCCTTTTCCTTGTTTGGTCACGGTCCTATTGGCAACTTGAGATGTGAAAATGGAGTTGGGATGGAGAGACGAGATGTATGACCTGATTGTTTCTCAAGTAGCCAGTTTACAAGCTAATTTTAAACCAATAAAAACTAAATCATCATCAAACAGTTGCCGGTGGGTTCCACGATTACATTTCGGCCAATGCTTTTTGCCCCTTTTGCTCTCCGACGTGATTGGTCAATACCACTCGGACTACAGACAGAAACCAGAACGTTTCCGGGACCAGGATCTTGTGCCGTTGTCTACAGATTCTACCTGGAATGCAGAATCTGTTGGTAAAGATTGGGGAGCACCAAGAAATAAAAATAAAGATAGGATTCATTTTTTCATTTGAAAGATTCAGTTATTCATGGTGACACACAGACGTCTTTCCAGAGCCCAGAGGACACCAGCCTCTCCTGCTGTGCCGGATAAAAGAATCCTCCAGGACATGCAAATAGCTTGACAAACACTGCTGGGAGTGACCTGCACCTGACAGGGCCTCATTGCTTCACACTGCGAGTATGTGCATGCGTTTGACTGAAGGCAGAGGCTGAGGACTGTCACTCATCTCTTATTTGTCGCTGCAAACGTCCACCTGAATCACTTCTGGAAACGCTTCATTCGCTGCCTCGGGCACTGGGGCTGTCTCATGTAGCTGCAAATGAAAAAGAAAGTGTCAGAGTGAAATGCAGCCCCACGGGGAATAAAGTGTACGCTATGGAAATACTGCAGTGGCCGTGAATCTGTCCCAGATCATTTTGTGAACATATGTGTCATTGTCTACTTTAGAAATGATGCTAAAATAAAAGCTGCACATTGCTCACAGAGAGACCACAGCAATCTGGAGGTGTAGTTCCCATCTGGGAAGCCAGTGCGTAAAAGGACAAAAGGTTGCTTTTAATGAAATAAGTAGCGCTGAAATTACAAAATAGGATTTGACGTTGTATTCAGGACCATAATAACGAGCATGGGAATTGTTGATTTGGTTGGAACATCCCTTTAAGGGCTCTTTTATTTGAATATTCCACTCAGGTGTACTTAGCAAATTCAGAAGAGGCAGCAGCTACCTGCAAGGTTGTTTATATTTTATTTATTTGTACCATATATTATTTAATCGGGTCAATGAGCAGAAACTGCTGCAGCATTAGACAGAATGAGATGCTGCACAGTATTTTATTTACTTGATACTGTATGCACTGTCTGTACTTCTACCAAATCAAACTTTAACATTTCTGTTGCTATAGCAGAGAGCGTCAACAAACTCTGGAGACACCCAGGAATGGTACTCACAAGTACTTATAGTGTACTATCTGTACAGGAACAATAAGGCATGACCAGACACCCTAAAGTGGCAGCTTCGGTATCCGTCCTCCGTCCTGTCCACGCTTATTCATTAATGTAAGCAGCTATGCAATGCATTCTGGTAGCGTGTCGGTGTGATTTTAGAGACGGGGCATCACATTGGCTGCTCCTCATTTGCATAAGGTTGAGGTCTTGGCTACTTTATGCAAATCAGGGGCATCTGGCATGACTGCCGCTTCTGGAAACCCCCTAGAAACTTTTAAACTAACCGTTGTTGAGCCAAAATAAAGACAGATTTACTGCATGACTTATTCCTTACATAAAATGTTTTCAGAAACACATTTCAGTGAGCTGTTTTTGTGATACAGGAAAAGAAAGTTTCCAAACGAGCTGCCATGTTGGTTGTAGTTTAAAAGCTGAGAGCAGCAGCCCGTGAGGGAAAGCATTCGTCCGGTCAGTTGTTTAGTGCCTTGTGTCTAGTGGCAGCCCATCAAGCTTGCAATGCTTGTAAGCGAAGCGATCCCTCGTTTAAAAAGAACAAACGCCCCTGTGGGCATGTACCATTAGGCCTTGTACAACTACAGCAAGCCACATGGGACGGAGAGAAGAAAATGAGACTAATTGTCATAAATAAGCCAAAATATTGGACATGTTAATTTCATACCCTTTATTATTAGCCAGAAGTAGAGACATGACTGGAAATGAGTGGAGAAAGAGACGACGTGTAGCGTTATTGCATTGAGCAGATTAACAATTAATCATTTAGTAATATCAAAATTCATACTCACAATCTCAAATGATTAATTATAAGACAAATTCTCATAAAATGTGAAGGAAAGTGGCAACATTCAACTTCAGATATTACCCACAGTTAACTGTAATATCAGGATTTCCCCGAGTGCCACCCAGTTTTGTAAAAACAGGGAAAAATAATGAAATTTGATATTAATCATTTGAGTCTCATAATGTCAGGGTTGCTACGGCGTTCTTGGCCTGGTGAACAGTGTTTTGAATATAATTGAATGGATGATAAAACAATAATAAACTCGAATAAAGAATAATTGAAGGAATGCAACAAATACAAATGATGAACATTCATGGATCGAACAAATTAAAGATGACCAGGTCAATTCAGTGACTGATATCTCTCTGATTGGATTTAATAAAGAGTTTAAGAAGCACCAGGGAAGACTGAGAATCAGATTCATGTGATATTGTGAATTTCTCCACTGTGGGACCAATAAAGGAATATCTTATCTTAAATTTAGATGTGGTCTAATTCAGGTTGGATTCACTAATTCTTGCTGTGTCTAATATTAATTAATCATGTAACTGATCTTGGTTATTAGCTGACTATGAATTGGTTCATTAGTCATCAGACTCTTTCTCCTCTGAGGATACACCCATACATCAGCCTCTCTGAGTAGATGGTAGATGGAGGTTGTGCTGTCTGGAGCAGAGTGGCAGCAGCTTCTGTCTGGAACAGTTTGGATCTTCTGGATCCAACGATGCGACCCGGCTTGGGTCGTTCCTCTCCCTCAGTGGCTCTCTTTGGGTCCTCGGACACCCTCGGTTTTGGATGGCTGGCATGTCACCTCGATGCATGTTTCCATCTTCGTCTCTCTTTGTCTGGCGAGGCATCTCTGTGCCATTTCTTAAGACCCCCCCTCCTCGGAGCTGGATGGGTCACTGGATTCAAAAGATTCTGGACCCAAAGTCTTTCTTTAAGTCTCTCTTCACAATGGCTGAGATTCACCAGCACGGAGATACAGCAGACCTGCTCCAGACTTCAGCAGCTGTTTCAGCTGTCAGGGCAGAGCGGCAACATAATAAATAAATAAATAGGGCTCAGACGAGCAGAGAGACAGCGTAGTAAAACAGCATTCGTTTCTTCAGCCGGACTGGATCAAGTCCAAAGATTCAGAGCCTCCTTTCAGGTAGACTGGGTGCCGGTATCATCCGGGTGTGAGGTGTTGGACCTGAGTCCTCAGGATGGAGAGCTGGTGTCCTTGGAGTATTCTTCCCCGCCAACCCACTTGTGGTTTATGGGCCCAAGGAGGGGGGATGCAGAGGGGCACAGCTCTAAGAGCTGAACCACCCCGAAGAGCCTAAACCCCAAGCCTAAACCCTAGACTAAATGTGTGTAGCTTCTTATTGTCACTTGATAAAGGGATGCGCCGTTTAGTTGGCGGGAGAACAGGATTCTCCTCCCACCTGAAAAACTATTCTGATTCTTTAGTAAACTTATTTTGTTAGGTTAAACTAATTGACTAGTTTCAGGATGATTCATTCTTCCATATTTGAAATCTGGGCTTCGTCTCTTTCAGATACAAACCAAACACAAGACATCAGCCACTGAATAAAACTTGATCAACTGAATTAAAATGAATCAAACAATTACATAACACATATGAAACCTGTAAACAGAGTTGATTATCAGGAAATTAGTTCTATCGGTTCTGAGCATGTGTAATAATATGAATCAATTTATGTATGATTCACAATCAACATAAAACGGTGTAATACACTTCAACTACCATAGATTAACATATATATCAAATATAACATTAACTAGGCATTAGTGTGCACCCAACTTTATGTTTAAGATCCCCTATAATTTGTGAATAAAATACACATGTAAAGATATTGAAGCAGCCAGATATAATCAAATGATTAGCATAAAAGAGAAGGTTTTCGTTTAAAACCTGCAACTATTTTAACTTGCTTTGATTTAATTTATGTCAACAACTTCCTGCCACTAGAGCACATGTTAGTAAAGCATAACACATTAATTCATGTACACTGTAATGTCACAATTAGATTGTTCTGCTTCCATAATGTGTCTGTGTTTCACCACTTCTCTGCCAGAGAAAGACCAAGTATTTGACCTGTTGACCTGTAAGTCCTAAAAACTTCATCTGGTCAGGACCATACTGGGTTGTTATCTAGTGAGATTCACCAGGCTGGTTGTAAATGAAGAGTCTCACCACTTAGTGCCCTGAGAGGTCAAACAATCAGTTTCTGGAAGGATGTAAAAGTTAATATGTGTACTGTAATATTTTCATTATCACATTTCATATTCTTCATCTTTCAGTCATCATCCGCTACACATGCAACAGAGACACTGCTTGTGAACCAGGGATGTTGCTGTTCATGTAGTGTCTTAATCCAAAGGTCATATATTAAAAGGCAAGAGGATCACCAAAGTAATCAGGATTCATCCTTTGGGGACCACGAATGTCTGTACCAAATTTAATGGTAGTACCACTAATGGTGGACAGCCAAATGAGGCTCATAGTGCTTGTATAATCGTCTGTCATTAATTTAGTTTGTCAGGCTTTTATCTTGATTGTTGGCTGTGTGCTGTTTTCTGGAAGCGGTGTGAACCAGTGCAGACCCAGCTGTTAAAATTCGTACAACAGATTTGTTTTCCAGTCTAAGAAGAATACCTTTCCTCTGCCATCCCAGAGCAGGTGGTACTACAGTACATAGTGCATACAGAGATGCAGTCACCGTAACTTCACATCCTGTCTTCAGATTGTATCAAGGCCTCCGACTAAGCTGCATGACTCTCAGAGACGTATGCTTTTCAAAACGAGAGAGACATGAGAGGCGCTCGCTGGAAAAGCCCATTAAGTTAATATGTGCTGGAACAGATGCAGCTGCAGAGATGCAAAAAGCAATTTGCAAGGACATAAATTAAACAGTAACCAGTGATAGGAAGAGAAAACAGCCCAAGTTAGACAAGAAGTAAATGAAGATGAACTGGATTTGAGGTTAATTTACATTACAAGTCACTGTGAAACGTGACTGATGATGAGGGATAATGACGCCAAATAAGGTCAGGGGCGCTGTGTCTACCTATTAGTTTAACAACAGTTCCTGACAACTCTTATTACACTAAAAACGAGAAGGGCACTCGGAGAGCGCAGACCTCCGCCAAGGCCATGCCCTGTCTCCCAGTGTTAATGAAAGTGGACAATTATTTCTGTACCCGCCTTGTGATTTGGAGCCACTCCAAAAGTTAATTGCCTCTTTCTTGGCACACAAGATTCGTAAAAATTGTGCCAGCAGTTTTTCCGTTATCCTGCTGACAAATATACCAAACTGAAAACTTCCTTGGCAGTAAGATTAGACTTTGTGCAGCTGAGGAAAACAAAGTAGAATCCGTTGATATTTTCCATTATAAGTGACCTTTTTCACATGTGATTCAATCTGTCCTGGGGGCGGCAGTAGGTCAGTCCGTAAGGACTTGGGTTAGGACGCGGAGGACGCCGGTTCAAGTCCCCCATGGACCAAGACCAACTGGTTGCTGGAGAGATGCCACTTTACCTCTTGGGCACTGCCGAGGTGCCCCTGAGCAAGGCACCGAACCCCCAACTGCTCTGGGCGCTTGTCAGGAGCAGCCCCCTCACTCTGACATCTCTCCATTGACGCATGTATATGTACTGTGTGAACAACAGAGTGTAAAACTGAATTTCCAATCTGTGAGACTAATAAAGGAATATCTTCTTCTTCTTCTTCTTCTTCTTCTTCTGTTGTTTATAATTTATATAAAAAAAATTGACGATAGCAGCTTTAAATTATAACCAAAGTCAATTGTTTGTTCCATAGCAACGTTGGCGCCCAGCAGCAGAGCTACGCTTCCACCATTTTGGACTGAAAGTGACTACCGACGTCAGCAAAACATCAAGAAAATGCCGTACAAAGGTAAAACAATATTATTTCTATTCTACTTTCTTATACAGTATTAATATCTCTACCAAAACGGCATGTGTTGAGCAATAAAACTATTACAAATATGCATACTATTATAACTATTTACTTGTCTTATTTATCTGTTAGACTTTTTTGCCCAGCTGCTTCCCAGAGGAGAATAAAGTGAGTGATGGACATCAATGACAGTTAGAAAAATCCAGCGCATAGATTTTGAGAGCAGTTTCAAACTTTTTCATGTCAGTCATCCAAAATTGATGTCTAATAGACCACAGACAATCAGTGCAATTTCTTTGCTAAAACTACATTAAATTCTGTTTGTGCCAGACTTCTAGCACTACTAGCTACTGGCCGATAGCCAGACTTTAATACATCCAGCACGGTACAGGCATACAGCATACAGCCCATGGGTGGATTATAGATAATAAAAGTGATGAATTACAGACAATATATCCATTATTACAGCCGCATACAGCTAGCAGGAAGCCACATGGGGTGCTGCATTCCTGTGGGTGGGTCTGATGCATGTTCATTATGCCATTGAAAGTAACTCTAGATTTGACGAGAGGTGTGGAGGTGTGGATATATGTGGATATTTGCACATGCAGCGCTGTGTGATGCTACTGTCTTCTATGTGACGCTCTGCTACCTTACACTGTGATGCATCCGTACTTCATGTAAAAGTTCAACTTTTTAGGAAACCCCTTATTTTTTGGGAAAAACACTCATTTCTTGGCTCTGAGTGGCAACTCTAGTAAGTTAACGGTCCTGGCTAAGAAATGGTCTACCACATAACCTTTTTGTAAAATGACCAATGAAAGCTGTTATACTGCTAGTGAGGCCAGTCTTGATTTCCTTTTTTTTGCAGAATTACTTTGAACAACTTCAGCTTGTTCTGTTTCTCTTCTTATGCGTCGATGGAGGACATGAGTCACAGTGACGCCTCCTGTTAAACTTAACAGCAGCGGAAAAGTCTCAACCTGACACCTTCTGATAGAGTCATGCCTGGTTTGAGACCAGCTGTGTTATTTATAAGCTGCACCTTTTCCAAATCTTCTCAGCATATATTTATGGATTTTAATACACAGTTGAAGGAAATGAATACAGGGATGAATGGAGCATCCCCAGAAGGGTTTTTTCATGAGTGTTGAAGTATTCTGGTCTGGAAATTTATTAAGTGTCTTTCTAATTAAAAGCCCATGTAGTAGAGCATAAATTATCACTGTTCAAGTGGGCGTGTGGGGTGAAGAGATCACCACTGTCTTAAAGCCTCAGTAAGCCTGAAGAAATAGCTCTAGCATCACTCTAGCTTTGAAACTGAGCCCACTATAACCAATAATAAAAATGGCTTTTTGTTGAAGGAACTACAGCGATGCTAACTTCTTGTTGGCCTACAAAGATTCATCATCCCTGGAGCACAGTAGCCCGGGAGGCCCCAGGTCTACGTTAGGGCTTCTTTAACACTCGCGGCCGCGGGCCACCTTTGCCCCGGGCCTTTCCAAGCCCACTGCCTGGACCCCACCCGCTGGTAAATTATTATACTTAATCACGATTAATCGCAAATTAAAGTACACATTTTTTATCTGCTCAAAATGTACCTTAAAGGGAGATTTGTCAAGTATTTATTTAATTATTTTTTTTTATTTACTTATCAACATGAGAGTGGAAAAATATGCTGCTTTATGCAAATATATGTATATATTTATTATTGGAAATCAATTAACAACACAAAACAATGACAAATATTGTCCAGAAACTCTCTCACGTTTAACAGTAATACAAAATATGCTCAAATCATGACTTAGCAAACTGACTTGCCAAAAACTGCATGTGATTATCAACAAGTCCACTACAACTGAAAAAATCACAGGTTGTGTTAATGCGTTAAAGAAATTAATGGCATTTAAACAAATTTGCGTTAATGCTAAAACTTTGACAGCCCTTTTGGTTTTTCGTGGATAAAGGTCCGACATGTTAGACGCCATATAGACATTATCACCAGCGTTGTACCTGGCTTAGACGTTACCACTTTATCACCATAACACCTGAAAATAGGGAGACAAAAAGTCTCATTGTGCCCTCCCTTGTAATAAGACGTTAACACTGGTTCACCCGATTTTATGATGTGTTGATAGCCTAATTTCCAGGCAATATAAAAAGAGACCAGGCTTCTGCTGAGTGTAATACTACACACAGTGGTTACGGAAAAAGTGAGAGACACTGCGGGGACAGTATTACTCCCAAATGGTCGACTCTGTTTGAGAATTAGCAAGATTAAGGCTGATTTAAAACAGTAGATGTAGTAATAAATGTCAATATTATTGCCAGCATTGATATGTGTCGTCACAGTTCGTTTAGTTTATAGCAGTTACACTTTAATACGGCCTTGGGAGAGATGCTCCTAAAGTAATAATTGGGCTCATTAATTTAACTACATTAAATACCACCGGGGGTGTGGAAACTTCTCAGGAAAATTGAGATAGAACAATAGAGACCAATGAAATATGGTGATGGAGTGTAAGCCAGCAGATTAGGACAATAGTTGAGCAGTTTAACATTTTCCACTCCAAGCTCCTCAGTATTGGAAAGGCGTTTCTCAGAAATGTGCAGCTCTCAACACAGAGAAGCCACGTGAAACTCTTACTGAACAATATACCTATTATTCTAAAATAAAAGAAATGACGACGCGGAAAAATGAAGTCTCTCAGCCTGAGTGATCCATGATGTATGGAAACAATAGCAACACCGCACAGTTCCCCTGAAACGCCAAAATCAGGTTTTCTAAGAAGCGAAAAGGTTGGCATGGTGCATTAAAGAGATGATTGATTTGCCGATGACGTGGGGATTTGTATGGAAGAGGGCAGAGAGCAGCTATCCGGGAAGCGTTTGAACCAGCCGACACGCTGTCTGTAATAACAGCTCTGCTCTCACGCCTGCAGCCTGTACAGACAAAGTGATTGTGGAAGAGAAAGCACAGAGAGGGAGGACTCCCAAAGTGCACATGACTTATAATGAATGCATTGTTTGCTATAAAACTTCCACAATCCTCTTGAAATCAAACACATCTCTGATGAAAAGTTGGGCTGTAAACAAAAGAATCATGCTGCGGCACAAGCTCTGCCTTTCGTCACGTTTCAGTCTGTTGCATTCAAGACTTTCAAACTGAGTGTGGTATGTGGCTTTGTTTGATGCTATCCCAGCTCCCATGATGCCTTGCATGTCACTGAATTGTTTTCCATGACAACAGTACGTTAATTGTCTCTCCTAGAGCGACTGTATTAAAAATCTAGTAAAACCTGTGTGAACACCACCTGATAAACCTCAAATAGGGATAATTTGATCATCGCTCTGCCTTTACTACGGAGGGATGGGAGGACGACCTGAAGAAGTGGCCTCAGATAACCCACACTGGCATATTTAGTTACTTTATTGACTCGGTTGCTACAGACGGTGAAACGATGAACAATTTGAAAAGCTCTAAGGCAGATCAGTGCTTCCACAGTAATAAGTTGTTTTATTCTACACAGATAAATGTACTTAAGCCATATTTAGTGTAATGCTGCCCTGGACTCCGTGCCCTAAACTGCTTTACATTTTAAACTGTATTTATCATTAAACAAACACTGTGTCTTCCCTACATATGATGTTCTCCTGGTGCTGCTGTCAGTCCTTTTAACAACCCGACTTCTCCGCTGTTCTTTATAGAGCAACTAACATACACTAACTATATTCTGTACACTAATAATGTTCAGTACAGATGACGTTTTTTCTCTGATCGACGAATAAGTACTTCCAGGTCGTGCATAAAATCTTCAGTTCCCCCTCTTTCATCCCATTTGTTCTTGTGAGATTTCATTAAGTTTGCAAGGTGCACCCTCAGTGGTTTGAGAGGAGAGATCACTAGAGCAGCAAAAATGTACATTTCGACCTAATTTGGGCTTCTCGCAGTATTGTTGTCTGTATGAAATGATTATCACGCAATCACAACTTATCACAAGTTGAAAAAATGCTTTCAAATGGGCAGTTTTAACATCAATGGGGCTCACTGACTGCTTGGCGCTGCAGCAGCAACTCTGTCAACACAGACGCTGTTTTCACGTACTACTATTGTTATTAATCAAAGGTCAATAAGGTTAACGATTATTACTTCAACTGAGTATACTGATATTTTAAATTTCATGTTATGCGCTCTGTGCACAGGGTGTTGCTAATGGAGAGTGTAACGTAACGGTAGCCAAGGAAAGTGTCAGTTCTTAGGTAACATTTCACAGTGGAAAATCCAACAAATAAAACTGAATAAGGCCCTACAACAAAGATAGAAAAACATATCCATATATGTATAGTAAACAGCTGTTTAACAATAATAATAATGATAATATATTATTTTGTATAACGCAAGTTCAAGTATTGGAATTAGTATCAGGAAGGAAAAAATCTCTAGAACATCTCTATAGAAGCAAAGATTAATAATAATATATATGAATAATATAATATATTATAAATTTTTCTTTTTACAATCACTAGATGGTGCTGTGGTAATGTTGCCGTCATATTGACTGAAAACGCCAATGAATCCACGGCCATGGATGTATAAAGAGATGTCTGTAAATCAGAGGATGATTTTTTTATTTCAGTAAATCAACTTCCCAGTACAAACACTTAAATAGCCCTCATCTAAGTCATTATGTCCGAAAAGATGTAAAATTACTAACAGATGAATCCAGGTTTATTTTCCTCTGTGTAATGACCTGACCCGGCAGCCATGTTGATCCAGCGCTCCCTAGTTTGACCATTTGATCGGGGTTTGCGAGTGATCGACAGCTGCCTCCGTTGAATGAGCAGCCAATAGGAATGCTCTCTCTCTGAGATGACCTGTGATTGGCCAAAGTCTCTGGTCACAGGCTAGATTTTTAAAGCCTGAAAACAGAGAGATGAGGAGATGCATCAGCCCTCAGAACACCTGAATTACAATATGTTGAAAGGTTATTATGGAAAAAACATGCTACTCAAATAACTTTGTCAGTAAACACTTTTGTACTATTACTCAAGTAGTTATTTTGATGAGTACTTCTACTTGAGAGCTTTTTTTTTTTATGCAGATTTTGGCTACTCTACCCACCACTGCATAAATCACTCAGTCACATAGATATAAAACTGCTGATATTTCCTTGATCATCCACCAGTGAAGTGGCAGCAGTTTTGCCAGAACTGGCAGGGATGAAGAGGTTAATTGTTTGATCACTTCACTCAATCATCTATATTTCTCCTCTGTCACTGGCTGTGCACTCTGACACCAGCAGCAGCGATATCAGGTAAAGTGACAGCTCCTCATTCATTTTCAGATGAGCAATGGAGCGAGGATGGGAGGATGGCTGGCGATCTCAGAGACGCGAGAAAGTCGGCTAAAGTTCAGTTACGCCGACGCAGTGTAGTGAATCTTCCTTTGGCTTCTGCCAGTTTCTTCCCATCAGTGTCACACTCTCATTATGGCTGTATAAAGCCTGAAACAAAAATCTAACATGGGGCTTGCAGGGAGTGTTATGATCACTTCATAATGAAATACCATAAGAACTTGGCAAATGTTATAAGACCTACATGATGGAAGCATTTGTCAACTTAATGCTACTGTAATTTGCTGTTGTTAAAGCACTTCCTCAAAGTCTGCAAACTGTCAACAGAAAATATGGCACAACACACACATAAACACACCTAACTAAAGCCTGTAATATACTCTAATCACAGTAATGCCTTGCTTTACCGAGGCGAACGAAGACCGGCTCCATAGACCTGCTAAAATCCCTCAGCTGTGAAAAGTGAATCCCTTCATAGTAGAAGAAATCACCATGAATGATGGGCGTCCTCTCTCATGTCACCTGGGCGCTCAGCGATCGGCACCTCAGACAACAGTCGTGTTTTATAAAATCCAGCTGTGAGGCAGGAAGACATGACAAACTGTGGGCTTGTCTATTGATCGGAAACCTGAGAATAAATTTATTTTACATCTGCATAGTTTTCAGCAGGGGAAGCAGAAACAAACTGTAACCACAACGCTGACAAATTACCACATTTTATGTTGATGTGGTTGATTTGTTAAAGAACTGTGGGAAAAAAATATCAATTCACCTACTGTATGTATCACATTATATTATCATCTCAGCCCTACTAAATGTAATCTGTTTACTTTAAGTTAACCATCTGTATGACAATAAAGTAAAATAAGTTAAATGTCTATCTTAGTTTGAGCAGTTTATTAATAAATATTTGTACCAGTAGTCACACTAAACTTATATTTGAGTGTGTTACATGATGAACAACGTCACCAGTTAAGGCGGCCGGTGAAGTCGGCATTAATGCAGGCTTGCTGTTGGAGGGTTTTATAGCCCACCTCCATTACCCACTAATTGGTTTGGGATGGCACTTAATATGGTGGACCTCCACGTGAAGGCACAAATGGAGTGGAGGTGGGGAGGGAGAGCATATAGCGGCGGTTTGGTTTTGGGCCAGAGCCTGAAAACAGGTGTCTCATACCAAAAACGCGACATTTGGCAACTCTGCCTGACTCTCTGAGGAAAACATGCCATGTTGCATTCGACAACTAAACTGACAATTAGCATGTACAACGTACACCTGCGTGGGTGATCGTATGTGCAGTCAGAATCCAGATTTATGGGCATTTGCCAATGCTCAATTTAATGTGGATGTAATGTGCCATGTGGTTTAATTCCCCACATTAGTTTTGATTACCTTGGAGGCTGCAGGGCAGGAAATATGTATAGTTGACAGACGGTTTAACCTTGTTAGTCCTCCTTGATTTCTCAGCCTTGATCCTTTGCTTCCACAATCCATTTCTCCTCTCTTTTCTCTCCGGCTGTGTCTGTCCTCAGCCTCCTTTAAATATCTCCCCGTCTGCCACACTTTGCCACCTAATCCCTCGCAGTCCTCTTCTTCAATTTGTCCTCGTCTCATGGCCTTTGTTCAGATTGACACCATGACACTCTACCTCTGCCCTTTCCCTATCACTTTCTCCTGTCCTGTTGTCCACTCTATTACAGATTATATCTTATCTTCTTCAGACCTTGCTTTTATTGATGCTATGTCTAAACCTGAAAGCCCAAGTGTTTCAAATTAAAACCAGTTTGTGCCCTCCGGTGCTCCCCATAATGTTTGGATGTCACAGAGTTTGACTTTCCACTTTAAGCCTTCATCTCGTCTTACCTTCCTTTAAAGCTGCCATGTCGAGAGATGTGAATTATGGTTTAGTGTGTGCTGATGTTAAAGCAATATACATCATAGAGGCTGAGGTTAGTTAGCCGCAATGACCCTTTACAGTTAGTCCATGACACACTTAATTAATCACAAATGAATCGCACATTTTTTCTGTTCAAAATGTACCTTAAAGGGAGCTTTGTCAAGTATTTAATACTCTTATCAATGTGGGAGTGGACAAATATGCTGCATTACGCAAATGTATGTATATATTTATTATTGTTAATCAATGAACAACACAAAACAATGATAAATACTGTCCAGACACCCTCATGGTTGCTGCCTTTAGCATATGCTCAAATCATAACATGGCAAACTGCAGCCCAACAGGCTGCATGTGATTATCGTGAAGTGGGTATGTCTGTAAAGGGGAGACTCGTGGGTACCCATAGAACCCATTTACATTCACATATCTTGAGATCAGAGGTCAAGGGACCCCTTTGAAAATGGCCATGCCAGGTTTTCCTCGCAAAAATGTAGTTTAGGTTTGGAGCGTTTAGCCTACTTTGTGAAAAGCTTCTATGTCCTAGTTTGTACCAGTCTACTCTTGAAGTTTTTCAACTTGGTGTGATACCTGTATCTTTGCTTAGCTTTAAAACTGAGCCAGCTACAACTCAAAAATCACAAGTTGCATTAAGGCGCTAAAGAAATTAGCGGCGTTAACCAGCCAGATGAATTTATGTGAATCTGTTATTGCATGGAGGCTCCACTGAGCTGAATTAAGATGCGCTCATGCTTTATTCAGGAAACATGAGTTGAACTGGAACTTGAACCTATCATGATGTGTTCATGTGTAATCTTGTAAAATAGGGATATATCAATCCAACGTTTTCAGTCCTGATACTGAAACCTGGGCTTTGGGTATTGGCCATCACCGAGTACTGATCTGATAGCAGTGTTTAATTATTAAGCTGAATGGCTCACTGCGTGGAAGTGACTGGGATCATTCTTTTACATGCAAGGAAATATCAGACCTGACTTAAACATTGCTTTCCACCTGTGAAACAAAATGTAATAAATCCTTACATTTTGGTACAATTACGATTGTGTGATCATCATAAAGTGGGTATGTCCGTAAAGGGGAGGCTGGTGGGTACCCATAGAAGCCATTTTCATTCACATATCTTGAGGTCAGAGGTCAAGGGACCCCTTTTGAAAATGGCCATGACAGTTTTTCCTCAGCAAACGTTTGACAGCCCTAGTTTAAATACACATCTACAGCCAGGAGATGATTAGCTTGGCTTAGAGAGCAGAGTAATGTACACATTAGCATTACATTAGCATTAGCATTAAGACCTGAAGCAGCATTAGTTAGCCCGGCTCAGTCCAACAGTAAAATGAAATCTGCCTACCAGTAACTCTAAAACTCACTGATTTTGACAGAGACATGCTAGCTGTTTCAAGGTGCCATGCTGGATGGGCAAAATAGTTTGAAAAATGTCCCATTAAACTGAAAGCCCATTTGTGCGACAGCCCGTTATCTCGATAACTAAAACCCATTGTATTAAAGGCCCATTGCTCTGAAAAAAAAACCTGTCAAATCTGCGTCACTAGACCTTCCTGGTCGCAATTGTCCGACCATGGCGAAGAATGACCCGCTCTACTCTGCCTCTGGTTGGCTTCTAAATTCACTCATGAACTGAAAAGCACAGCTAGACATCTTGGCTAAAGTAAACTGTCATGGACAGGAAACATTATCATTAACATGCGGTCAAGCCAGCCATCATTCGCATCTCTGTGGTCAAAGCAGCCGACGCTACAACTGTAGAGCACCCGTATATTGACAGTTATGTTAAATTCATTCACATGGCCCCGAACAAGCTGACCATGGATGTGTAGAGGAAACAGAGCTGACGGGAAAGCTAACAACAAAATAACAACGAAGTTAGCGGACGTATACACATGACTGCAACCATTGCTTTCAAAATGAGGTGTTAACTAAGGGAACTTTAAATACAAAATACATATATGGAAATAAGATTGATTGGATTATATTCACCAGATGTAAGAAACCTTACATTTCTCTTGTAGATAAATAAGAAAATACTACTAATTTGTGAAGGAAATGCCTTTATTTACATGCTATATACTTTTTGGGTTGCTGGAAAAAAATAATAAATAATTCCTGACAATGACTGACATATTTGACTTCAGGACATCGCTGACTACATACTGTAACTATAAAGCGAGGAATCTGTCTGTCTTTTACAGTGGGCCAGTTACTAGAGGTAACAAAGCTTTACTGTAAGTCCTTGAGCCCTCTGTGTACCACACCACAGGCATGCGCATTTCAATTATAGGGACTCATTTATTGAGCCGGCCAGCATGGGACAGTCACTCATCTTGACCTGCCAGCTCTTGGGTCTGGTCAGTAAAAACATTTGGCTCCACTGAAATATGACACTTCATGTGCAACCTTGCTATGGCACTGATGTGCAGGGAGAGCTTCCAGTGGTTGTATTTATTTTAAGCCCCTTGTATTTTTCATTACCTGCATGAATGTGTAGCTTTTCATCTGTTTTTGTCCTTGCATTTCAAAACCAAGCCTTAATGTGCAAATAAACTAAACTCACGACCTGGCCGGTAAGAGCCACTAAATTAGGAAGATTATTTTTTGTTATTTTCTACTTATATAATCATCTTATTGAATAGGCTCCCATTGTATATGCTACTGGAGGTTCATGTGCTGTTATTTAGACCAGAGGAGTGGAGACAGGAAAGATTTAGGGGTGTCAGTTGAGATACACACACATTTTAGCAGATAATTTTAGCAGATGGGCTAAAAAGGACCAAAAAATGGGTGCTTTCACACACCCATGATGACCTCAGACACCCCTGGATGCAGAACCTCAGTTTGGTGATTCAGTGAAAGTGAGCGACTGAAATGGAAATGTGAGCCGTGCACCATAACGTCATGGATAACTGGATGTTCTGAGGACTAGCAGGGGGTTAGAAGCATTAAAGACTGGGCTGTGTGATGGATCAACAGCACATATGCAAACCTGTATGATATTTTCGGTATGGTGAGATGCAATGACACGTTTGGAGCAGGTAGCTAAAGAATCTATATGCAAATGGTGATCACAGCAGCGTGCTATGGCCAGTCATTACACTTCAGGCAACAGAAATCGACCCCTGAAGCCTCCCGCTGAATGAATGGCTTGAAACTAAATAAACACATGAGCAAGAAATAGTTTCTGACCAATGACTGACATCCTAATTGGGCCCCCTGTTGGATTGTTTCATTTATACTGCACAGGGTTTTGTAGAACTGTTCAATATAACAGTCTTGTTTGGCGATCATTGATATGTTTTATATCTGGCATGTGCACAATATATTCACACTCTTTCATTATTTGTTCTCTAAATGTAGGTTATATCCTATTAGTGTGAGAACTAATTAAATTTTAAATAACAATATAAACCATACTGTGAGGTAGGGATACCAGAAATTTAGTAGTTGATATCAGTCCCAGTAAAATTCCAAGATTCTCGATACCAGTTCAATACCACGGTATTTAAAGTCATTAATTAACCTGCATGTCTTAAAACAAAATAAACAAATAAAACAATAAATCTGTGTCCTTTAATATAGTCTTCTTGCATGCTGGTTTTTATAAGGAAGTTAAACATCATAATTCCCCTCTATCTATTTTATATTGCTGTGAAAAGATCTCCCTCAAACAATTGGCTTCATGAAGTTTCTCACCAAAAACTACGTTTTACAAGATTACATTTAAACACATCATGATAATGTTTACCTTAGCCGAATGCTCGCTTTTAATGAATAGAGTCTGAATGCATCATAATTTAAATCAGTAGCACCTCCCTTCAACGTTAGGCTAGCTGTTAGCTCCGTTCAGCACTGCGCTACATACTGGCTGCTAACAGCTAACGCTAACTAGCTCCCGTCCAGCCTACTTCAACATGGATTTGTTGTTCACCATGTAGCATTATCAGGGAAAAAGTAGGGTGAGTCCCCTGGATACATTAATAGTGAGTTAAGTACGTCCCAGACACATTTTTTTATCATCCCGGGGACAACATTATTCTCCAGCCCTGACGGTATCTGTGGTACTGTAGAAAAGCAAGTACCGTCACGTTTTCAGAGTTTTGGCATCGACTTAGTACCAAAGTATAATTCTCGTGACATCCCTAGAGTGAGGTACAGTTCGCTCCAATCACAAAAAACACTCTTACTTCACCTCATCCGTCTCTAAAATGTCTGTCGCCATCCTAGGGGTAAATGATTTGTGGCTTTTTCAGTCTTGAAGTGTTTTGAGAGAAAACTAGACTTCTGCACCTCCTCATGGCTCTGTTTTCAGCCTTTAAAAAAAATCTAGCCCAAGACGAGAGACTTTGACCAATCACAGGTCATTTCAGAGAGAGAGTGTTCCTATTGGTTGTCAATCAATCAAAAAGTCCGATCAAATGGTCAAACTAGGCAGCGCTGATCAAATATGAATCAATATTCTTACTGTAATGCCGATTTCTTCCTCACCTGATCTCAAAGTGGCTGCTGGGTCACAGACTTTCTCATTTTACATTTTACAAGATGTTTCTTAAAACATCTGAGGAGATTAATAGTCATTACAGTCACAGAATATTGATTGTTGATGCCATTAGGAGTGCCGGAGGACACAGAGGAACATGGTTTCTTTCAGATTACCTTTCACATGCGCTAATGTCAGGACATAGTGACCGTTTCATAAAAATAACCTTTTTAAAATCATATTTGCTCCAATTCTAACTACTGCTGCTTTAACAGGGTAATTTGTTATCGTTTCCAATTTCCAAATGAGATTAAATATAAGTACATTTACATCCATCTGTTTTCATGCACATATTAAATTACACCTTGAAAGGAAACATCGTAAAGCTGGCTGGAAACCTGACTTTGTAAGTTTGAAACAACAATCGGAGTCTTGGTGTTAAGCAGTTATCATTGTTTTGCTATAAACACGACAGGAACTGCATGATGCTGTAGAAACAGCATGAATAATCTCTAAGGAGTGTTTCCAGCATTTGCTGAATCCATGTTGCCCAGGCTGTCCGGCTGCTGTAGCTAATAAGATGTCTGCTGAATGTACGGGTAAACAAAATGCATTTTGCTTCGGGGATTATCGCTCTCCATAGCTTCCAGGCCTGCCTGCTATACTGACACCAATTTAACAAAGAAAACAGCTGCAACTAAATATGAAAGGACTTTTTTCTGCTTCCTGGGAATGCTTCCCGCTAATAGCTTTCTGACAATCAGATGACCATTTTCTTCTCATTGACTAGAAACTGAACTGATTGCATTTTCTTAGCTTTCTCTCCCTCCATACCTCCTTGCAACCATTTTGAGCTCACATTAATCTCCTCTACCACCAACCTTCCATCAGTGGACGTTATTAGCGGTTCGGTTTGACATTTGCGTCACAGTCAGCGTGGGCAAGGTTGTCAAACACCCACATTATCAGCTCAGCAAGAGAGCGGTCCCATGCATAGACCTCCCACAATTACTAAAACAGGTACGAGAACAGAACAGAGATAAGGGTGATGGAGAAGGTGGGAAGACGATTATTTGTTGTTCAAATAAGCAACGTTGCTCAGTCAGAGAGTTTGGGAGCCGGTACCAGGCTCTGGTTATCCCATCTGTCACTGGGTTTCTCCTTTCAACTCATATTTATCGGACTGGCAGAGAGCTCTCAAGATGTTGGTCTGACATCAGTTGGTGGCTGATGTAAAAGCTGTTCAGAGCCAAGGTAGTGAGCTGGCCACATGTGACATAGATTGCACTCTCATGTCTTGCGGTTGACTTGCATATCATATGTAGGTCATATCACATTTATTAGCATATTATATGTGGGCACACATGGTGTGGTATTGGGAGTAGAAACATATGTCCCTGATAGAGTATGCCAAAACCAAAAGCAAGTGGTAGAAAATAAGTAGGGCTGTCAATTGATTAACATATTTAATTGGAATTAATCGCATGATTGTTCATAGTTAACTGTGATTAATCGCACATTTTTTCATCTGGTCAAAATGTACTTTAAAGGGAGAACTGGCAAATATTTGGTACTCTTGTCAGTACGACAAAACAATGCCAAATATTGTCCAGAAAGCCTTACAGGTGCTGCATTTAGCATAAAAATATGCTAAAATCATAACAGCTGTCAGTGTGCTGACTTGACTATGACTTGATCCAAACTGCATGTGATTATCATGAAGTGTCTGTAAAGGGGAGACTCGTAGGTACCCACAGAACCCATTTTCATTCACATATCTGGAGGTCAGAGGTCAAGAGACCCCTTTGTAAATGGTCTTACCAGTTTTTCTTCGCCAAAGTTTGGAGCATTATTTAGCCTCCTTTGCCTCAAACTAATATGACAAAATTGTTATCAATGGATTCTTTAGGTTTTCTACTTTCATATGATAGAATCTTTACTTTAGCGTCAAAACTGAGCCCACAGCAAACTCTGAAATATTGATTGTGTTAATGCGTTAATGTGTAAATTAAAACGAATTTGCTATAATAACACACTAACTTTGACAGCCCTAAAAATAAGCAATATTCACTCTGGTATCAGAGTGCATTACACCCAGGCGTTGGATCAGTACTCTGTATCAGCCCATACACAAATCCCAGGTATTACTATCAGTATCAGGACTGAAAAAGTTGGATCAGTGGATCCTTATTTTTTTCTTGACTGTACAATACTGTGGTATTGCTACCTTTACACACCGTAGTTTGGAAATATAGAAAGTCAAACATGTAGACAGTCTAAACAGAAGAAGCTTCAAAGTCATATGATTTTTCTTGTGTTCACAAAATGAGGAAAAACACTTGAAAAGATTTCATGGGAGAGAAGAAAACAGTTTAAATAGCTCCACCAGATCAAAGACTGCCACTTCTGAAGCACCATCCTCAAGTTTTTAATCTATTTTTTTCTATCATTCTCAATCTGCACATTTTATGAGTCAGCCACTTCAATTTACTCCATGATTGTCTCCTTTTAGAAGACTTAAATTTTCCAATTATGGAGGCTTTGGGATTTTGTTGCGATTTCTCCCAACGAGCCTTCATCGACACTTCCTGGGCTCCTATTGTTCGTCTCGAAGTCACTTCCATAGAGGAGGAAATGTGAAATAGTGAGCGAGAGGTGTACATGAAAAGACGAGACAATGTCTTGTCTTCAATAGCTTTCGTTGTATTTGAAGCGTGATTGATCCCAGCTCTGCTTAGTGGGTGCTTCACTGTAACAGAATGCCGCAAGGAGGCTGTAGACGAGATGGCGTAAATTGAGTCCAAGACAAGTCCAACGCCAAGCACAAGACAAGTTTGAGTGAAGACTGAGTAAAAATGGGGGTCAAGACGACGTTGAGTAGTACAGACAGACTGAACAATCTAATCTCATCAAGTTTTTAAACTGTAGATGCCAAACGTAATCTAGGATTTCATCCTAGCGCCCTGCTGTTAATGTGAACATTGATGCATCTGTCGGACAAGTATGTGGAAATCCATTTGAGTGCAGCACCAGAGATAGCAGCCTAGTTCAGTAATCACTGAAAATGGCATGATCAGTGGTGTCAAAAGCAGCAGATAAATGCAAGTGCTGTTTCAGTGCGATTTATTTGACGGAAGCCAGTTTGAAATTTATCAAAGCTTTTGTGTCCCTCAACGGGTTGGCGAAGCTGGTGAGCGACCGTTTTTCAAGAGTTTTATAAATGAAGGGAAGTTTGAAAATGGGCCTGTAGTTAACTGAATGTGTGGCATTAAGGGAGGGTTTTTCCAGGGGAGGGAAGAGCAGTCTTTATAAAGCAGTCTTTAAATAGTCAGACATGCAGCCAGACAGAGATAGGTTGACAATAGAGAGAGGGCAGGGGGTAATGACGGGCAGGACCTCTTTAAAATATTTATATTAATTATACCAGCAGGACGACGGAGGCATATGAGAAACTACATCCAAGAGATCATGGTTCAAACTCAGACAGCAGAACAGGGCAGGTAACTCCATCAGAGCGATAAACTCCAACGAATTTGACCTGAGACCACTGATCCTGTCAACAGATTTAGAAAATATCAGTCATCAGAGGTGACGGGTATTCCAGATCGATCAGCATTCAGAAATTGGTTAGTAGTATCAAACGAAAACCTTGGGTTATGCTGTCATTGTTGATCAGGCCAGAGAAATATGCCACTCGGATCTTTGATGAGTTGTTTGATTATGGTTAATAGCTCCTTCGTGTGAAGGTAGTGAACATGGCAAACATATAATCTCCACTATGGCGTCAAATGAATCATCTCTCCAAGGGGAGGGATTGACAACTGGGACTAGTCTGGTCTTATTTGGGGTACTGGTATCAAGACCTAAGGTGCAGCATTCATCAAGCCACTTAACAGAGTCATTAATATTGGAAAACTTATGCAATTGTCTGGGACGTATCAGAAGAGAGCTACAAAGCTGCAGAGTGCTCATTAAAGATGTGAGACTGTATAGTTCGTTTCTGAAAAGTCAATACTGACTAGAACCGTCTCAAAAATTGTACATTTGTGATCAGAATCTAAATCAGACATGCAGAGAGTCAAGAGTCAGGCCAAGAAAATAAAATCAAAGATGTGCCTCCGGTTATGTGCAGGGCCAGAGACATATTGAGCTGGTTTAAATGGTTTTGCAGTGTTAGAAATTCTGTGGCTAGGGAATTAGAGGGATCATCTATGTGAATGTTAAAATCACATATAGTAATTATTGTAATTATATTATATATATATAATAGTTACGATAATTGTAATTAACAAAACATCTCAGTGCAGCAATGATTTGGGCTAAATTCAAAATGCCATGCTAACATACATACAGTATATACAGTATACCATATACTCAATCTGTATATTTACTGCATACTGCCTAGTACATTCAAAATTAACAATGCCATTACCAGCAGACAGTTCACACTGAAGTAAACTCAAACAATACGTCTTCTCTGCATCACATGACGGGATCGATCACATTACCGATCAAGGTACCATTAAATGAAAAATGTTTATCACAAATGTCAATCAGCATTGCCTCTTCTACTCAATTTTAATATTTCCAGTATTATTTTAAGGCAAATTCAAATGATTAAATGTTTTAGTGTTAGATATGTTTTCTACAGTACGTTATAGGGGTGTGATTATACGTTTTGACAATGATATGATATGCATCATTTTCCATAGTTACGAAATGATTCAAGGACAATATTTAGCTCATTTATGCGATACGATGTGATACGATGTGATACGATGTGATACGATGTGATACGATGCGATACAATGCGATATGATACGATATGATTCATTGACTTGGAATTGAATATTGAACAGTGCAGATCAGGAGTCTTCAAAATTTTTCTTGTAAGGAAATCAGGGATAAATTAATCATGGATATAAATAAGCAAACACGAGTAATGGAAAATACATAAACCTTTTATTTGAAACTGATAAAAAATGCAGTTTCAGGATCTGCTGCTTCAGTTCTCAGGACACGAGGCAGGACGATATTTAGCAAAAAATAAAATAAACCAATTTCTATTCAAGTTAAATGGACAGTGGTTTAACCTACTGCTTCTGTTCTCGTTTTCAAATCAAAAAGTAGAGCAATAATATTTAACGACAAAGTAAAACGTCGCCAACTTCTCTTCAGGTTGAATGAAAAGTGGTTTAACTACATTTAATCTCATTTTCAACGGCAGAGCAATAATATTGGCGTGTGAGTAGGTACGTGGACAGATGGCTGGGTTGCCGTTGTGTTTTACTAATCCTTTGCATATTCAGCAAACAGCGAGTAATTTATCAAAGACATCTCCCTTTTTGCAAAAGCCAAAATATTTCCACATGCTGGACCTCAAACATGGCTTGAAGATCTCTTTCAAATCTGTCTTGACAATGCATAGATTATTAACCCTGCAAATCGGTTTTAGATCGATATACGTCCCCCATGGAGGACAATTTGCCAATTAATGTAGTTTGTTCATAATAATGTAAATCGAAACATCAATGTAGTCGATGAATCATTACCCCCATGTACGTCAGCGCCCACATTTAATCCTCTTAACTGTTTCTTAATGTCAGTCACCATCATTCATAATTATTTTATCCAACGGTTTATAATTTAAACCGTCCATCTCACAGTCCTCTTTCAGCATTGTTGCTTAATATTGCTGACGTTTGGCAATTATATCATATATCACGGTCGCCGTCATAGTTTAGCATGTTAGCATGCTAATCCATGTGCCATTTCATCTGGTAGTCGGATTAATCCTACAGGGACCAGGTCAAATTTTCATGGTAGTCTGACTAACCATCCAGTGTTACCATCCCTAGACTGAATTTCTCCACTGTGGGACTAATAAAGGAATGTCTTATCTTAGAGCCACGCCACCAGTAGGGTTAAAATGAGGGCTGGGATGATGCATCTATCTCCTGATTTGATACTATCACAATACTTGGGTGCCAACTTGATATATATTGTGATTTTTAAGTATTGCAGTTTAATAGTATGATTTATTGCAATTTTTTAACACTAGACCATGAGAAAAAGTTGCAAGAATCATACACTTTGGGGACTTTTAATTTGAAAAATATCTAAAGTAATGCAGTAAATTGTTTGATTTTCAGCATGTTAGTAGTCAGAGATGTCCTGAAGTCAAATATATCAGCCATTGACAGAAATTATTGATACATTTTTTTCCAGCAACACAAAAAACAAAGAATAAAGACATTTCTCTCACAATTTAATGGTGTTTTCATTTTAATTTATAAGGGACATGTAATGTTTTATACTTCTGGTTAATGTAATCCAATCAATCTTATTTCCATATATGTACTTGTATGTATAGTTCCCTTTACTAACACCTTATTTTGAAAACCAAACGTTGTCACACTTCCGCTAACTTCTCCAAGGTGGTCTCTAGCTCTCCGTCAGCTTCGTTCTCTTTATCCATCCACAGCCAGCTCCATTGGATTGTGAATTTCCCCACTGTGGGACCAATAAAGCAATATCTTATCTTATCTTATCTTAACATAATTGTCAGTATATGGGCGCTCTACAAATGAAGTGCCAGCTGATATTACAACAGAGATGAGAGTGACGGCTGGCTTGACCGCACATTACCACAAAACAATAATGTTTCCTGTCCATGATGTGTAGCGTGCAGCTTTAGCCGCGATGTCTAGTTTTGCTTTTCCTCCAATGTGTGAAACCCAAAGTGTTTCCATCCTTTACAGGACGTGTGGTGTTTACCACTCTGGATTTAACATGTGATGGTGCAGGTCGTATCCACGTGGACCTCTGCTGTTTTGTACTTCCTCATTGCAGCCGTGGTTTGTTTTGGTTGACGGATATATAACGGTTATGACGTCCCGTTACTCAAACTACAACAATAAAAGCAGTAACTTCCTTCGACCTCTGCATAGACTCAATTTAAGCAAATATATTGATCCTGGCATTAAAATCGCGACGCATACTGCAGGTAAATTGATTTTTTTTTTTTGCCCCACCCCTACTAAAAATGTTTAAACAACAAAAAACAAATAATCTTAAATTGTAATTTTAACAAATAATTTTGATAAAGTTGGTTAATAACTAAGATATACAAAACTTATAGGCTGTAAGGTGGTGAACCATAGCCTTAGAATGTAATCTTATCTTGTAGTGTGGTTTTCCTCGCTAAATTATTATCTATCTGGAAACTCTGAGGTCTGTGTGAGTGTCCCTACATGGAAAGTATCAGGGACAGCTGTCATTTGTTGTCTGTTAGCCTTTGCTCCAAAACCAATGTGTGTTTGTCCTCATGATCAATATGTTTTACAATTCATAAAAAACGGGGAGGATGTTAATATACACTAGGTAAAGGTGAGAAGTAGTTGCACGTTAAACCTCGAAGAGAAGAGATCTGTGTTGTGTTTATGAAAACGTATGAAAACCCAACGTTCTGCTCCATAAATTTGCCCCTGACATTTCCAGTTAAGCCAGAACAAAGCCTCACAGAATAAAAATGAGGTTGCTTTATTTCTTTTCTGAGTCAAATATAGCAGACGAGAGTCCAAGGGTTTATAAGAGAATGTCAGGTTAGATTGAAAAAGAGCAGCCTGGCGCTCATTCTGGATGACCGTATGAGAAAGGATTGTGTGACACCAGTAGGTGTAGCACCAGCTTGGCTTCTTTCATTAGAAGACCTTGAACGGAGTTACGTGTGAATGTGTCTTTCCAGTAATTACCGATGGTAAAGTGAG